>CM028332.1:68663058-69407225 GCA_016647705.1 Eucommia ulmoides | reverse complement strand
CCAAACAACGAAAGCATTTAATATCACGGTTACGAGTTTGGGTTTCAGTTTTACCTTTGTTGGCATTGGGCACATCATCTCTCCTTTTTGGGGGTTCGGCTTTGGACTTTGAAACAACCCCTTCATCTTTCCTCCCATTCGGCCTCCATGAAGTAGAGGAGCCCGAGTTTTGAAATGATCGCATTCCCTTCCTTTTAAGTTGTTGTTCCATCTTTATTGCCATGTGCACCATGTCCTCCAACTCCACATAGTGTTGCAACTCCACTACGTTGGCAATCTCCCGATTCAGCCCATTCAAGAACCTTGCCATTGTGGCTTCTCTGTCCTCCTCGATATTAGCCCGAATCATGGCGATCTCCATCTCCTTGAAGTAATCATCCACGCTCCGATAGCCTTGAGTAAGACTTTGTAACTTCTGGTATAAGTCCCTATAGTAGTGACTAGGGACAAACCTCCTCCTCATGATGGCCTTCATTTCCGCCCACGACTCGATTGGCCTCTCATGGTTTCTCCTTCTGTTCATCACAAATTGATCCCACCATATTATAGCATAATCAACAAATTCAATTACAACAAGTTTTACCTTTTTCTCCTCGGAGTAATTGTGGCACTCAAAAATCAACTTCACCTTCTTCTCCCACTCCAAGTAAGCTTCAGGGTCATTTTTCCCTTGGAACGACGGTATCTTCATTTTTATGTTCCCAAGGTTTCGGTCAAGCCCATCTCGCCATCTTGGATCTCTGCGGAAAACTCTACCACGCCTTTCTGCCCTTGGCACGAACCAACCCTCACCGTTCAATGAAGATTGCTCTTCATCATTTTCAAACTCATCCTCATGGTCATCATCAGAATTTTCCACGTGGGCACGCCTTTCTTGCCTTCTTCTAGTATTTGGGACTCCTTGGGGCTGCCCCTCACGCCAAGCGGCAATAGCAGCGTCTTGCTTATCCATCCGATCCCGTATTTCATTAAACACCACATTTATGCGTTCAAATTGTTGTTGCATAGCCTGCAACATGGTGGTCGTCACTTCCCCTCCTTCATTGTTTGATGTGTTACCCCTGGAAGACATATCTTGAAAATAGAAATATTAGAGAATAAGTCCTCACACACTCCCTCACGTGCACTCAAACAAAGTATGTTACTCACACTCTCTTGCCTTTTTCCACTCGTAACTTCCTCTTTTAGTTCTTTATTGAACTTAACCTATCTCAATCAGAATTTCTCGCAAAAATCCAAACTCTGTGATTCACTTCACTAAGAATGAAATTTAGGAAAGAAAACAAAACGAACAAGGACAACACAAAGGATAAGTTATGGAATCGATCAAGAAGAATATGCTCTCTTTTTGGCTGCAGGATTTTCGTTTTTTTTTTTTTTTTTTTTTTTCTGTTTCTGTTTTTTTTTTTTTTTGGCTGCAGGATTTTCGCTTTTTTTTTTTTTTTTTTAAATGATGATGACAATAACCTTAAATAATATTTAACAAATTTGAAGACTTTAAACAAGATCTGAACAGATTTGAAAACTTAACAAGATCTGAACAGAATTGAAGTTTTAAACGAGATCGGAACAGAATTAAAGACTTAAACAAGATCTGAATAGAATTGAAGATGAAATAAAAGAAACTAATTAATGAAAAACAAGGATAGAAACCTGATTTTAGAACCGTGCTCTGATTACCAAATGATGCGAACCTCACCAAGAATTAGTGAGACCCGAAACCAATTTATGGTGTCTTTGCTAGGATCGATCTAAAATCTGGATTTATAATGAAAAGAAAGAAAGGAAGAACACAAAAATACAGAATGTTTGATAGAAACCTTGACCCAACGTTTATGAATGAAACGCGAACCAAAGGTATAAAATGACAAACCTCGACCCAAAGATTATAATGGAATCACGAACCGAAGTTATAGAGTTTGAACGCCACAAGAAATTCTTGATAAGTTCAAAGAAAAGTTCTATGAAGAACTCAAGAGAAAACTCTCTCAATCTGATATGTTATTCAAGTAATGTGTTTTTCCCATGGAATACAACTCTCTTAAATAGGCAACCAACACAAAGGAGAGCCTAGGCTAGTGGGTGGTCAAGCACACCCTACCTTAGATAGGGGACGGTCTTTCACACCTAGGGTTGTCCTTTTCACACAAGAAGTCTTCAACTTTAGCACACTCTACTATAGATAGTGGGTGGCCTTTCACACCTAGGGGGAGGCTACAAGAACAAAAGTCCTAGATGCCTTTCAAACTTATTACAAGATCAATACTAGAAAATAAAAATACTAATTGGCATTGATGTCTTACAAAATGATATAAACTAAAATAAATAAGTAGAATTTCGTGGGTCTCATGTTTTGGCCCATTTAAGTTCATGACTAAGCCTATTTGCTTGCCTTTATGAGATGGATTAGGCCTTGATTGCCATTTGGGCCTAACTTGGGCATTATGACTTTAGATTCAGCCCATATATCTTGAATTATCCCATTAAGTGCTTCTTTGATCTTCTTGGATCTTGCCCTCGTAATAGGCCCAATTGGAACATGCAGCGGATCCTTTGTTGGTGCATGTTGGTTCTCATCACTATCAATTTCACATTTATAGTTAGAGTGGTCATCCGACCAATTGCCCAATAAACTCACTAAGATCCCAACTTGACACATACATTAGTATGAGTAACCCAATACTTCCGACTCAAAACACAAATTCCCATATACAAGAAATGTCGCTAAATGTCAAAACAAATACAATCACTACTAGCTCCAAAAGATTTCAAGTCCCAGTCACCGATTCTCAGCCTTTTCTATATTCCGTCAATCCACTACTTTGACTCCTTTTGGATTTTCTTGAATACTATGCCTCCAGAGCACTAGTCCCAAAATTAACACTCGATTCAACCAATACTCATATTTATTGCATTTAGCATACAATTGCTTTTCTCTCATCATTAGCAACATACTCTAAAAATGTTCTACATGCTCTTTTCTACTCTTGACCGAGTCACCGTTTTTACCACGTCATAGTCTCTAACCTTCAACTGATAATACCCTCAATCTAACATCCTGTCTTTTGCAAGTCGATTTAACAAACCAACCATTCTAACCAATGAGTACTAATACTGGATCTTCTTGGGTAAAACACCAGGTCCACGTAAATCATGAGTTAATGATCCAATTTATTGTAACGACCCGGTTTCCTAGGGCCGTCACCAGACTTCTCCTATAGAGACTTCCTAAACCAAAAACTAATTTACTCACATTTTCACTATCCGGCCAAATTTTTAATTATTAACACCACGGCGACCACCTTTAAAGTCCCCAAAGTTAAAATTCCAAATCCCAATTTCCTGCATTTCATCAACACAATTATATTTAGCCAACTTAAGGAGCCAAACGTTCACCTCTTAATATTATGGAATTTATTTTACAACAAACACAATTATTAATCACACTTGCCCAACACCTCAAGAACTCTCAGAACTACTTAGGAAAAATCTCTAGCTACTATATTATCCACCGCCTGAACTTGTTGTGTCTGGTGCCCATCACCCGCGTATTGAAATTTATTTTATTTATTTATTTATTTATTCCTGACCTTCCAGACCCACTATCAAACTAATTGGGGTACTAATTACACCTTTCCGGCAATACACCCTTTGATTATTTTAAGATTTAACTCTACCTCCTATAGACTGATTCTATTTATATGCGCACTTATTTTCATCCCAGCCACACAATTTTTCAGCTACTTCCTACAAATCATTTTCTATTACGTTTGTTATATCTATAAGTTCCAGAAACTTCTACTCTACCTTCCCGTCAATCTAAAACGTACTACCATATCATCCCAGCTAATACGCATATAATTGTTTCTCACTTAAAATCTCGCATCCACCTATTAGCACTCCCACAATAGCAATCCACCTATGTTTACCACCAACAATCGCAACACCACTCAAATCCACTAAGCACGATACCAATGCACTAACTCACAGAATGAAAGAACTAACACTCACGTGCTGACCTCACCTATCAACATCTTATCTCACGTCCCCTACTGACTGACTAGATGATTGACACGTCCTCCTATCTCATGATTTTCTAGTGATATATCCCCTGACAAGTTTACAAAACCTATAACCTAGGCTATGATACCAAAACTGTTAAGACCTGTCCCGGACAGTCGTTATATTGGCCCCGGGATGACGGGTGTTCGGGACGGGTCTTAACAATTCAAGATTAAGTTCATAATTTAGTTCTTAGAGTGTTTCTCAAGAAGGTTGAATCTTGGTTGATAAGAAAATAAAACACTTCTCTTTACTAATCAGACTAATACTTCTTTAATGGTCTAAAAATTTAAAATATAAGAAAAAATCTATATAAAAAAAGATTTATATATATAGAGAGAGAGGGAGAGATTTATGTCTTATTTTCATAATTTTGTTTTAAAAATATAGGATAAATGACACTTTGTCCACCTATTGTTTGACCGAATTACATTGTATATCCTTGTGCTATTATCGTAACCATTTACCATTCTTGTGGTTAAGAGTAAAGTGTAACAGTTACATATTTAATTAAAGTTGATAGTCAAATTTCAAAAAGTCAACATTAATAAATCATTAAAATATTAATTGACAGTTATACCTTCAGACCAGGTCAGATCAGCTAAATATCCATTTGCTTTATTTTTTTTTCCCTTTTCTCTTCATTTATTCCTGGAGTCAAGTCAGTTATATGGGTAAATTTATATTCATGAAATTACATTAATTATTCCATCGTTACACTTAAGTCTGAAACACAGAGAGAGTAAGCGATTGTATTTTTTTTTTTTTCTTTTCTTTTTTTTTCCTCCAATTTTCTCTCTATACCAAACATTTTTTTTTTCTTTCAATTTTTATTCTATTTTCCTTATTCATTTTTCCGTCCATTCATTTTTGCACCCAAACAAATACACTCTAATTGAAAAAATCATATGAATTGAGGTAGCTTGAAGGTTGAGCGAGTCAAAATTAGAGTATGTGACACAATATCAAATAGAAGAAGTCTCATTTAGTTTTCTTGATTTCATTGTCAACAAAGACTTTTTTAAGTTTCTACCAAAAAAAAAAAAAAAGACTTTTTTAAGCTTTAAATTTTTATTCTATTTTGAGGGGAAAGTGGGAGTTGTTGAGGGAAAATAGGTCCAAACACCTTTGTTCATTCACACATCACATATTGTATTTAATGTAAGAGTCAATAGTCATCCCCAAAACACTTCTTTAATTCTAAAAATTGACAAATTTGACAAAGTCCTAATTCAGCAAATTAACTATTGATTGTTTAACTTGTTTTAATTTATTCAACTTTTGAATTTAAGTCGATTTTGAGTGACTTTTGTTCTGAGATTGTTCATAACGTGGTGTTGATTCAGAACCTATTTGACAACGTTTAATACTGCTAAATGTATTAAGTATTCAATTTTTAATACTTTTAACTTCAAAAAATTTATCTTTTTTACAACTTTTTATTCTTACAATAATTTTTACAACTTTTTTTTTTTTTTTAAATATTCATTCTCTCAAACTCTCTTTATTTTTATTTATTTTTTTAATTTAATAATTTCTCTATCTATAATTTTTTGTATATATATTTTTTTAAAGAATTTATAATATTAGTGTAAAATGATGATTGTTATAATTAATTATTTTACACCACCGAGCTGGTGATAGACTGTTCTAATTTAACCCAGTTCTTTAATTCGAGATTTGAGAATGTAGTTGCGTTAAAATTTAGTAGGGAGAGCTTTGCCGCCCTTGTGGTCCGACCCGATTAGATCTGAATTAGTTGAAACCCAATGTGATTATCGGATGCCGGAGGTTTATATATATATAAAAAAAAAGATAATTAGTTATTTTATGATCTTAAATGAGAAGTGCTAAAAAATTGAGTGAATCACACATCACTTAAAATTTATCAAATATACTTAATTTGAGAAATACTTAATGCATTCAATTTTAAGCGTTTAAGTACATTATCAAACGACACCTTAGTGTTTCATCATCTTTTATCAAATCTATATTTTTATTTCTGAAAATTTCAGAACAAAAAATAGATATATATAAAAAAAAAAAAAAAACAATAGTATTTGGAAAAAATAGATTTTATTTAGTATCTTACTATTTTGTTAATAAGGGACAAATTCTACTTTTTAACCCTTTAAATTTGACCATATGTGTTAACTTGAGTCCTTTGCACTTTAAATCATGCATACTTTATAATGTCTTTAAATTGTCTTTCTCGAAATTAGATGAAAAAATAAACATGTATATTCATTTTCTTTTTACCTAATTTACCCTTATATTGATTTGATTTACCTATTTTACTTTAAAAAGAAAATAATTAATTTACCTATTTTACTCTTAAATTTGGTCATATTCATTGCACGGAAAAGAATAACATACAATAATTTAAAAATATTGTAAATAGTACGTAGTTTAAAATGAGACAGGCTAAGGTTACCGAGCAGATTTAAAGAGTCAAAAAGTGCACCCACCCTAAAATAATATAATATTTTGAAAAGAAGTATAAATGTTGAATTGTTTGATAAATTTGGGAGAAAATCATTTAAAAAGGCCTGCTACTAAAAGGAGAGAGAGGGCCCTTACAAATTTGATCAAATGTACTAAATTACCCTCCCAAAAATAATCTAGCTGGCATAATCTCGTCCTTCAACAAACTCTTCTCTACTTTAACAATCTTGCCTTGACTTCTATTCAATGTCCTTAATTTCTCAATAATACTCAAAGGCTGAAAACTCAAGTTGTTTCTCTTAAGAGTCTAGTTTGTGCTTTTAGCAATCCAAGTCGCAGCTCGTTTAGGCCCTTTTCGATCACTATTTATGTTCCTTGATTCCTATTCCTGCTTTCAAAATTTTGGAATTAATATATAGAAACGCGTATGACAAACATGTTTTTGTTTCCAAAATTTTTGGAATAATTTAAAATTATTTATGAATTCCTGAAGAGTATGTTCTGAATTCCTAAAGAGTATGAGAAACAAAAATTGTTGATTTCTATTCATTCTCACAAAATTATTCCCACCATCACCCCCGGCCACCACCAACCCCGCCGAACACCACTCCGCAGGCCATCACGACCCCACCGGCCACCAAAAATTTTGGGGGGGGGGGGAGGGAAACAAATATTGCAACCAAATGTGTTTTTTGTTTTTGCTCTCATAAATTAAAAGAAACAATTTCAGGATAATCGGCGTTACCCAACATATTTCTATTTTTGGAATATTCCAGAACGGAAACAGAATTCATTTCATCCCATCCCAGTTTATTGGATGTAAAAATGAAAACACTAACCAAACACCACCTTGGGCTTTTTGTTTCCAAATTTCCGATCAAATAGAAATCAAAATTTGGGAACGATTTTTGTTCTGTTCTCTTAAATTTGTTTTCTAAAATTTGGGAGCATAATGGTTGGAAAAACAAATTGTTCTTCTATTTCTGTTTCTGTGCCTAGTTTTCCAGGAATAACAGAAATCTGGGGGGGGAGGGGGGGGAAGAAAAAGAAAAAGAACAGATTCATTTCGAGCTAACCTGCGCATAACAATCGATAGCTGTTGAGAAATCCTTGGCACAAATCAATGCAGAATCAGAGTGAAAGCAGGTATCGACCTCTGATTTCATCTTTTCTAACCGTGTAAATGCTAAAACAAGAATTAATACCAAACACAAGAAACATAAAATTTTGAACATTTAAAACACATAAGTAATATGGCAATAATTATATGAAAATTAAAAAAAAAAAAAAAAAAAAAAAAGAGACAAACATGATATCAATTCTACAATCATACCGTGTAATCTCGATTTTCTTCATATGATCGAATGCTTCTTTCACTTTCTCCTTCTTGGAACAAAGCAGAGACCTAGTGGCAGGTTTTCCTATTCTCTGCATAACATGAAACGTTTTTCTCCAGTGTGTGTGTGTATATATATTGTTTTTTTAATTTTTCAAAAAGTTTAGAACATAAATAGGGAAAATTTGTTTCAAGTCTAATCCCTAAAAATTGTCCTAAAAATTGGGAAATGAACATAATTTGCCCGACAGAAGATCTCCTACGCTCCTTGAATGGCTTAGAGGGAGTTCTGAAGGATGCGCTTCAAGTAGATGCGCTAAAGAGGTTAGCTATATGCTTAACATAGTTGGACTCTTGACTTGAATTTTATCATCCACCGGAATGACTCCATTTATGCGTGGCAGAAGGAGGAGTGAACTGCCTTTAGCACATAGTAGAGCTCATATTCTAGAGGGAAGAACTTAGCCCAGTAGGAAGAAATCCACGACTGTGGAGCTCATCTTAGCTTAGAACAACAACCTAGCAACCTAGATAGAAGGACATGAAGCCTAAAGTCTTATAATGAACGGTGCGCGGAAGAATGAGTACCATGGTACCCCCCTCCCCCCCCCCCTTACCCGAGGGAGGATTAAACCCTGGAGTTGTACTAAGTATTCCCCATACTATCCACCACAAACCCAAAATCCTATCCCTAGAAGCCTTGGTAAAGCCATTGTGCATGGCATAGGATTAACACACAAGTCTTTTGGAAACAAAAACAAAAAACACAACCGGATTTGATTCATACACTAATTTTTTTCTTATATCTTTTTATTTCTTGTTCCAAGTTTTTTCTGGGAACAAAAGCAAGAAACACTACTAGATTTGATTCATAGACTAATTATGCATGCTGCATCCTTCCTGTACATAGACCAATCTGAGATCAAAAGACCATAAAAAATGGAAATTATATAAACATAAATTATTCGAGTAAAATATAGCGGTGACGTACAGAACAAAAACAGAAACCCCAAAAAAGTGTTGCTGATCCCTAAAATTTGTTCTGAAAATGGGAACAGAATATCTACTCAACAGCATAAGAATCAGTAGAATCAGAGTTGGAAGAAAAGGGTACTAGAATTTCAAAGGCAAAGGAGACCCAAGAAGAAACTCGAAAATTCAATTTACTCTTTAATAATGTCTGTAAAAAACTAAACACAAAGGCATATAAAAGGATTATTCAAAAGTTTTCTTATGTTCTATCAGTTAGGCTCCCCCTATGCTTCTGGTGTTAGGCCCGTGCTTCTGGGACTTGGTTCTTTCAAAAATGGTGTTAGGCTCGTGCTTCTGGGCTTCTTATACCATGGTAGAACCGACTCAAAATGGTTTTCCGTTAAAAATGATAACCGAAGAAAAAGAAATAGTTCACATGGAAAAAAAGGCATAATAATTAAAAAAAAAAAGAAAATTACACTATTTAATACCTTGTTTCAAACAAATCTCCTTTCACTAATCATTGACAGCATATATTTGCGGAAAATAGAAGGAAGGTTAACCGCTTCTTAGGCTTTCCAAACCCTTCTGAACTTTCGAAGCAAAACCCAAGAAACTTGCATTTCCATATTATGCTTGTGCATATAGACCTACGAAAACCTTCATCCCAATCGTGTGCTTGTATATATATATAATTTTGTGCTTGTATATATTTGTTAAATGCGAGAGAGAGAGAGAGAGAGAGAGAGAGAGACCTTGAACGAACAAGGTAGAAAATTTATGTGAGTATGAAGGTCTCGACCTCAGATTCATCATTGTAAAATCAACTGTCTACATGTTAAAACAAGAATCATAACCGAGCACAAGAGAGTAGAGACAGAAAAGATGAACTTAGTAGATTTTCCTTGAAAAAAGTTACTTGCAATTTTTTATTCTCAATTTTTTTCTCTTTGTTTTTTAGTCAATTGAATAATCTATTAATCCTTTAGTTAACATTAACTAAATGAATCTATCTATTTAATATTAACTAAATGTGAAATTTAAAATATTGGTCTTTCGACTGGATCTACCCTTGCTTTCTATGCTGCTATTGATACTGATAGTTTTGACTGGTTTGATGTCATCTTTAATGTTAACTAAATATTGGTCAGGATTAAAATTAAGTTATTTTACATACAGGTTAAAAAAAATAAAAACAAAACATAGAGAATTATATAATAAGAACCCTCAAATATAATAACAATAATAGGGCAATAATGATGAACATATGTTATTTGAATTTAAGTCCTAGATCTCAAAAGTCATTGATGAATTATATCAATTGTACAATAATATTACAACAACAAAAGACTAAATCTTTATTGTGGATTTGATCCAACACGGTTACGAAGTGTCATCACCATTAAAAATGTTGAAAATCTAAAAAACTGAAAAAAATAAAATAAAGAATTTTTGCACTTTGCACCCCTGAAGTTTCATGAAATTCCACTTTAACCCCTCTTCTTTCAATTTGAAGACATTAAACCTTGAAGTATACAGACTGTGTCAATTTAGTCCAAATTGGTAACACTATAATTTTTTATGACGGAAATCAGATACGTGTCCAACACGGAATCACCCAAGTAGGTGAATTCCATCATAAAACGTCACGGAAGGACTGACTCGACGCGATTTGGACATGCGCTAAAGTGGGATTTCTCTAAAACTTCAAGGGTGCAAAGTGCAAAAAACTCAAAAATCAATGAATGGCCAAAGAAAAAGGAAAATGTTAATGGCTGTTACCTATATGAGATGAGGCCTAATGATGCAGTAAATTATCTTTTCCGCTCCCACGGCGATAATACAAGTGAAGCTTTGTGTTTTGGTGAAGATATTCATCCAAATCATACCCTGCAATCTCCATTCTTTTAATAAGAACAAATGCCTCCTTTGCTTTCTCCTCAGACCTAAGCAGAGATCTAAGCAATATATTACATATTTTCGGCATCAATACCAAACATTTATCCAAAGCATAGTTGAAAGTTTCAATTGCTTCTTCCAAATTCAACTCCTTGCATAGACTTTTGATCAACACAGCGCATCCCGGGGGCGAAACATCGACTCCATACACCTCGAGAACACGAAAAACCTTCAATGCCTCGTCCAATCTTCCCGCCTGACACAACCCGATTAGGAAAATGGTGTAAGGGGCCATCTCAATTGATTTCAATTTCGATTTTAATTCCATTTGGAGGAGGATTTTAACTGTTTTCTCCACTTCTCCTTTCTCAAAACACTCCTCTGCCAAATCTAGTTTTTCGTTTTCCAAACCCAAACAGGTCCTCAAGTACTTCACCCAAATACCAAAAGCAACCGATATTTTCTTTTTCCGACACGACCAAGTCATTAGTGACTTGTACACCGACGAACTAGGGTTGCACCCGTTCTTCACCATTTGCTCAAACACCCCAAATGCATCTTCGTCCCTATCAACCCTTTGAAGACCATCAATCAACGTTCCGTAAGTAACTGAATCGGGGCTAATTCCTTTGAGCTGCAGCTCTTTAAAGAGCTTAAAAGCACCATTTATTTTCCCTGATTTGCACAACCCATTGATCAAAATATTGTAAGTTATAATATTTGGCAAAACACCGCTATCAGCAAGCTGCATAAGGAGCTTGTATGCTTTAAGAATCAACCCCGATTCGCACATTCTCTCGACCATTGTTTGGATGCTTTCCCCTTGAGAAAGGCGAAGGAAAATTGAAGGGTTTCTCCCGATTTCCATCTTATAAAACATAAGCTGAGCCTCTTGAAGCTCGTGTGCTTTACAAAGGCCATCGATGAGGGAATTAAAAGTCACGACAGAAGGAAAACACCCGACTTTTTCCATTTCTTTAAACACCCGTTGTGCTTCACCCACTAGACCATTGCTGCACATACCGCAAATTAGAATGGTGTAAGTGCACGTGTTGGGGAAAAGATTGTTCTTTGAAATTTCGAGCTGAAGAGAACGAGCCTGATCCAATAAACCCATGTCGCAAAATCCTTTGATTAGTGTGTTATAACACTGAGTATCGGGTAATATTCCATTTCGTGTCATTTCCCTCAACAAATTCAATGCCTCCTTCATTCGGCTTTCTTCTGAGTATCCACGGATCATGATCGTGTAGAGAACAAGATCAGGTTTGATTTTGTTCTCAATGAGTTTTTGGAACAAATCATGGGCTTCGTTGAACCTCTTGGCCCTAAGTAAACCGTCGATCAAGCAACTGTATCCATTTACCCCAAGCACATAGCCTTCCTCCTTGAATGATCGTAAGAGTTCCACTGCCTCGTCCATTTTACCCGATTTACAGAACCCATTTAGCAAGGCATTGTATGTAATTAAATCCGGAAAGCATCTGTTGTTCTTCATCTTGTTGAATAATCTGTAGGCATCATCGGTCCTCTTGGCATGGCATAAACCGGAGATAATGACAGTGTATGTGATTTTGCAAGGTAATATGCCTCTTTGGGACATTTCGTCGAACAGTATGAGCGCGTCTTGGGTCTTTCCAGCTTTACACAGCCCGTTAATCAAAATGCTGAAGGTCGAGCTATTCAGAAAACAATTGGTTTTCAACATCATGTTGTAGAGTGCTAGTGCCAATAAAATTACCTCTTTCTGAACCATGACGTGAAGCATCATATTGTATGCGAACAAGCCTGGTTTACAGTCGAAATCCTTCATTCTACCGAACGATTCCACGGCCTTGTCGGCCATATTTACCTTCCAATATCCTGCAATCAGCACCGCGAAAGCATCGGAAGGTATTGAAATTCCGGAACTCTTGAGATCTTCGAGGGTTTTCCAGTACAGTTGGAAGCCATTGTGGCCGAGAAGCATGTCGACGATGAAATTATGCGAAACCCAGCTGCGCAAACGCTTCCTCTTTGCCGCCCATACGAAGAATCGGAAACCCAGTTCGGGATTTCGCTGTTTTTGAAGCACAGTAATGACAATATTGGGACGGAGGTACGGGGCTACGTTCTCGAGAGCAGGTTCCATGGGGCGCACATTGTATATGATGTCGAGCACTTCATTGGAAATGGGGATTTCCCGTAAGGATTTGAACGTGGAGGTCTGCAGGTTGTGGGGTTTCGGGGAGGTGGGAGTGAGGTGCGAAATTGGGCGGAGAATCGGCGGAAGGAATTTCATGGTTTGAGGATTCCCCCAATCCTTGTTATTCTGAGTTTCCAGAAGAGGAATAGAGTTGCCGTCCGTGGTTCATGAGTGCGTGCGTGTGTGTTTCAGGGAGACGATTTCGACTGGAGACCGCCTGGCGTTCTGGTGGCGGCGACGGCGGGGATCCGAAGGAGAGAGGTCGGACTCGAGAAGAATGCGAAGTGTACACAACATGTTTGCCACGTCAGACCATCACGTGACTGTCACGTGATATTGAATTGAGATTTTTATGCTTTAGAACAAATTTCACACTCTCTTTCCGCGTCAAACCCTTATGAAAAAGATGTTATTTTTTAAACTTTTTATAAAACATTCTTATAATATAGGCCTTGACAGTTAGAAACAAGGACTGCAGGAACGTCGTTACCCCTCCCAAATGTCGACCAGATGATTATGGTAAGTTCTATTCACAACTTAATTAGGTAGTTTTCATTTAATTCAACTTATTTATAACATGTTCCTCATTTCAATCAAATTCATATTTTTGGTAAATGAAAAGACTACCCAAACAATTTTCGAATCCAGTAGAGTACACAGGCGGAACATTTTTTTCCGGATTGCAATCGTGTTTTCGTTCCCTCTCTTGAACTCGTTTGTCTGTATCCACACAAAGCAATTTTCATCACGTGGTGTGGTGAGTATTTTATGTTTTTGCTATTGGTAAAGGTCACTTGTTTGATATTTTTGCGCATGAATTGTTGATTTCATTCTACAAGAACAGTTCGTTTTATTTGTTCAATTCAATTGGTTACGCGATTGAACAAAGTGTATTATGAGAATGTTCAAAGGTTTTTGAGAACATTCAAATGACATGAAAATGTTATACTCTCTTATGTTTGAGAACATTCAAAAGATGAGTATATGATGTGAAAATGTTACAACATTCGATGATTTTCATAAACATTTACATATTAGTGTGTGTAAAAGAACATTTTGTAATTTGTTTGAATATTCAATATCGATGATGTTCGTAAACATTCACAAATTAGTGTGTGTAAAAGAACATTCTGTAATTTGTTTGAACATTCAATACATTACACACATTACTTTTTTCTATTAGGTGGCAATTTTTTTTCAACTTTTTCGCAAAACTATTGTGCTTCAAAAAAAGAGGAACTCTAAATTGCATATTAAATGAAAACATTAAATGTTTTTGGACACACTCCATTATGTTTTTGTAAGCCTTAGTTGTAAATGGACATTTAACAAACAAAATGGACACTGCATACTAATTAGTGCTGATGTGCAAACTTGATGGGTATTCATACGGAATAAAGGTCGCGGATTATCTCACGTTTGACACATTACTTTAAAAAATAATAGTAAGGTGGGAGATACTGCGGTGTGATGCTTTTGAGCTATACTATTCCATCCCCGAACATAACAAGTGTATACTGTCTTCCCAAGCCGACTTTGAAGTTATTTGCAGCATTAGTCGAATCTTGAAGTTTAAATATATCTGCGTCGACATCAAAGTGTGCGGCAGCTCGAATGGATCGGGGGACAACGCACCCATAATGATGATTGAACACTCAAAGTGTCAGGACAACAAGGGAGACGAATCTAGAAATGATGATTTATTGCCGATTTTTTTCCCATTGTCACAAAAAGCATTATTATCGGATCGATGGGGGTGAAGGCATCAAAGAAATGAGACAATTTTATTTTATTTTATTTTTTTTTTTTTTTTGAGGGGGGGGGGGGGGGGGGGGGGGGGGGGGTACCGGAGTTTAGGAAAATTCTAAGGAAATTTGCTGTTCATGGTGGTTTTACCTTCAAGTTCAAGAAGAACGATAAAAAGAGGGTCACCGTAAAATGTTTACAAATGGAAGAACGAGGCTGCAAATGGAAAGTACACGGGAGGGTGGATGAGAGCAATGGGTTCTTCTACATTTGAGAGTTCCAGAACATACACTCATGTGGGGCTGCATATATGATGAACCGAAACGGGAACATGAATTTGAATGTGGTGAAGCCTTGCTTAGTTAATTTGGTGAGAAACAGGCTTGATGTTCGCCCCATCGATGTCGTTCACACATTCAATAATGATTTTTGTATTGATATCCTATACCACAATGCGTGGAATGGGGTCGAGAAAGCCCGGGATGAGTTATACGTGGATTACAAATCTTTGTACGACCAATTCCGATGGTACGCCGATGCTTGTCTGCGAACAAACCCAGGTAGTCATTTTGTTCTAAAATATGACAAGGAAATGAGTCATTTTAATAGAATTTTTATCGCATTTAACGCTAGCATAAAATGTTTCAACTATTGTCACCCCATGGTTTTTCTGGATGAGACCTTTCTATGCGATCGTTATAAGGGATGCCTTTTGGCTGTGAACGCAAAAGACGGCGTGAATGGTAATAAAATGATGAAAGCAATGCTAAAGTATATATTTTTCACTTTCTGCAATCTTTTTGCTACAGCCTAACACATCATTTTGACACTTTCATTTTACTTACAAGAATGTTCCTGATTGCGTTCACGGTTGTGGATGCGAAGAACAATAAAAATTGACAGTGGTTCTTAACCAATTTATCCCTTATTGTTTCCCATGTGTGCATGCGTGTTTAGCCATCCTGAAGAGCACCCAGAACATGCATTCATTCATTGAGGTTTATTTTTTCGTGGATTACTACAGACAAATATACTCGGAAGGAATTTTTGGCGTTGTGGAAAGAAGACGAAGTTGTGATTATCCTACCGATTACCAAAAAGCAACTTGGATGTCCCAGGAAGAAACGTATACCGTCTAAGGGCGAGATCGCCAAGATTCGTTGCAATCGTTGCAAAAAGTTTGGGCATCACAATCGGAAGACATGCACAACCCCAATTTAGTTTAGTAAGTTATTTTGTTTTGTTCTTCGTTTTACAGATGATTGGAGCATTTTTTTTAGGCAATACATCTATTTGTTTCGTTTTTATTTCACCTAGTTACTTTATATATTTTTTCAGACATTTCATTTAACCTTGATTTTTTGTTACATACATCTTTCTTTTGAGAGTTCACTTAACCTTCTTAGTTTTATGTCTTCCTAATGGGGTGAGATGTTTTGATTGCATAATTAACATTAGTTCTCTTAAAGGGGTTCAATTGGCCCAGCCCCAACGACATGATCAATGGTTTTTGTTTAGAAGCAAAAGAATGACAAGACATGGCATTAGATCGTGAATATTCAAGAGCTAAAAATGAAAAATCATTATGAAAAACACAATACAAGTACACTGACATCAGTAAGAAAAAAAGATATCATGAATATTCAAGCAACCCATCAACACCACATTTTGTACTTACATTCCCACCATAATTACTACGTATTCGAATAGGTAAAATTTTTTTGGATTTTATGTGTTGTAGCCCCAGTATTTAATGAACATCCATACAATTATGAACATTCAAAAACACAATCCAATCGATACTCCTCGTTGGGGTGCATAAATAATCTGTGCGATATTCGTTTCACACATTTCTCAGTGACCAATCCCGATTAGTTCATCCATTTGTTTCTCAGTATTTATGTAAAAGAAATTGACATTTCCCCTTTTTATGTAGTACAGAATTGAGGGCTCCGATGGAATGTCAAGATCACGTCGTATTTTTGTGCATCGATAAGCGAAGAGTCAAATGAACATTCATGACTCTATGTGAAACATTACACCACGCCGCCGGTTTCGTGCTTTGGATAATGGAACGCCACACCACAGACGTCTAGGTACGGCGGCCAAAGAGGGGGGGGCGTAATTATGGTTCAGAATTGTGCCTTTTAATCTCATGGGATGGGGGTCTATATATACGACGATCTCCATTCCAATCCAATCGCAAAAGCAAATCGATTTTTGAGTTACCTAACATTTCTCCTTAAGTAATGTTC
The DNA here is from genome assembly GCA_016647705.1 of Eucommia ulmoides. Lineage (NCBI taxonomy): Eukaryota > Viridiplantae > Streptophyta > Magnoliopsida > Garryales > Eucommiaceae > Eucommia > Eucommia ulmoides. The sequence continues at coordinate 69,390,325 of CM028332.1, read as the reverse complement.
GAAGATCCACCGGCGAAAACAAATCGAGAGAGTGGTAAGTTTATTTACAGTTTATAAATCGATAATTTCGTCTTGATCTAGCACCATATTTCGTGTTTCGCGACCACGATGGTGAAAACACAACCCTAAGATGGTGTTTATCATTTCTATGTGTTTTTTAGCCCTAATTAAGACGCACTACTGTTGTTCCAAACAGATATGGGATTTTTTACGAAAAAACAACGGTGAGTACTGACTTTACTACTTTTTTTTTTTTTTTTTTTTTTTTTATCTCCAGTATTTTCGATGTGTGTTTTAAATGGGGTAGACATATGTGTGATTGAATAAGTGCAAATCTAGTGTGCAGTTTTCAATAGTTTACGAATGTTCATCCATTTGGTATTTTTTTCTCAAGGTTTTCGCGTTGAATAAAATGGGTTTTTAGCATTTTTTATAGTGTCTTATTGTAATCATACAGTGTTTTCCTAATGTTTTTAGGCTTGACAAGTCATCCTAGATTGAGTGTATGTTAGGTAATGGCTAACAACGTGGACAACCAGAATGTCAACCATCAAAAGAACGCAAACAATGCATTCGATGCTCAAGCTAGTCAGTGGGACGAGGACGCCAGAAGAATATTGGAGATAGCACGATCGATGCAATGGAAGATAGGTGGGGCCCATTGGAGGTATCAAGGCAAATGCGACGAGACCGACTAAATGGGGCTGGAAGTGGAGTACCTTCGACAGCGTGTTAAGGACCTAGAGCAAGGGGTTGAGAACTTGAGGAGCTACCTTGGCTCGGGTTTTGCAGCGCCAGCGCTTAGCGAATCATCGGTCGACATGGAGGATTGAATGTTGTGCCCATGCTCCTTTTTCGATATATCAACGTGTTTATGTTTTTTACGTTTTGTTATGTTTAAGTCTCGAACAAACTCTCTGTTTTTTTTTTTTTTCTTTCTTTTTTTGGGTATGATTGTATATATATTTTAGGATGGTTATATATATATATATATATATATATATATATCTCCTGTTTCCTTTTTGCGAATACATGCAATCGTGTGTGTTTTACAATTTGTAGCATTACACAATTTTCACGTCCTCAAGCATAAAATTATCGCAACACAGTTGTACAAATGTACAGTTTATAGAGAACATTTATGAACTCACAGATACTTTATTCATGAAAACCTTCAAGCATGTATTTTCTTGGTGAACCTTCATCCAGAGGGGGGGGGGGGGGACAATTTATGAATGTTTACTATTTGTTCAAAAAATATAAGGCATTTATATGGGGAGGGGGGGGTGCCCCAGCGAATGCCCCCCCCTCCCCCCCCCGATGAATATTCAACAACTACCCAAAAAAATAAACATTCAAACCACACATTTTTTCTGGGTGAACTTTCATCCATGCTAGGGGGGTTACAATTTATGACCCAAAAAATGAACATTCAGACCACACTTTTTTTTTACTGGGTGAACTTTCATCCATATTGGGGGCGTACAAATTATGAATGTTTACGCTAGTTCAAAAAACACAAGGCATTTTTTTTTCCTGGGGGAGAGGGTACCCCAGAGAATGTTCCACTCATATACAACAATAAATATTCAAGAAACACCCAAAAAATGAACATTCAATTCATGTAACATATGAATAACCAACATACACCACATTTAACAATGGTGGATAGCAAGCCACACAGTTTATAAATAAAAACCAATCTCTCCTAAAACTACAGTATGCAAGATGTGTCCAACACAAATAACCAAATCCCAAAAACCAAAACTGTCGTACGAAATTTCTACAACAAAAATCAGATCCCAAAAAATACAATTCCGTTGGTGGTTCAACCATTTAGATAGTCCTACTATGTTTCTTTCTCAGTCTCGTAGCTGATAGTGACCAAGTTTGTTTTCGATTATTCAACAAATAATGGAGGACTGTCTTGCGGGCGTTTTTAACCTCTTCTGCTTTTAACCTTTTTGCAACAAGTTTATTTTCAACATACTGGAGTATCATTTATATCACGTACCCGCCACAATCGGTCCTGTGATGGAAATGGAAATTTTCATTCATATAACTACATAAAAATAGTTGGTACATAAAATTTTCCCCACACACTTATGATCCCTTTTGCTGCGGTGTTTCAAGACACTATTCAATTGGAGCATCCCCCCAATCGTGATCGATTTCTTTGGGGATGAATGACTCAACAATAAGTTTCTGTGGAACATTCACATAAAAAAAATTAGGCACATTATGCATTTTCACAAAACAAATATGCATTTAAGATTAAGTATGCTTTTTTACATACTGCACATCATGCATCCTTGAATTAGTGGTCAGACGTTGGGTCGCTAGGAAGAATGGAGTTATAGAATGTCCACTATTTCTTCTGTACATCAAGCACCAATAACGTCCAATGATTTGCGTACACATGCCATCCATATGAATTTACAAGGAACAACAGGTACCGACACTTGTTGCTAAACGCAGTTTGGATCATTGCGTGTACATGATCCAAGAGTTTTTGTTGTTTTTTCTTGAGAACAGTCTATGTGTCACAAATCATATGTTAGCACCGATATAATTAGTCGTATACAATCTCAGAAATTTAATTCTTACCTACACATTCGCGATCACGAACTTTGACTGGTCCAACACCTCCATCCCATTTGTTACACGTATGATGTTGATTGTCTGCATCTGTATTTCCAAGAATTCGTTAAACGAATCAATAACCTATTTTGGGAAAACAATATAGACACTAACATTCACATATAATATCATACAAAACACAAATTTCGAGAATCCTATTTTTAACGAACACACCCACAAACGAACACCGTGTGTTAACAACCCATACATTATCTGCAACTTGCTTGCATTGGATCAAGCATATCGCGTCATCGCATGTGAATGTTGACGTTGGCCCATCTCCACCCCACACAAACGCACTGCAAAAAAAACCACAAAAAAAAGATGATTAAACAATCAACGTAGATACGTCACCACAAAAAAATAAGGTAACATGTATAAAAATTCTCATCACATACCCGACACCTTCTTCAGTATGTATCAATTGCAATAACTCCCAATCTCTGTCATCGAGCATCGTTGCAACTTTTGATCGTTTTTGGTTGGGCCTTTTTATGGTGTCTTCGTAATCCCTTTCTGGTAGCTGTTCAACATCGATTGGGTTATTTTCTTCTGTGCGCTTTCCTTTGCATTTGTCCATAGGACACACATAATCACTCCCCATTTTACGTTCATTCCTCACCCTGCCCTTCACACGTTTTATCATTGAACCGACCTTTGGCGTGTCCTCAGTTGGTAGTGATGGGCAAGTCAATCGTGGTATTGGAGTCACATCTACCACATCGTCGTCATCAGGTATAATCATTGTTATCGGTTCTGCATTTATAAATTTTTCTTTTTCACGGCGTAATGGATTAGAAGGGGTTTCAGTTGCCGTAGAAGATGAATTGCGTTTGGAACTCGCCAATGATGGTATGAAATGTTCACACAAAGTAGCTCTCCCGTGGGCAGTTGAGGCAGAATCAACACGTCCTTTCCGACCGTACATGCACCTGCTTATTTGATCTTCCAGCTCCCTATTTCTGTCCGCAAGCTCCTTGATTTTCAAGATGTAGCTTTTACGACCAGCCTTCTGCAACTTCTTCGTCTCTTTGACGATCTAATCCGCCACCTTTACCTCCAGCTCAAGATTTTCGCATTTTTTTAGCTCCTCAAGTTCAGCATTCACTAGTTGATCCCTATGCTGCTACATGATTTTGTGAACACAAGATTATCAATCATTCCATCAACATCAACACTATCTTCGATCATTAACGCCTTCCCTTTGTCCACCTTTGGCATTACGTCCATTGGTTTTTCTTCGACGATGTGATATTCGTCATTGTCATTGTGCGCAACGATACCTGACCGAATCTCAGTTAACGTTTTCTCCACCATGCAACCCTTCACTTGAACACAATCGGACATGGATGGGATTCTGGGTAATTTTCTGTACTTACTGATATGAACTTAACTATGCGTACACACTTTAACGCATAACGCTCTAGGCAAGTGAGTCATTGACGTCAGCCCAATTGCGTTGGAATAGATGGTCAAGCACCGTCTCAGCATTCTTGGAACACAAGCCTCCCATCCATCAATCGGTTTAATTAAGGTGGTGTGTTCGCACAGCCAATACTGTAAAAAAAAAAAAAAAAACACAGTAGAAGGGGAAGATCATATACATAGTTAATGATAGTCAGAAACTACAAGGTAAACATTCAATAGAGATTGTTCAAAACCAATAAAGAAACTAGTAAATACCTGCAACACAATGACACAGCTCGTAACCGATCTTGGTTCCATGTATGATTTCTTCAGACTAGTTTCCAAATCCGTGAAGATCGCTTGTGGCCAATTGTAGTTAGACATATCCTCAATATAGCGCACCAACCTCTTGGGGACTTGTGGCCGGTAGTTGCAAAAAAAAATGTCGTCAGCAAGTGCAAACAGAAGAGATTGACCGTATCTTCTACATCAGCTTTAGTTATTTTTTACACTTGTTTTTCAATCAACGCTTTGAGGAACATGACGTTGAACTCGCATGATTAATATGTTAGTTTGTTGAGAAATGCAGAGTCTGCCCACGTGTATCGATTTTGAACGATCGACTCATCCCCCAAAGGCAGCTCGAATAACACCTGGATATCAAGCGGTGTAATCCTAACACTTTTATCACCTAGCCTAAACGTCCCCCTGGATGGATTGTAACTCGAAACCATTCGCTCTATCAAGACGTCGTTTTTTTTGCACATTCTTCAAGGATAACTTATTGTCGTATAATGCATCAAATATCTTCGCAAAGGGCGTTTTCGATAATAAATCTTTGTGCGTAGTGGTGAGCTTGTGCATACCAAAAGTAAACATTCATGAATCTCACATACACACACACACACACACACACACACACACACACACACACACAAATTTTGGGCATTCACAACATTGACAAAAATAGGAACAAAAGATGGGCATCCCCTCAGGCATACGAACATATTCACAAATCAAATGATATTCACAAAAATAATCACAACACAAATATGACAATTTTATCAGAACATTCACAAAAGAATAACAAAAAACAAAAAACAAAAAACAGACAGCAAACATTGGTCAACTAATTAGACATTCAACGAAGAATTGGACATTCACGAAGAATTGGACATGGCAATACATGTGGAAACTCACACGACAACTGGACATTCACAAAAGAAATGTTCACAAAAATAGGAAGAAAAGATGGGCATTCTCGAGGCATATTAACATATTCACAAATCAAATAGACATTCACAAAAAAATATATTAAATAATCACAAAACAAACAAGGACAATCATATCAGAACATTCACAAAAAAAACAAAAAAACAAAACAAAAGCCAACAAGAGACATTCGTCAAAACAACTCACAGAAGCATTCACTAACCACTTCAATCGGCCCATAAATGGAGCATGCAAAAAGAACATAGGAAATCAGGGAACACATGCATATGCAAATTTGACACATGCAGGACGTATGGACATTCACAATTGACTAGGACATATACATCCGACACAAAATGATGGATATTCACATACCATAGTTGTTGTGTCTTTTTCACAAAAGAACAAAAGCATAAGACACAAACATTTTTATCCATTATTGTTTGTATTTTTTGTTTCTTTTCTACCTTCCCATGATTGAACATTCATGAAAGCACACTTTTACACATATGTTTTTTTGCATGTGACCCACAAGAATAGTCCACATACAAAATCAAACCGCACAAAGACATAAAACCACGTGTTCAGTTGTGTTTACTGAATAAAACAAAATTTTCTACGTATGTAGAAAGTTACAATAACAGCCATCATCGGAAACAAACCCCGACGGAAAAACCAAAACAGAGAGTGACTATTCACAGTCCAAATCGACATACTGGTCAGAACACAACGCCACTCACCTTGTGAATGTTCTAGATTTCCTTGTTTTCACGAGGGGGAGGACTGCGTATCCAATTTTTTCAGGATTTTTTCCAGGCGGTGGAGCGCTGTTTGCAAACTCAATTTCTAGTGTTTTTTTTTTTTTTTTTCGAATGCTCTAGTTTTTGAGGGGCAAGTATTCACAATGAGCGATTATCTAGGGAGACGGAGCCCTATATGGTAGAGATGAGTGATTAACGGGCTTACGTGTGCGCTATTTTAGGGAAATCGTCGTCGTGCAGCCAAACGACGTCTCGGAAGTTCTATGACGAATGTTCTCAAATGCTAATTCCTCATACAAAAAATTTGAAAACTACACCGTTAGAAATATATTTTTTTCCGATTAAATTGGTTTTTTTTGTTATCAATTTTGAAACAATGAATCGTGGTGAATCGTCCATTTCCCTGAATACGGAGTGAGTTTGTGAACTATCACTTCCCATATATTATCCGTTGTTTTTTGCAGAGCTTTTAGTGGTATGTGGGGTAAATAGATCGAAAATGAAAGGGCAAAATTCATGGATCATTTACTAAGATTTCGCGTAGTTTAAAAAATATATTCAAATTAGATAAAGGTTCATTCTCTAAGATGTGAATCTCTTAGGGACTATATAATTAAAATCCCATAATTATATACTCTTATTTTTATTTTATTTTTTTAACCAAAATGAGGGGAGATTTATTTTGGGTTAATACATCCCACTTTCCAAGTTTCTCTTAAAAGCAAACCAATTTTAAGAACTAGCACTCCAACTGATGTGTGATTCACTTAACTTTTTTAATATTTATCATTTAATATCATATAATTTCTAATTTTAATAACCAATATTTTATAGCAATACTATAAAATTTTTAAAAAAAATTATATATAAAAAATTATAAATGGAGAAAATATTAAATTGAAAAAAAATAGAGAGAGAAAGTTGTACAGAGAATATTTTAGAAAATAAAGTTGTAAAAATTATTTTAAAAATAAAGATTTGTACAAAAATATTTTTTTAAAGTTAAAAGTATTAAAAAATTGAATACTTTATATATTTAGCACTTACAATTTCAACACTTAAAATTCAGTACTTAAAATTTAAGCAGTTATCAAACAGGGTCTAACTAAAATTTGAATTCTGAAAATTATTTAGATTATATTACCCTCTAAAATTAAAATTTAAAATCAATATAATACGAGAATTTTTTTTTGAGAACAAAATAATAAAATAAAACCACGCATAACATATTAAAAAGTTCAAATATATGAATCATCACAAAGCAATAATAAAATAGAATTCAACAAAAAACAATTAAATCTGGATTTTTTTAATTCCTAGATTTATTTATTTTTGTTGACACTAAACAAACGCCACCTTAACTATTCTCATTTTACGTTTCATAGATTCAATGGTATTTTAAATGTATTGTTCAAAAAAATCAAAAATGTATTTGTTGCTTATGCTATCGCCACCAACTTCTGAAATAGAACATATTGGAACAAAAAAAAATATATGTTCTACTTCCAGATTGGTAGAGACATAACATAATTGTTCTCGTATTTCTGTTTATATTCTATGTTTTTAGAGAATAAAATCATAAATATGGGAAAATCAAAGTCTATTGAGATTAAAAAGGTCTCTCACAAGGCAACAATAACATATAATTTAACCAAAAATAAATAAATTACGAATTTTTTTAATTCCTAAATTTCTTTTTTTATGTTGGCACAAAACAAATACCACCTTAACTATTCTCATTTCTTGCTTCATAAATTCACCAGTATTTAAATGTGTCATTCAAAATTATTTGTTGCTTACGTTATCGCCACCAACTTCAAAAATAGAACATGTGGGAACAAAAAAATATTTGTTCTACTTTCAGATTGTTAGAGACATAACATAATTGATCCTGTATTTCTATTTATATTCTTAGTTCAGAAAACAGAAACAGAAATATAAGAAATAAAAGTCTGTTGAGGGTAAAATGGTCTTAATAAATTTTTTTTTAAAAATAGTTGAACCCATTAGGTGATAATAAATAAGTAAAGGTTCATTGGTTGAAAATTTTAGGCCCATAGACTGAAAATTTTAAGTGACTTTTAATTAATCAAGTACTATTAATTAAAATTATCAAACAAATTTAATTAAGGGATATGCACCAGCAACTCCCAAAATACGAAAGAAATTACCGATCAAGCCCATCTATTTTTTTTTTTTGCATCAACAACTCATTTTGTATTTTTTTTGACCAAAATATCTCTCATATGTAACTTTCAATACTAATATTAAAACACATGGATTTTTTCATAGTTCTTAATGCTGTAAAATTAATATTTTCACATTGTATTAATTAGTAAATGTCCTCTTTTTTACAATATGCAAATCATATTTTTTGGACGTATAGATCGTATTATGCGTGGATATTATATGTAACATCCAAAGGTAATGTGTATGTTAAATGTAATACTGTCTAATATTGCCAAAATGTCATTTTTCAATGTGTGTGTTGAATGAAACATTGTCTAATATTGACAAAATTAAAAAATAAAAATTAAAAAATCAATGGATGTACATAACATCTATAATCAGTAATTATTTTAAAACATATTTTCAATGGATGTTACATGTAACATCTATATTGAATCGTTTTATGCGTGAATGTTATACTTAACATCCAAAGGCAATATTGAATGAAACACTGTCTAATATTGTCATAATTCAAAAAAATATTTTCAATGGATGTTACATGTAACATCTATAATTAATAATTATTTAAAAAAATATTTTCAATGGATATTACATGCAACATCTTATTTCAGGGGATGTTACATGCAAAACATATTTTTATGTGGATGTTACATGTAACATCTATATTGAATCGTATTATGCGTGGATGTAACATCCGAAGGCAATATTGAATGTAATACTGTCTAATATTGCCAAAATTCAAAAATATATTTTCAATTGATGTTACATGTAACATTAATGCAATTTTCAATTTATCTCACTAACACAGACCTACATTTCTCTCACTATATTTTAAAGGAATGTTACATGTAACACTAACACAGACCCAAGAAAAATGTGCAGAAGGCACAAGAGAAATGTGAAATATTATGTTTTCAAACTGCGCTATACAAATTGCAAACTAAGGTGCAAAGTCAAAACAACTGTAGGGTGCAAAGTGTAAATGACCAGGGTAAATGCCAAACAGTTGGATCTCACTCATACAACCAAAACACATGTGAGCATTGAAAATCACGAAGGAAAAGACCTTAAGCCAAACAGCTGGACCGCAATTTTGCAAGAATCGAAGAACAAACAGGCTAGTACGCAGATTGCGAAGGAGAAGACCTACGATAGAATGAACAGGTCAACGCAGCTCCAAAGCGATTCCGACAGTATGAACGAATCGAATCCAATGAATCTCCGAAGCTATACTTATGAATCTTCGAAGCAAATTGACGAATCAAAACAGTTCTTTGATTTGATCGAAGACGACGAGCGATCGACGACAATGACGAAGGCGCCGAGCGGTTGAAGACGACAATGATCGGCGAACGGAAAGAAGACGTCTGCAAATCGATCAAAGACAAAAACGTCTGCAAATCAATCGAGCGGAAGGAAGAAGAAATCGCAAAGCGATGCTCGCACGAATCACGGGAAAACATTTCGGTAATCTCGTCATCGGCGGTTTTTGAAAAAGAGATTAATCGGTGCAAAAAATAGCCAGAGATAGGAGTGTTCGGTGTAAGGAAAAGCGGATGCGTTTAAACAGTGAACAATAAATTATTATGGGCTTAAACGGTAATTTTTTCTTTAATTAAATAAGTATTTAATTTGTTCAGTTTTTATTAGTTAATTCGGTTATCAACATGAGCTAACTCTTTTATAAAATTTAACAACTAAACTACCCTTAATATAAAAAAAAATCCTAAATACTCCAATTTGTTTTTTTTTTTTTTTTTTAGTTCTCTCTCTATCTGATATCTGTCTTACACACTTTCTGTAATATTTTTGTCCTTTTCTAGACAATTAATGCACAGTGCTCGCCACCGCGGCCCATACTGTCGTTCGCCGTTGCCGCCCACAGTGCCATTCGTTGTCGCCGCCTCTAGCATTCGCCCGCCATGGCCCACAGTGTTCGTGCGCCGCCCATTGCGTTCACCGCCGCCGTGCCATCTACTTGTCGTTTTCCACTACTTCCGTGTCAGCTGCTCATCACCGTTTTTCGCCAGCCGCTGCGTAGTTTGCTCGTTCGCCAAGTAGCCGCTTTATCTATGTTTCTTACTACTTAGATCTATTCTAGTTCTATCGCTCTCTGTTGGTAAGTGTTCGTGTTTTTAGAATTTTTAAACTTATTCCATAGATTTTTAGTTTTTGTTGTAGAAATTTGTTCAGTATTTTTCATCAATTTTATTATTGAATATAAGCAACTGATCCAGCATATTCCTTGTTTTTCATGAGTCAAGTTTTCGTCGTGAAAGAACATTTGCAGCGAATGAATTCAATCCCACTAGGATTTTCAGGCTGTTTTCGCATGAAAAACAAAGGATATTCTCTAAATAGCAGTTGATAAACTCAATTCCGCTATAATTTCTGGTTAATTGTGTTGATTTTTTTTTTTTTTTTTTAAAATAACAATTGTTGGTGTACAAAACTTGTACACACCTCGAGTATGGTTCAGTCGGACAACGGACGGGTCCTCTTGCTGAGGTGGAGTTATTGAGTCAGAAGTGGAGTTGAATATTCCTCAAGTGAGCTGGAATGGTCAACCTAAAGGACTGACTTGCTGAAGTCTAGAGTCCTGCTCCTCAGTGACCTGTATCTGAACAAGGAACCTGGCCAAGGGTTTTCAGGAAAACCCCTCCGGTGTGAGAGTAAGATCTCAGGGGGAAGAATTCAATACGTTGTTATTTAGAAAAATAAGCATTAAAGTTTGTGTCACGTATGTAGATAGTAAAATTCGCATCACCTTATGGCATTGATTTGTATCCATATTTATAGAAATGAAAATTGCATAGTAATGGGCTTGGGCTGTTGGGCCCATTTGAAGAAGTCCACGGGCCTTTGTCAGGCCTGTGGAGAAACTGTTAGCGATAGTGGACATGTGGCCGAAGCCCAAGTGCTGATTCGGTGTAGCCCAAAAATACCCTCATCAACAACTATTTGTTTAAAGATCGTAAGCACATTTTTACAGTTATTATCTAGAATAAATCCAAATTTGGATTTCAATCGATTTATCTAATGTTTTGAGGTTATACAATTTTAGATTATAATGGATTTCTAATTTTTGTTTTTAAAAAAGAAATAAAATCTAAGTAGTTATTCTAGATAGGGATTTGATCTCAACTACAAAAATTTGTTGGATTTCAATGATTTTTGTTGCAGATCTCAATAGTTAATTATTAACTCTCTGCTTATACATATATTCACATTTTTAGTGGATTTCCACTTCATTATTTTTAGTGGATTTTTACGTAATTATTACATGGTTTTACTTCTTTCATTAACGACACCGAAATTAACTTGAGCAAAGACTTTTTAAGTCGAATCCTCAAAGTACGTGATGGGAAAGAGTTTTCCCATCCCAATTATTCTTAGCCAAATCAAAATTCGGATTTTAAACTCTCCTCCACCTTGAGTATGCTATACGGAAATAATAAACATTTTCTTGGAAATCTCTCGGTTATTCACTGTCTATTCCTAATTATACACATATAATCATTGCTTAGAGGAGGTAGACCCGCTACTCTTACACATTTCGATGCCTACCTCAAACATTGTCGCCTCCATGGTGTAGAAATCGATCTTATAACCCTAGTCATCAACTCCGTGGAACATGAATTAGGAATCTATGGAGGCATTCTACGATTCGGGAATGTCCATATCCTTGTGTTCTACCACCTCAAAATCCCCACTTTTGAAGAAAATGCCAACTCCGTGATTATGGACCTAGAAGAGATTTTTACCCGCTTACTCTGCTTAATGCATTTTCAAAATTTGTAAATGGAGCGTAGATCAAGAGAGTGAATTCCGGTGAAGGCATCTCGTGGAAAGAAAAGCAAAAGGTTGGAGAAGAAGAAATTGAGGAAGATAAGATTAGGGTTATAGAAAAAGAAGAAGGAGATAAAGAAGAAAATGGCAAAAATCTTTGCTTTATGATGACTTCGAAGTTCAAAGAAGTGAATAGTCATATCGGAGGCATTGAATGACGGATGGACATTGTTGATGTCGGATCTTGGACAACCTTAACAGTATGGTTTGGTCACTGTTAAAAGAGATGATATGCTTGTTTACCGGAATAGAGATGGAGAAGTCCGAGATGAGGATCTTCTTCCGTGCTGGGATGGGGACAGAGAGGTCCGAGATTAGTCTGTCTAACCTGAGATGGGCAGAGATGGAGTGACCCGGGATAAGTCTCTAGTAGGGAAGCTACCTAGGAGTCTTCTAATCCAAGAAGAGATGGGTCTGAGCTGAAATGAGCTCGAATGCCTTCTGGTCCAAGAAGAGATGGGTCTAAGCTGGGATGAGTCCAAGCTGAGGTGGCAACACCTTGACACCTGCACAAAGGATCTTCTGAACTGTGGAGATATGAATTCGAGCTGGGATGAGGTTGAGCCGAGATGGGGCAGAACTTCGGCACTTGCACAAAGGACTTGCCGGGATGGGGGATGGACCTGATGTGCCCCCTCAGGCATGAGAATCTGCTCTCAGGGGAAAGATTTATAAAAGTGCTACCAAGAAGAGAGGGAAAATTTGGTGTACCTTTGGGCATTGGTATGCCTTCCTATATATAAGCAATGAATGGATTAGCTTAGGGGCTTAAGCAAGAATTAGTGTCCCCATCTCAGCATGTGTCTAATGAGAGGAAAACATAAGGCAATCTTTATGTCCATCATAGGCTTTTTAGCATTGTTGCTGAGGCCTATGGCAAAAGATATTTGTAGTTGGAGAAGTAACCCAGCCCATGATCCGAAAAGAACACTTTCTTGATGTACTCGAGCTGGGGAATTTGATCTTTGGCCTTCCTGGATAGCCAGAGACGAGAAATGGGAAGTTGTGTGGAGCTTCTTACCCTGCTCTTCCCAGATAGCCGGAGACGGAAATAGGGGGTTCTACTGAGGAGCTCGCGGAGTCGATTTTTGAGATGGGCAATGCCGCTAAGGAGAATGCTAAGATGGGGGACGTTTCTCCATCTCGACGGCGGCTTACCAGTTCTTCTTAGAGAGTGCTGCTAGTGAGGTTTTGGAATGCAGACATGGGATGAGATACACCCCTACACGACACAATATTCACACTTAGTCTTTGGTAGGTGCGGGCCCTATTAGAGAGTTGTTGACACGTGGCGGTCTCTGGGGGGCAGCCTCTGGGCAAATCTCGAGTCTCGAGGTCTGAGCTCATCCATCCCCTTCTCGGCTATCCTCTTCTCGGCAATTTTTTCGAACTTAGTCAAAATGCCAGTTTATATGTAGGGATCTAGTAGAGGTCTTTAGGGGTGACCAAATTTACAATTATGAAATATGATTACTTAAGATCTACAAGCAATAAAGTTGAAATTCCCGCCTCATGCCTAGCACATGGATCAGTGATATGTTGAATTTACCTATATATTTTCAAGCCAAATTTGATAGTTTTCGAGTATTCTTGTAGTTTTTTAATTCATTTTTATGTAAATCAAGTGTTAGAGACGAAAACGGTTGAAATCGAGCTAATCGGTAGGACATTGGTGGAGAATTGTTGAAAAAAAGATCAAAAGGAGAACCTGCAGCCTCATCGCTATAGCGCCAGCATCACAGGGCCACTGGACCTTGATCGCTGCAACGATGATAGGGCAGAGGCCCTACTGACTCATAATCGCTGCAATGATCAAGCAATAGCTGGCAACCCTTTTTTTCTTTTTTCTTTTTAGGATATTTTCGACCTCTATTTGTATCCACTCACTTCCAACCTTGCTAAGAATGTTTTTTAGACTTATTAGAAGCCCTAGATCAGACCTAAGGAGAGGAGAGCATATTTGGAGAAGAGGAAACGATCTCGAAGCGATTTTTGTGGAAGTGGAACTGATAGGTGTGAAAAACCTATCTATTTCTAAACCGAATTTGTTAGTTTTCAAGTGTTTTAGTTATATTTAATTGTGTTTTAGTGTAAAACAGGGAAAAGATGTTAAAGGGTGATAAACAAGTGAAAAGGGTGGAGAAACGGTGAACAAAATATGCAAAACAGGGTTTCGGTGAATAAAGACCACCGCCTAGGCGGAAGTTCCACTGCTTAGGCGGAAAAGAGGCAGAATGTTGGAGTGTTGAAGGGCTGAACCACCGCCTAGGCAAGAAAACCACCGCCTAGGCGAGAAAACGACAGATTTTTATGCCAGCAGCCACCGCCTAGGCGGAAAAACCATCGCCTAGGCGAAGTTACCGACAGAAACTTAACCGACTTAAAGCCACCACCTAAGCGGTGAACCATCGCTTAGGCGGTGACACTCTGCACATAAATATCTGTTTTCAGACATTTTGAAGATATTTCCAAACCTTACCTATTTAACCCCTTTCTTCCCGAAACCTCAAAACCCGGAGACCCTTACCTTAGACGTGGAAGAAGGCTTGGTTGTTCTTGAGAGCTCTCTTCTACCTTAGTTAGATTAGATTAGTTTAGCAGGTGTTCTTGGCTAAGCCTTGAAGAGCTAGAAGAGGAAGTTCATCAATGGAGAAGAGGAAGCTCGGGAGGATTGTTCTTTGGCAAAAGTGGACTACTCCACTTTGAGATTTGGCTTTTCTTCTCTTGTTTCCATATTTGTATTTAATGTTTATTGTTGATATTGATGATCTCCTCTTGATTTAATGTTGTATTGGCTAAGAACATGTTAGTGTAATTTAGAGATTAGTTAGGGAAAAGTGTAGTTGTGTAAATACTCGTTTGGTTTAATATACGTTTCTTTAACGGTTGTTGCTTTTAAGTCCGATTGTGTTTATCATTTGATGACGATCTTAGTATGCTTGTTATGGTATTAGGGTTGGATTTAAGAATCTAGGGTTTGACACTCGGGAGAGGTAACCCTGGATTCGGACTAGGGTAAACACATCATTACGACCTAACGACCCGGGAGGGCGTTAGTTAGTGTGCAATCGATGACGTTGGGTCAAGACTCACGCAGCCTAGAGTCGTTAAGACATTGAGGGGGACCTCTTCATCGACACAAAGTCTCGTATTCTTACACTTGGAAGAGGTGGAGGAAGAGTTTACGAACCGAGATTGTCGGATACCTAAACTCCATTATTGTTAACTAAACGAAATCAAATATGTATTAAGTGAACGAAATCAATCCCTAATTAATCAACCTAGTTGGGATTAACCCACTAATTGTAGTTTAGCTTAGTTTAATTTCAATTCATGTCTTTCGTTCTCAGGATAACATGAGACTACGCCAATTGCGGTATTCAATTCAATTATTCACACTTTTCTCTGTGGGAACGATATCGGATCTTCAAGATCCACTATATTAAAACTATAGACGTCGTATATTTGCGAGCGTAAGTAGGCGTGCATTTTTTAGCCCTACCAAGTTTTTGGCGCCGTTGCCGGGGATTGGTTGTTGTCAAATTCTGTTCCTGTCAACGTCCACCAAGTTTTTGGCGCTGTTGCCAGGGAATAGTATGAATTTTATTGAATATTGCAAAAGAAACACAGTAACGGCCCAAGACTTAAGTTTTAAATAGGAGAACCAAAAGTATTGTATTCTAGTCCCGTCAACGCACCAAGTTTTTTTTTGGCGCTGTTGACGTGGGATTAGTGTGAATTTTAAGTTGATATTGTGACTAAGTGGTCGAGTGTTAATCCTGACATTTATTTTTGTTTTGTTTTTAATTTTTATTTTTGTTTCATTGTGTTAATGAGATCAAGCAGTGTGAGAAAAGATGAAGAAGATTGGAATTCTTAATTCTCAATCCCAAGATTGAGCTTATTGTAAATGTTAAGGACTGAGAGGAGAAGCCGACTTCAAGCCATGATCATGATCCGACTGAGCATTTGAACCCAAATTCTTTGTCTATGGGGAATTTTGGTGAAAAATACTTAGTAACACGATAGTCCAGCTAGGGACGGTAACTCAAGTGCTATTTTTTTGAAATGAAACTCAGGGTATCAAATTATCGGATTTTTGTTACTATTTATTTGATTATTTATTCTTTTTGGAAGCCGGCATGGCTTTGGAACGTGTTCGAAAGTGAATTTAGGAATGTGGACGATTGAGGAAGTAGTTTAAGTTTAAAAACGTTGAACAAGCGAAGTGAAAACGTACGTGGTGGAGCCGTATTTTGAAAATATGAGAAAAACATGAAAGTAGGAGCTGCAGGCCCACCACCTAAGCGGTGAACCACCGCTTAGGCAGTAAAAATACAGAGTGGGTGTTTTTCAGCAAAAATTGCCCACCGCCCAAGCAGTGAACCACCGCTTAGCCGGTAAAAATACAGGATGCAGCAAATTTTGGAAATACACTCCAACGCCTAGGCGGAGAAACCACCGCCTAGGTGGATTAACAGTAGAACAAAATGTTTTCACACTAGTGTAATTTCGCTTAGGCGGAAAAACCACCGCCCAGGCGGAATTTCGTCAGAAGGTTTGATTTTAAAGAAAATGACTCCACCGCTTAAGTGGTGAATCCACCGCCTAAGTGGTGGACCTTCTGCAGTTAAAACCGCCCCTGTTCGTTCAAAAATTGAAATCGCAAGGTTCCTTCCCCAAATCCTCTACATTCTCTCTAAAACCTCACTTCCAAACTGTTCCAATACTCAAAAATCATCCTTACATTACCAAAAGTAGTCATTTCCATCACGATTCAACCTCCAAGAAATGGATCTCCACCCCTATTTTCGAAAATTTAGGGTTTTGCGTGAAAGGTGCGATTTCTTCATTCTCTTTTGATTGGACCATTAATTCTCAACAAATAAGTTTCTTTTACATTACATTTAGTCTAGTTTTTGAAATTATTGGTTGGTTTTCATGATTATATCAAAGAAATCAATGGATTTTGAAATTTTGCCCAAAA
The DNA here is from genome assembly GCA_016647705.1 of Eucommia ulmoides. NCBI lineage: Eukaryota > Viridiplantae > Streptophyta > Magnoliopsida > Garryales > Eucommiaceae > Eucommia > Eucommia ulmoides. The sequence continues at coordinate 69,373,279 of CM028332.1, read as the reverse complement.
CCTCTTAACCCTATTTTCACGATTCCGAAGTTCCATGGGTTTTTTGTTTGATTCTTGGGGATGAGCATGTTTAATTGGATTGGTTGAGTATGTGAACTAAGATAGGATGTCATATTTATGAAATTTGTTGAAAAATTCAAATGGGTGTTCGTTTTGGGATGTATGTGTTCTTGACAAAGTGATTAGGGAGGTTTATGTTTTTTAATTGTTCATATATGATGAAGTTGTATTGGGTTTTTGTGATTGTTATTATAGGAAATGACAAAAAGAGTAGCAAAGAAGAGGGCGAGAAAAGAAGGGTCAAGTTCACACCCTGAGGTGCCAACCGACGTTGACTACGATGCCACCCGCTTTGTGTCAAAACAAGCGAAGGAGCACTTTAAAGAACACTAAAAATATCGTGCCTGCATACGTCAACGGGGTTTCGGTCCGATTGAGGATCTCCCGGTGGAATTTCAAAATGAAATCCGAAGCCGCCACTGGGAGCAATTCTGTAAATCGCCACCACTGGGCGAGGTTGCTTTGGTCAAAGAGTTTTATGCTAATGCTAAGGAGGCCATAGATGACCAAGCAAGGGTTCAGAATAAGCCTATCATCTTCAGCCTATACTTTATAACCATCTCTTTGGAATTTCGGCACTGGAGTCCTTTGAAAGCCAAGACCCTACTTTGCATAGGGTCATTCAAAAGATCACATCTGGCGAAGTAAAGTGGAAACACCAAGGGCTAAACGTCGCTACCTTTTTGATGAAATGCCTCAAGCCAATTCCAAAAATCTGGCACCACTTCATTTGCGGAAGCCTCCTACCGACGTCACATCTGTCAGACGTCTCAAAGGACAGGGCCTTTTTTATCTATAAAATTCAAACTGGACAACCAATCAACGTTGGATTCCTGATCTATTCATCGATCATACATGCTACGAAGACGGTAAAGGTTGGGCTCCCGTTTCCGTCACTATTGACCTATATTTTCCAATTAGCTGACGTGACGGTATCCGGGAAAAGCCTGTGCGACCCTATCGTTCCACTTAATCTGTCAACGATAAACCGGTTGTGAAAGACCGGGGTGCAAGAAGCAGTCAAGACTGAGCCTGAGGAAGGGGTAGAGCAAGCAGACGAGACGGCAGGACCTTCTGGAGCTCGAGATGAAAACTCCCAAGAGAGGATAAATAACAAGCTTCAGATCGTCCTCCAGAACCAATATGAGATCACTTATTTCCTGGACCAATTTTCGAGGCAGCAAGATCGAGTCCAATGGAAGATTTAGGATAGCCTTGGCCTTGAGATGGACGATTACCTTCCGATGCCATCTATGCCGCCACATCTACTCCAGAGACTACACTCTCCTTCCCAAAGTGATGATGGTGATGATTCCTCTTTAGGTGAACAGTAGGGAATGAGTCTTATTACCTAGGTATGTGTTCAACCCATTTTGTTTGCAAGCATGCTATATGTTTATTGGATTCGCTGATGTTGGAACACTGCTATGTTCAAGCCTGGATGGTATGGAATGGATGATAGTTTAGTGGATGTTCATCCATTTTGATTTTTTTTGGTAGAAACGGATGAACAATTATTATTTTTTTTGAACAAAATGGAAAAAAAAAAAATGATGTACAAATTTAAGTTTATGTATGTATTTTATTATGAATGTTTTAGTTTTTAAATTTTTAGTTTAGTTAGTTTAATTTTTGTATTTGCATGTTTAGTGTTAGATTAATTTATGTATGTTAGTATTAGATTTAGTTTAGATTTGTGCATGTATAAAGTTGTATTAGCATGTTTAGATGTGAGTTCAGTGGGTTAAGACCCGATGATGAGAATTATCCCCTAATTGCATATTGAGGTCGGGGGTAAAACCTTCCTTATGTATTTTGTGTGCTTAACATGTTGATTGAGTAAAAATTATCTCGATCCAAAAATTGCACGACATTTAAACTCAATGTATAATTATCTGAACAATTAAACATTGATTATTTGATATTAAAGCTCATGATAGAAAATGAGGAAACTAGAACTTGATTTGGGGAAAACTTGAGGCGGAATCCTAGGTAAGGTAATTCCGGAGACGTGATTTAGGCCGTCAATTTTTCGCTTGAACCGTTGTAGCTAACCTGAAAATTTTCATTCCTTATTTCTCCTGTCGAAGCCGATAACGTAATCAATTCTGAAAACGTTCAAATACTCTTTTCATTTAAATTTTTCCTAACCCAATGTCGCTAAGCCTAATTTTAAAAATTGAGAGAAATCAAGTGAGCGGTAGGGTTTCTGATAAATTTTTATTGATTCGGTATTAGTGTATTCACTTGTCACTTTCGTATTTCTTTTTGCACACTCCTAAAATAAGTTTGGGGGTGTGTTTCTATCATTTCTTTTTACATATTCCTAAAATTTTATTAATTCGAATAAGTTTGGGGGAGTGTTTCTCTAACTTTTTTTTGCACTCTCCTAAAACTGTAATAATTAGAATTAATTTAGGAATATGTTGTTAAAAAAAAAAACGTGAATACAGTTTTCATTTTCTTCTCTTTCGACAAGTGAATACAAGGATTTTCGTTTCTTATTCAGAATTGTATTTATAAGAATGTGGGGTCATGAGAGAGGATAGCAACAAGCGATTTTACCTCGGGTTTCGATCGATTAAACCGATTTGCTATTTTAATTCCAATGATACCCGTGGTCGTTCTCCAAAGCCAAACCAATCCCTATTGATCTCTGTGAATATCCGAGCCTACATTAGTGGATAGTAGACTCCAATCAAGCGTATGGTTTTCCTGAATCCTTCAACGGTTTAAATTATGATCTTAACAATTGAATAATCGAATCCGGTATTTGACTAGTTATACATTTGAGTTCTCACACACACACTTCAAATGGATCTAGAATAGTTTTTATTGATATTGATCGTTGAAATTCTAGAACACCACTTGGTGTGGGTTACTTCCCGAACTTGATCTGATTTAAGAATGTTGAGAGAGGAACAAATTGGTCATTTCGATTTGAACTTTATAGTTACATGCATATACTTCTTTCGTGTTAGTTTAATTTTTCATTTTTAGTTGGTTAGTTCGTTAGTTAGTTTAGATTAGTGTTAGTGTTTTGCTCGAGGACTAGCAAAATTCTAAGTTTGGGGGTATTGATAGGTGTGAAAAATCTATCTATTTCTAAACTGAATTTGTTTACAGATTTGTCATTCCTTTACAGATTTGTCATTCCTTCTTTACAGATTTGTCATTCCTTCTTTGTTTCTATCTTTGTTTCTAAATTTTGTTGATTAAATGATGATGTTATTCTCATGTGTTAATGAATATTTGGTTATGATCATGTGTCATTCCTTGTAGTTAGTATCCAGGGATTGATTAATTCATGAACATGCATGTTTGAGTGAATCCGTGTTTTGTTAATGGTTGTTCATCTATATCCGATTGTGTTTACCATTTTATTACATCTATAGTATGTTTTATATGGTATTGTGGCTGGTTTGAGAATACAGAGTTTGACACTCGAGAGAGGTAACCCCAGATTTGGACTGGGGTTAAACACAACACGACGTTCTAATGTTTCGGGAGATTATTAGAACATGTGCAATCTGTGAGGTTGGGGTTAGACTTATGTGATCGTTTAGATTCTAGATAGGGATATCGGTGTTGACACGATTGCATATTCACTCACTTTACACTCGAGAGAAGTAGTGAGTGTGTTTTGGATACCTAGATTGTGAGATAGATTGAATACCGTTAATGTAAACTAGACTAAATCAATTATGTATTAGTGAATGAAATTAATCACAAGGTAATCCATTTTCATAGAATTAATCTCAAGTATTTTAGGTTTAATTAGTTTTCAAATAGCAAATACAATTTAAATTGTTAATCGTCTAGATAATATTAAGCTATGTCAATTGCAATACTTAACTAGTTCTAACGACAAATCCAAGTGGACAACACTCGATCTTCGGATCCACTTTATTAAAACTTGACCTCTTGTACTTGCGAGTAAAATCAAAGCGTTAAAATATCGCGAAAAAGTTTTTGGCACCGTTACCGAGGATTTAAGTTATTGATTAAGTTGATATTACTACCAAGTAGCTCAGTATTAATTTAGACACTCATTTTGTTTTAATTTGTTTTTGTTTAAATTATTTTCATTTGTTGTGGTGACAAACAGTAAATGCGACGTAGTCGGATTTTGGAATTCCTTGCTCTTGATCCGGAGATTGAATGTACATTGAGGAGACTAAGGAGAGAGAAGAGAAACCAAACTCAAGAAATGGCCGACGGTGATGATGATCGTGTGCCACGACAACCGCCGGTGCCTTAAGTACTACCGGAACAACCGCTAGAACCAGAAGTTCAACAACAGTGGGTCCTTAGGGATTACTATCGATCCATCATGTTTGAAAACTATTTAGGGATTCGGAGGCAGCCGATCCAAGCAAACAACTTCGAGTTGAAACCCACCCTAATTAACATAGTTCAACATAACTAATATGGAGGGAATCTTCATGAAGATCCAAATATCCATCTGGCGACATTCTTGGAGATTTGTGACATGGTAAAGATAAATGGAGTCATAGAGGATGTAATCCGGCTAAGGCTATTCCCATTTTTCCTTCGAGACAGACCTAGGGGTTGGTTTCAATCAGTCCAACCTGGGAGCATCTCAACTTGGGATGAACTAGCTCAACGGTTCCTCTCTAAGTTGTTTTTACCTTTGAAGACATCACAGTTAAGAGACGAGATTGATCAATTTCGTCAACAAGGTTATGAGTCACTCTTAGAGAAGTGGGAGCGGTTTAAGGACTTATTGAGAAAGTGCCCCCAACACGGGTACCAAGATTGGTTTCAAATCCAACTCTTCTACAACGGGTTGGATGGATAGACAAGAACAATTGGGGATGTCGTATCGGGAGGTTCTTTGTTATCCAAAACTCTAGATGAAGCTCGTGCACTTTTGGAAGAGATGGCAGCCAACAACTACCAATGGACTAATGAGCGAAATATGGGAAGAAAGACAGCCATTATTCGTGAGGTTAATCTTCTTACTACCTTATTAGCCCAAGTGTCAAAACTTACAGAGCTGCTAGTCATTTTCTTTACCAAAGATTCCTCATCCAGTCGAGAAACGAAAAATGTGGCAAGTACTTCGCAACCGAGGGTTGATATTGAGTTTGAGGAATGTCATTTTGTCAACAATCGGGCCTACACCTTTAGGCTCGCTAACAACATCCCAACTCATTACCACCCCGAAATTTGGAATCATGAGAATTTCAATTATGCAAACAATTAGAATACATTATGACCTCTTCCAGGATACATTTCTCAATCCCAAAGATATTAGCCACAGCAACAAAGTCGTCCTATGCAACAACAAACGATGGAAAGAAATAAGCCACCGTTGGAAGATTTGCTCGGTTCGTTCATGAAAGAAACACAGAACATTATGCAAAAAATGCATAATCGGCTCAACAAGTATGAGACGAGTCTTGACAATATTGAGACAAGGTGCACCAATACAAATTCAACTGTGAAGTTGTTGGAAACTCAAATTGGTTAGCTGGCGAGTGCCATAAAAGGGCAAACCTCGGGGAAGTTTCCAAGTGATATGGAGACTAACCCAAGGGATTACGAAGCCATTACCTTGAGCAACGGAAAGGAAGTAGAAACATCAATGCCAAATGAAGTGAACCAAAGGAGAAGATTGATGTTGAGAAAGAAACCATTCCAGTTGAGGAGAAGAATGAAGCCCCACGGGTGAATCCGGGTTCAATCTCATTTTTGGACAACCTACCGATACTCACTCCACCTTTGCCCTATCCGCAACGGTTTCATAACAATAAATTGGATTCCCAATTTGCTAAATTTCTTGACATTTTCAAGAAAATCCATATCAACATACCGTTTGCTGATGCATTGGAACAAATGCCCAATTACGAAAAGTTCTTGAAGAATATTATGACAAAGAATAAGAAATTGGAGGAATATGAGACCGTCAAGTTAATGGAGGAATGTATTGTGATCCTTCAACGGAAGTTGCCTCAAAAGTTGAAAGATCACAGAAGCTTCACTATACTGTGCACTAATTGAGAAATTTCACTTTGAGAAGGCGTTTTGTGACCTTGGAGCAAGTATATCTCATGCCGTCATCCATTTACCGGAAGTTGGGGCTTGGAGATGCAAAGCCGACTACGATTTCTCTGCAAATGGTGGATCGTTCATTGACCTATCCAAAAGGCATAATTTAAGACGTGCTAGTAAAGGTGGACAAATTCATATTTCTGGTGGATTTTTTCGTGTTGGAAATGGAAGAGGACCGAGAGATTCCCATTATACTTGGGAGGCCTTTTTCTCGCTACCGGGAAGACATTGATTGATGTTCACAATGGGAACTTGACGTTAAGGGTAAATGATGATGAAGTGAAGTTTAATATTTTCAATACAATGAAGTTTCCGGATGAGTGCCCAACATGCAATCGAGTGGAAGTAGTGGACTAGTGCATTAGGGAATTCTTTCATGAAAACTTGAATCGGGATCCATTGGAGCATACTCTCATAAAATCCCTATCTATTAAGGATTTTGGTGAAAAAGGCTCAACCACAAATGAAGGTGTTGTGGACTACGTCCTATCTTTGGAAGCCGTACCTAAAGATGTAGTTGATTCAGTTTAAGTAGAGACCATTGATGATGAAGTTAGTTCATTCGATCCCTCAAATCTACCTTACGGTGGATTGATTCTCAAACAATTGCCGGATCATATTCGGTATATATTCTTGGGGGAGAACTCCATCGATCCGGTCATCATCTCATCATCTTTGACTCAAGAAAAAGAGAACAAACTGCTTAGTATCCTGAGAAGGCACAAATCTGCATTCACGTAGTCTATTTTCGATATCAAGGAAATAAGTCCAACAATTTGCATGCATAAAATCTTGATGGATGACTCATTTAAGCCCTCTATTGAGCACCAAAGAAGGCTAAATCCAATGATGAATGAGGTGGTCTGAACTGAGGTGTTGAGGTTGTTGAGTGACGAAATCATATATGCTATATCGGACAGTGAATAGGTAAGTCCGGTGTAAGTGGTTCCCAAGAAATGAGGCATGATTGTGGTGAATAATGAGAGGAATGATATAATCCCCACACGAACCATCACTGGATAGAGAGTGTGCATTGACTATAGAAAACTGAACAAGGACACACGGAATGATCATTTTCCTCTCCCGTTCATTGATCAAATGTTGGATCATCTCTCCGGTTATGACTATTATTGTTTTCTTAACGGCCATGTAGGCTACAATGAAATAGCCATTACACTGGAAGACCAAGAAAAGACAACTTTCACATGCCCGTACGACACCTTTGCTTACCGTCGTATGTCGTTTAGTCTTTGCAATGCTCCGATAGCATTCCAACGGTGTATGATGGAAATCTCTTCTGACATGGTGGAAGATATAATGGAAGTATTTATGGATGATTTATTGGTCTTTGGTTCATCCTTTGACTATTGCCTCTACAACTTATCCCCTGTTCTCAACCAATGTGAAGAGAAACATTTAGTTCTCAATTGGGAGAAATGTCATTTCATAGTCAAGGAGGGAATCGTCTTAGGTCATCGGGTCTCTTCCAAGGGGCATGAGGTGGATCAGGCGAAGATTGAGATAATTGAGAAACTTCCACCACTGATCAATGTGAAGGAAGTAAGAAGTTTCTTAGGCCATGCCGGCTTCTATCGAGGATTCATAAAAGATTTTTCTAAAATGGTGAAGCCATTATGCCATTTGCTTGAAAATTAAGCCTCTTTTATTTTTTATGATGCTTGTGTGGGAGCGTTCAATGCCATAAATGAAAAATTGATCTCAGCTTCAATTATAGTCGCTCCGGATTGGAATGAGCCTTTTGAAATCATGTGTGATGCAAGCGACTATGCGATTGGAGCTGTTTTAGGCCAACACAAGGAGAATATTTTCCAATCCATATACTATGCAAGCAAAATGCTCAATGATGCTCAATAGAATTACACCACCATAGAGAAGGAGATGTTGGCGGTGGTCTTTGCATGTGATAAGTTCCGTTCTTACATTATAGGGTCTAGGGTGATCATATATATGAACCATGCCTCCATCCAGTACTTATTTACAAAGAAGAACGCCAAGCCGCGTATAATTCGGTGGATTCGCTTGCTTTCAGAATTTGATGCTGAGATTAAAGACAAAAAATGGAGTGAGAATGTAGTAGCCGATCATCTCTCCTGGCTCGTGCTAGAAGATGTTGGTGATGATTCATGTATCACAGAAGTTTTCCCGAATGAGCAATTATTCAATGTTAATGTTAAACTTCCGTGGTTCGCAGATATAATCAACTATCTCGCATGTAAGGTGTTACCGTCGGACCTATCAAGTGCCCAAAGGAAGAAATTCCTATTCGATATGAAGCATTATATGTGGGATGACCCGATGTTGTTCAAGAAATACGCCGACCAAGTAATTCGGCGTTGTGTTCCAGAAAAAAAAATGATAAGCATTCTATATCATTGCCACTCGTCGCCGTGTGAGGGGCATTTTGGACCAACACGGATGGCCACTAAGGTGTTTCAATCAGATTTTTACTGGCAGACTCTTTTTCGTGATTCATATACGTTTGTAAAAACCTATGATCGATGCCAGAGGGTTGGCAACATCTCGAGGCGGCATGAATTTCCCTTAACATCTATTCTCAAGTTGGATCTTCTTGATGTTTGGGGGATAGATTTCATGGGACCGTTTCCTCCATCCTTTGGTCAAGAGTATATCTTGCTAGCGGTAGATTATGTGTCAAAGTGGGTTGAGGCTGTGGCCACGCCAACCAATGATGTCAAAATGATTTTGAAATTCTTTCAGAATAACATAATGACAAGGTTCGAAACTCTTCAAGCCACTATTAGTAATGGAGGAACCCACTTTTGCAACAAAAATGTTCAATACTCTACTAACAAAGTATGGAGTTCGACATAAGGTGGCGCTTCCCTATCTTCCTCAAACAAACGGCCAAGCCGAAATGTCCAATTGAGAAATAAAACAAATCTTGGAGAAGATGGCTCACTCCAACCAGAAGGACTGGGCGGTGAAATTAGATGACGTATTATGGGTATACCGCACGACTTTTAAAACACCGATCAGAATGTATCTGCATCGGTTGGTGTTTGGAAAAGTGTGTCATTTGCCGGTTGAATTGGAGCACCGTACATATTAGGCAATAAAGAAGCTTAATTTTGATCTCAATGCTTCAGGGAAATAACGTCTCCTTTAACTCAATGAGATGAAGGAATTTCAGAACGAGGCATATGAGAATGCCAAGTTGTACAAAGACAAAACCAAGCGATGACACGATAAGCACATCGTCAGGAGGGACTTCTGTCTAGGACAACAAGTCTTACTTTTTAATTCTCGGTTGAGACTCTTTCCTGGGAAATTAAACTCCAGGTGGTCCAGACCATTTCGAATCAAGCAAGTATTTCCATTCAGCTCAGTTGAATTGGAAGGTGACGACGGACGGATTTTCCGAGTTAACGGGAAGAGAATCAAGCACTATTTTGGGAATGAAGAATGAGTTATGGAGAGTATATCCCTCGTTGATGACTAATGTGGATCGTTTCTAAGTCCAACTAGGGACATTAAATCAAGCATTTTTTTTATATACAACCCACAGGATTGGTTTTTGCCAATTTTTGCTATAGTAACTTTTTAGAGGTTGAAGTGGTCATGATGCGAGTTTGTGAGTGAATAGAGGAGCTCAGATGTTCAGGGATGATATATGATTTTGAACATGAAGAAATAGCGAAACGGAATTAAAGCGATGGCCAGCCGTTTGAAAAAAAATGCGGGCCTTCCATTGCTGCAGTGAAGGAAACCATCGCTGCAATGACCATAAAGTAGAAAACAATTTGTTGTTCCATCGCTTTAGCGACGACAAGTCAGAATGCTCATTGCTCTTTCATCACTGCAACGATGATGCCTCTGTTTCGATAAATAGGGGCGCCGTTTCTTGTTTCCAAATTTCTCAAACTCTAACTCCCAAAACCTCTTCCAATTTTTCTCCCAAACCAATTCAAACCTCAAAATCCATCATCTCATACTCAAAAACAAAGATCCCCACTGCAAATCAACCACAAAATCGCATTCAAAATCCTAAATTCGTTGGTTCTAGGGTTGGAGTTCAAAGTGGAGAGATCTTCAATTTTCCACCATTGGGCACTCAAATACTCGTCAAGTAAGTTGTTTTGAAACGCCATTACACTTGTGTGCAACAATATTGTTGTGATTTGCTTGTTGATTTTAAGTTTGATTGAGAAATTGGAATGTTGAAGTGGAACCCTTGATACCCTATTGCGATTTTCATGCTATTAAGATTTTGGGTCGGTTTTTGGTGAAGAACACTTTGTTTTGTAGTGGTGTGTTTGTTAGATTCAAGATTTGTTGAGAATTTTAAGCACTTTGTGTTGAAATCTTGTGGATTGTGTGTTGCATTTCGGGATTATTGGTGTTCTTGAATGGTTAGTTTAATTTGTTGATTTATGAAGATCCCCATTGTGATTTGGTGGCTAATTGTTGTGTGTTGAATTGAAAAAAAACTATGCCGAAGAAAGACATTGTGAAACGTCAAAGAGGTGAGGGATCCAGTTCACAATCTGGCGATCCTACCTCGGATTATGACTCAAGCCGATTCGTTTCGAAACGAGCGAAGCAACATTTCAATCAGTTTGAGCACAAGCATAATTGCATTCTTGAGCGCAGCTTTGTCAAAATATATGAGCTTCTAGATGAAATTTCAAATGTGATACGGTAAGGAGTTGGCAACACTTGTGTAGACAATCGGGCCCAAGCGATATTGCTTTGGTTTGTGAATTCTTCGCCAATGCCGTAGAAGCTGAGAACCACCAGACCAGGGTCCGGACTCGTGTAGTGAAGTTTGATGCTGAAACCATAAACGAGCTCCTCGGGTTGGTTCTTGAGAAACCAGAAGAAGATTTGGATGAAGACATGGAGAAGGAAGATCTAGAAACGGTGATTAAGACGCTTTGTTCTGGCAATGTGTGTTAGTTACATACAGGGCCAGATCTAGCTATTTTCCCATCTATGTACTTGCACTAATTTCCAAAAATCTAGTTCCATTTCATATGTGCTAAATTGCACCTGACGACTCATTTGACTGATATTACAAAAGACAGAGCCTTGACTCTATATGCCATTGAGACTGGTAAGCTATTGAACGTTGATTTTCTCATTAATTCGGCCATCCAATATGTTATCCAGAACACAAAAATCGGTTTGCCATTCTCCTCTCTTCTTACAAAGCTTTTTCGAAAGGTGAGTGTGGTAATCTCTAACAATAGCTTGTGCCGCCCCAAAAGACCTTTGGATTTCTCGGCTATGAAATGAATCTGGAGTAACGAAGTTGAGGGCCAAGAGGAAGAAGAAGCAAGGTTGTCCGTAGCCCAAAGTTCCAGGGTTCCCGTCCGAGAGAAAATCACGATGGAAAGCCTTCACCAACAACTAATGTATCAAGGGTAGCAATTACAGGATCTACAGCTAGAAGCCATCGCGATTCATAATAAAAATACTTCATTTCAAATGTACCATGAGCAGTACAACCAGACGATGCATCAGGCTCTACACTACTTCGAAATGTCTGCCTGCTATGATATGAGCGACTATCCTGTGATGCCCCCATTCCCGGAACATCGTCGACAACTACCACACAATCCATCCCACCATGATAGCGGTGAGGACGATATTCCTCATGACGGTCAATAGGAGATGAGACTTCATTATCTCACCTCCCAAGTACGTATTCACAACCCTTTTCATCATCATGTTATATGCTTATTGTTGGGATCGTTGTTGGGTCACTGTGCACACTGACCAATATAAGTTTGGGGGTATGTCTATGTTGTTTTGTATGTGGGATGTTTATGTTATGTTTTGGGATGTTTATGTTTTGTTTTGAATATTTTATGTATTGTATTTTTTTTTCTTTTCTAGTTTGAAGACTTTTTGTTAGTTAATTAGTTTATGTTTGTTATGTAGTTAACTTTAAATAGTTGTTAAACGTTTTGTAGTTTAAGTTAAATTGTAGTTAAATTTCATGCATGTTAGTTATTAATTGTTATGTTGTGGTTGTTTAGTGAATTGTATGCATGTTTGTTTAGTATAAGTATAAGTGTGTTTATGTTTGAAGTAGTAGTTTTTGTGTGCTGAGTTTTGTAGTTCTTCTGGGTCATTGCCCGATGATGAAATTGTCCCCTAGTTGTTTATCGAGGTAAAGGGTAATGCCCATTCATGTGTATTCTGTGTGCTTGACATTTCGATTTGGTAAAAGTCATTGTGGATCCTAATTTGCACGAGCACGTAGACTCAATGTACTAGCTATCCAATCGATTTGACGACGATTAACTAGTAGCCAAGTTCATGATAATTTTAGGGATTCTAGAACCTGATTGGGGGAAATTCGATGCGAAATCCTAGGCGAGGTAGTTCAGGAGATATGATTTAGGCATTCATTTTGATCGCTTGAGTTGTTGAAGCCTTCCATGCAATGTGTTTTATTCCTTGTTACCCTGTCGAAACCTTTTAACTGTTACAATTCTGAACACGTAACAAATACCTTGGTCAATAAAAAAATCTCCAAACCAATGTCGCTAAACCTAAGGCACAAATTGAGTCAAAATCAAGTTAGAATTTGTTTATACTACTTGAAGTAAGCATTTGGGTTTTGGGCGAACTTTTGATTAGTTCGGTATTCAAGTACTAACTTTTCATTTTTCTATCTTATTTCCACACCCATGAAATTGAACAAATCAAATAAGTTTGGGGGTGTGGTTAGAAAAAAAAAACATATGTAAATATAGTTTTATTTTTGTTTGTTTTGACAAGTGAGTACAACGTTTTAAAATGTTAGTTCAAGGTTGTTTAGGATTGATCTTTGTGGGTACGAGTATGTTTCAGTGTCAAGCGTTGTACCTTGGGTATCGTTGAGTTAATGACGTACCCTTGGCCAGTTATTAAAAAATCGAACCAAGTCCTTTTGATCTTTTTGAATTTCTAACCCTACATTTGTGTAAAAAGTGGAACCCAGTCTGTCATATGGAAATCCTGTACCTTATCGATGTTAAGTCATGAACTTTGTTGGTAGATAATCCCATCTGGTCTTTGGATGGTTGTATATTTGAGTTTTCGCACACACACTTGGAAATGATCTAGAATGACGTTTAATGATCTTGAATGTTGAAATTCTAGAACACTACATGGTGCGTTTTATTCTTGAACTTGATATGATTGGGGGCTATTGAGGGAAAAACTTTTTGGGTGATGACAAGTAATGAATGGATACTAAAAGATGATGACAAAGATGATGAATGATTAAGAGGTTGAAGAATTTGAAGAATTTAGGGAAAACAACTCAGGTTGAATTTCAACTCTTAATATCCCATAGAATCACACACGACACAAAAAAAAAAAAAATTAAAATAATTTTTATAAATATGTGTGTTTTTTAGGATTCTAATTAGTTGAATTATTTACTCCTATATGAAATTAAAGAAAAAATATTGATAATTAATTAAAATTGAATTTAAGAATTTAGTGGAGGTAACTAAGAAAAAAATCGGTTAAAGGGGCAAAAACGTCGATGAGAATGAATTAAAAATGAATTTAGAAGAGATTCCAGCATTGAAAAGTCGACAGGTAAGTCGACCGGAGCATAAAAGGAAAAGTCTCTGAATCTCTAATTCGACAGGTAGGTCGACCAGAGCTTAAATGTGAACTTTCTGAATCAATAAGTTGTGACTTGTGATAAGAAATGTAACTCTCTGAATCTCTAGGTCGACAGATAGGTCGACCGATGGGTACAAAATTTTTGGCTGTCTCCTGAATTGATCAGTCGACAAGTGATCTTGGTCAGTCGACTTATGGGACTGTTTTAGGATATTATGGAATTTCATATTTTATTCTAAAAATAGCCGTTACTAGCCGTTTTTATGTGAGGTATTTTAGGGATTTAATGTTATTTGATATATGCAACATATATTATGATATCTCTATAGATATGGTTTATTAAGTTTGAATATTTTTCAATTTGATACATATAATTCTTTTTATCCTTTTTAATTGTGATTGAGAAATATTTGAGAGATTTAATTGAGAAGTTTAAAAACTATAATTAAGTAATTGAACCAGGATGAAGTCTTAATGATATAAGGGGTCTATAAGAGCAATTAAATGTCATAACAAGTGGGAACTAGCCGTTAGAGAGCTTATTTTATTTCCTTTTATATAGACCTGCGTTTTTCATATTAAAAAGACATCAAAAGAATTATACTGAACTTTACTAAGAGAAATCATATTGAGTGAATTGTGAGTGCTTTTCTAAGATTTTTTTTTGAGAATTATTTGTTGTGAATTATTGCTACTACCGATCTGGAATTACATTGCTATTATTATTCTTTAGGTGGATTTCGGGTGAGATATTTCCAAATTACTTTCTATTTAGTATTGCTTGATTATATTTGGAATTTGATCTTTGAAATTATTTTAAGATTTTTATTGAAAAATATTTTGAAACAATTTCTTGAAGAAATCTGACTACATGCTCACTTTTTTATCACTAGTTTCAGAATATTAATTGAATTCTAATTTATCTGGGGTGGTAGAAACTCCGAGTGAGAAAAGTCATTTATCAATTTATAATTGGTCAGTTGACTGATGGATTGAATACTATTATGAGTATTTAATCTAAGGATAGCTGGTTTCAATCTCTTCCTGTAAAGAGATTGAGGTAGTAATTCTTCCTATATAGAATTGATTTGTAAGCAATTTTGTAACGGTTCAATCCTTACCAGGTAAAAAGATATTTGGAGTGTTTGTGAGGTTTTGATTCCTTAGCCTAAGGTATAAAAAGAATTAGGTTATTCTTGAACTTGTAAAAAGTAAAGGTTATTCCTAAGTCTGAAAAAAATGAATTTGTAACGGTTTATTCTGAGCTTGTGAAAAGAAATTTTGTGAGGGTTTGATTCCTACCTTTAAAGGAATCTTGAGTTTAGTGGGTGCGACTCTTCATGGGACTTGGAGGACTGAATTAGCCAAGAGTAGCTTGGTGAATTAGTATAAATTTCTAGTGTGCTACTATCTTTACATTATTTATTTTTGTTGATTGGTGTGCACTTAGTTGATTTTATATTTCCGCTGCGATATAAAAATAATAATTAATTTAGGATTAAAATTAATTATTTGGACTATTAAAGTATTTTTTTGATAATTTTTTATCTACCCAATTCACCCCCCTCTTGGGTAGTTCACTGGGCCAACAGGTAGTTTTCGAGTATTTTTGTAATGTTTTAATTCATTTTTATGTAAATCATGTGTTATGGACGAAAACAGTTAAAATCGATCTAATTAGTAGGACGTCGGTGGAGAACCGTTGAAAAAAATATCAAAGGAGAACCTGTAGCCTCATCGTTGTAGCGCTAGCATCACAGGGCCACTGGCCCTTGATCGCTGCAACGATGCCTTTTATCGTTGCAATGATGAAAGGTCAGTGGACCTTCTACCTCCCCATCGCTGCAACGATGCCCTTCATCACTGTCACGATGACACGGGAGAAGCCTTATTGACTCCCTATCACTGCGACGATGTCCTGATTGCTGCAGCGATCAAGCAACAGGTGGCAATGTGTTTTCTCGATCGTTTAGGATATTTTTTACCCCTATTTGTATTCACTCACTTCCAACCTTGCTAAGAACATTCTTTAGACTTATTAGAATCCCTAGATCAGACCTAAGGAGAGGAGAGCAGAGGAAACGATCTTGAAGCGGTTTTTACAGAAGTGGAACCATCCACTTTACAGATTTGTCATTCCTTCTTTGTTTCTAAACTTTGTAAATTAAATGATGATGTTATTCTCATGTGTTAATGAATTTTTGGTTATGATCATGGGTAGCTAAGTAGTTATTATCTAGGGATGGATTAGTTCATGAACAAGCATGTTTGAGTGAATCCGTGTTTCGTTAATGGTTGTTCATCTATATCCAATTGTGTTTACCATTTTATTACATTCATAGTATACTTTGTATGGTATTGTGGTTCGTTTGAGAATAAAAGGTTTGACACTCGGGAGAGGTAACCTCAGATTCGGACTAGGATTAAACACAACACGAGGTTTTAATGTTTTGAGAGATTATTAGAACGTGTGCAATCCGTGAGGTTGGGGCTAGACTCATGTGAACGTTTAGATGTTAGATAGGGATATTGGCGTTAACACGATTGCATATTCACTCACTTTACACTTGGGAGAGGTAGTAAGTGAGTTTTCGATACCTAGATTGTCGGATAAATTGAATACCGTTAATGTAAACTAGACTAAATCAAATATGTATTAGTGAACGAAATTAATCCCTAGGTAATCGATTTTCATAGAATTAATCCCAAGTATTTTAGGTTTAATTTGTTTTCAAATAGCATACACAATTCAAATTGTTAATCGTCTAGATAATATTAAGCTATGTCAATTGTAGTACTTAACTAGTTCTAACGAAAAATCCTAGTGGACGACACTCGATCTTCGAATCCACTTTATTAAAATTTGACCTCGTGCACTTGCGAGTAAAATCAAAGCGTTAAAATATCGCGAACAACCAGCGACTCAGTGAAATGCAATCATCCATCGGAGAGATTTCGGCTTATTTCCGATCATATCTTTCCTTTCATTTGACGTGCTCGCGAAGACTTTAGGCTATTATCTTTCTCACTTAGAATATTTTTGTATTTGTCCTATAGTAATGTTTCCAAGATGAAACACCTTTATTAATTTTTTTTATCTGTAATACATAAGGTTTAATACTATTTTGGCATGCATTATTTTATGATGATGCTACATTATTTTGGTGATGTGTAATGTTTTGTGATACTATGAAATATGTACTTCATTCTCCTTGTCTCTATACATCTATGTGGTACTATGCGATTGTGTCGCATATGCTCACTCATTCTATTGATATGGTGTCTATTCCTCTTAGTAAATAAAACATAAGAGAATAATGATTCCCCACATCAATCACCCACTACTTTTTTAGATGATAAAGGGAAACAAGAAAAAAAAAAAAAAGTGATTTGATGTTTTTAGTCTTGCATTCATATTTCCCATATACACTGAATTGTTAACAAAATACTATTTTGTATTATAAAATCTGGAAAACCCATTAAATATCTTGTTATCATATATATATATATATATATATATATATATATATATATATATATATATATATATATATATTGTAGACCCTAAGGGTGTGATTCCCTACAAAGGATTTTGATGATAACAATATATGTAATTTCTAGCAAATTTATATTTTTTAAAATAATATTCTATTTAAATAGGTTATAATTTTTTAAAATAATATTTTATTTGTATAAGTTATAATTTTTATTGGGTGATTTTGCTATATTATGGAAACTTTAAGATATAGATAAATTTGTGAAAACTTTTGAGATCACAAATAGAATTATGGGATGAGGTGTAAAGTTGTGTTAAGGTGTAAGGTTGTGAATTGTTGAGGATGTGAAACGTGTTAAAATATGAGGAAATGAAAAAGGTAATAATAGCAAGTAGGTCCTACTATTTTTGTATATGTGTGTGCGTATATGTTGTGTTAGGATGAGAGAATGACTTAAACGATCAAACAAAAAGCAAAAAGGAAGAAGAGAAAGAAAAGAAAAAAAAAAGAAGAGAAAATAATAATTTCATGTGATGTCAATTAACAATTTTGGATTTCAAGTATGATTCATAATTCCTTTAATATATGTGTTTAATGTCATTATTTATTGTATAACTAGTGTAATTAAAATCTTGTATGATACAGTAAAATATTCGGTACAAATTTAAATATAAAAATTTGAGACAATCACATATGTACTTTCAAACAAACACGAATTTGTCATATAACTTATCTGCAGTCCAACGCAAGAAACAACGATATGAAATTAATTCAATACAAACACATTAACACCTCTTGCTTCTTCATTGTCCAACTTTTGATGGTAGAATTTCTCATATCAAGGAAAAAAAAAAACTTCATCCTTAAACTCAATGTAACATGTTGAGCTCTAACTACAATTGTTGCACAACATGTGAAAAAACCAGAACTTTGTACCTGAATATAATCATAGATGATGAGGCAAAATTCAAGCACATCATACTAAATGTGTATAGTAGCCTAATTAATTACTAATATGAAATAATGTGTTGAAGAAACTCCAAAATAAATTTTCAAATAAATCAATCATATTGAAGCATTACTTCAAGAAACATTAGCACAAAAAACTTATTGGCTTTGAAGACAGGTGTAACATGTAGTTTGTGAAATCTTAATACAAACAAACCTAGTTCATGATGGCCAAGGTGGCATAATAACATTTGAATCATGTATAAGAAATGTAGTGACAAAAATAAAATAAAAGGCTATCAACTATACTATTTAATATCAACTGACAAATGCCATTAAAATTTCGCATATAGGTTGGTACAAATCAAATTTTACCAAAATTACAAATTTAACCAATTCGCAATGACGCACCAAAAATTATGTAGTCTAAGTCAAGCAGCTGAATTACTCAACATAAGCTGATGGAAGTTCGTCATCACTTGTCGGTCTCATTTCACTACAAGAAAAAAAAAACTTTTTATCACGCTTAATAAATATTATTTATCTCAATTTTTTAATAAACCTTGATTATAAAATTATACATGATATTTAATCTCATTTTAAAAAAAATTGTGTGATAAAAAAAACGTTTTATCTCATAATTTTAATTAACTGTGATAGTATGTAATTAGTTTTTATTATAGTTTTGATTTTAACCGAGATAATAATAAAAATTCCTTCCGTTTTTCCTTCGTTGCACTTTTTCCTAACCTCTTAAATCTGACATCTCTTCCTTCTCTACCCTATCATACCTTAGCAGCCCCTCTCTCTCTCTCTCTCGATCTCGAAATCGCAAAGATTTTTCCATCACCTTCGCCATCGCTATCGAGCCATAGATCCAATGGCGATCATCATCTTCCTCTAGTGCTATGGCTCTCTTCCACAGGGTATGTACTTATCCCTCTCTTTTTTATATGCTCTATTGAGAATTGGTTGGTACTCTAAATAAAAAAACCAATCTCATCCGGTTTAATCTTAAGGTTTAATTTATGTCTTCTTAATTTTATTTGACACCAAGCTAAGATTCACCCGCTTCTTTCTTCCTCTGCTATTGTCATTCCAGTGCCATACCTCACCAGCACTGTCCCATCTCTATCACCCACTGTCGTCGTTCATCGCCATCACCGTGCCCAGGTACTCTTTTCTCCCTTTCGTAATTTATCATCGATGTAGGTTTTCTCTCTTTTCCCGACTAAATCTAAGTAAAATCGAAGCTATAAACTAATATAATGGCACCAATTTAGGGTTCCTCTAACTAAACTGATCAAAAATCCTACCAGGTGAAGATGATAGCGACCCTATCTCAGCTCTCGGTGCTGCTCCGATGGGGGAGAAAGACCCCAGTCAATCCACAACTGTGCGAATCATCCCCGCGACTATGGAAAGGCATCAAAGGCTCGAGAAGTCAATGAAATGTTACTGGTGTCGAAGAAGCGAGTGAGAGAGACCTATAAGTGCCCTCTTGATTTTCCTTTCATGTTTTTTTTAATTCTCTTATACACTTGAATGAGTTTGAATAGAAATTTGGATCGAATAGAAGATATAATTAGTTTACTCTAAATTACAGGCTTGTTCGATCCCTAACTCTGATTTGTTGTATTAAATACAATCGTTGATTCAAAAATGGATTTGGTAACCCTGATTTTATGTTCTGGAATTGCTACTGCTATGGACATGCGTTTTGTTCCCTATTTCTATTTTATTCCCAATTTATGTTCTCAGATTTCTATTTTATTTTTTCTGTTTTCTCAGTTTCGGTTCTGTTCTGTTCACAGTTTCTTTGATGAAGTTAACAAATTTACTAATTTGTTTTTTATTTTTCAAGTTTGTTGGAAATTTCTAGCACAATTGGCTAATCAAGAATACCTAAAGGTAAAATGTCCATTTCATTATGAAATCTAATAAATTTGAGTTGTTTTGATACTATTGATTGCAATCAAATGTGAAATAAAATATCTTCTAATTGCTGCATATTTTTATTAGGATTGTTGTTTGTTGAACTATTTCTTGTGGGCCAAGGTTTGTCGACTTTGATTATTTTCAATAAGTATGTTCAGTATAATTATTTCTTTGTACTAATGTGAAGTGCCTCGCGATGTTGGAACATTATCTTTTGCCCTATCACCATCAACAAGGTACAAGTTATACATCTGGTTAGCTTATTTGCTATGTTCTTTTTGCCTCTTAATGATTGTTATAATTGTATTTGTAATGATTCAAATTCTTTTTCTTCTGTTAAGCATTTTACACAAATGAAATTTATCATAGTTATTATCAGCTATGAGGTTAGTATAATTTCTCTCAATATGGGAATAGAAAGATCAAATTAATGTCACCCCTGTTTCATTTTTCATTTCAGTTCCCAAAAACAATTGGGAACAAAAACATTAATATGGGAAAAAATGACCTTTTTTAAGCATCTTTTACCCTGGTGTTATTTGGGGTTATTCTTGCTACTTCGGGATCAATTTAAAGTTCTAGATGGTATAATCCCTTGATTTATAATCCAGATTGTTTGTAGCTTGATTTTGTTTTGATAGGTAAGAAGTCGACCGTTAGCAAAATCTCTCAATGGAACTGTTGTGAAAAATGGTTATGTTTTGCAAAAGCCAGTTCAACTCACTCTTGGTTGCTGTCAGTTAGAAAGGGAGCAGGGAAATTGTGGTATATTTTTGTACTGGCATGCCCGTTTGATTGAGCCTCGCGAATGAGGATAAAGCGACTGTTTTCACCACTAACACCATTTTATCATCTCTTATGTGTGCTCCAAGGTCAGTTTATTCATGGGATATTGTGATTCAGCGAGTTAGGAACAAATTGTTCTTCAATAAGCGTGATGGTTTGAAATTGGATTTGCTTTCTGTTCACGAGACATCGCAGGAGCCATTGGCAGACGCCAAGGACGACATCAATTTAGCCTACTCCTTGAGCGTTGAAGCTGCATACATAAACCAGAACTTCTCGCAGCAGGTCTTGCTCCGGGATGGAAACAAAGTCACATTTGAAAAGCTAAATCCATTTGCAAATGAAGGTGAAGAGGTAGCCTTTGTTGGATACAGGTACCGGAGATGGAAATTGGACGAGGACATGTATTTGGTCTCTTGTTGTGAGGTTCAGAGCGTCGTCGAGACCAACAATCAAAAATCATTCTTGACATTGAATGCTTTGAATGAGTTTGATCCCAAAATATCCGGTGTTGATTGGAGGTAAGTTTATTATAGGATCCTTGGCACCAAGTTTGTTATTGGACAGCCATTTTTAGACATTTGAACGTGACAGAAAATTCAAATTTATGATTGTTGTATTGAAAAACAATGTTACTTGTGTTTTTTTCTCATGTTGATGTAGAATTCTCATGTCATCATTATTTTAATTGTTTTAGAAATATGAAAGTTAGTCTTTAGTTAATTTTTTATGTCATTTTTATTTATATAGTAGTGTTGTATTTTTTTTTAATATAGATATGAGAAATAATCACATTTCTTAAATGTGATAAAAGAGGTTAAACATCTCAGTTTGATTCAAAACTGAAATAAATATCGTTTAAATAATCACAGTTTTTCAGTTTTATCACATAAATATGATCTTTTTAATCACATTTTAAAACTGAGATATTAGATGGACTGACCATCTTGTTTTTTAATTGTGATAAAAAAAATATATCATCTCGGATTTTAACTATGATAAAAAGCATACTTTTAATCACACCGCATATTATTACGGTTAGGTTTGGAGACAAAAACTGTGATAAAAAATCTTTTTTCTTGTAGTGTTTGTACAAAAACCTGAACCAATTCAATATGCATAATTTAATAGAAAAATTAAGAAACAGATAGAATTATTTTCCCGATACCCCAATCTGTAGCATATATCATCATATTTCTTTAGAGTAGTATTTTACACCAAGATACTTGGAACATAAAAAAAAATATGGAGACAAAGTAAAAAGTGTATGGGAGCAAATACAACTAATACATAGGAGCAAATCAATTGTTAAAAAAAAATTAGAATGATTCAAAGGCTAAAAAAGTAAAATCAATTTGTAGCTACAAAAATATATAGGAGCAAGTACAACTACTTAGAAAAAAAAAAAAAAAAACTAACTAACTAACTAAAGTATAATACCTTGCACTCCATCCGGAAGTAAACTGCGAAGGAAAGCCTAGGTTGAACTCCCAATCTCGACAGTGATCCCTGAGATTAAGAAAAGCAATGCTTGGCTGCAGAGTTGTAAAATTGGAGTCAAAATTGACATTAAACCAGAGTTTCATAGATGAGGAATCAAATGAAAGGAAAACAAAAATCTATAATATATTACAAATACAATTATAATAGAATCCTAATACCCTAATTTAATGCCTATTCAATCTCTACTATACTAATGCCTTTCGAATAATTCAAGCATATACACACTAAAATATCGCATGTGCTCATTGTTTTTGGCATGTCAGCATCACATTAATACGTGTAGGATGAGTAGAAGAACTCTGCACATACAATGGAAGGAGAGGAATAAGATAAGACTTGGTCTCAAAACATAAACAAACTCTTAGATCTCATCATCTTTCTTCAATAAAACACGCATTAAAAAACAAACAAAAAAGCATACAATTCAAGACCCGTACACAATCTATAGAGCGAGAATAATGTTGATAATACGATTCATTAATATAATTTAATCGCTTCTACAATAATCATTTCAATGGTAAAGAAAAATGAATATACCCAAGTTGTGAACTTCAGCTAGCTTGGAATACGAATATCTTCAAGTTTTACCATGCCAAAAAGTAATGAATGATTAGACCTACATTACATACAACAAAGAATAAGGGGAAAGTATCTCGGATAATAGAAGTAAAATTCACATACATTGATTCCCTCATAATCGAATCTAGCATTAGAATAGGTTGCATCTCTTTATATTTCAAAAATTGTTCAAACAAATTGTGAGCAAAATTCAAATTGTGGTCAGATGTAAGAAAAAAAAAACATTGTTAGATCTAGTGAAATCGAACACATATCTAGAGAAATCAGACTTAGATTTAGCAAAATCAAGCTCCCAACAACCACCACACCCAACCACGCCAAAGGATCACAATAACGCATATTAAAATTAAATTACTATGATTCTTATTTGTCAACAAATCAAACAAAAGAACACAACAACAGTATAACATGCATGAAAATTAAGTTTAGCAGAAGTCAATTAAACGATTAGGACAACAAAATCTGTACCCATAAAACCCAAAAAATATATATATCAAAATTTTGAGAGGAAAAAAGATACCTTAGGTAACTGAATTTTACAAACCTCCATTAGTTTACCTTTGTAAATATATTAGAATAAAAAGCAAAACAAATATGAGAATTCATCAATAAAATTTTCACTACCAACATCGCAGATAAAGACAACTCAATCATACCATAGGAATAGAAAAAAAAAATCATCAGTTCAAAATCAAACTCAGTCCCAAGCTTACATGGGTTAAGTAAATTGTGGAGCAGGCATCAAACCTAGAGGTAATTTTTAGCAAAAACATGAAAATTTTCATTTCGAAAGACCCAAGACCTCATTCTCTATCAGAACAATACCTGGCAGAGATAAAACATTAACATGCATGAGCATCGAACACAATTTTGATAAATAAAGCAGTAAATATTAAACGGCACAAGCCCAACATTTAAAATTCAGTAAAAATATCAAAAGAGAGATAATTTAAGGTACCTATATCATGTTTAGATGAATAAATTTAGGAATGAGAGAGATGTTGGTCGCAGCATTGTGACGATAATGTGGTGACTGACTTTTGTTTTCTCTCAAATCGAAAAATTATAGATATAGAAAAAAAATAGATCTTGATGGTCTGCTCCCAAATCGCAAATCAAAAATGAAAACCAAAATCAATTTGAGATAGAGCAAAAGAGATGAATAGAAAGTGATGACATACCTGATGTGTTTTGTGTTGTTGGGTGTTAGGGTTAGTGAGATTGAGGGTATGAAGTGGCGACGAAAAAAGATGACAATGGCGATGGCGATGGCTCAGAGGAAGGTAAATGGTGGCGATGGCAAGATGACGCGATGGCATTGGCGATAGATGAGGGAGATGAAGTGGGTTGGATCTGCGACGATCTGTGAGTTTGCGATAGAGTGAGTCGCCACCTCGTCGTGAGAGAGAGAAATCGCCATTGTCGTCGGTGGTCTCGTATGGCCAGTAGTCGTGAGGGCCAGAGAGAGATGAAATGAGAGGACTGAGGAAGAAAGTGAGCATGGGAGAATAGATGGTTGGATGAAATTAGAGAAAATCCTAAGTTTCAAAGGAAAACCCTAATAATCAATATATGTGAAAGAGAAAATGATCCGATGGCTACCAATATCTAGATGTTTGTCTCTTGATCCGACGACTCTCTTTATAAGTGAGCTGATTTATTCTATATATTTTTGCTCAATTAATTGCTTAATTATAATTATTGATTTGTATGAATTATTTATGATCGTGTATTAGGTGAAAATTATGTGATAAATATGCATCGTGTTGTTTGTTGAATTGGTTGGATTCAAAAAGGACTAAAATTCTACTGGATTTTAACTCACAACCCCACAGTATTTATTGCACGATCGATGAAACTGGAATTGCACCAGTAAGCATATTTAGATTTTTATTAAATTTATAATATTTGTATTTAATTTGTAATAATTTTATTTAGTATTTATTATTGTAAAATTAATTCAATTAATTAATAATTATAATTATCGTCATAGTTCTTCAAAATTTATAAAATTTGTAGGTATGAAAATATTTAGCATAGAATTTTAGTTTAATTCTCTTTAGGAGAAACCGAGTAACAGGTCTTGAAAAATCAGGTCGTTATAGATGGTATCGAAGCTTATGTTATAGATTCTGTAAACTTGATTAGTGTTATATTAGTAGTGGATCATAAGATAAGTCGTTGAGTTGAAAGGTAGATATAACGATGAATATATTATTTTCTATGTAAATTGTCAAGTTATATTTCATATTAGATTATGATTTTTTTTTTTAAATGGACAGTTTTATAATGTTAAATGGATCAAGTAAATTTTAATTGTAGAAACTTATTTTTATTAATATCCTACTATGCCATAGTTGTATCTCGATAGGAGACCATGTCCTGTGTGATATTGAATATGTAGTTGATATGTTTATTGAGACTTGATAGGAGTAGTTGAATATGATGTTGACTATCAATATGATGGGGTTGAATATGTTGTTGACGATGAAAATGATGTGGTGAGACTTGACAGAGGGGCAAGTCCTATAGGTAGTTAAATATGTTGTTGACTATAAAAATAATGTGGTGAGACTTGACAGGAGGGCAAGTTCCATAAGTAGTTGAATATGTTGTTGACTATGAGTATGATGTGGTGGTTTGTACCACGTGATTGATATATTATTGTTGATTGGTTGATATATTAGTTGATATATTGTTGTTGATTATTAGTATGATATGGTGGTTTATACCACATATGTGCTCTTACCATTGGAGATATTGGATTGCTCTGATACTGACAACTTTAGATTGCTCAGATGTGCAGGTAACAATATAGTACTGTCATAACTCCTGATTGTGAGGTAAAACGATCGTATGGTTAACAATAAAATATATGTGGTATTTTATTATATAAAAATAAAAATGATGAATTGATTTAAATTTAATTGTTCTATTATAAAGACATTGTGAGATTTTTATACCGGTCGATGTATGGTTATATTTTGTTGGAAAATGGATTATGATAAAAGTAAATGATTCATAAATTATTTTTATATTATGAAAACAGTACACCAATAAAATATTTTATCTTAAGTAATTTAGTTATAGATTGGTCCACTACCAGATTTAGATAGGATCGGAATGTGGTGTGATTGTTGAGACTATTGAGTGTAGTTGTTGGCAATATAGATGTGTGCCTTTTATGGATTTGTTGCAAAATAGTTGCATGCATAATTAATGTGTTTTGGTTGGTCAAATATGGTAATTAGTGTGGAAACTATGTTACTCTAACGTAATGTAAGGTAAAAGTTTTGAAAATTTATGTTCATTGTCAGTTAGTCGTATAGTTGTTATCTAGGTTATATTTGTTTTTGGTAATACTAAGTTAAGCTCACGCCTAACTTGGGCATGTGGGCCCAGTATGGGGTCTGACAATTTTTTATATTTGTAAGACCCTATTTCCTATGTGGCATATTTTCTATTTTTATATAGAATTTTGAGGGTTAATATGTTAATTTTAATTTGACTTAAAAGAAAAAGTTTTAAGAGCCAATTGCTATTTTAAAATGTTAATTTTTAATTTTTGGAGTTTAAATAGAATTTTAGTGATTTTACAAGGGGTTAGTTTCTTTTGTCATAGGATCTAATTGATATTTTCTAGGGTGACTAATATGACTGTACGATTCTGAATTAGTTTTCCAAACAAAAAATTTCGAAGATGAAATTTATTTAAGAGAGATAAATTGTAATACCTCACAAATTTATATTTTTTAAAATAATATACTATTTAAATAACTTATAATTTTTTAAAATAATATTTTATTTGTATAAGTTATAATTTGTATTGAGTGATTTTGATATATTATGGAAACTTTAAGGTATAGATAAATATGTGAAAACTTTTGAGGTCACAAATAGAATTATGGGATGAGGTAAAGTTGTGTTGAGGTGTAAGGTTGTGAAAGTTGTAAGTGATGAGGATGTGAAATGTGTTAAGAGGGGAGGAAATGAAAAAAGTAATAATAACAAGTGGGTTCCACCACTTATGTGTGTGTGTGTGTGTTAAGATAAGAGAATGACTTAGATGGTCAGACAAGAAGCAAAAGGAAATAAGAGAAAGAAATGAAAGAGAGAAAGAAGAAGAAAAAAAATAATAATAATAGTTTCATGTGATGTCAATTAGTTATTTCAGATTTCTGGTAAGATTCTTAACCCCTTTAATATTTGTGTTTAATCTATTTATTTATTGTCTAATTTATGCTCAGTTAGTTATTTAGTTATAATTATTGATTTGTATAAATTATTTATGATCATGTATTATGTAGTAATTATGTGAAAAATATGCCAACGTGTTATTTGTTGAATTGGTTGGATGCACATGCTAAAGTGGTTAAAATTCTACTAGATTTTGGCTCACAATCTCACAGTATTTGTTGCAGGATCGATGAAATTGGAATTGTACCAAAAGACATATTTAGACTTTCATTAAATTTTATATTATTGGTATTTAATTTGTAATAATTGTACTTAGTGTTTATTATTGTAAAATTAATTTGATCAATTAATAATTATAATTATCGCCATAGTTTATAAAATTTATAAGATTTATAGGTATGAAAATATTTATTGTAAACTTTTAGTTTAATTCTTTTTAAGAGAAACTGAGTAGCGGTCTTAAGAAATCGAGTTGCTACAATATATTTGAGTTTTTAGTATTTGATGCGGTTGTTGAGTATGTTTAGATAGGTACAAGTTATATCGGAAATACCATAAGGAATGATAAAAAGGATGATTCATGAAGACGATAAAGGCTACTCAAAGAAAGAATCAAAAGGTGGATCAAATAAAGATAAAAGAATAAGGAATCAAAGGAAGATGGTGAAGTCTCAAGATGAAGACTGAAGACTCAAAAGCATTGGGGGGCAGGGGGGGGAGGGGGGGGGAGGGGGGGATAAAACAAGCATTTTTGTATATTCAAATATAAGATAGTACTCTATCCCTATAGTTTTGCACATATTGACTCTTCTAGGACGCACAGATACATATCACTAGTATATCAATGTTGCATCTTGAATTATACGATGTACATGTGCTTTACTGCCTTTAGAATGTGTATTATTGATTGAAAAAGATAAAATGAAGAAAAGAATTAAATTAAATAAAGACTAGGATTAAAATTGAAAATGAGTTGGAACCGGTCAACCGAATAGAATAACCAGTCAATTAATGGCACCAATAGCCTAATGAGAAAAACTATAAGCTTTAACCGATCAACTAAAACCTAAGAACCAGTTAACTGATTACACTAGTAGGCTAGATCCTTGAGCGAATTAAACAATTGGTCAACTAATTACACCAGTAGGTTCAAAACCAAAATGTTCTAAACAATCAGTCAACCGACCCTTAAAGTCAGTCAACTGATTACACCAATAAATTGTTCAAAATACCTAAGTATGAATATTGGTCAATCGATTCCCTTCATTAGTCAATCGATTTATGGGACTATTTCAATGCATTAAGCAAAAATCAAAATTTGAGCTTGAATTGAACACGATATTGATCGAAACATATTTATAACTTGAATTATATATTTTATTTTTAATTTGAATCAATTAAATGGAATTATGATACATGTTTTAGGGGTTAAATCTCAAATCTAAGGTTACCATTTTTCTGCCCAAAATTGTAGCCTTTTTTATTGCTACTTGTCTTCTAACGGTTATACGCTCAAATTAAACTCAATTAGAACCTTATATTACTTGCATATCATCGGATTGAATGTTCCTAACGTTCACGACAATCAATTACAACTGATTCATACCAATTTGTTCGGGTTAGAGCACAATTTAAGCAAAACAACAGTACTCAATTTCAGAAGAAGAAACACAAGAAAAATACACACAAAATTCCTCGAATTCTTCACACATTGTATATTCTTAGAGATTCATTCTTGTGTGAATAACAATCATGGAGCGTAATAGAGTGATATAATATTACAATTAACACAACCCTGTAAAAAGAGTGAGATTATGTAAGATCCACCACAGTTACCGTTTATGAGAGAATTATTTTTTCAATTAGCGATCTCCTTGACGAATTGAGTTAAGGAACAATATCACAATGATAACGTTTCATTGTATAAATCTCCGATCACACCAGTGAGTTCGTTCTAAGTTATATTGTACTTAATTTCTCATATTTTCTCAGGTGTTTATATATAGAATTGTTTAGTCTTGTATATCTTACTTTTAGATCACTTTGCTTGAAATGGTGATAAAACAAATTAGATTATCATATTGTTGCTTTCTAATATATCCTTATGAAATTCAAATATTTGAGAAAACCTATAAGAGCTTTCTAAGATAAATCTAAGATGGTTTTTAACTTAATTATGAAATTTGTTGGAATTGGTATATTGGACACGGGAAGAAGACGAACCACAGGCAAGATTAAGTTAGTCATCGAGATCTTAAGCCCTCCACATACCATTCCAATAAGAGGAGAGCTAATTAGATTTTTTCACTAAACTTTCTTGGAGACCCACTTTATATTGAAAATTATCATAGCTCAAACTTAAGAATGAATCATACATATACTACTTGCGCTTTATTGAGATATTTGATTGATCTTCATATAAGGTGATCATTGAGATCTTAAATCCCCTGCATACCATTCCAATAAAATGTGGGCTAATTTGACATATTTCTTAGAGACTTACTTTATATCGAAAATTTACATAGCTCAAACTTAAGAAAAAATCATACATATATTACTTTTGTTTTATTGAGATATTTGATTCTTTTATTTATTATGTGACATTTTTTTATATACATCTATATTTACATAATTGTACACGCACTCTATTTAGTGCATAGCGAGAGTCAATTGGGTATATTGCGATGTAGGTTATGGATAGAAGTTCCAAGTGTTGGGCTCATTCAAATCTAACAAAGATAAAACTTCATACAATGAGGTTGTGAATTGTAACTTAGACCAATGTGTTCGTCTAAGCGAGAGAATTATATATAGGCATAAACGTAAGTTGTCTAGTGAGTGAGTTGCAAGACATAAACGTAACTTGTCGTGTTAGAGATTTATAGTAAGGTATAAACATACCTTATCTTGTAAGAAAGTACCAAGGTATAAACGTAGGTTGCCTGGTGAGAGTTAAAGTAGAAAATAAATGGACCTTGTTCTGTGAGATTGTAATAGTTTGGACTTCACCGGGTAAGAAGATCCAAAAAATAGTGAATCAGAAATCTCTAAAGGAGCTCGGGAGAGTAGACGTAGGTAAGAAGGGGCCTTACCGAACTACATAAATCATTGTATCTCTTGTCTCTTACTCTATCTCTTGTGTGTGCTTGTTTATATTTGTTTTATTATTCTATTGTACTTGTTTAATATTTTTATCACAATTGAATAATTGTTAAGTATAGAGTAAAAGAATAAAAAGAAAGAGATACTAAAATCCGTTTGAGTTATTCGCAATTCCCAATTCACCTCCACTCTTGGATATATTCAAAACAATAGAATCCTACTCATCTCAATCTTCTTTTTAATAAGAATAAGGACTTATCTTCTTAAAGAGATGAATTCTATGCTGAGCGGGTAGATAGTCGCTTTTGAAATTCACCATACTGAATCACTCCAACACTTTATCTATGTACCCAGATTTGGATAAACCAAACATCCTTTATAGACATTTATACCTAGTATATAGGACACTTTCCCCAAATACTTTGTGGAGAAAGTTTGAGAAAGTCATATTTTTGTAACTGACAACATTCCTACATTATTTCCAATCAATGGGATATTGTCAACGTACAACAACAGGAAATAAATAGTCTTTCCATCCATTTTCTTGTAAATGCATGGAATATACATGTTTTCAAGGTAACTAAACGATATGATTGCCTCATCGAAATGGATGTTCCAACTTCTACAAGCTTGCTTAATTTCATACTTGGATATTTACAATTTTCACATATTCTGGCATTCGTCTTCGGCTACGACCCTCTAGTTGATGCATGTAAATCTCTTCCTCTATGTTTCCATTGAGAAAAGTCATCTTTACATCCATCTTCCAGATTTCATAGTCGTGGTATGCAACTATAACCAACCAAATCCTGATAAACTTTAACGTTGTGACTAGCGAAAAGGTTTCCTCAAATTCAACTTCTTGACATTGAGTATATCCTTTCGCCACCAATCTTGCCTTGAACACATTCACTTTACCATCTGATTCCAATTTTCTATTAAAGATCCATTTACACCTCAGGATAACGATTTCCTCAAGTGAATTCACAAGAGTCCAGAATCAGTTGGTATAGATGGAGACCTTTTCAAATTTAATCGTTATTCTCCACTTCTAACCGTCGCTGTCTAACATTACCTCTTCGTTGTTAGCGGGATTGTTACCTCCCACTAGAAGTAGCTCATCTCTATCCTTATATCCAAGATATCCTAGATATCTATCAGGAGAAACAGATGTTCTACTAGATCTACAAAAAAATGTGAGCAGAGGTTCTACTAGATCTACGAACAATTTGTGTACTGAAAGCATTTATTGTTTTCGGTTCCATATTTCTAGTTTGCTCAGTTTGCTAGTGTCCAACATCTTTTTCCCGGTGTTGGATTCTTGGAGAATGATTCGTTTAAGATTTCTTCATTTCTAGCAACAAATATTCTTTGTTCTTCTGGGTGATAGAAGAAATATCCAACGGTCATCAATCTGATTGTTCATCTTAACATTTCCAGTTCCTCAACCTGATTGTTCATCTTAACTTTTCAACATCTTGGATCTGAAAAGTTCCTTTGAGACATTGTACCTAGAAGTACAAATGCGCTTGCCAAAAAGAGATTCCAAGCATTACACAATTGCATATGTGCTTCCCAGTCCTTTGGACTATTTTATGGAGCTCATTACTTATCGATGCTATCGTATAGCACTGAGCTGCTTATAATCATCTATTCATTTCTAGGCAGTGACATATTCTTCCTGAAAGCTGGCATCTGATTCTAGAGAAACTGAACCAACCAGAACCTAGTCTAATTTTTGGGAAACCAAAACTTACTAAGAATTCTCAACTAATCAAGAAAATTAGGTCCTGTTAAATTATCTTTCGCAAGAACATTTTATTATAGTTTCGACATAATGAAATGTACATAAAAAGTAAATACAACATATAAGTCAAGTAGAAAAATAGTGTACATAAATTTTAAATCAAATGTCTTTTATAAATCTAAATTTAAATTTTTTGAATCTCACTTCAGTTTGGAGAAATGGTTATATTCCAAATATGTGTAGTGGGAAATTGAATAATCCTTTGTTGTCGATAGCGTCTACCTGACAGCTAAAGAAGTACCTCTCCTGGGGATAGACGACTCTTGCTTCTTACTTTATGGGAAATATTCAATTCAAGTTTGGTCTTTAGTTTGATTATAGTTAGCCTGAAATCTAAGGATATATTTCTCTAGTTAAGTTATACCCATCCACCATGGTCCAAGCTAGTTCTTATATGCACACCGCTCGACAGCTCAGGGAACATACTTGTCTACTCTTACATGTTATAAATAAAGATAAGTTCATCGTGAGATCCATTTTTAGGATATTGAACCGCCCGGCAACTAAGTACCGACTTTAGGCTTATGGAACCTCAACCAGAATATATCCCCATGCTGGAAGACCACAAAGACACATATCTCATATGCTCTCACTTACAACTTAATATTTTTCTTGAGGGATATTTATTCAGATCTCATTTTTTTTAATTTATTTAGTTTGTTTAACATGCATTATATATATATATATATATATATATATATATATATATATATATATATATATATAATAAAATAAATAAATGTCCCACATACGCATGCTAATATGGCCAAAATAAATCAACATAAAGTAAATTGCCCCACACACACATGTAATTGGGTTGAGATGATCATGGACTTGTCAGGTCGATTCGGCCCAAGCCACTGGATTAAATCTTCAGGTTTAATTTAGTTATGTAATT
Organism: Eucommia ulmoides; assembly: GCA_016647705.1. Lineage (NCBI taxonomy): Eukaryota > Viridiplantae > Streptophyta > Magnoliopsida > Garryales > Eucommiaceae > Eucommia > Eucommia ulmoides. The sequence continues at coordinate 69,340,275 of CM028332.1, read as the reverse complement.
AATTAGACTGAAGACAACTTATCAAATGGACCTCTTCTTAGGCTTTCAACTTCTTGGTCTTCATCGTTTCATGCTCTAGATTTGTACTTGTTGGTTTTTTTTTTTTTTTTTTTTCCCTTTATCATTGTCGGGTCTCCTTTTCATCTTCTCAAAATTATAAATACGAAGAAAAAATAAAAAAAAATGGGCTACATTTTGGAGAGACAAAAGGATACCTAGAAGGGATTAAATGTCACGGGAAAAAAAAATGAAAAAAAGTAAAAAAAAACATGCAAATCCTTGAAGAAACCTCAAAAATAATTTCTATTCTGGTTGGAATTATTTGTTCCAATATTAGGAGACTTTCACGTGCTCAAGGCCATTTTTGATTTGATGTCCATTGTTTAAATTTAAAACAAAATTGCTCTTTAATCTAAAATTTAAGGATAAATTACATATTTTAAAATTATATGGGACAAAATGTAAGGGAATATGCCACTTACGTCCCCTGTTATTTTGTATTAAATTAGATATCTCCCCTGTTATTTTGTAAATACCAATCACCCCTGTAATTTCACAATTGAAATCACTTACCTCCCCTATCAGTGAATAGTTACTGACACAATATTATTATTAACAAAAATACCCTCAAAATCATTTAATTTCAATTAAATGTCATAAATGCCATTTTTTTTAATTTAATTTATTGGACGGATATACCCTTGATTCTCATCCAACTCCTCCAAGCATTTTTCTATTTCTTCAAAAGTTGTTTGCATTTTCGGGCGGTGGCGGCAGAGGTGGATGTGGGCATTTTTTTTTTCTCTCTCTCTCTAAAAATCCTGCTCAAGAACATGAGAGCATTTTCTCTCTAGCCAAGAATCCCTACCCATTTTCTCTCTCTTCTTCTCCTCATTAACAGAGAGCATAATTATGCTCTCTCTCTCTCAAAATCCTAATCTCTTCTGGTGTATATTTACATGAGAATATGTGGGTTGTAGAGAGTATTGAATTGAAAATTTTCAAAATTTCTCTCTCTAAAAAAAAAACGACAAGGCCAAAGCGACAATGTTTTGGCCAAGAGAGAAAAGTTTTGCGCCTACCGCACTGTCGTGGTGCGTCTATCTGACAGCGAACGGTGGGCGACTCTTTTCGAAATCGCCGAGCAGGTGGTGGAAAACCCATCTTCTTCATTCTCTCTCTAAAAATTCATCTGGGTTTCCCATCACCAGCTCATGGAAACCCCATCCCCGTCGTCGTCTTCTTCTTCTTATCTTGTGCCTTCAAAATCTATTTTTTTTTTTTACAAATAAAATATCAATGAGCTTACACCAAAAATTTTTACTAGTTACTACAGATGCATAACAATGAGATTTAAATGGTTCATCAAAGAGCCAATAAAAAACAGTAAAAAAACCATAGGAAGAAATGTTGTTGTCACACTCCACCCCGGACACCCATCACCCTCAGGCTAGCGTGACGTCGACATGACATCACCTGCACGCCAAAACAACTAGGAAACGACAAGTGCATACATAAATACACAATCACAAAATCAGACCATATATATATATATATATATATATATATATATATATATACTCTCTAATTGGGGACACACCCATCCCTACAAAATTATAATAACAACAAAGATAAAACAACCATGAACCTCTCATAGGTTCACCTCAACCAGCACCTCCCAAAATACTCCCTCGCTACCGCATCCCGAACTCTATCTAGTGCCAGTAGGGGATCAACTCTTAACTGTTGCACCTGCGAGTGTACTGTCTTCTTAATAAAAACATTTTAAATAGATCAAGTATAAAACATATAAATATCACATATCGACAATAATATAATAATCTCATAATTTAAATATCTCATACCACAAGGAAAACTCTCTCTTTTTTTCTTTTTTTCTGTCACCACGAAATAAACATGTATATATATATATATATATATATATATATATATATATATATATATATATATATATATATATATATATATATATATATATATATATATATATATATATATCACATCCCAACTGAGCAGTGGAAATCAACCAGAATATTATAGTTAACCATCTAGTAAAATGAAATCAAAACAATAGATATACCAACATAAACAAATATTCCAATTCAATATCGAATAATATGTATAAATGTACTCATCTCATTTACCTCATATGACAAAACACCACACCACCACACTATACCACATCACATCACATCACACACACCACACCTCATTACATCATACCATGCCCCGGCTAGCCATGTGATCATTTTAACCTCACGATCGGGAATTACAACGGTATCGTACTACTCGCAGGGTTTGCATTCCCAAACGGGTCAATCCACATCCCTTGCGAGAAGAAAATTCACATCCCTTGCGGGAAGAAAATCCACATCCCTTATGGGAAGAATATACTATGGCATAGTCGGACCAACTATCAATTTCCACCTCAAAAACAAATGACTCGGTCCACAATCATTTTCCACTCTTTCAGAAACCAACTAGATTCAACAAATCATTTTTCCACAAACACCCAAAACAGCTTGATCCATATAAGTTGCAAATTTGTCCATTTTCCACTAGAAGACAGTACACTCACCTGGTGATCCGCTCCCCAAAGCCTTTATCGATGATACTCTATCGTTCCTCAAGTGCTTGCAAACCTATTAGTGACATGACCTAAATTAATATTTTATGCAAAATAGCCTAATCATGCAATGCAGGCCTAAATTCCGTAATTTTCCATTTCCCACATTTTATTTATGACAATTATTATTCGGTAAATTTCATTCTGTTAATTACTACATGAAATTTTGTAATATGAACGGTCCCAAATTTATTATTCCGGTTACAAAATTTGTATGCTAGAATTTAATTTATCAAAACTAAAATCAATTTAACGAAAAACGTTATCCATTCTGAATCGTTCACGGGTCGCGAGATGGATTTGAATTTTGTTGGGGTTATTTGTGCAATTTTCCCTTTTTTCTTTCTTTTTCTTTCTTTTTCTTATGTCTCTTTCGGTTTCTGGTTCGATTTGCTCCTACTAGTCGACGACCGACGATACCACACACTTACCCACTGCTGATCACCCATTTTCGATCACACCCATATGCACACACTGCTGCACACGCCCACACACCCACATACAGACACAACGATCATCAAATGATGGTGACGACCAAAACCCACTGTCGACCAAACGCCTCCGATCTTCTCTTTCTTTCTCTAGATTTTTCTCAAATTTTTAGATTTGATTTGAGATTTTTTATCATTACACATGCATGGAGGATTATATATGCATGAAATTAGTGGGTACAAATGATCCAAGCGTGCCACGTCATCTAATCTCTTTATTTCTACCAACCGATTGAGCCCATTGCACACACACGACATATGCATATATATATATATACATGTTTTAAAATAAACTTTAGCTAAATTGCACTTTTCTCCCCCCTAACTTCTTTAATTCCTTATTTTAATCAATTTCAACTTTTAAAAGTTTCTAAAATTATAATTTCACCCTTAATATGTTCAATTTTTTATTTTAATTGTCAATTTGAATCTCAAGTTTAAATTTAATGTTTTCTAAATTTTCAATTTGATCCCTAAACTTTTAATTTGGATTTTTATTAACAAAATTTTTACCCCGAATTTTTCAATGCTCTAAAATGTAACTATTAATGACGTACGTGCTATGATTTGGGTCTTACAGTTGTTGCCAATAAAAGCTTAACTCTCGGTTTGTCCCATCAGCCTCTGAATTGTGCTCCTAATAGTGACAGCACTTGCAGTGTTCAATGTGTATGCTCCGCGGGCTTGGCTTTGCCGGTGTCACTCCCTCCCTCCCAGATTCATCGTGGCGGCGATGGATCTGGGAGGGAGGGACCAGATCTGTCGCCGCGACATGGGATCTGGGAGGGAGGGCCCTCTAACACCGGCGATCCTCCGATCGATTGATCTTCCTCCGACGATCCTCCGACAACCCCGATGATGTTCCCACTCTTCGATGACGGCGACCAAACCAAGCAACCTCCGACGATCTTCAACGCCTCCGGCGGTCTCTTCCTCACACACACACAACGAATGGATAAAAATGTAAGAGGGTGGAGCTGTGCACCATCGTGAGGGAAGAAAAATCAGGAGGGTAAATCAATAATTTTATTTAGAACGTTTTTAATTGTATAATAAGATGGGGTATTTGTCTTTTTACCTTTAAAATTGGGTCAAGAGAAGTGACTAGGATTTATAAAATAATAAGAGATATATTTAGTTTACTGCTAAATGACAAAAGAGATAAATGGCATATACTGTAAAATGTAAATGGAGCAGAATATTATGATCATCACAATTAGCCCTATGTAATATTTTAGTGGTGCATACGGATCATGATGAATGGCATGATATTTTATAAAGTCGTTTGATTTCTTTTTCTTTACGGCATTTAAAGCAAGTGTTGAATTAGTCCATTATTTTTCTCTTTGGATGTTTAAGAATGATGGACCACTCACTTTTCCCACATTTTTTGCTTTTATTTTTCTTGTTTGTCGGCCCCATCAGAATTTAATGTTGCTCTATTGACTCAACCCAAATATCTAACTAAATGAAGTGATTACATATTCTACCATTTAATACTCGGTAAAATTTGTTTAAGTTAAAACCGTTTTGAGAACTTTACAAAGTAAAGTGTTTGAGTCTATGAAAAAATATTTATTGAAAAGAACAGTCACACGTTTCTAAACGAAATTAGTCTCACACCCTGTGTAGGTGTGGAGACATTCGTGGGTATAAAAAAAAATTCAAATAACAAGTGTAATATATTTTTAGTCCCATTTAAAAACACAAATTTTGATTTAGTCTCTTAAATTGATTTTTGTTTGCGTATTAGTCCCACATGTACTCACGTCTGTATAATCTTAATTACATGTACATGTGTAATATTAATTATATGTGACATGTACTTATGTAATATTTTTTACATCTAACAAATATTTTATACATAAATTAGATACATATAACTGCAACAGTGCAGCGCAATTATTGAGTTTTCCACCTTATTATGCACGGGATTAAAACACAAGTTGCAATTGAATATGAAATTTTTTTAAAATTAAGGATAAAATAAGGAATTTGTCACAGAAACACCCTTTAAATTAAATTATTAATTTATGTTTTTCTAATTAATATAATTTTTGTCTTTAAATACCTGAACAACCAATCAACTTAATACAATAGTAATGTGTGATGTAAAATTTCATATACTATAATATTTATATGATATTGGAATTTATACATGAAAAAAAATGTTAAAATTATGTCTGGATTAATAATTAATTTAAAAAAAAATATTATTAAAATCAAAAAAATAAAAACATAATTTTACATATGTTTTTATAAAAGTAAAAACGTACTTTTGATTTTTTCAATCATGCATCTTAAGAGACCGATGGATTCTCTCCACCCACATCTACGTTTTAATTAAGAGATCTTTTGTAAAACTAGTATTTTTTTTCAATTTTTTTTTAAGTGCTACCAAATGGTATGCTATTAATTTATTTATTTTAATTTTTTTTTAACATCATCAATAATTATTCATATTTCAAAGTAGTAGGCATTTTCGGTGCTTAAGGGCATATATCGATTTTAAAATTTATGTGTTAAAATATAGCAAATAAAAAAAAAATGACTAATAAAGTATATATATGTATAGAACTTAAAATGTATAAAATATAATTTAATTTAACCACTTTGTAAGTAGAGATGTGAAATTTTTAGCTGTATATTTTCTCTCATAAATATTTCATCAACCCATCCCAATAATTTATTTTTTTCAAATTAATCGGTAATAAAAAGATATTAAAAAAAAAAATGATTTATTGATAGATTGAAGAAGTAACTTTTTATGGTAAAAAAATTAGGGCCACTTACAACGAGATACTAATTTGAGATCAAAGCTACTAAATGATCCCGATTGGTTTTCAATGAACACAACGATCTTTTTTTAATATATGGCCAGATTTGCCCTTATTTAAATGTCATTTCATTCCATTCTCGTCGGTCTATATTCCATAGATATATATATTTCGAAAGACAAGGAGCAGTTACTTTATGTATTCGAGGAAAAAAAAACCTTGTAAATAATCAAGTAATTTCACCAATTATTTTCGTTCTTTTCATCATCAAATTATACAACAATGATAGCTTATTTTAGGGCCTCAAAATGAAATGTCAATCGTATTTTTTGGATAAAAAAAAATAATTCACATTAAATTCAATACGTTAAGGTTGTTTATCAATACTGAAAATTTAAGGTTTTGTTCGATTCAACATGGGTATATCAAAAAATTATCACAATGATGAAATCCACAGGAATAATGAATCAAAATGATATCATGTTATTAAATGAACATATATGTCTTTTTGAAGCTATTATTTTGACGAAATGCGATGGTAATCGAATCAAGCAAATGCGTAATTGAAATATAGTTATTTAAGATTATATTAAGAAGTGATTAATGAAATTATAATGGGTAATTGTTCTTTTTTTTTTGTGGAATATATTTTTGGTACATATTTAACCAGTATTTAAAACATATCACATTATTAAATTATTACATATTTTTCTAATTAAGTGACCATATTGAATTCAACACAATAATAATTTGTATATTGAATTCAACACAAGTTTCAAATTATGTTAATTAAACTTTCCTAACTAATTGACCATGTTGAATTCCATACAAATTATTGAATTCAACACAACCATGAATTACTAATTTCAAATTTTATAAATAACTTAATGTGTTAAATTCAACGTGGATTATATTTTTTTATGCAAAAAAATATGATTGATATATCATTTTGAAGTATAAAAATAGATAATGGTGGTTATTTAATTTAGTATAATTAATTATGATAAATGCTCCGTCTTTTTAAAATAGATATTTTGGAAATATCTTCACTATCTTTATTTACGGTAATTGTTTTATTTGAATTCAACGTAATAAGAAAATGTTAATCATATGTTAATTCTGAAAATCAATAGTAGACATTTTTGTGCTGCAAAATCTAAAAATTTTAAAAATACAAAATCTAAAAATTTTAAAAATAAAATTATTCTATTAAAAAAAATTAAGCAATGTGATTATTTGACATAAAATGCCTCCTTTTCTTAAGTTGACAAAGTCAATGAGTCAATGTACTCGACATTAAAAGTCGTTGCCTTCTTAATTACATAAGAAAAGGAAATTACCGATTGTAATTGTTAAATTTTATTTTTATTCCCAGCCTCATATTTTGGAAGAACAAAAAGAATATTAAGAGGACAAACATGAAATATTATTTTGAGGTTTTTATTGTCTAGTCCTTTTTTCATAGACCATGTAGAAAAAATACATTTTAAACTATTCATTCAACGTTCAGACCTCACAGTACAGTTAATTAAATTTTTAGTCCTTGGTAGACAAAAAAAGTTCGTAAAAAGACAAATATATCCCTCTCCCTCATTTTACATTAACGTTATCTCGCTATCTCTTTATACCTGATCACTCACTCCACAATCCTCATTCATTCTCTCTCTCTCTCTCTCTCTCTCTAAACCCTAACCAGTCTACAATGTTCACCATCTCTCTCTCTTTCTTCACTTTAACACCTCTCACTCTCTCTAAACCCTAATCTCAGCATCCGCTTCTCTCTTTGATTAACTTACTGAGCTTCGAACCCAAGAAAAATGGTTTGGGATCAAATTAGAAGTCTATCAAGAATGCCAATTTCAGCGACGGCGGCGGTGTCACAAGGCCGAGCGCTACCGAAGTTCAAGGTTTGGCTCGTCCTCTTTGTCTTTGCCACCTATTTTGTTTACACTTTGAAGCTCGTTCCGTCCACTCAGTCTTGCGAAGAGTGAGACAGGGAAGTTTTCATCGGTGGGAATCGAAACCAATTGGTTCTGCATTCATCATCGCGCGGTGATAATCAACTCAACGGTTCAATCAGTTGACACCCAAAAAGGCCAAACCCAGAACCCTTATTACAAATTCTCTGAGACCCATGAGAAAACAGAGCTCCGGCACATCGTCTTCAGCATTGCGGTGTCAGCGAAGCTCTGGGACCAGAGAAAAAACTACATAAAGCTGTGGTACAAGCCCCGTGAAATGAGGGGAATCGTCTAGCTCAACAATTTGGGTTAATTTTTTCTAGGCCCCCCCCTCTCTCTCTCTTTAGATATGAGTTTCCAGATCTAAAACCCAAATTTGTACCTCTCCACAACGATGACATGAACAGTAAGCTCGACGGTTTCGGACTCACTCGAAATGAGTAGATCTCGATAGCAGTGGTCAGATTTTGTGAAATAGGTGTTTTGGATTTGTAGGTTTTCTGTATAATTTTTTATTTAAAATGCAGTTATTAGGGTTTCTGTATATTTTTTTATTCCCATATTTGAAACTCAGATTTGGAATTTTCAGATCTGATTTTTTCAAATCTGGATTATTTCGCTCTTATTTGCTCAATGTTTCTTATTATTTTGTATTGAGTGAACATTGGAATGAAATGTTCAACATGTCTTAATTCACAATTTGCATGAATGTTAACAAGCTTCTACACATAAAAGTGTACATTGGTAACAAGTTTTTGAGGATTTTTTTAATGTTTTGAATTGTTATTCATCGATTTGTTATGATCGTTCTCAAATATCGATGGTTTGAAGATGGTGCTGGCGGTGATGGCTGTGGCGATATGAATGGTAGTGGAGGTGGAGGAGAGGGTGTTCATTTTTACGTTAACGTTAGTGTTTGCGTGATTTTTTTCACATATGGATTTCCAAACAACATGAAATGCGTTAACATTAACACATGAGACAAAAAAAATGTACATTAACATTAACGTAAACCCAACTCAAACACATAAATAACAGATACGGTACGATCACGTTAACGTTAATACACAAAATACCAAAAAAATAAAAATATATTAACGTTAACACACACAAAAAAAATGAAAATGCGTTGATATTAACACAGAGGAACACAAAAAATGTGCATTAATGTTAACGCACACCCAGCTAAAAAATGACATATATCACACACGGGGGTGCTAAAAAAATAAAGTTGCATTAATGTTAATGCACAGAACACACAAACAGATGAAGAAGATGATGAGTTAAATGTGGACACACACAAAAAGAACACGAAATGCGTTAATGTTAACGTGAAATAGAAAATCGTAATTTTATAATATAGGTAAGGTGTATTGTCTAAACATTTTACGTTAACGTTACCGACCTTTTTGCATATTTTTTGTCTTATTGCATAGGATACATGATAGAATCGTAAATATGAGTAAACAAGGAGACCAAAATATAAGGATTTTTTCCTAAACTTTCTTTGTGGGTTGAAAATTTAATTGAGGTGAGCAGATATCTGAATTCTAAAAAGAGCATATTTGGAGGACCAAAAAATTAATTACCCTATTATTGTTTAATTTTTTAAAAAAAAAAATTAACACTTCAAAAATGTTCTTACAATCGACTTTAATTATTTATCATTTATTAAATATATATATATATATATATATATATATATATATATATATATATATAGAGAGAGAGAGAGAGAGAGAGAGAGAGAGAGAGAGAGAGAAATGATTTGGATTGCCAATAAAAATCTTTTTCCTTTATTTAAAGTGACACATCTAGGAATGGCAACAGTTCGATTTTTGGCCGGTTTCATTAGAAACTAAAACCAAAACGATTAGTCATATATTAAACTTAAAATTAAAATCAAAACCGCCGATTTTTTAGAAAACAATTTTAAAATCAAACTACTTAAATTTATATAAAACCAAAATCAAAATTGTGAAACCGCAAAACTGTTAAGGTTTTTTAATTTTAAAAAAAATCATAACCGCGAACCGTTATTTTTTTTATATAAAGAAATTAACCCAATTAACCATAAGTGTATATACATATTATACACACTAGGAGTCAAAATATAAAAAAATAAAAATAAAAATGAGAGTAATATATATAATAAAAATATATCTAAAATAAACGGTTACTCAGTTCTGTTATACAATTCGATTTCGCAATTACTATCCAAAACCAAAACCAAAAGTAAAACCATTTTGATTTTTAATTCCGAAATCAAAATTGTAACCAAAATTATTTAATCAGTTTTAAAATTGAACCGTTCGGCTCAATTTAGTTCAATTGCCTGTCAGTTGAGGTCAAATTATCACTAAAAAGATCATAGGCTTTCTAAGATATTCACTTTGTTGTTTTTTTTTTTTTTTTCTTTCTGTAATATAGATAATTATCTAATTACAGTACATGCAAAGTTTTCTAGAGTGCCAATAGAAGTAATTTTGATAAAAAATAAAATAAAAAATCTGACATGTTCGGATGTAAAGTTATCCTAATTTATTACACATGACTGGATTTACACTCAAAATAGTGGGGGCAAAGGGGCAGTTAATTACAGTTATCAGTCCCATCAATATAAGTTTCCAATATTAGAAACTGCTTTTTGGCCTGAGGCAGCATAGGAAAATGTAAAATTTATTTGAGAATGTTTTTCTATAAAATTTAATTTGAATTTTTTTTCCTAAATATTTTTAGCTCCCAATTATTCAAAGAGAAATTTACTATATAATCCTTAAGAAATATTCAAATTGAAAAAACCTCAAGTACCATGATAAATTTTTTAATCCTTAGATTTTTAGAAAATACTTATTTGTTCTTTGTCCATCTTTTTTCATTGTTTACGTATACTTTCATTCTATTAAAAAATCAAGACATGAACATTCATATTTTTATTATGATATTTTTAAATATTTTAATACATTTTAGTTCTGATTTTGATGTTTTGAATGTTCGTTAATTTTTATGTGAATAAATCAACAAAGCACATTCCCCGTATGAAACTTCACCAAAACCACCCGAAAAAAAAAAAATAAATAAAAATAAATAAAAAAAATTAAGATCAAGGAAAAATAAATAAGTGTGAACATGTCATCGACCAACATGAACATTCACCCAAAAGCATCACGTACAATAAAATCAAGATATCGAAAAATCCCTAAAATCAACAAAAACAAAATCAACATGAACATTAACCAATCACAAATGACACATTTACCCTAAAACTAAATCAAAATAGATCTGAAACACAAACCCGGTTTGAACATTCACTGAAAGCCAAAAAAAAAATCCTAAACTCCAAAAAAAAAATATATCGGCGTGACCATTTCATTTACTTATATGAACATTCACTCAAAACGCCCAAGAACAACAAATCAAGACATTGAAAATCCCCTAAGATCAACAAAAACAAAATCGGTATAAACATTCACCAATCAAAAATTACACATTCACTCGAAAACTAAATCAAAACATATTAGAAACCTATGCAAACATTCAGCAAAACACAAATCAAGAACAACATTGAAAAATCAAAACAACAACATTGAAAAACCCCTAAAATGAAAAACAAACAAGTATGAACATTCACCAAATCTGAACATCCATAAATTCACCCATACACAGCAAAAATGAACATTCAGATCTAAATTTAACCAGATCTAAGGAAGACAAACGAGAGAGAGAGAGAATGGTAGTAGTTCACTGGTTCCAAAAGAAAGAGAGAGAGAGATTCAAAGGTTGAACGACAGCGGTGGTGAATGCAGGGCTATCGTTCGTCATTCACTAGGATTCCAGATCTGGACATTTCAAGCCAAGTCGTTCATCTTTCGCCGATCTAGAGTCGTCACGTTGTTTGTCTTTTGCCAATCTGAGATGGACAATGACAACAATGTTTTTGGGGGCTGAGACATGGCTTGTGGCTGAGAGAGAGAGAAGCAGTAGACGACGGTGTTGATTGAAACGAAACCAACGATGTCGACGATAAAGTTGTGGTACGGCGAAATAGAGCGGTTATGAAGAAAATTAATAGAGATAAGAAGTGGAACTGATTGAGAGGCAATGAAGAAAATGGATAGAGATGAGAGGTGGAATTGAGTGGCTATGGAATATGAATGATTAGGGTTATGGAATATAAAGAAATTGATAGAGATGAGAGGTAGCGATTGGCTATGAAGAAAATAGAGATGAGCGGTTATGGAATATGAAAAATTAGGGTTAGGGTTTATTTTTATACAAGGGGTATAATCGTCCATCTATATTCTTCTTAACTGATAGGGACCTAAATCTAAGAATGTTTTTAAAATGTTTAAATAATAACATTTTTATTTAAAAGGTTAATTGGGGGGAGAAAAAATCAAATTAGTCTAAAAAAAAAAACCTATTTAAACCATCAAAATGGACGAAATCATACTTTTTCATTTTACGGGGCATTTAATGTACAATCCCACTAATAAACAAATTATCCCACTCTTAAAAATAACTTTAGTCATAATTCTTTTTGCATTATTAGACCTAAATGTCCCTTATTTCTTAATTTCACATTTCATAAATATAGGCTCTAAATATAACTGTTAGTTGACCATGTTATTTAAGTTAATATGGTAATTGTCACAAGATTAAAATTTTAAGCACAAATTTCAAATCGAGTGATGGTCTTATCATTGACATAATCAGTCAGCCACGTTCCTGCAACATTTTACACAACCAAATATATTGACAAATAGACAGAATAACGTTGTAAAACCTAAGTTGTAGAACGTATGTCATAAATAGTCGCATTATAGAACATTAGAGAATTTTAGGGTAAAAATTTTATTGATAAAAACTCAAATCAAAAGTTGGGGGTCAAATGGGGAATTTAGAAACGCAAAAATTTAAACTTGAGATTTGAATTGGCAATTAGAAATCAAAAGTAAAAATGTTAAGGGCAAAATTATAATTTTGAAACTTTTTAAAATAAAAATTTACTGAAATAAAGATCCTAAAGGAATTGGAGGGAGGAAAGTATAATTTAACTTTATTTATTTTTATATATATATATATATAAACCCATACGACCGACGGACGATCCACCGGCCAGAGGAGGGGGCGATCGAGGGGCGACGTGGCGAGCTGAAGATCACTTTGATCACTAAAATAATGCAATAAAAACCCTCCCTTATGCAAAGAAATGAGGAAATCGGAGAAAAACTCGAGAAATTCTAGAGGGACAGAGAGAACCGGAGCGGAGGGGTCGTCAGTTTTTCTTGAATCGGTGTTTCTCCAGCAGCGTGGTCGTGTGGACATTGTAGACAGTTCCAGGTAGAGAGAGAGGTTGGTCCGGTCGGTGGCGTGGTTCGTCGACGGAGTGACAATGCGCATTTTTAGCATCGCAGTGAGCGGGAGTTGCGGATCGCCGTCCAACCATCGACGATCGTCGAGCGGGTGAGTATTTATGTGTATTTTCTCTAATTAATTGATAGGTGTGTGCATGCATGAGCGTGACGAGCTGGGTCGGTAAATTTTCGGTGGTGTGGGGTGTGCTCGGTTTTTTTCTTCTGGAAGCATGTGGATTTGTGTGTGTGTGTTATGATTTTTCCAGCTGGTATGTGCGAGTATGCGTGTGTGTGAAATGTTTGTCACGTTGACGAGAATCCAGCAAAGGGGAAAAAAAATCGAGACGGAGAGAGAGGGCGATCAACGGCGGTGGCGGTGGTGTGAGTTGGTTGCAGTTGTTGTGTGCCGCTGTGTGTGTAGGTCTCCGTCGGCAGGGGTCGTTGGTCCCGTGGCGTGCCGTCGGCATTGGCATGCAAGCGTAATTGCATGCATGGGTGTGTGTGTGTGTGTCGCAGTGTGCGTGGGTATGTGAACAGTGACTGTTGGGTGTGCGGTTGAGCTGGTGAGATGGCCGGGAGTGGTGTCTAAGGGACGTCGTGCGTGGTGCAGGGGCGACAGGAGAATCGGCAAGGAGGGGGAGGCCACCGGCGGTCGGCAACCCTAGAAAGAGAGAGTGGCCGACCGTCGGTCTGGAGAAGAACCAAAAATAGAGAAAAAAAAAAAAGAAGGGAAAATTGCACAATTAACCCCAACAAAAGAAAAAAATTCAAATTCAAATTCAAATTCAAATCCTTTTCGCGACCCGTGAACGATTCGGAATGGATATCGTTTTCCGTTAAATTTATTCTAGTTTGGTTAAATTCAATCTTAACCTAAAAATCTTTGTAATCGGAGTAATAAATTTATGGTCGTTCAGATTACAAGATTTCTTATGTAATAAATAACATAACGAAATTATTAGAATAATAACAAATCCCATAGATAAAATATGGGAAATAGAAAAATGTGGAACTTAGGGCCTGCATTACATGACTAGGTGATTTTACATAAAATATTAACTTAGGCCCTATCATTTCTAGGTTCGCAGACGCCAACACCTCGGTAAGCTGTAGACGATGAGGTTTTTGTAGCACCAGAAACGAGGTGAGTGTACTGTCTTCTCGCCAAATTATTTGTATATATATATACATGATGAAAAATTGTTGTATTTAAATTAGATGCTTTTAAAAAAAAAAATTATGTGGTGATTTGACGATATTATTGTGTGATGTTGATCCGCTTCGGCGGAGTGATGTTTATCTGCTTCGGTAGAGTGATGTTAGACGTTTGTACTGCGCGGTGATTATCCGCTTCGGCGGAGTGATGGGTGTTCGTAGGAAGGCATATCCTACGGATGGTATGGTACTGTTGCAAACTCCCGATCGTGAGGTTAAAACGATCACTATGGCTAGCCAGTGTGTATTGTGGTGGAGTGGTGGTTTGGGATGTGATGTTTAATTTATATTGGGTCATTTATTATTTATTTCAGGTGATTGGTATGATATTTATATTGGATGGTTTTAAAAATGGAACTTATATATACTACTTCATTTTTACTGCATATATGATGCTTATGTTGAATCTATGTGTAAATGTTGTTTTATCTAGAAGATATTATTATTAAATAAGAATGATTTTATTAAGAAGGCAGTACACTCTCAGGTGAAATGGCTAGGAGTCAGTCCCCTACTGGTACGGGGTAGAGTCCGTTGATGGTATAGCAAGGAAAAAAAATAATTTGGAAAGTGCTGCCTGAGGCGAACCTAGGAGAGGTTCATCGTTGTTGTTTTTTTCTTTTGTTGTTATTAAAGGGAATTCAGGGACGGGTGTGTCTCTGGTTAGGGAAGATGTTTATGACCTATATTTTGATGTTTGTATAATTATGAATGCATACCGTCGCTTTCTAGTTGGTTTGTCGCTTAGGTAATGTCGTGTCGACGTCACGCCGGCCCCACAGGTGATGGGTGTCTGGGGTAGAGTGGGACAATTTTGGTATCAGAGCCTAGGTTATAGGTTCTGTAGACTTGTCAGTTGTTGTACCCATAGAGGATCATGAGATAGGAAACGTGCTAGTCGTCTAGTTAGTAGGGGACTCTAAGATAAGGTGTTAGTGGGTACTTTTAATACTTGCGTAATAGTTAATTAAAGTATATTAATTATTGGTATTTCTCTGGTTGACCTAGTTAGTTGTTGAATTGGATTTTACGATTGATAACAGGTATGGAAGGGGAAAGTGAAACCTCTGGGAGTGTGGGACCCCAGAGGCAGGCGGAACCCCTGAGGCAAGTGGAGCCTCAGGAATAGAGAGATAGGGAGCATGAAAGTCTGTAGATTGTGGGATCCCACACGCAGGGTGATAGGTTGCAAGGAAGCTTAGACGCAGTCGAAAGAATTTTGCAGGCCGCTGCCCAGCTAACGGAGCAGCAAGCGAGGATTATGGAAAGTCAGAGGGCCCAAGGTGATACCGCCACATCTCAGGCAGTACGATTGAAGAGGTTCAAGGAGTTAGACCCTCCGGCTTTCACCGGGACAGCAGGTCCAGCTGATGCAGAGAATTGGATCAAAGGCGTAGGGCACGTATTCGATACGATGGGGATTATCGACGATAGTCGAGTTTCCCTTGCCACTTTTCAGTTGAGGGAGAAAACCGAGCATTGGTGGGAAGAAATGAAAAGGCTGATTACCGGTTCTGGTGAGGAGATCACATGGGACCGTTTCGTCGCCACGTTTAATGAGAAGTAATTTCCCGAGTCTTATCGATTCCAGATGGAGGAGGAATTTATAGTCCTGAAGCAGGAAAGATGATTGTTCAGCAGTACGAAGTTAAATTTGATGCTTTATCCCTTTTTCCCCTGATCTGGTAAAAACGGGGGAGGGAAAATGCAGACGTTTACAGAAGGGACTTCAGTTAGAGATTCGCTCCAGGCTGACAAGCAAGCAAATTAAGAATTATGCAAAGTTGGTGAATACGGCAAAGTTAGTGGAGAGGGATGTGCAGGAAGCCGCCGATAGTCGAGAGCAGTATAAGAAAAATAGATTTGAGTCGCCTAGCAGATTTTCAGGTGACATTTCACGGGGGACGATATTTCGACCACCAATTGCTCGGGCCTCATCATTTGGCCAATCCACCAGGAACCGTGGTTCCCGGCAATCATACCCTAGGTAACAACAAAGTGCATTAGAAGCTAGTGCTGGTCCGCATAGGCAAGAACGGAATCAGCCGTCGAGTCGGGCTGGGGGGGATAAATGTTATCACTGTGGAGCTGCGGATCACTTTGCCAGGGACTGTCCTGTGGGAGTCCCGATATGTTTCCACTGTCATGTGCCAGGTCATAAATCTACAAATTGTCCAAAACTTGCTTCTACATTCGTACCTCCAGCGAGCAGTATGGGTAGTACGGGTCCTAGTACCGCCCAGGGACTTGGTAGAGGATCGCCGGGTAGACCTCCAAGGCGAGGCTGTATTTTTGCTACTACTCGACAGGATGCTCAGGCTACTCCCGAGGTGGTCACAGGTATCATATCTTTATATGCTAAAGATGCTCGTGTACTTATTGATCCCGGTTCTACGCATTCTTTTGTTTCGACAACCTTTATGATACAAGTAGGCAGATTTCCCATTTCTTTATCATACCGTATTGTTATTTCTACTCCAGTGGGTGAGTCGGTATGGATTGATAGGGTGTATAAGGACAATCCACTTCGGTTTGGTGATAGAGAGTTATTGGCAGATCTATTAACCCTGAGTATTCACGATTTCGATATAATACTGGGTATGGATTTGTTATCTGGATATCATGCCACGGTGGACTGTTTCAAGAAAGAAGTGATATTTTGAATCTCAAGCGAGCTAGAGTTTGTATTTGCTGGAGACATAATTATCACTCCTGTCAATTTAATTTCAGTGTTAAAAGCCAGGAAATTATTAAAGAAAGGCTGTCAGGGATACCTTGTGCACGTAATTGACACCAGTCAGAAAGAAACTCCGGTGGTAGATATTCCCGTAGTCCGAGATTTTTTTGATATATTCCCAGAAGAATTGCCAGGGTTGCCCGTCGGTAGGGAAATGGAATTCACAATCGAGTTACTTCCAGGCACTACCCCTATATCAATTTCACCTTATCGTATGACACCTACTGAGTTGAAAGAGTTGAAGGTGCAGTTACAAGATTTATTCGACCGTGGGTTCATCAGGCCTAGTGTCTCCCCATGGGGTTCCCCAGTGCTGTTCGTAAAGAAGAAGGATAGCACGTTGAGAATGTGTATTGATTATCGGCAGCTGAATAGGGTGACGGTTCGCAATAAATATCCGTTGCCAAGGATTGATGACTTGTTTGACCAACTCCAGAAAGTTAAAGTATTCTCCAAGATAGATCTTCGATTGAGGTATCACCAACTGAAAGTCAGGGGGAGTGACGTGGTAAAAACAGCATTCCGTACGAGATATGGACACTATGAATTCCTGGTTATGCCCTTTGGATTGACAAATGCCCCTGCGGCTTTCATGGATTTGATTAACCGTATCTTTCAACCTTATCTGGACCAATTTATTATAGTGTTCATTGATGACATTTTGGTCTATTCCCAAAGTAGAGAAGAGCATACGAAGCATCTCCGGATTGTATTGCAGACGTTGCGGGAGAAGCGGTTGTATGCGAAACTTAGTAAATGTGAATTTTGGTTAGATCATGTGGTATTCTTGGGTCATGTCATTTCAGGAGATGGTATTCAGGTAGACCCGAAGAAAGTTGAAGCTGTCGTTTAGTGGGAAAGACCAAAAAATATGACTGAAGTTCGAAGTTTTTTAGGATTGGTGGGTTCCTATCGACGATTTGTGCAAAGATTTTTCGTTATAGCTACCCTGTTAACCTGATTGACTCGCAAGGAATCCAAATTTGAGTGGACCGATAAATGTGAGCAGAGTTTCCAGGAGTTGAAGAGTAGGTTGATATCGGCACCAATATTGTCCCTCCCATCCGAAGGGGGTGGTTTCGTGATTTATAGTGACGCGTTACACCAAGGGCTGGGATGTGTTCTGATGTAGCATGGTCACGTGATCGCATATGCATCTCGGCAATTGAAGAACCACGAGCATAATTACCCGACGCACGATTTGGAGTTGGCTACAATTGTGTTCGCCCTGAAGATTTGGAGGTACTACCTGTATGGCGAGACATATGAAATATACACCGACCATCAGAGTTTGAAGTACTTGTTTACTCAGAAGGAATTAAATCTGAGGAAGAGGCGTTGGATGGAATTTATCAAGGACTACGATTGCACCATCCATTACCATCCAGGAAAGGCTAATATTGTAGCAGATGCTTTAAGTCAAAAATCGGCAGGCTCGGTCGCATACCTTCGTGTTCCCATGCTAACCTGTATGCAGAATTGAGTTCGTTGCGAGTTCAGTTAGTGGTTGGTCAGACGGCAGCACTGCTTGCAACTTTGACTTTGAGACCGACGTTGATTGACCGTACTACTGAAGCTCAAAAGTCAGATATTTAATTGGAGAGGATCCGAGATGAAGTAAAAAACGGTCACAGAACTGATCATCATATCAGGGATAGAGACGAAACTTTGATATGTGGAAATAGGCTGTGTGTGCCTAATGATGTCAATTTGAAAAAAGATATCTTGGAAGAGACGTATAGCTCCGCGTACGCAATGCATCTAGGGAGCACTAAAATGTATCGAGACCTGCGTGAGTATTATTGGTGGATTGGAATGAAACGGGAGATCGCAGAATTTGTTGCCAGGTGCCTTGTGTATCAACAAGTAAAGATTGAGCATCAGCGTCCAGGTGGGTTGCTGCAACCTCTACCTATTCCAGAGTGAAAGTGGGAGCATATCACGATGGATTTTATTTCGGGATTACCCCGTACTCAAAAGGGGTATAATTCCATCTGGGTGATCGTTGATAGGCTTACCAAGTCCGCTCATTTTCTAGCCGTAAAGACGATATTTTCTCTTGAAAAGTATGCCCAACTGTATATCGATGAGATTGTTAGATTGCATGGTGCACCGGTTTCTATAGTGTCGGATAGAGATCCGAGATTTACTTCGAGATTCTGGCCGAGTCTCTAGACTGCTTTAAGTACCAAGCTAAAATTTAGCACCGCTTTCCATCCTCAGACAGACGGCTAGTCAGGGTGTACGATTCAGACGTTAGAAGATATGTTGAGGGGATGTGTTCTGGAATTTCTTGGAAGCTGGGACGATTACTTGCCGTTAATGGAATTCGCCTACAATAACAGCTACCACTCAGCAATTGAGATGGATCCGTATGAGGCGTTGTATGGTAGAAGATACAGAACCCCCGTTTGTTGGACTGAGGTGGGTGAACGTAAGTTATTGATGTCAGACATAGCCCAACTGACAGCAGCCAAAGTAGAGGTGATTCGAGAAAAGTTGAAAATCGCTCAGAGTCGGAAGAAGAGTTATGCAGACAAGCGCCGGCGGGAGTTAGAGTTTGAGGTAGAGGATCATGTGTTCTTGCGTATTTCTCCGTGGAAAGGCATAATAAGGTTTGGAAATAAAGGAAAGTTGAGTCCAAGATACATCAAACCATATGAAATTCTAGAGCGGGTTGGCACGACAGTGTATAGACTCGCGTTACCGCCAGAGTTATCTCGACTGCACGATGTTTTCCATGTATCGATGCTCCGAAAATATGTGCCAGACCCTTCTCATGTGTTGACTTCGCAGCCGATCGAATTGGAAACTGATTTGTCCTACGTTGAGGAGCCGGTCCAAATCCTAAGCCGTAAGGATTAAGTATTGCGAACGAGAATGATCCCGTTAGTCAAAGTGTTGTGGCACAGTCATGCGATGGAAGAGGCGACATAGGAGCGAGAGGAAGAAATGAGGAACAAATACCTGCATTTGTTTGACTAAGGTAAAAAAAAAAAAAAAAAAAAAAAAAAAAAAAAAAAAAAAAACGTTAATAAATAAATAAAATTTTGGGACAAAATTTATTTTAGGAGGGAAAAGTTGTAAAACCCAAGTTGTATAACGTACGTCATAAATAGTCGCATTATAGAACATTAGAGAATTTTGGGGTAAAAATTTTATAGATAAAAACTCAAATCAAAAGTTGGGGGTCAAATTGGGAATTTAGAAACGCAAAAATTTAAACTTGAGATTTGAATTGGCAATTAGAAATCAAAAGTAAAAATGTGAAGGGCAAAATTATAATTTTGAAACTTTTTAAAATGGAAATTTACTGAAATAAAGATCCTAAAGGAATTGGAGGGAGGAAAGTGTAATTTAACTTTATATATATATATACTAGCGTATAACCCGTGCCTGAAGGCACGGGCGAAAAAAGAAAACCTAATACTTACGCAATTAAGTAGAAAAATCAACAGACCCAACATAAAAAAAAACATTATAAAATATACTGTCAGTAACCACAACCACAAACATAAAAAACAATA
Source organism: Eucommia ulmoides (assembly GCA_016647705.1). Lineage (NCBI taxonomy): Eukaryota > Viridiplantae > Streptophyta > Magnoliopsida > Garryales > Eucommiaceae > Eucommia > Eucommia ulmoides. The sequence continues at coordinate 69,319,563 of CM028332.1, read as the reverse complement.
ATGAATTTAAATTGTTAACACGTGTTTTCAAAGACAACAAATCTGTGCCTGAAACAAACATTACTAAAACAAATAACGATAACTTAATTACCTTATAATATCTCCAACAATGTAGAACTTTTTCACCCAATTCGTACAACAATCAACGAAATTAATGAATGCCTTTATACATTAAGATGGCGTTTCACTTACCCATGGCTCTTCCCCAATATTTTCTTAACCTCTTCGGTAGTATCATTATGTAAAAAACATTCAACTCACTATTAATTTGTCGATTGGGAATTAAACAATTTCGCACCAAATCAAGTTAGTATTTTTGCTACAAATTGGGTATGAAATAATTATTGTACAAATTCAGAAACCGAAACAGAAAACTCAGAAACAAAAACAGAAACAGAAATTCAGAACAGTATTTCGGGAACATACCTGGAGAATTGGGAAATTTTCTAGTTCAAAAAACCAAACTAATTCTCACAACGTATTGATTCTTTATTCTGAAAATCGTGAACAGAAACAAAAACAGAAAACTCAGAAACAGTATTTTGGGCAAATACCTGGAGAATTGGGAATTTATCCATTTAAAATATATGAGAATCATGTCTAATATCATGACCGAACAATAAACCATAGAATTTTCATACGAAAATGCTGAAGAGAAGTTCTATTTTTTTTGCGAAATGAAAACAGAGCCATATTTTTATTTTATTTTTGAAAAAAAAACAAAAAAAAAAAAAAAAACAATTCTTTAGGTACAGAAAATTTAAACAGAAACAGAACATCAATTTATGAACCCAAATTTTCTTTGGGTGCAGAAAACAGAAACAAAAACAGTTTTTTGGGAACAGAAAACAGAAACATTTTTTTGGGGGGGTAAAGAAAACAGAAACAGTAACAGAGTATCAAATTGTGTAACTTTTTTCACAAACAAAAACAGAATCAGAAATAGGGAGCAGGAACAGAAACAGAAACATAGAACAGAAACAGAAACATGGAACAGAAAGTTAAAGTTCACATCAATTCACTTAAAGTCCTGTTTGGAAACACCTAATTTGACCCCAAAACAAAGTATTTCAAAAATGAATCTATATAAACAGAAAAAACAGGGCAAAACACATACTCTTTCAGCCAAACTATGGCTGTCCGTGGCTTGTCCCCGGCGTGCTCGAACGTGAATGTAGTCGTGTTTTTTGAACTTCAGAAACCTTTGAATTCTCCTTCGAAGTATCGCCGCTGCCGCTGTCATTATTATTATTGCTGTTCTGTTCTGTGATTTTGGAATCGTCCATCTCTTGAATACTGCATCCTTTGACCCTCTTTTCTTTAGATTCCTCTTCTTCAACTACCTGAAATTAGACATTAAATTCACCTCAATTTCCAATGAAATTAGCCGATAAAATAAAAAATAAAATGAATTAATTACCTTTAGGTTCTGGGTCTGGTCGTTTTTTCTCTTCTTGGTGCCCTCTCTCTCTCCCCCCACGGCGGAGTGCAAATTTCTGGTATTAGTTGCCAGCTCCACCATGGTGGCGGCAACCACCGGAGGGCAGCTAGCTGTCCTCGAAATAGCGAAATTCAACTCAAACCCAGTTGCGCCGGCATAACCCAAGCCTTCCTCACCGGCGTTAAGGTTTCCGAATTCCGACCACCCGTTTTCCTAACCCGGATCCGGTTTCACAGCCCGGTTCAGAAGCTCCCCTAGACCCATGTCGCCGTTAGCTGTTAACGGTAACAAACCGAGCTCATTTCCATTAAAATAGCTGCTCTGGTTATGGTGACTTTGTTCCTGTTGCCAAGAGATAATCAAAACAGAAAATTGGTAGCAAAGAGATAAACTACATATCGAAGAAATTGCAAAATTGAAATCGTAAGCCAAAATCGCCAAAATCGCAAACTACATGTCAAAAAATCAAGCGAAGAAATCTCTTTATATCTGGCAATAGCATGTGCCTCTATATCTATATGCTTCAATCCCCTTATGCAATCAAATGAAAATTCAAGAATAAACACTCAATCACTGTGATTTGCAAGAGAACCTCATGTAAATTAAGGGATAAAACATCACATTTACGTAGATCAAAATTAAAAACAATGACACCTAATTGTTGCAAGCTCCAAAGGCCTGCTACTTTCAGCAGCATCAGCAGAAGCCCAAAAAAGACAGGCTTTAGCAGTATCAAATGCGACATCATAATGCCATTCCCAATTCTTCCCTAAACAATAACAGCAGCAACGAATAGAGCACATACCTGGGAATGTCTTTCATAATGCCATTTATGTCTCGCTTATTCACTGAAAGAAACTAAATTTGGTTTAAATAAACAAAAACAGCAGCAACGAATAGAGCACATACCTGAGGTTTTGATCAACAACGAACTGGAGTAGAGCAACGAACTGGCTGGATTCTAGAGCAGCAGCAACAAACTGGTGGAGTAAAGGAATGAAGAATCTGGAGCAGCAGCATCAAACAAAGCAGCTGAAGAACCTGCGTGAACAAATGGAGAAGGACTGAAGGAGTGTACTTGGAATGTGTGAAAGGAGAGTGAGAGAGAAGAGAGAGATCGTACCTGAAAGCAGCGGCATTTGCTGAGGGAAATCGGAATGTTGGTGCGAGAGGGAGAAAAAAATCGATTTGCGGTGATTGACGGTCGTCGAGAGTGCGAGGCAGGAGGCGGAGGTACCCAATCGAATGAGGGTTTTTGAAACCAACGCCACCATCAGTGTCCCTACTCAGATCAACGCCACAATCGGTGTCCCAACTCAGATCAACTCAAATCGAGTGAGGGTTTTGAAAATTGAACAAACTGAAAAACGAAAAGCAGAGACGGAGAAGGAGAGAGAGAAAGACGAACCTGGAAAAATTGAAAAACGATAGGAGCGCATGCCATTGATGAAGGTGACCTGATTGCGATGATGGTGGTGATTTCTTACAGGCAGCACGACCGAGATAGAGAGAGCGCTTCAATTTTAAGGGTTTCGAAACCCCTAATTTCAGAAACCCCTAATTTCAGAAACCCTTAAAAAAAATCAAATTCAAACCAATGAATTTCAAAACAAAGATTTTTAGTTTGAACTACTGCAAAATCGAATCAAGAGCTGTGAATCGTGGTGGTTGAGAGAGAGAAAAAGAGGCTTACCGTCGTCGTCTGGAGAAAGCGCGAGGAAGGATGACGGAGGAGGTGATGACATCGCGGCGAAATGGAGCGGAGACGGCAGTGGCGGTGGCGAGGGGATGGCGGAGGAGGCTGAGAGGGAGTGGACGGTGATGGCTATCGTCGGAAGTGGAGAGGGAGCGCGAGGGAGGAAGAGAGAGAGACGAACCTAATTTCTGGTTCAGTGGAGAAGAAGAGAAATGGAGCAGAGGTGGCAGTGGCGGTGGTGAGGGGATGGCGGAGGAGGCTGAGAGGGAGTGGACGGTGATGGCTATCGTCGGAAGTGGAGAGGGAGCGCGAGGGAGGAAGAGAGAGAGACAAACCTAATTTCTGGTTCAGTGGAGAAGAAGGCTCGCTGGTTCAGTGGTTCAGGCCAGGCAAGGACAGGACTGTAGATGATGGTAAGTGTTAAAAAGTTTGATGGTAAGTGTTGAATAGTATATTATTATTATAGATAGATATATTATATAGATATGTGTTGTATATAGATGTTGTATATATCAAAAGACATCCAACGGTTACGATTATCCAGAGACATCGGACGGCTGTGAATGTAAATGAGCTGATTTATTATATATATATATATATAAACCCATACGACCGACGAACGATCTACCGGCCAGAGGAGGGGGCGATCGCAGGGCGATGTGGCGAGCTGAGGATTACTTTGATCACTAAAATCATGCAATAAAAACCCTCCCTCATGCAAAGAAATGAGGAAATCGGAGAAAAACTCGAGAAATTCTAGAGGGACAGAGAGAACCGGAGCGGAGGGGTCGTCAGTTTTTCTTCAATCGGCGTTTTTCCGGCAGCGTGGTCGTGTGGACATTGTAGACAGTTCCAGGTAGAGAGAGAGGTTGGTCCGGCCGGTGGCGTGGTTCGTCGACAGAGTGGCAGTGCGCGTTTTTAGCATCACCGGTGAGCGGGAGTTGCGGATCACCATCCAACCATCGACGATCGTCGAGAGGGTGAGTATTTATGTGTATTTCCTCTAATTAATTGATAGGTGTGTGCATGCATGAGCGTGACGAGCTGGGTTGGTAAATTTCCAGTGGTGTGAGGTGTGCTCGGTTTTCTTCTTCCAGTAGCATGTGGGTTTGTGTGTTTGTGTTTTGATTTTTTCAACTAGTGTGTGCGAGTGGTGCGTGTGTGTGAAATGTGTGTCGCGTCGACGAGAATCCAGCAAAGGGAAAAAAAATCGAGACGGAGAGAGAGAGAAGGAGAGGGCGATCAACGGCGGTGGCGGTGGTGTGAGTTGGTTGCGGCTACGGTGTGCCACTGTGTGTGTAGGTCTCCGTCGGTAGGGGTCGTTGGTCCTGTGGCATGCCATCGGCATTAGCATGCAAGCGTAGTTGCATGCATGAGTATGTGTGTGTGTGTCGCAGTGTGTGTGGGTGTGTGAACAATAACTGTTGGGTGTGCGGTTGAGCTGGTGAGATGGCCGAGAGTGGTGTCTGAGGGACGTCGTGGGTGGTGCAGGGGTGATAGGAAAATCAGCAAGGAGGGGGAGGCCACCGACGGTCGGCAACCGTAGAGAGAGAGAGTGGCCGGCCGGCGGTCTGGAGAAGAACCAAAAAAAAAAAAAAAAAAAAAAAAAAAGGGGAAATTGCACAATTAACCCCCAACGAAAGAAAAAAATTCAAATTCAAATTCAAATCCTTTTCGCGACCCGTGAACGATTTGGAATGGATATCGTTTTCCGTTAAATTTATTCTAGTTTGGTTAAATTCAATCTTAACCTAAAAATCTTTGTAACCGGAATAATAAATTTAGGGTCGTTCAGATTACAAGATTTCTTGTGTAATAAATAACAGAACGAAATTATTAGAATAATAACAAATCCCATAGATAAAATATGGGAAATGGAAAAATGTGGAACTTAGGGTCTGCATTACATGACTAGGTGATTTTACATAAAATATTAACTTAGGCCCTATCATTTCTAGGTTCGCAGACGCCAACACCTCGGTAAGCTGTGGACGGTGAGGTTTTTGTAGCACCAGAAACGAGGTGAGTGTACTGTCTTCTCGCCAAATTATTTGTATATATATATATATATATACATGATGAAAAATGGTTGTATTTAAATTAGATGCTTTTAAAAAAAAATTATGTGGTGATTTGACGATGTTGATTAGACGATATTATTGTGTGATGTTGATCCGTTTTGGCGGAGTAATGTTTATCCGCTTTGGCAGAGTGATATTATCCGCTTCGGCAAAGTGATGTTTATCTGTTTCGGCAGAGTGATGTTAGATGTTTGTACTGCACAGTGATTATCCGCTTCGGCGGAGTGATGGGTGTTCATAGGAAGGCATATCCTACGAATGGCACGGTACCGTTGTAAACTCCTGATCGTGAGGTTAAAACGATCACTATGGCTAGCCAGTATATGTTGTGGTGGAGTGGTGGTTTGGGATGTGATGTTTTGTTTATATTAGGTGATTTATTATTTATTTCAGGTGATTGGTATGATATTTATATTGGATGGTTTTAAAAATGGAACTTATATATACTACTTCATTTTTACTGCATATATGATGCTTATGCTGAATCTATGTGTAAATGTTGTTTTATCTAGAAGATATTATTATTAAATAAGAATAATTTTATTAAGAAGGCAGTACCCTCGCAGGTGAAATGGTTAGGAGTCGGTCCCCTACTGGCACGGGGTAGAGTCCGTCGATGGTATAGCAAGGAAAAAAAAAATCGGGAAGTGCTGCCTGAGGCGAACCTAGGAGAGGTTCATTGTTGTTTTTTTTTCTTTTGTTGTTATTAAAGAGAATTCAGGGACGGGTGTGTCTCTGGTTAGGAAAGATGTTTATGACCTGTATTTTGATGTTTGTATAATTATGAATGCATACCGTCGCTTTCTAGTTGGTTTGTCGCTTAGGTAATGTCGTGTCGACGTCACGCCGGCCCCACAGGTGACGGGTGTCCGGGGTGGGGTGTGACAAACGTACCCACGCACAGGCACCAATAAATTACGGGTAAAACCCAACCTTGTATTAAACTTGGGAACAAGGAACTAATGTCTTACAATTTTGGTATAAAAATGTAGGAAACAAAATCTCTAACCCCAAATCAGACATTACACCAAGTATTTATAGAGAACAAGTACAGTTAACATCCCCAATTGTATAGACAGGAGGTTAACACCTGTCAAGCCCAAAGATGGGCAGTTTCTCAGCCTAATCTGCATAAGAATCCTACACTTCCACGAGATAAGTCTCCAGCTCAACGTTTCTGCATACTGTCCATTGCATCTACATGCAGCCTATTCACCGTTTTGTTCTCTTGGTCGTGCTGACGGATGTCGACGCCTCGCCATACCATCTACCCACCCAAAACGTCTCTGCGCCCACGTTCCGTCATGTTTGCTTGGCCTCGTGCACATGTTGTCCATATGAATGTCGATCCTAGCATTGCGCTTAGGATCCCCGTGCCTCGTTTTGGCGTGCCTGATGTCCACTCCCATCGTCCAACGACGCCATTGTGTGCCACGCATGTTGACGCATGCCAATGCCTTCTGTCTTGCCTCCGCATCATCATCCATCATTGCTTCGTTTAGCCAAGTCAACCGAGTCCGGTTAACCTGGCAAGGACGTTGGCTTAGACATGGCACCAAAATCCAATCCAACGTTCTATCTTGATCTCAAGGGGCTGACAGTAATACATTAAATATTATCCAATAATCTAACTTATGAACACTTTAACTATGAAATTAATACTTTTGGACTGTAAATTCGTGATGTACATTAAAGCCGATCAAAAATATATATATTTTATATATTTTCACATTTTAAAAATTTGCAGATGTTTTAATTTCAACACAATGTTGTGTGATATGGAATAAATATGCGTAACATGAGATTTTATCCCTTTTAAATAATCCAATTTATTAATTCTTTTGCGGATGTGTTAGTTTTAACAAAGTCTTGTATGATACGGAATAAATGTGCGTAACGTAGGATTTATCCCTTTTAAAATAATACAATTTATTAACAATTTTGCAAATACGTTACTTTCAACACGGAATGAATGTACGTAACATAAGATCTCACCCTTTTTCAAATAATCCAATTTATAATATTGCGGATGTGTTAATTCAACACAATGTTGTATGATACAGAATTAGCGTACATAACATGGGATCCTATCCCTTTTATAATCCAATTTATTAATAATTTTGCGGGTGTGTGAATTTCAACATAATTTTGTATGATATAGAATGGATATACGTAACATGTGATCTTATCCCTTTTAAAGTAATCTAATTTTTTTTAACGATTTTGAGAGTGTTAATTTCAACACATTGTTGTATGATACAAAATGAATGTATGTAACATGAGATCTTATCCCTTTTCAAATAATCAAATCTATTAATATTTTTTTACGTGTATTAATTTGCACACAGTGTTGTATGTTAAAAAAATAAATGTTCGTAACATGAGATCTTATTCTTTTTTGGAACCGCACTTTTTTGAACTTCCTCTAATAATCCGGTGATGTTGATTTGATTGTTAATTATGGAAATATGGGAGAATAGTAATCATATTACGAAACTTATCCACACCAAACAAGCATTTCATTCTCAAAAACGGAATCAAAACCTCTTTAGAACTCAAAAAAAGAACTCGATACACAATCCCCTCTAGAACTCGAAACCTTCGGCAACGACGATAGTGATTACGCAACGAAGCTTTGTGACAAAAAATCCGAATACCGTCGATGTGCCGGTATTTTTTGGGAAAAAAACATATAGACTAGAAGTCGATAAAAACACATAATGGGTTTGAAATGAATGGATAAAAATGTAAAAAGACTATCTTGTGTTAAAATCAAAACAAAAATAATTAAATAACAAAAAATCGTTACATTCTTAAATAATTTGTTGTTTTTATGTTGAAGTTTACGTTGTGGTTTTCAACATCAAACAAGAGAAAATAGAAATAATTTTTTGCTTACCTCTTTTATTGAAACCTCTTTCACGGTTGGAGAAAAATAAGAAAATATCAATTACTTGTTTGAAAAATATCAATCTCCACACTTAATCTACAAGTATTAATCTCTAGAAATCATCGGTCATATTACAGTGCGTTTTGAATTCAAAAAATTTGAGGAAATGTGAAATATGATTATATAAAGGAACTCTAAATTTTTTAATTTTGAAATCTATACTTTTCCAAACGGTAATCTTGATAACAATGTTGATTAGTTACTGCATATATGCCAACAATTTCGGAAAGTATGTACATGACATTGAGATTTAATTGTATTATTGACTTTAAAAAATAATTGAGTATTTTCAAGAGGGGTATAATTGACATACGAAAATTTGTATTTTTAAAAAGGGGAATAAAATCATTACAAATTTGGAGTAAATCTTTTATTGAGATAATTTATGGGTTTTGAGTGTTTCGTTAGGATAATTAACTAATTTTCTCCTTTTTTTTTTTCTTTTTTTTTTTTTTTTTTTTGAATTTTGAATAGATTAATTTTATTTTCAATTTCGGGTCTTTAAAATTTCACTTTAATTTGTATACTATCATTTTGGTGTAATTGAACCGAGTAAATTTGAATTAGAAATAAGCAAATTTGACTAATAAATTAAATATATAATTATGATCAATTAATATTTTTTAATAATTAAAATAATAAATATTTTAATAATTAATTAATTAGTATTTTAAATGCTATAAGTTTTAGAAATTAGTGACTTTTTAAATATTTTTGTGACAGTTTTTACTTTTGTCTAGTAAGATCCATTCAACCTGTCTAGAACAGTGAAATGTCACTATCCTTAAAATGAATTTAATTAGTTAAAAAAATCAACAATTCCGTCTAAATGGAAGAACTTGGACGGAAAATTTGGGCAGATGGGATTCTTCTTTAATCTAATTAGTGGGGCTAAATATTGCTATAATTTTTATTTTTTTTTACCCCGACATTAGTTGAATGGTAACAGGACACATGCGTGTTTACATAGTTATACATAGGGATAGCTGTTGCTGCACAATTAAAATCAAGAATGAAGTTATCGAATTTTTTTGGGTTGAGTCGCAAACTAGATCACTCTCTTTAAAACGTTTCGCGACTCTGCCCAAAAATCGTGCAAGCAGTATCACAGTCCCGTCGTCTCCAGGATAAAACAACTCAGAAATCTCATCTGTCTAGGACGTTCTTTGCACTGTAGAAGTTCTGAAAACCAAACACCCCCACATACTGTTCTCAAAATGAACAAGCTGCTCGAAAATCGAAATAGTACCGAAAAAACTGTTCTATTGAAGCGGAACAGTGAAAAAATAAATTGTTTCAGAACAGTTTCGGAACAGAACAGATCAGAAAGCACTTTACTGTTTTTTCTTCTTCTGAAAATAACAGTGTTTTTGTTGCTGATTTTTTTTTTCCTCCTTCAAACAGATGGAAAAACCTCTGAATTTATAGATTCAAAGCAAACTGAATAAAAAAAACATTTGAAACCGATTCAATAATTAATTCCAGGAAATGAAACGGTTTAAAAACGTTTAGAATTTAATGCTTTAAAAACGTTTAATGCTTTGAAAACTGTTACAGTTGGAAATTTGCACTGTAGAAGTCCCGAAAACCAAACACCCCCATACACTGTTCTCAAAAGGAACAAACTGCTCGAAAATCGAAATAGTACAAAAAAAAAAAACTGTTCTATTGAAGCGGAACAGTGAAAAAAATAAATTGTTTCAGAACAGTTTCAGAACAGAACAGATCAGAAAGCACTTTACTGTTTTTTTTTTTCCTGAAAATAGCAATGTTTTTGTTTTTGTTGCTGATTTTTTTTTTCCTCCTTCAAACAGATGGAAAAACCTCTGAATTTATAGATCCAAAGCAAACCGAATAAAAAAAACGTTTGAAACCGATTCAATAATTAATTCTAGGAAATGAAACGGTTTAAAAACATTCAGAATTTAATGCTTTAAAAACGTTTAATGTTTTGGAAACTGTTTTAGTTGGAAATTTGCAAACATTTGTTTGGAAACTGTTTCAGTTGAAAATTTGCAAACATTTGGATTTAATAAAAAAGAAATTTATTAAATAATTTTTGTCCAAAAAATAAATAAGTGTCAACTCATTACACGAGCGACTCGACTCAACACGGCCGGCGGCGCGCACGCGTGTGGTAAACTAATAAGGATGTAACTTCTCTCCCCTCCACAAAATGTGGGTATCTCTTGGAGCACACCTCAGGTATCCCTCATACCCTTAATTATACTCCTCATCACTTCTTCTCCCAACTAATGTGGGATAGAGGAAATAGAGGGAAACCACTTTTGACACTTGTCTTTTATTAATAAAAACAATTAAAAATTCATATGTTCCAACAATAGCAATAACAACCAACTAGCGGGTAACTACACCGAATAGTCTTGTTTTGTAACTGACTAATTGGTTGAGGTTTTAGTTTTGAAATTAGCAATCAAAATGGTTTTGATTTTGATTTTAGTTTTGGGATAGTAACCGCGAAACCGAAACACGAAACCGAACGGTGTAACCGATATTTTAGATATATTTTTATGACATATATACCCTCAATTTTTTATATTTTTACATTTTAACCCTTAATATATATATATATATATATATATATATATATATATATATATGTGTGTGTGTGTGTGTGTGTGTGTGTGTGTGTGTGTGTGTGTGTGTGTGTGTTTTGTTTTTTTACACTTTAATCATTCCTATATATATTTGTGTTCCGGTTAGATTTCTCATTTGTGTGTGTTGTAGTTGTCACTGTTCCATTTCATCCCTCTCATCTGCATATATACGTGTTCGGTTTTTATTTTGATTTTTTATAAAATTGAAAAATCTTAAACGGTTTCACAGTTTTGATTTTAGTTGTGTATAAATTTAAATGATTTCGTTTTAAAATTGTTTTAAAAAAAAACCGATATGATTTTGATTGCGGTTTTAATTTGGCATATATCTAACGGTTTTGGTTTTAGTTTTATATGAAACTGGACCAAAACCGAACTATTGACATCCCTAGTTATACACCTTCCGTCATATTGACAAATATCAATATTGTTGTTTATGATTTTTATAATAATTGAAACATATCGTATTACATTTTATTGATAAAAATATCTTTGTAATATTTTTTATTTTTTATTATATATCATTTTCTCATGTTTTCTATTTTTTATTTTTTATTTTTGTTCCATATACACATACTAGGTTATGACCCGTGCCTGAAGGCACGTGTGAAATTTTTTTTGATATATTCTCTCCAATTTATATAATATTCTACACATGTTTCATTAAACACCAACAAAATAATATCTATCTATTATACAAAGATATTTGGTTATTAAAATAATACTACACACAACTCAAAAGATCAAAACAAAAATCATTTCGAATTTGTACACAATAACCTAAAATTCAATCATTGATTACACTTAATCATTTTATAATGACTATTTTTATTTTTTGAAACCATACCCGATAAACGTTTGAAACCTTGCAACTTGTGAGAAGATGAAAGAGTGTTTGGTGTGCAAGCACTTCCAAATGATTATTTTTTGTTTGTCATTCATCTGTTAGTAAAAAGAGAAGTATTTAATCAATAACCACTTCAACTTTGGAGTTAATGCGAAAAAAGTCTAGGAGAACCAAAAACATAATAAAAAATCTAGGAACAAAATAAAAAATCTAAAAATCGTACCTCTAATTCAACTGCATGCTATTCCGCATCACACCAAAAATATAATAAAAAATCTAGGAACAGAATAAAAAAATCTGAAAATCGTACTTCTATTATTGAACTGCATGTTGTTCCGCCTCACCCCCTCTAGCACCTCAAACCAAAACATCGACATGTAGTCCGCCTCCCTCACGAAGTGCCTGATGTTATACCAAAACACACTGTCATTAAGCCCCGAGTTCATGATGATGGTATGTGGAACCAACTCGTTGGGAAAAATAATTAAAAAATAAATAAAAATAAAAATAGTAGAACGCTGTCAAAAAATATAAAAATAACCTATTTTTTTTAAGTTGAAAACCAAGAGACCCTCCTCAATAATTAAAAAGACAGTACAAAGACACAAAAAGGGGAAAAAAACAAAAAGCAAACGAACAAAAAGAATCAACAAATAGAGGATAGGACTACAATTGTATGTATTTACTAGATATTTTTTACCATAACAATGGCTGTCAAAATTTTTTAAACAAAAGACCGCTGCAGCAAATAGCCCTACTATGAAACCACCAGTCATTGTCTGCCACCAAGTGTCAGATATGGGACGTCTTGAATCTCCAACTACTTTAAAATACCACTTGTTAAGAGAACAAATAAATGATGAATGAATCGACCCTTGAAGATCAAGAAAAGTGGGCAAAGTACACAAAGGTACATAGACATAGTTAATTACCTTCATGCACTTGAATTAATAGGCTCGCCCACACTTCCAAGGATCATCACAGATTTGCAGGAAAACGGCAACATACTAAATGATCATTGGGAACAAAAATTCATCAGAAATGCATTGAAAAAGTCTCGCTTCCTCGAAATACAAAAATCCATGTAAAGTGTACTGAGAAAATATAGACTCAGTAAGAGATTTTTTCAACCTGCTAACATTAACTCACTTATTGATCACTTTGACCTAAGAGTCATAAAAAGTTGAAATACAAAGTACACAAACTTGTTCGACCCACACTTTTGCGGCCCTGGGGAATGACGCCATCATTGTCATCCAACTATGTATTTGCCAATCCTTGGTATTCCTCAGGGCCACAATCTAAAGCAATAAATGGTTAGTTGTTGGAAAGTTTGAATAAACTGGTTGAGATATTGCCAAGATCCTAGGAGATTTCCTATTTGTAAAAATAAAAAAAATGGAAAAAACAGGGGAAGAAGAAATTGAAAAAACAAGAAATAAGGACTCGAAATTGTTGAGAGAAAATGCGATTTTTGGTCTACCTTTGGTGCGAATGAAGGATTTGTGGTTCCGGGTGTTTGGGAAATAGGGATTAGAACTTCCGCAGTTGAAGTGAATGTTTTTGCGGAATAAATCTTGTGAACAAAGAACTACAGCTGCAGCCATTCTCGTATGAGAGAGAAAATCAAGAAATAAAGAGAGAAAAAGCAGAGAGATAATGCAGCTTACCCACAAAATTGGAAGAGTCGGTGCAAAAAACAGAATATATAAAGGCGAGAGGAAACATGAGGAGTTGGGGAAATAACATATCAAGTAAACAAATTGCAAAAATAATGTCATTCAAACAACGCATTAACACCACACAAAGGTAGTGTTTGCTTGATCGGAAAAGGAGGTTCAGAATTTGAATTGGGGTCAGAGACTCAGAAATGAACCAACATAATAATAATAATAATAAAATTAAAAAAAAATTAAAAAAATCCAACTTTGATGTTAAACACCAATTGTGCAACCACATCAACATAGAAATAACCATTTCTATTTAAAAAATGAAATTAAAGCAACCACTGCATTCAGTTTGAAAAAGAATGATTAATTTCCAAAACTTCTTCGAATCAAGAACCAAAAAATATTTTTTTTTTAAAATAAGATAATCACTGTAATTTTTAGATAACCTACTTCCAAAATCATTTAGGATAACAATGAACTAATGAACACAATATTAATAAACACAACCATTAACAATCACGCACGACAACCAACACGATGAACTTTAACAATATGACAAATAATGACAATTAATTATATACATTATAAATTTAGTAATAATAAATCCACCACTCAAAATTACTGGAACTTACCTTAATCACCGAGAATATACTTCTACATATATTTCTGCAAGCTATTAATCGATCCATTGCAACATCAATTTCAGTCACAGAAACTGAACCTCTAGGAAGGTTAAACATCAGACAAAACCTAGCACCTAAAGTAATAATAAAAGTAAAAATTAATTAGAAATGGACACTTTAAATAGTTTTCACTCAACATTAGAGAGAGGAAATGGATAGAAATTATGAGATTCAACTCCCCAACATTGGCAAAGGGAAAAAATAACGACTTTTAACACTACTACAATGATTTTCTATATCCAAGGTGCATTCTTGATGTCTATATATGCATGCTATAAAAAAAATAGTAATTGTAGTGTAAAATGAAACTGAATTCACAGTAGTTGTCACAACTCACAACGCCTGAAAGTGATGCACTAAAGAGTACAATATTAATTATAGGGGTTTCATGCAAGTAAAGCGCTAAAGAGTAGTTGGAGCCCTTGAATGTGTCCAAGAATTTATAATACACTACATATGCAAGCATTGTAAAGCACTAAATAGTAGTTGGATCCCTTGAACGTATCCAAGAATTTAGAATACAATACATTATTACAGTTGGTCAGTTTGTAGTTCAATAAAGTAATTGCTATCATGTAAATTTACTACAACTGACCATATCATCTCTATCAGGGAAGAAATTTACTACAACCGACCATATCATCTCTATCTGGGAAGCACACTTACCAGGAGATGTGGTCTCCCACAAAGATATCCAAGGATAAAATTGTAGCTCTAAATGACACATCCACTATATGCATCTGTATGAAATGGTCAGGAATGAAAATATAAATAAAAATTAAACACATAATTTAATAGTCTAGGTTAAATTTCTTCCTACTTTTCTATTAAGCGCTTCTCATCATCTCTACTCGAGCTTAAACCTATGAAGAACGTAAATACTACCAATTAGATATAGAATCAAAATACTGAAACAAATTAAGGTAATTAGAAACGAATGTTCTGTTCTCAGAAAAATGAAGCCACAAACATATATTTTTCTGTTTAGCTTTTTAATAATTCAACTTAATTTTCTGGAAACACAATAACGTTATTCCCACATTTGTAATTTTGTTCCAAGTTTTCAGAGTACATAAACAGAAATATGGGAATAGAAGCACTAAACAAATGCCATCTAAAGAACCAAAAAACAAAAATAGTACCAGCGGCTGAGTAAGTTCAACTAACAAACTATGAAGTAAATAAACAGAAAATAAATTAAATAATAATTTTGTCCATCTAGAAAGTTTAATTTTACTACTTTTTAGCATTAAGAAGAAATATTAGTTTGTTTGTTTTGTTTTTTTTTTTTTTTTTTCCAGAAGGTGGTCAATTGTAGATTTTTTGAAAAAATAGCAAAGTGGATAGAATTACCAACTATATTGTCGATAATGTGCACTAACCTTTTACTCGTTACAATCCAATCAACTCCCATGCTTCGTCAATTTGATTAGAGTCCTAAATGCGATGAATTTGTTTTTTAAAAACAAATTAGGAAACAGATAGGCTGAACAGAAATAATTGGAACAAAATAGTCATTAAGAAAAAATCAATAAAATAACTAGGATTCACAAACAGTAAATTCAAAACGGGAAGCACAATTTAAAAAAAAAAAAAAATTCAATTTGTTCCTAGAAAATTGAAATCAGAAATAGGAACAGAAATGCCTCTTACATAATGGAAACAAAAATAAAATTTTCAAAACAACTGTATTTTGGTTTGAGAATTAAAAGGCAATTAATGGTAATTAGATATTAAGTGAGAAAATAGTAGCGGAATTTAGAAATGAAGTGTGTAAAGTTTGGAACAAAAATAGATACACAAACAAACTACTCATCACCTAGAATCACCGACTACATTGTCGATCAACTCACATGCTTCATCAATTTGATTAGAGCCATGAACCTGATGAAAAATCAAGATCATCAGTCAAAAGAATGAGATAAATGTTACGGCAACAAAGAACAAAAAGAGACAGAAAATATTATGAGAAAAACCAAATATGGTATTACTGAAATGCAAAATAAACCCGAAAAACGGTAAAATCTAACAAAATAGAACACCAAAAAAATGTGGCAAAGTTGTCAATTGGATATTAAATTGTATGTCTCAACCACTTCCATGCTCTCCTAGATCTAGAACTAATATATAGAACCAAAGGTAAGAGTTCTTTGCCAAGTGATGACAACCTACATATCTCAGGCCATTGATCACAAATAAAGTACAATCACCGATTCCATATCCCAATTCCATAGATAATGATTTGATGATCATGAATCACAATCAAAGAAAATCAGACCAAAAATTTATTTAAAGAAATATCCAATCTATTCAAAAATAGAGTTTTTAGAATAATGTACAATTGTTCAGAAACCGATTGTTGGGATGCCTGGGATGAGTATGGCTAGATTTAAAAAAATAGCCAATTAATGTAATTTCAATAATTAAAAAAAAGAAAAAAAAAAAAAAAAAAAAAAAAAAAAACAGCCCGATGCTACAAAGCTACTGCTATGCGTTGGTCCAAGGAATGGTCGGATTTGGCTAAATCAAACAAATCACTCATAATTAAACAAAACTGAACTCAATTGTATAAGTTGAAGAAAATTGTCTAAATTTTCTTCACCTGTTTTCCCCTCGGATGTAGTCCTTGCCTTCTTCTCGGCCTCTGCAACATTGTTGTATCCAGTAGCGCCTGCTCCCCGACCGTCGATTCCATCTCCCAACTCCACAAACAATGATATGCAGATAGGGGATTACAATCACCTAAAATCAGACACACAAAAAAAAAAAAAAAAAAAAAAAAAAAATCGAGCATAAAAAATAATAGCCAATTAATTCAAAAATGGAGATTTTAAAATAATGAACTATTGTGTTTCACATTGAGTTATCAAGAGATATCGGTGGATGTGGTAGTGGCAGCGTCCTGCAAGTAGGAAAAGCACTTGTTTTGCATTGCACTCTTAAAAAAACATCAAAAGTCAGCATTACATAAAAAATAAAAATAAAAATAAAAAAAGAAGGTAGATCAACCGCACAGCTAATTTTACAAATAAAAAAAAAAACAAAAAAAATAACACCACAACTAATTTTTGTTCATCAGTAGCATACCCTACAAACTGATGTATAACCCCACAACATTCTTCAAATGAAGCCAAGAAATCATGATTTTTCAAAAGAATGAGATATCCTTCCCAACCTACGCCTCCAAAAAAATGTCTCAAAAAAAAAAAAAAATTCAAGACCATTTTGATCTCAATACCGCTTGAAACCTTATAATGTTATAAATATAGAAACATTGAATCCGATAAACAAAAATAGGCACAAACAATCTGTGAATGAATATTTAAACCCTATATACAAATGCTAGATTGAACGGAAACCCTAAACACCTACTTCTCTCGCACAGTAAAAAAGAAACTGTTTTGATTGATGCAAATCCCTCTTCCAAGTTTTTTGTCTACTGCGAAGATTGATTTGAGTTGCTTGCTTTCTTCAAGAACCAACACCGGGATGAGCTGCTTGTTTTCTTCCCCAACTCTCCTCCGTACCTGTTTGTTTGTTTCAAATTGTTCCTGCGGATCACTCAAGATCTTCAAGCAAAGACAGACAAAAAAAAGGGAAAAAAATCATCTCGATCTTCTATTTAGATGTTTTCAACACTGCATTGGTTTCTATACAATCAATTGTTCATAAGTGTTGTTCATGTAATTAAGAAGAACAGATGACATTAAGAACAATTAAATGCTCTAGATCCTAATTAGTATCTATCATCAACCAAACCAGATGATAAAAACTTTCTCACTCAATAGTTAATGCTACTCAAATAGGGAAAAATTCCCTTCAAATATCAAAAGGAGCATTAAATTTCACTGTTAACATCAAGTAAGTGTGATTGGAAACAAAAGAAAGAGCATACATTATCATCTTACTTGTTATTGAAATCAGAGATAACTTGAACAAACTGAAATTGAAACCAAATGGAGAGGTAATCATGTACAAGACGTACCAATTGCATGAGCAGAAATCGGTGAATACCAAAATCAATTGAAAAAATAAATTAGGGAAATTGCAAAAAACGTCCAATTGAAGAAAACACTATAATTTTTTTACCTGTCGCCAATTCCATCTTCGTTATTTGCATACCATGTTTTCTCAACTCCAGATCTATTTGTATGAGTAGGTTCGATGTTGGTGATGGCCGGTGACGACTGTATCGACAATGTCGATGATTGCCAACATTTTACTCTATCGACAATGTTGTGGTTGCCGGCATTTGACAATGGGGAGAGAGAGAGAGAGAGAAAGAGTAGAGTGAGATTGGTTGAAATGGATGTTTGCTTGGGTATATGTTTGGCTATGCAGACATGGTCTCGGGAGGTGGGAGTGAACGGCGACTGTGGGAGATTATTGATCAGCGAACGTGGGAGGAATGGTTGGAGAGGAACCGATGAGCTGAGAAAGCCGGATTACAGTCAAAGGTAGAAGAGATAGATCCGCTGGATCATGAGAAAATGAAGCCCTAATAGAGGGAGATCGATTGATCGAGAGAGAGAGAGAAAGGAAGCGATCGATGAAGGAGATCAATTCGGCGATGGTGATGGTGACGGGGCAATGAAGATGAGAAATCTGGCCGAAGATGGCGATGAAAGCAAATGACGACGGTGGAGGTGGGAGAGAGGGAGAGGAAGATCGGCGATAGAGACTCCGGTGAGAGTGAGAGTGAGAGTGAGAGAGAGAGAGAGAGAGAGTGAACCAAAGTAAGCAGCAGAAAATGTGAGAATGGTTTTGACAGCAAATTTGATCTAAGCCCTTGGATCAAAAGTGATCTAAGGCCAAAAATGTCTTCCATTGATGGTGTAATCTCAACCCTTAGATATGAGATCCAAGGGCCAAAAATCTCTCCCTCCCAAAAATGTCTTTTGCTACTGTAGCAGACATTTTCAAATTAGGATGTAATTTGTATTATAGATATTGTATATGGTGGTTTTAGAAGAAAAAAAAAAAAAAAAAAAAAAAAAAAAAGATAAACATAACAATTAGAAAACAAAAATCATAAATAAAACCAAAAAGAAAAGTTTATTTTTTTTATCAATCAAATCCTATTTTTTGTATTTTATTCTTTATTTTTTTATTCACCAAAATTAAAAAATAAAACAAAAGAAATTAAAAAATAAATATGAGTGATGCACATTAATAGTTTTGGAGGTTGGCATAAATAATTTTTTAGATTATAGTTTTATTTTTATTTCTCAGTATTAAAATTTATTTTTGTTATACTTTTATAAAATATATTAAATATAAAATTAAAAGATCAATTATGCATTATGTGTAATATTCAAATAAAAAAGATATACTAATATAATTTTTTATGAACCCAAATAATATGTGGGTCAGAAACTAGTTTACTATCAAAATTATTGTCAACTTATACTAAAATATTTTAATAAGAAAACGAATATCATTAAAGGGAAAAAAAAAATAGGAAAAATAGCATAATTGTCTTATTAGGGTCCCAAATCTTTCAAACTATCCCACAACTTTCTAATTGAACCAATAGTCCTTATTTTCCGAAATTATGTTACTGAATAGTCCCAATTTAAAATCCAAAATTAGATTCAGACGAATTGCCCTTCCGCAACCAAATCAATAGCTAAATTTACAGAACGTATTTATAGATCATATTACGATTTTCTTTTCCATTGAGCTCAGAGTAATTGAATGAAGATATCCATACATAGCATACATTTCAAAATTCAAATTCACAGGTTACCAAAACAATAAGATTTTTTGATGAACAACGTCGGAGAATTTAATATTTTTTTGCGACGAACAACGCATTCACGGGTTACTGAAACAAGAAGATTTTTTTTACAAACATCGCCAAAGTATTGAACTCGTTTTTGAGAAGAACAATGCGAATCTTTTGCATGTAAGTAATACGAATGTTACGATTTATTTGTAGTCTTTTTGAAGCATGGATAGTGCATTTTTCACTGATTCATGAAAAACAATTCTTGATTCTAATGGAGTCAATATTCGAGTTATATTTAACACACGATGAAATACAATCTTGCAGAAATTCTTGATTCAGATATTTTTTATATTCTTGTTACGAATGCGAGGTTATATAGTAGACGAATATAATTTGAGTTGTTTTTATTGTAGCACATTCAACAAAAAAACAATAAGAAGGAAAAAAGCTACTACATTTACAATACAAGTGATTGACACGTTGATAACAAGGTTATGATTCTATTACATTATTTGTTTGATTGTTCTGATATGATAGTCCAATAAAAAGCGTTATAACGTGGACAATCGGAGGATAATGTGTTGTATATAACTTATGTTATATTTAACATAAATCTAATTAAATTCATTTTATATACATTTACAATACAAGTGATTCATACATTTGATAGAAGGTTATGATGTTATTACAATATATGTTTTGATTATTTTCATATGAGTCCAAACAAAAATGTTATGACATTGGACAATGGTGGGACAATGTGTTGGATATAACTTATGTTATATTCAACATAAATCTAATTTAATGAATGTTATATACAACATAGATCGCAAAAGTCATGTGCAGCTATTAATTTGCTGATGGTACCTTATTTTTTCACACAGTGATCGTGTGAATGTTGTTTACTTCACTATGCAAATATAATGGTGTCACATTAGTTTTATGCAATGATGGAGATAGTGAAATAGGAACAATTGTCCAATGAATAGTAGACAGATGGACCGGCATGTCGAATGACAACTTCGACATGACGTGTCCTCTCCCAGGCCACCCAAAATGTATACTAGCAGATTAAAACGATTATGAAGAAATGATTATTCTTGTTTGACACATGAAGGCTGATTTTCTTAAAATTAACATGGGAAAGACAGACAACGCTGCTAGGGGATCTAGAGGGGCATAATCTTTGCAATATTTCCAACTAACACTATTGCAAGTGACGACAGATGATGAAATGGATTATATTTAGAGAGTTACGGTAATATGTTGTTAAAGAACGATAACAAACTAGTAATATTGGTAGAATAGGTGAAACAGATACAAGAGGAGGATAAAAAATTCAAAAGCAGAACGAGCAAGTTTAGGATGATTATGAGGAAATATGCAATAGAGGTAGATTTCAACCTTCGTTATATGAAAAATGATAAGGCACGGATAACGACACCGTCTTCATTACACGAGTCAAAGGACTATCCATGGTTTGTGCATGGATGGATGAGACCTGAAAATGGATTATTCTACATATACAATTTGATAAAGGAACATATGTGTAGTGTTGTATTTTGGACATGGAAGAACAAGTGGATGAACTCAAATGTCATATCTAGTTATTTGATAGACGAAAAGCACAAAAAAACTGGAAACTGGACCTATTAAAGTTGTTCAAACATTTAGAAAACAATATGGTCTCGAGATAACAAATTGCCATGCGTGGCTCGCTGTAGAGAAGGTTAATAACTATTTGTTTGGGGACTATTCATCCGCTTACAATCAATTACGATGTTATGTTTGCACATGTAAGAGAACAACCCAACCTGTCATATTTTACTGGATTACAACATGAATTTAGGTAATTTCAAACGTATTTTTGTGGCATTCAAAGCATGAATATATTGTTTCAATTACTGTCGACCTCTCATATTTTTGGATGGTACCTTTCTTACAGGACGATATAAAGAAAACATTCTTGCACCATGCACCAAGATAAGTAATGACATATTAGAAACATGTTATATTCAACGAACACTTCTTTTACAAATGTATGACATGTTATATTACATTCAACATACTGTGTTATATTCAACATAACATGCATATATAGAATATATTGGATATGTTATACCTCAGACACACATGTTATTTGTAATATCATGTTATATTCAACAACTTATCTTTGACATGAATGTCTCCTGTCACATTTGCAATCGTGGATGAAATGAATGATGATAATTGGGAGTGTTTTATTTTGGAGCTTAAGAAAATTGTAGAGTCAGGGTGAGTAATGACATTTATATCAGATTGGCACCATATAATTATAGAAGGAATACATAAGGTATTTTCCGATTGTCACCACGGATATTACCTGGTTCATTTAAAAATGGATCTAAGAGTAGCGATGACTAGAAGGAATAAGACATGGAAAGAGACGATGATACACAAGCTAAATGGATTAGCATATGCACATAACATGGACATGTACATGATGTTGTACAATAAAATAATGTTAAAATGCAGTAAAAAAAGTTCAAAGATTCATGCACGAGTTATCTGTCATGAAATTTAGTAACACATTTTGCATGGGAAAACGTTATAATGAGATGTCGTCAAATTTGGAAGAGTATTTCAATTCATGGATAAGTTATTATTGTCATTTACTTGCAATTTTATTGATTGATAAGATTAGTGTACAATGGATGAAACTGATGACAAAGAGGAGAGAATTAGCGAACCAGATGCAGGGTGAAATGACACCATATTTAGAGAGCAAATTGGCCAAAATGATAAATGACAGAAGGAAGTGGAACGTCAGCCTTTTGGCAAATGGTGTTTTTGAAGTCATCTCATTCTCGTTAGTGTTGATGAACAAGACAAAGCGGACCTATTCTTGTTGCTAATGGATTTCCAATATATTCAAATATTGAAGATTATTTCCACACTTCATTCAATCATTAGACCTACGGAAGAGGAATATATGCAATCATAACCATGGAGAAACCAGTAGGGATTGAGAATAAAATAATAATCATCCCTCCTATTTCAAGGAAACAACCTGGACGATCTCGAAAAGTAAAGATGCCATCGAGGGGGATATAAAAGAAAGAAAATTTGGACATTGGAGAAAATTTGGACCACACAACTGGAAATATTTCAAGGGTGTATTGATGTAGCACTTAGTGTTTTACACGAGTATGTTTTTTTTTTTTTTTTTTTTCCAGCTTTTTATACACGATCATTGATTCATTTGTAGTAGTGGCATACGGTTTAAAAATAATTACGTTGATATGATTTGGTTTAGTGTTTCCAATTTTTTGCAAATAGTAGTGATAACTTATGGGTTTAGGTGAAAAGACTACCATATGCAATTCATATTTTTTTACATTGAAGCAACATATGTTATCTTCAACACATTATAGAGTCATGTTTTGTAGTCAACATACAACATTTAAGTACATGTTGTCTTCAATACAATATAGATTTGTGTTATATTCGATATGGCAACATGAAGAATACATGTTGTTTTCAACACAAATCAGAAAAATGTAACAACTGTTTGAAATAATAACAATACCAATAAACATATATTATCTTCAACGCATTACAGAGTTACGTTTGTAGCCAACACTGTAATTTATGTACATGTATATTAAACACAACATAAATCTGTGTTATATTTAACATGTAAACAAAAAGAACACATGTTGTTTTCAACACAAATGAGACAAAACGTAACAAGTGTTTGAAATAGTAACAACACTAATAATCCTAGCATGTTATATTCAACATATCATTTAATCATGTTATATTCTAGATTAGTTGAATAAACTAATAAATACAACTAATAGAGATATGAAATTCTTTCTCATGAAAAAAAACACAAAAAAACATACAATGTGCTGAATGATACTTGTTCTGTAGGAAAAAAATATACATCACCCAAGAAGATTAAAGAATATTGTCTTGTTAAAAAAAAAAAGAAATGATAACGGGAAGATTACTTTTGTTCTGGTCTTCACTATCCCAACTGTTCAGCAGAGGATTTTGCATCATCCTCGTATTGACTACTCGCAAGTGTACGAGGTCAAAATTTTAGTATAATGTGATCGTAAAAGATCGGGTTATCGTATCCACAATGATTGGTGTCATTACTATCGAGTATCGCATTTGTCATGACCTAACTTTATCTAGGCTAAAAACAAATGTAATTAATTAATTAAACTAATATTAAAATAACCTAAATTAACTATACTAATATACTAATATGTTTTAGGGGAAATAATCGCCTAGGGATTAACGTGTTTACAAATACGTGTTCGATCTCGATTTACTCACGTTTACGGTGTTCAACATATTTGACAATCTCGGTACGTAAACTCCACCGCCACCTCTCCCGAGTGTAAGACGGGAGAATATATGACTTCGAGTCAACGAAGAAGTCCCCCTCAATATCTTAACGACCCTAGGTTATGTGAGTCTCATCCAGCGTCATTGATTGCACACAATCCAACTCCCGACTGGGTCATTGGATCGTGCGTTGTATTTACCCTATCGACAATCTCTGTTCTTAAACTCTCTTACCACCTCTCCCGAGTGTAAGACGAAGACGAGGGATATAACGCAACTTCGTGTTAACGAAGAAGTCCCTCTCAACGTCTTAACAACCCTAGGTCGCATGAGTCTTCCCCCAACGTCATCGATTGTCCACAATCCAAACCCCGACCAGGTTATAGAATCGTGGCGTTTGTTTACCCTAATCCGAATTCGGGATTTTTCAAATCCCATATTCTTCATGTATCTAACAAAGCATGATAAACAAACAATACGGTAAACACAATTAAACTACGAAGAACAAACATAAACACAACACCGAAATCATCTAAACACATATTCATAAATTTATTGTTAATCCATATACAATCCATGTTTAACAACGGCCATAACCACATTTACAATGAAAGAACGAGCTAAACATGCTCACATGGTCCAAAGTTAAATACATAAGGAAAAGAATCGAAGAACTTAGCATCGTCCGAAGATTAGCCGCTAAGAACGCTCAACGATCGCTTCGCCGTCTTCTCCTCTTCGGGATATGAGCTCCACCTCTAAAACTCCTAAACCGAAGCCTAAGTATGGCTTAAGGTGCCCAAATGGCCGGAGGGGGGGGGGTCAAGAAGAGGGGGAGAGGAGTGCATATTTATAAACAAAATATCTCAAAATATCTAATAAAAATATCTAGACTATGCAGAGGGTCACCGCCGCGGCCGTGGGATTCAGCGTCACGGTGGTAGGTAGGTGGGTTTGTTGATTGCTGTGGCGGTGAGGACAGCGGTGGATTTGGAAAACATTCTGTTGGTTTACCGCCTAAGCGGTGGTCCGTCAGTAACATTTGTGTCTTCTCAGCATTTTTACCGCCGCGACGGTGGTCTAGATGCCGCGGCGGTGGGCTTATTTCATAGTTTTGCCTTCGAGCTTATTTTTCCACCGTTCTTTGACCCTTTTTGGTTCGATCTCATCATTTTCGCTCTAGTTTCTTATCTTTTTACCCCCACACACCTGATTTATACAAAAGGTAATAAAACTAATTAAAACGTAATAAAATACTATATTAACGCTCGAAAACTAACTTAATTCGGTTTGGAAATATGTAGGTAGATCACACCTGTCACTAATCCACTCTGATCTTGGTTTTGGAATTATTGACATGCCTTAAACGCCTCAAGAGTCCACATTCTGAATCTATCATTCAAAAAACCATGGCCTATCTTTTTATTCTCTAATAGGAAGTCCTTATGTCTATATTTGCATGTATAGGCAATCCATTACAAATTTGAGTCATAACATGCATGACAGCAACCCCGTAATCCACCTTGTCAATAAAGTGATAACATAAAGACAATTGCTTGCTCTAATACACCCTGATCAGGCATATATCATCCATGTTAATGATTTGTTGTCGTTTTGCACGAGACCCCCGTGATTTTTTCATGAGCAACAAATCAACATACTTAACCTGTATTTCGAATCGTGGTAGTATAACAGACTAATGTTATATTCAAGATATTGAGGATGATAAATCAAATAAATACACAAGGAATTATACATTATTCTATTTACCATTCTTTTTCCATTAAAGAAAAAAAAAAAAAAAATCAACCATGCCCTCATGCCTTATGTTTATTGAGTTGTAGTGTATCCAAGTACTATCGGACTGATCAAACACCAATAATATCTAGTGGCATATTGAACTTGTAGAGCCTTGTGTGTTGATGGGAAAATGGACAAATCTGGCATTACTTGCGAATGCGAAAATGATACTTGGGTCCAATATGATGGTCAAATTATCTATGTCTATTGGAGGATACCCATGTCTACATATTAAGCATCCAAAGACAAAAAAAAAAAAATGTTAAATCATCACATAATCGGTTTGGAAATGACGATAAAAGTAAAGTGATTCACTTACCAAACACTCGTTGTTGATGAAAGTAGATCGTGTTTCATTTTCCTGACCAATAACTTCATTTGTTCTGTTAGGGCACGCTGCTTATTCCATAACATTTCAGCGCACCCGTTAATAACTTGAGAAAAAATGAATTAAGTGTTTGAAATAGGTGTTGAATATAACACATAACACAAGCAGTAGTTGAATTGAATGCAGAATTATTATTCAACATAAAATCGATATAATACTTACAAAATTTGTTATCTGTTTCTCCTATAGGATATCGATCAAATCAACCAACAGTAATTACACCAACAGTCACTCACCTTTCTAAACAAACATACTATTTTTCAACAAGTATAAGAATACGAAATAGAACATGTATTAATAAATATCATTTTTTTATGATGTACATATAAAGTACCTCGAACTGTCATTTTCTAATATTAACACCATCTTATCCCAATCATCATTTCCTATGTACATTCTGAAGGGACAATCTCTGGGGAGCATATGATATGGCTCATCATTAGACATCAGTTGTTTTCCTTTAACAGACACAACAATGGGGGGAGCTTCTAAGGGGATGTCAATAAAAATGGATGAATCAACAAGAGAAGGTTGACATTCAGTACGATTGCGTGTATGTTTAACTGGATATTCATATTCATGTACAAACCCGTCTTTCTTCTTTGTCTTTCGAGGTTGCCCTTCACCTCTTTAATAATCTAACTCGGTGTTACTGAATCACACATGGATCGAGCAATTCTCCTCGGGAAGGCATAGACAAAGTTGGTACATTCGCGCTCTCCACAACAAGTGTTATCTGCTCATTTTAATCAACAGCTCGTTTTTATTTGAACTTCATTTCCAGTTGATAAGATTTGCTAAGCCCCACAACAGTCTCTTTGTGTTTTGATATTAATCCCTAAGTTTGCGTGACTGAATGACCTACAGTTTCAATTAATTCTTCTTCTAATTGTTTCTTCTCATCAACAAAATGTTCTATTTAAGTCACCTCATGTACTTCGGACTCCAACAACATCTCATCTAGTTGTCTAAATTTGACATTCAATTCATGGATGACTCCCTTCAGCCTTCTAATTTTATTCCTAATTATCATTTTCAAATTTTGTTTCAACTGCTTCATATTTTGAACCTTTTGACGTAGTCCCTCATTTTCTTCTAACAAATCTTCCATCATGGTTGTCTCTACACCAACTGCAAGCACCATATTTAAACTGTTGACTAATTTTCAAGTCAAAGATCAGTAAATAATCCGTAGGGTCTATTTTCTGTTTTATGTTGCCAACATTTGGATCGAGTGGAAGGCCAATTGGTTCTACTGCCACGTCACTTTCACCGTGGACATAAAGGGAAACACCTACCCTGAGGTGTTCAAAAACTTCTTCCAAATCATCCACAATAACCTTTCCAATGACAAGGAAAAATATATTTTGGATTATATGACAACAATGTTTGTATGATGTGTGAACAAAATATAATGACATGTTGAATATAACATATAGTAGGATGTATACATTAAAAGAAAAAGATGTGTTATCTTCAACACACATCACGCTATACTCAACACGAATATATCACATAGAATATAGCATACTACATTCGATGTTACATTTAACACGCAAAATAACACATCATTTTCATTACTCAATAATATGCTTATTTTAATACACAAAAATCATATTGCTTGCCACACACATATGTTATATTGAACACATACATTATGTTATATTCAAAATGAATACATTATGCTAGATATAACATAGCACAAATAATGTAACATTCAACATATAAATCAAAACATCGAATCCATCACTGAATAATATGGTTATTTCAACACGCAAAATTCATATGCAAAACGATCAAGATAAACTAAATAAAATCTTATGGTCATACCTCCTCAGATTGAAGTTTTAAAAGTTATTGCACGTTGATTGCTTACAACAAATGCATCATATCCCAAGATGCCCATTGAAGCACATGATTCTGCCTAACCGCAGAACATTCAACCAACGTTGTATGTTCGTATAGCCAAAATTGATTGCAAAGAAACTGACTTATAATGCATTTTTAACAAAGTATAGTGGGAATGAAAGGCAAAAAAATGAACTTGTAAAGCGATAACACACCCTTTCATAGTAGAAGGATTTTGGTATCCGGTTTCGATTGATGAAAACAACATCAGGTGAATTCTCTTTGCCCAAGCAAATGAAGACATTGAGCCAAGATCCTCAACCAACATCAAGTCTTACACTCGAACAACTTGTCCCTTATTTGCGAAAAAACATGTTAACACATAGAGACATATAAGAAGGGGGACGTATTCAATGTCGTCGATTGTTTATCTTCTTAATTCACATTGAATCTCATTTTTCACCTCAACGACACTCAGTTTGGTAGTGTCATACCACGATGCGTTAAAAATAAACATCTACCCTTATAGGAATATCTCTCACTGATTTGGACATTGCCCGATTGCAATCCAAAAAATCAATTGTACATTATTGACTAGCAACATAATACATGAATTACCAATTTTTAACACAATTCGTACAAAATTGTATGAACGAATTATGTGCGTTATGACACTATCTAGCTTGTAAAAGTTATTAGGGTTCATGAAAGGATCTCAGAGAGTATTTATGGTGTGCCAAAATGACATTCTATGTAAACGTGTAATGTGATCATTATGGAGGAAAGTGGTGTCAAGTAGCCAATATGTTTGGGACAGATTTGAACGGTACTTAATCGTACCAGGATAGACTGGATCACGTCTGGTACTATGGAAATCTGCCATAATATACAAAATGAAACACCAAAAAAATAAATAAATTTATGAAGTTCAAAAAATGTAAGAAGTGTTAAAAAACACAATATCTTGTGATGAAGTACCAACTTTTTTATAAAATAACTTCAGGTTGTGTTTGCAAATCAACCTTGGGTTGTTATGATTTTGGAAATACATATAAATAGAAAACTATAAACATGTATTTAATGGTTTAAGTGTTGATGATATATACTAAAAAACAAGATGTGATGGAATGTATATTTTTTACCCGTTCGTTGCAAAATTGGTAATCATGAGACACGTTTACAGGCTTCACTTGATAACGTAGAATTTAATATAGACACAAACCAACACATGTTACCATTAAGAAATCAGATGGTGCGTTACATTCAACACAGATACAAAACAATACATGTTTCTGTTAGGAAATCAGATGGTGGGTTACATTTAACA
The DNA here is from genome assembly GCA_016647705.1 of Eucommia ulmoides. NCBI lineage: Eukaryota > Viridiplantae > Streptophyta > Magnoliopsida > Garryales > Eucommiaceae > Eucommia > Eucommia ulmoides. The sequence goes on along the minus strand of CM028332.1, from coordinate 69,290,142 downwards.
AAGACACAAAAACAACACATGTTATTGTTTGAAAATCATATAGTGGGTTAGGTTCAACATAACAATATCTCAATAACATAGTACTTTATGAATTGCATGTTTTAGTGGTTATATGCAATTGGCGAGGAATGTTCTAGGATGTTTATGGGAAATGATAGCAAAACCATCGTTGGAACTATTGTTGTCGTTGGACATGGTGGGATCCCCTTGATGTTTGTGGTTTATGATTTCAAAATATAAGAAGTTAATATTATTAAACAAAAAAATAAAATTACTGAACAAAATTACAGAACAAGAAGAAAAACATATAAAGTAAAAAAGTTATTTTATGAACCGATTTCACTGGATTTGGAGTAAATTTTTTGTTACGATGAGTAAACATGGGGTTGTAATAATGATTTCATCACTGATGGATTTTTCACGTGAAAAATAAAATAAAATAAAAAAATAAAGAACATTAAAGGTCGAAGGCATTCATTAGAGCAAGACAAAAAGAAGAAGATCGACAATTTGTACAGAAAACAAACCTGAATCTTTGAAAATGACAGGATCTTCGGCCATATAGGGATTTTTTGTCTTCATCAAACTTTGCATAGGTACGATATTTGCAAAGTTAAAAAAGAGGATTGGATCCGTTTAGGGAAATGTCAAGAATGGAAAGTGCAACAACGATATGCAACATGTCTAGTTAGGCTCGTCCCAAGTTTTGACATTTTAAAATGGGGCAGTTTTGAAGTTGTAATACTATGCTATGCATAAAAGAAGAAGATATAATCGTACAATTAGTGTGTTGAATATAACACAATATTTTTTAAACCAGTTTGAAAAGGTGTAATCTTGTCTTACGCAAAAAAAAAAAATGACAAAAGAGCATAATACCATACAACTATAATGTTGAATATAACATGACATCATGTTGAATATAGTACGATATCGTGTTATATTCAACATGATATTTTTTAGTGCAGTTTAAAAAGATAGAATCATGTGTTACGCCAATAACATATTAATCATACAACCATGTGTTGAATATCACATGATATTGTGTTATATTTAACAAGATATTTCAATCGTTTAAAATTATTAGTTTCCTATGTTAGTATTCAACATGATATCTATTGAATTTTAACACGACATACATCGTGTTGATATTCGAAATATAAGTTGTGTTGAATGTAACATGTTCACGAAAATAAAATAAAAAATATCACAAACGAATCTTGTTTTGCACGTCTGATAATAACGATCATGAATATCAATTTATTTTGTCCGTTTTTGCAGCAATTCGATTTGTATTTTGGATCCTAGAATGAAATTCGAGTTGGATTTCAGTTGTTAAATAACTATCTGATTTTGTACAAAGTATGTATTTTAGGAAATGGTTGTTGATTAGGTGTAAATGACACAAGGGCAAATCTATCCCGAAAACCATAAAGGATCATTTGATAACACGTTTATAAAGGTTTAAGTTGTAGTTCCCGCAACTTAAGTGGAGCATTGAGTAACTGCCCCAAAAAATATTTACATTCTTGAAATGGAAACAAGAAAAAAATTGTTCCTATAATAAAAATTAAAAATGTGACAATAAACTAAAAATAGAAAGAAAAAATTTTAAACAAAAGAATATATTTATATTTTAGAAATAATAAAAAAACATGAGGATACAATATTTGTTTTCATATTGACATAGAACCTGATTTCTCATATTCAATTTGGAATGAAAATATATATTTTCTAAAACAATATATCTCGAACAAAAGACAATTCATTTTTCTTAGATTTTGTTTCGATATAGAAAAAATAAATATTTCTTTTGGCTTTATGTTTTGAGAAAAAAATTAGATTTTTTTTCTTCTTATTTTGTTTTCGTATTGGAATATTTTAATATTGGTTGAGGATAGTTTTTATACCAAAATTATAAAAGATCTTAAAACAATTTAAGGGGGGAATTTTCGTCCAAAAAAAAAGACGAAAAGGATGAGTGCAAAATGATATGGGTGGAGTGCCAATAGCAACTCGCTAAATAAAAGGAGTTCTTGTTTATGTTGGATATAGTTGAGCAAAAAATTAATTAAATACATCAAAAAATATTTCGGAAAAATGAAATTTTATACGAAATTGAAGAATAAATAAATTTATGGTCACAACAAATTATAATAAAATTTTAGAATGAAAATTGGATTTACAATTACAAATTTAGAATACAAAAACTTGAAAAGAAAAAAGAAAGAAATAAAATAACAAATCAGAAATCACTTACTACGTTTACAAAATTGAGCATAATACAATAGGAGAATTTATTGATCAAGTCTAACGTGTTACAATATCTTCTTAAAGCAATTTTTGCTCCTGTTATGGTGTTGACGGTTTGAAAGAGCATCAGCCTCTCAAGATATAATGATCACAACTCTAGGTAACTATTAGAGTTTATTATTATTATTATTATTATTATTTAGTAAATGTATAATTGTCTTTTACTTGCTTTCTAGGTTTTCTTTTGTACTCTTATATAAGTCTCTCTTTTCATTTGTACTATTGTATTCTTGATTTCAATGATAATAAAACTCTAGCCGTCATCCCTTTTTTTCTCTAAACTTTTGATGTTATTCATTAATCTTAACATGGTCTCAAGAGCCTAATTTCATGGAAAGAAGAAGTTTGATTCCATTCACAAGGACCGTGGATTTTTTGGCTGGGGGGTTACAAGGGGGCAGCGCGCCCCCTGTTCGGGGTTCGGGGCGGAGCCCCAACCTAAATTTTTTGGCATTCGTATAGTTCCGATGTTCGTAGCAATTCGGCGTTCATACAGATCCAGCATTCGTAGGACTATGATTGTTGATGTTCGTACAGATCTGACTTCCACACAATTCTGATTTGGTTTTCTCTACAGCGAATCATCGATTTGTTCTGGTATTTGATTTTATTCTCTATTGCATTAGATTTGTGATTTTGTTTGTTGGTATTTGTAATGGCGTCTGAAAGGGATGATTCGCTTCAATCTATTTCTGTGAAATTGAATGGAAATTTTTTTTCATACTGGAGTATGTGATGAAAAATTTTCTTAAAGGCAAAAAGATGTGGGGTTACGTTAGTGGTACGTTAGTTAAACCAAAAGATGCAAGGGCTGAAAATTATATTACTTTGTTAGATACTTGGGAGGCAAATAAATCGAAAATCATTACCTGGATTAACAACTCTGTTGAACATTCAATTGGTATGCAATTGGCGAAGTATGAGTACGCCAAAGAAGTTTGGGATCATCTATCAAGGCTGTACACACAGTCTAATTTTGCAAAACAATATCAGTTGGAATATGATATTCGAGCACTGAAGTAGAATGATATGAGTATCCAAGAATTCTACAATGCTATGACAGATCTCTGGGATCAATTGGCTCTGACAGAATCTGCAGAAATACGAGCGTGTATTCCGTACATTGCTCGTAGGGAAGAACAACTTTTGGTTCAATTTTTTATGGCGTTACGTGATGATTTTGAAGGACTTTGTGGGACAATTATGCACTGTAATCCACTTCCATCTGTTGACTCAGTGGTTAGTCAATTATTGGCCGAGGAGATACGCTTCAAGTCTCAGTCAGACACAAGAGTTCTCAAATCAGCCAATCCATCTGTTCTGGAAGTCTTTTTCAATTATCAAAACAAGTCTTATTCGAGGCCTGTCGTTGATGAATGCAGCTTCTGTAAGTATAAAGGTCATTGGAAGGCTCAATGCCCTAAACTAAATAGAACACAGCAGCAGCCTCTTCAGAGGAAATCTGACAATCGTTTTCAAAAACATCCTTGTAGGCCTCCACAGCCTAATATTGTTGCAACTGTACCATCGTCATCAAATTCGTTTAGTTTTGGAGACCCATCATCCTCTAATCCCACAATGGAGGCCCTTACTGAACAATTTCATAAGTTTCTTGCCACATAGCCATATGCCATGTTTGCTGCATCTTCAGTAGGTTTGACACCCTCTAGCTCTTCTGGTATGGCTTCCTCCATATGGGTTCTAGATTCTGAAGCCTCTCATCGTATGTCACCTGATTTACCATCATTTGCTTCTTTAAAGCCTACCTCATCTATATCTGTTATGACTGATAATAGTACTCCGATGCCATTAGCAGGCATTGGTTCTGTTGTCAAACCTCGGTTATCTCTTTCAAGTGTTTGTCATATTCCCAACCTTGCATTGAATCTTATTTCTGTTGGCCAATTATGTGATTCTAGTTACTCAGTTTCTTTCTCTTCTACCTCTTGTCAGGTACAGGATCCGTAATCCCGGAAGCTGATTGGGACAGGCCGTAGGCAGGGGGAACTATAGATACTGGATGAGCTACGAGTACCAGATGTTGCAACTTCTGGTGTTGACTTGTCGTCTTTTCATTTGACTTCTTCATCTTCTAGTTTTTGTTTATGGCATTCTCGTCTTAGTCATGTTTCAGCATCCCATTTAAAATACTTAGTATCGAAAGGATCCTTGGGGAATTTGTCAGTTTGTGATATTTCTGATTGTAGTGATTGTAAGCTTGCAAAATTCTCTGCTTTACCTTTTAATCGAAGCATTTCTTTTTCCCTTGCACCATTTGATCTGGTTCACTCTAATGTATGGGGACCTTTCCCAATTGCTACAAAAAGGGGGTCTAGATATTATATTTCCTTCATTGATGATTATACTCGATATTGTTGGGTTTATCTTATGAAACGTCGTTCTGAATTCTTTGATATTTTTCAAAAGTTTCGAGCTCTTGTTAAGACCCAACATTCTGCTGTTATCAAGTATTTTAGATGTGATTTGGGTGGGGAGTACATTTCTAATCCTTTCACTAACTTACTTGCTCTAGATGGAACAATTCACCAAATCTCGTGTACTAACACTCCCGAGCAAAATGGTGTCGCTGAAAGAAAACATAGGCACATTATTGAAACTGCTCGTTCTCTCTTATTATCTGCCTCTGTTCCTAGTGTATTTTGGGGAAAAGCGGTACTTACTACAGTGAACCTAATTAATAAGTTCCCATCTTCTCATTCTTCAGGTTTGTCTCCATTTGAAAAATTGTATGGTCATGCTCCCAACTATTCCTCCTTAAGAGTATTTAAGTGCACTTGTTTTGTTCTTCGATTGAGAGTAGAGCATAGTAAATTATCTTCTCGCTCTGTTATTTATGTCTTCCGAGGTTATGGTGAGGGAAAAAAGAGATATTATTACTTTGATCCAGTTGCACAAAAACGATATGTGTCCCGTCATGTTGTGTTTCTTGAGCATATACCTTTTTTCTCTATTTCTTCTAGTACACACAACTTGACAAAGTTTGATCTCATTTCCATTGATCCTTTCTCTGATGAACCTCATGGTAACACTGGTAGCTCTATAGGTATTGATACTTCTAACATCCCCTCCCCTCCGACGGCCTACCAAGAATCTTCTCAAATTGTGGATCATTCTCCTCGCTAACCTCAGCGCATTCGTAAGTCCACTCATATACCAAATTTTGTTTACTCTTGCTATTCACATTCTTTTGCTTCATTTTTAGCCTCTATTTACTGTCTCTCTGAGCCTTTATCCTATAAAGAGGCAGCACTTGATCCTCTTTAGCAACAGGCTATGGCTAAGGAACTCTCTGCTTTATACAAGATGGATACATGGAATTTGTTACCTTTACCTCCGGGTTAAAGTCCAATTGGTTCTCGGTGAGTCTACAAAATTAAAACCAAGTCTGACGGTTCAATTAAATGGTACAAAGCTCGTTTGGTTGCTAAGGGATTTTCTTAGCAATATGGTATGGATTATAAGGAGACTTTTGCTCCAGTTGCAAAAATGACGACTGTTCGCACTCTTATTGTTGTTGTATCTATTCGTCAGTGGTATATTTCTCAGATGGATGTTAAAAATTCCTTCTTGAATGGAGGCCTTCATGAAGAAGTTTACATGACACCTCCTCCAGGTGTTGCTCATAAGTCTGGAGAAGTTTGCAAACTCAAGAAAGCTCTATACGGTCTTAAATAGGCTCCTCGAGCCTGGTTTGAGAAGTTCTCTACGGTAATTACTTCGCTTGGTTTTTACCCAAGTAATCATGATTCCACTCTATTTATAAAGTGTACCACTGCCGGTCGTATTCTACTATATTTATATGTGGATGAAATGATTATTACTAGTGATTATGCTAATAGGATTGCAATTTTGAAATCCGAATTATCTCGGCAGTTTAAAATGACGGACTTGGGGGCTTTACGCTATTTTTTGAGTATTAAAGTAGCTTTTTCTCTAAAAGGCTATCTTCTCTCTCAGTCCAAATATGCAGCCGACATTCTCGAGCGTGCTCGTCTTACTGATACTAGGACTGTTAATACCCCTCTAGAGGTGAATGTTCGCTACTCACCTTCCAATGGTGCTCCCTTGTCAGATCCTACCTTATATCGTACTATTGTTGGCAGTTTAGTCTATCTAACTATCACTCGCCTGAACATTGCTCATGTTATTCATATCGTCAGTCAATTTGTCACTTCTCCTACTACAGTTCATTGGGCTACTGTTCTTCGTATCTTTCGGTATCTTCAGGGTACCCTCTTTCAGAGTCTCTTACTTCCATCGGCCTCGTCTTTGGAGCTACATGCCTATTTTGATGCTGATTGGGCTAGTGATCCCACAGATCGTAAGTCTGTCACAGGTTTTTGTGTATTTTTGGGTGATTCTCTTATTTCATGGAAGAACAAGAAACAAGCCGTTGTTTCTAAATCTTCCATGGAAGCTGAGTATCGTGCGATGGCATCCACCACCACTGAAATAGTTTGGTTGCATTGGTTACTTGCAAATATGGGTGTTTTTCTTTCTCATCCCACTCCCATGTATTGTGATAACAAGAGTGTTATTCAAATTGCTCACAATTCAGTCTTTCATGAACGAACCAAGCACATTGAGATCGATTGTCATCTCATTTGTCATCATCTTCATCATGGGACCATTACTTTTCCTTTTGTGTCATCTTCCATGCAAATTGCAGACTTGTTCACCAAGTCGCATTCTATTTCGCGCCTTCGTTTTTTGGTTGACAAACTCTCGATGCTACTTGCAGCAACATCGTGAGTTTGAGAAGGAATATTAGAGTTTATTATTATTAGTATTTAGCAAGAGTATAATTATCTTTTACTTGATTTCTAGGTTTTCTTTTGTATAACTCTCATTAGTTACACATCTGAATAAATCTTAGATTATGTAACACCCTACAGTTACAAATCTAGATAGTCCCAAAGATTAAACTATACTTGGATTTGAAAATTGGATTCATATTAAATTTTATCCAAAAATAATTCCATAAGACCAAGCCTATGCTCAAGCCCACCGAGCTTGAGGCCAAGACTAAGCGGATCAACTTGTGCATGTGGTTTTATTTATTTTATAACCCTTGGCCTAATTTTTGTCTATAACGCTCGAGTACCCTAACAAGACCTTAGTTACACATCTGAATAGATCTTAGATTATGTAACTGTCTATACTTAGGACCTTAATGCAACCCACATTAGAATCATGCATAACACTTTAAAATAAATCAATCTATTTGCGTTATAGTAAGAAATGATAAGTTTAAGGTCCTAAAATGATTTTTGTCAAGTAATAAAGCATAAAAAAAATAGTAAAAGGTCTAATGAAAGAAAAGGTTTTAACACTTAAAATGATGCGTTTTTGGGTCAACCGATGAAAGGGGTCGGTCGATTAACCAAAATAGTAGTTTTATGAAGTGAAATGGGTGACGTACTGGCCAATTCGGTCGACCTCCATTATGTTCGATCGACTAACACAGGAGGTCGGTCAACCGACAAGGTGAGTAGTCAAATTTGACTGTTTCAGTTTTTGGGTTAAATCTCCTTGTTTTTAACGATTTTAAATGAGTTTTTTTATGAGATTTGAATGTTTTACTTATATATGTCATATATTATTTATTTTCTATTTATTTGGTCCATATATTTAATTATTCTCTTAATTGAATTGATAAAACTACTTCCTATCTTTAAGAGTTTTGAATCGAAAAGGTTTTGGGGACCAAATCGAGTTTTTCTAAGAGTATTTTTAACAGAAACATACTTATTTGTGACATATGGGGTCTTAGAATATCATTTACTAACATAACATTTGAAAACTAACCGTTATAGGTCTAGTTCTTAGTCTATTAATCGTGACCTGTAGGTTTCATATAAAGGAATCAAGAACATTTAGCTTTTAGCTATTATAAGAAAGATTTCTTACGCTGAAATTTATTAAAGAGTTTTATCGAAAGAGTTCTTGATCGAAGCGTGAAAAGTTTTGGTCACAGCTCTGTGTTTTTTATTGTGTTATCGTAATCGTTTTCAAGAAATTCCGGTGAGATCTTTCTAAGTTAATTAATTTGCATTCTTAGATTATTTATTCAATTACCTGGATTAATTGTTTTGAGAAAAATTGTTTTCAAAATCTAATATCGTGAAAATCGTTTAAAATGATTTTTATTTGTGAAATCTGATTATTTACTATTTGTGTGTTAAAATTAGTTAAATATAATTTGTGCCTCACATAGATTTTATCATGTAGTATTTCGAGACATTAATTCAGCATAATTGTATTGAGATGGTAGAAACTCTTGTGAGAAGAAACTTGTGAATTTTTTGTATTTGAGAATTTAAGTGGATTAGACATATTTGGGACAATGTCTAATCAAGGTTATTGATCCCGAGGTTTTGATGGACAATTAAAGGTTGATATTTTTTGTGGAACTAATGTGTTTGTTTAGTATTTCATTATAAGAGTTTCAATCAAAGATTGAATCATGAAGAAATTATCATGGGTGCAATGATGAACAATGAATAAATGAAACATATTGAAGATTCCAAAGAAATTAGGTGAAAACAACTCAAATACTCTTATACTCTTAATTATCCCGAATTAGGATCACACACGACACTAATTGATGAGTTATATTTATGTGTGTTTGATTTAATGAAATTTAAGATCCTAATTAGTGTTCAAATATTTTCTCTTATGTAAAATTGAAAAATAAAAATTGACCTAAGTGAAAATAGTATTTAAAATTGAATTTTAGTGTCAATTGTGTTAACCGAGAAAAACAATCGGTTAGCGGAATTAAACGATGAATTTTGGAGCTGAAATAAATGGAAAAGAAAGCATCCAGCATTGATCGGTCAACTAACCAAAAGAGATCGGTCAACCAATTGGCCAAGTGAAACTCTCTAAATCGATAGGTTAACCGACCATGGTTTCTTTTTGGCCTGGATTACAACCTGAGTTGATCGGTCATTCGATTGTCTTTTTGGGTTCAGCCTATGCTATATGCTGAATCGTTCGGTCAACCGACTGGCAAGGGTTCGGTCAACTGACTTTGTTGGTTGAGATTTCAAGAATTTTAAGGTGTTAATAAAAAACTAGTTGTTACTAGCCATTTTTGGCAAATCTGATGAAAAGATTTGGGGGATTTGAAGATATTAAAGATATGACACATCTAGTTTTAAATCTCTATTGATTTGGTACATATAATTTTAGATTCTCTCAATTTTAGCAACTAAATACTTCCTATCTTTGTTATTGAAGTTTAAGAAATAATTTGTAGACTTAATTGAGAGATTTAAAAGACGTTTTAAGTAAATTATACCAATATTGAAAAGATATGATATATGGGGTCTATAAGTGCTCTTTAAAGACTTATCTTGTCAAAACTAATCGTTGGAGAGCTTGTTTAAAATCACTATATATAGAGTTACGAATTTAAGATCTAATGACATCACATCAAGAACTATCAAGTTCTTAAGTTTTCTGAGAGTTATCATTCTGATATTTATTAGAGAGATCATTCGTGAGATTATTTATGCGAAACGTTTTTGAGCTAAAGCGTTGTTGAGTTGGCGTCATCGATCAGTACTGTCACGTGATTCTGATTCTATTCTTTCGGTGTTTTCCTGGTGAGATCTTTCCAAGTTATTATGCTGAAATTTGATTTCATATATTGTTTATTACTTGGTTTTAGGATCATTGAAAATTATTTTTTAAACGTAAGAGCATAAAAAATCTTTTTAAAATAATTTTGTGATATTATCTGATTACGTACTTAATTTTGTGTTACCTACACTTTTTATAATCAGATATTAAATTCCTCACTTAAATTCTATCATGTAGTAAATTTCAAAACATTAATCGAATATAATTGTTTTTAGGTAGTAGAATCTCCAAGTGAGAAGAAACTCATTATTTTTTTCGTATTAGTGAATTTGTACAGATTAGATACGATTGGGTCCGTATTTAGTCAAGGTAGCTTGGGTTTCAATCTTTTCCAGGAAAAAGGTTCATGTTTGATCTTTGCCTAAGATATAAAAAGGTTAGATTATTCTGTTCCCTTGAAAAGAATTAGGTGTTAATTCTTTCTGAATAAAATTAATTTTGAGTGATTTGTAAAGGTTGAATCTTTACCTGGAAAAAATAATATTTGTGAGGTTTGATCTTTAACCTGTTAAAATGATTAGGTGTGATTCTTCTTAATAGAATTAGATTGGTCTTTTGCCTGAAAAAAAAAAAAGGTTCTTCCTTAACATGGGAAAAGATAATTATAAAGATTGATTATGTGTCTGGGAAAAGAATCATTATAAGGGTTTGGTTCCTACCTTTAAAGGGATCAAGGGATTTAAAGGGTGTGAATCTCCGTGGAGCTCAGGAGACTAGATTAGGCAAGACTAGTTTACTGAACCAGGATATATCTTAATGTGCTGTATTATTTATTTTCTTTACATTTTGTTTGGGTGTACACCTATATTTAAAAACTTATCTGCTACATAACGAAGATAATAATTAATTTAGGATAAATTGATTATTTAATAAATTAAGTGTTAAAATATTTAAATTACATAAATTTTGAGAACTACCCAATTCACCCCCCTCTTGGGTAGCTCACTGAGTCAACAATAGTTAGGGTTGGATCTTTAACTTGGAAAAAGATTAGTGTTTGATCTTTAATCTGAGAAAATAATAAGGTTTGATCTTTACCCTGAAAAAAAGATTAGATTAATCTTTAGCCTTTTAAAAGATTAGGTTTTGATTCTTCCTGTAATAGAATTAGAGTGAGATAAGGTTCTTCCTAAATCTATGAAAATGATAAATATAGTAGTGTGAGAGTGTGATAGGTAAATTCTGAGCATGTGAAAACAATTAATATTGTAAATGTTGATTCTGAGCATATGAAAAGAATCAAGATTGTAAGGGTTTGATTTTTATCTGGAAAAAAAAATAAAAAAAATCAAAGAGTTAGTTGTGAAATCCCTATGGAACTTGAGGAACTAGATGTAGGTAAGAGTAGCTTGCCGAACCAGAATAAATCTTTTTGTGCTGCATTATTACTTTTATGTTTGTTTGAGAGTACACTTAGCTAAATATATTTCCGCTGCTTAACAAGATAATAATCAATTAGGAAAATCGATATCTTGGATTTGAATTTATTGTTTAAATTTTTATTACTATCTAATTCGCCCTTTCCCCCCTCTTGGATAGATCTTTGGACCAACAAGGGATGTTAGTGTGAAAAGGTAAATGAGTAAAATATTTTTAAAAAAAACTTAAAAAGATATTTATGTATTTTAACTTTTAATTATTTTTATTTTTTTTTAAATGGTAAAGGTAAAATTTTCCATTACAATAAAAAAATTCAGAAATTTTTTTACCTACAGCGAATTTAGTGGTTTTTTGACAAAAAATGATGAGAGGTTGGTTGGGATTTAGTAAATCACAGAGAATATTTACGATTAATGACAAAAAGACAAAGGAGGTAAATAACAAATGCCCATTAAAAATGGATTTTCCACCCATTGTTCTATTAGTGTTCTATAATTTTCCTAAAGTGTATGAGATTATAGTAACAAAAAGAATTTTTACACTAGAGAGACGAAGAAGAATTTATAATTAAAATTTGCTTTTAAATTTTAATATTGTGGATGATTGGAACTCCTTTTGAAAATTAACTTTGCGTATGTTTTGGAATTGTCATCTGACAACACAAATGTCAAATTTGCCCTCACACTACAAGTTGATTTAATATTGTAGTTAATTTGTAAAATATTAAGTTGGATTAGTAATTTATTATATTTAATTTAATGGTTAAAAAAGTACGGATTTAACATTTTTTTTCATCTAATTTGGTGATTGAATGGCTAATTTATAATTTATTTTTTAAATTTAGGAATTTGAAAAGCTTGCATTAATTTAACTCCTTATTATATTTTGTAGTTTTAACGGCATGTTTGGTACACAAAATTCGACAAAAGATTAGAATGATCATTCAATTCTTATGTTTGGTATATGGGATTAAATTTTATTTCCTTTATCAATGATTTTTTAATCCCACAAAATATGTGATTAATCAATTCCAAGATAAACTTGGTCGACCGAATCATCTTGAAAACGTCTAAAAATTTGAATTAAAGCTAAACGGTCGATTGATGGAGGAGTCGGTCGATCAACCATCTTTGATTTTTTATTTTGACTTACACATTTTTCAAAGATCTTCCAGTCTTATTTTCAACATATAAACGTTATAATTCCTTATTTTAATAGTTGAAACATATTTTCAAAGATATGAGAGATATTTTAGATATTTTATATGATCTTATTATTTAGTCCTTGTTTTTTCTCATTTTGTGATTCCCTCAGAAAATTTATTTCAATCCTTTTTTAGGCTTTGATCGAATTATTTTTGGAAATAAATTGTGTGATTTAAAAGTTATATTTTTGTTCAAATATAATCGTCATGAATCTCATTTTTAAAAGAGGTCTATATCTTTTGAAAACTAGATGCTATAGGTTGGTCGTCCATGGTCCTGGATAGAGACGAGAGTTTTTTCAAAATATTTTCAAAATTTTACAACTCTGAAAACAGTACCAAGTAGAAAGCGACTTGGCGAAATCATCAAGAGGAAGGAGTAGACTTTGAAGTACCTTAGTTATGCCACTCAGAAGCTTACACCCTCGCGGGCAGAAAAACAAGAATAAGTGAAAAGGAGTCTACAAAAATCTTAAATGCTGAAGAAGCGATGATCTAGAGCCCAATTCTCCCTGTTCCCGTCCTGAGGGCTGTCCGTGCAAGGAGAAGTAGTGTCAATCTCGTCCTCCTCAAGTGCCTCCTCATCAACACTGTCCTTCATGACATCTCTCTATCCGGCACCTTTGTGCTCGGCACCGTCCTCTAGCTCTCGGTCATGACCATGTCAACTTGGAAATTAAGGTTCTGGGGGTCAACGCAGAGTCTGAGGTTCTAGGTCCGAACAACAAAAAGGCTGGCTCGGAGACTGGCCTCAACCTTGTCATTTTTTCTGAATTGTGGATCAGTGAGAATCTAACTCAGCGAGAGGCCCGTTCTCCAGGAAAAGCTAATTTACTAGCCCAGTGAAAGCAAATTGGGAGAAAAAATGAAAGATTAGAGGAGTTCCGCTTAGAACTCTGCTATGTGGTGTCCGACTAAAGCTCCGCAGAAGGCATCTAGCTCTCCGCTCTTTGGTCTCCGACCGGAGCTCTCAAGCGTTTGAGCTCTCCCCTCTTTTCTCTAACAAAAGATCTACACAACCCAAGTGGTTCAGGTGACAAGCGCTATAAGGCTATACAAGTTTGAGTTTTGCATCGTTTAGAGGTTAATGGTCAGAAAATGCACCACTCAGAAGAGAACCACTCAGAGCTCGCCGCCCAGAATCTCTTTACTCAAGATGGTTCGTTAACGGGTTGAGAATCGCCATTCAAAATTCTGCCCATTAGTTGTTCACTCAAAATCTCTTTGCACAAGATTGTTCGCTAACGGTTCAAAAACGTGCCATTTAGAATTCCCAGAAAGTCACCCACCCAGAATTATTTCCGTCCAAGTACGTTTAACCACGAAATTTAGAAATCTATCGCCCAGGAATCTGACCTTCGTGAGCCAGCAACTTGCCTCCCATAAGCCAACAACTTGACCCCAGTAGCTTATCTCCCAAGAGCCAACAGCTTGACCCCAATAGCTTACCTCCCAGGAACCAGCAGCTTGCCCCCAAGACCCAACAGCTTGACCCCAGCAGCTTGCCTTCCAAGGGCCAGTAGCTTGACCCTAGCAGCTTTTCTCCTAGGAGCCAACAGCTTGCTCTCCAAGAGTGAGGAGCTTGACTTCCAAGAGCCAGCAGCTTGCCCCCCAACAAGTTAGGAGCTTGACCTCTAGGGGTCTACCCTCCAGGAGCTTAACCTCCAAGCATCTGCCCTCCAAGAGACGGGCGCCCAACAGTCTGCCCATTAGGAGAGCTGCCTGGAAAAAGTGACAATCTGAGTTTTAGAAAATCAAAGAAATTTTGAGGTCTCCCTATTGTGCTACCTAACCACGGTGCTCGGCCGTATGGGTTCTATTCCAAATTAGCCCTCCAGAAAAAGTTAACCGTTGAAAAAGTGTCGCCCAGAAAATCGAAGAAATTTCTGGGTCGCCCTACTATGCTACCTGACCATGGAGCCTGACCGTTTGGGGGCCTATTCCAAAATTAGGCCTCCAAGAAAAGTTAACAGTTCAAAAAGTGTCGTACATAACTCTGTCATCGACAGGGTTGCCCAGAAGGCGTGTCCGACTCCCAAGAGCTCGAATGACCTGAAGGCAGGCGCCGTGGGACCCAGGACCTACCGGCCAAGAAGACCGACCTCTGGTCAGCAGAGAACCGACCAGAGGTATTTCTCGTATTTTGAAATCTCTGAGACGCCCGTTTCAGCCAGAAATTGATATCATTGATCGTCTCACTCTCCTTACCGCCCAGGACTAGAGAGATAACTAATAAGGGTATCTTCGGATACCGCTGAGTCAGTACCTGGGACCTAGTCGGTGACTAATGAGGGTATTCCAGAATTCACAGTGCCACGCTGAAGTATACGTTGACCAAGGCTCCTCTCTGGACTCTCTTTTGCGCCTAGGAAGGATCAAGGTACCTTACATAGACGTTGTTGTCCAGAGCTCTATGTCATGCCCTAGATAACCAACTTCAGGGATTTAGCCGTTCATATCAACCGGCTCCCCATACAAGCTTGTTTCTTCTCCAGGACTTCACGAGCCTTTACTCTCGCCCACCAGCTCACCACCACAAGCCTAACAGAGGCCCGCGGACTTCACCAAATGGGCCCCAAAGCCCAAGCCCAATGATTATCTTATAAATGCCCCGGATTATCGGCTAAACACATAGTTTCACCTAATTAACTACGTTTACGTCTGATTGATAATCTCCGACATCTATATATACTTGGGGCTATGCAAGCCTGAGGTACGCTTAAAGATGTTGGATTATGCGATTGGACGCATTTATGTACTTCTTCTCTCTAAGATCTTATTCTCACGTCGAAGAGGCTTCGACAGGACAAATCCTGGCCTGAGCCTCTTGTAGGTACCACTCCTTGAAGAGTAAGACTCTGGACACAGAAGATCAATCCTCCCAAAAACCAATACAACTCACGTGAAGAATTTTCAACTGTCAACTCCACGTTAGGCAAGAGGCACCTGTCACCTGACTGGACCATACTCGAGGCACTTTGGGACACCAACATAGGCTATCTTTGAAAGTAATACATATAGACCTTCATTTTTCAAGTTTAAATAATCAAGAATTGAAAAAGAATTCAGATTTTTAAAAGAGAGATTATATTTTCTGAAATATATTTTTGATAAAAAAAATATTGAGAAATTCTTGATCAAAGGCGTCATTTGCAATATCGAGATTACTATGGAGTTTTCTTTATCTAATCTTTCTTGAGGATATCTCAGTAAGATCTTTTCAATTATTTTTGCGCTCAAAATCTTTGTGCTTTACGTGATATATATATATATATATATATATATATATATATATATATATATATATATATATATATATATATATATATATATATATATATATCGTTTTTTGTTGATATTGTTGAAAATTATTTGAAATGTTTCTTTTCTTGAAATCTGGTGCAAAAAAAAAGTTGTGCTTAAATTGATAAATCCAAATTATTGATTCTCATATGCTTCAAATGATATATATTTTTTGAAATCACTTCTATCACTTAGATCGAAACGTTAATCAAGTTTACATCAAATTATGTTGGTGAAGCTCTTGTAAGAGCAAACAGTTGATTTTTTTTATCTGTAAGTTGTAGCTTAGACCTAAAGGTAACTGATCAAAGTGAGAGTGTTGATTAGGTTTAAAGGGACCTTACCTAATCTGAGTTTAAAGGTTTGATTCTTACCTAAAATAAAAGGACTAGGTGTAGTAAGTGCTTGTAACGTGGACCTAAAGGCACCCGGTCTGATTGAGAGTGTTAAATTTGGCATAACGGGATATTGCCTAAGCAGGTAGTAATGGTTTAATTCTTACCAGGGAAAAGGATTATTGTTAAGGTTTGATTCTTACCTGGGAAAAAGATCAAGTGTGGTTAGTAAATTGCGAATTCCCTACGAGAGCATAGGGGAGTGGACGTAGGCAAGAGTAGTTTTCAATAACTCTTGTGTGTGTATTTAGTAATTCATGTTTCTGCATATTAACAAGATAAAGACCGATTAGGGAATTTGAAATTACTTGTTAATTTTTAAACTACCAAATTTACCTCCCTCTTAGGTAGATCTTTGGGTCAACAAAGTATATCTCAATTTTTTTTCTTTTTTTCTTTCTATTTTTACACTTCTTTTCCCTCTCATTCTTTCTACCTATACCATCTTCTTCAGCAAAAATCCTATGTCAACAGCCGGCATCAGATTCTCACTCTCTCTCTCTCTCTCTCTCTCTCACACACACACACACATCTTCTAATTAACCCTAACCGATATCAGCACCCCCAACCCCTATCGGTAACACCACTACCCTTCACCCGTCCACCGCCTCCCTCATCTTTTTCTTATTCTTCTCTCTCTCTCTCTCTCTCTCTCTCTCTCTCTCTCTATATATATATATATATATATATATATATATATATTTCAAGTAAAAATTTTATTGTACAAACGTTCTTCATTCTTGATTTATTCCCAACACTAATTAAATATTGGAATGCAAATAGTCATTCTAATAACACATTGAATCCCTTTTATCATCAAATATAGGAATGGTAATAACCATTCCATTATCATAATAATCTCAATTCTAGTGTATTTTATAATGTTTAATAAGATAAGTTCAAAAAACATTATAATAAACAATATGATTACTTAATTACTTAAAACATAAATTACAAAGTGACAAAATTGAAATGGTAAAATTTACATTTTGGCATAAAAGTAATCCTGTTGAATCTAAAGTTTTGATAATCAATTAAGTATTGATGTTTTTTGTGAAACTAATGATTATATTGAGTGTTTTAGATTTATAGTTCCATGTTTCCAATTAAGAAGAAGAATCATTAAAGAAAATGTAAATGGTGCAAGATGGACATGATGAAGACATAAAGAGTTTTGAAGACGCTGAAGAAAACTAGGTGAAAACAACTCTTTACTTATATTGTAATACCCCAAAAATTTATATTTTTGAAAATTATTATTTTATATAAGTTTAATATTTATGATATTGTTTTGCAAATTTATTGTATAAATAATATTTGATAATTTTTGGGCTTAAATGTTAATGTTGAATTGACTATTAGGAGTTTTAGAATATAATTAATATTTTCTTTATTTTAAGAAAGACTTTTGTGTAATTAAATAAATAAATAAACAAATAAGCGGTTTAAAACAATTTCTTTCTTAAAGAAAGAAACTGATTTAAAACTATATATTTGGATATGCAAGGCAAAAGTGACGCGTGTTATTAATTATAATAAAGATAACAATGATCCATATATATCAATAAGCTTTCAGGATATAATATATATATATATATATATATATAAGAAGGATAAGAAATATAAGCCGATAACAAGGTTTGGAGCCGACGAAAACAAGAATTTAGAAATTAAACCACAAGTTCTTATAACCGTTATAGTTATTTAACTATAAATGGTTTTGGAGTTTTTATTTCGATTCCGATTCGAATTTCGGCTTCAGATTTCATGAATAATTTTTAACTCTTTTAATATATGTATTTAATTTTCTTTATTGTGAAGTTTATGTGATTATTGTGACGAATTATAATTGAAAATATTTTTGAAATAATTATGATTATGTGAAAATCATGATAATGTGTTTTATTGTTATATTAATTAAATGCACGTATTAGAGAGGTTGAAATTCGACTGAGCGTTGTCTCACAATCCCCCACCATTTTGATTGTAGGGCCGATGAGAACGAAACGACGACAGAAATTTTAGTTGAATTTATATTTAATTTGTAATAGTTACATTTATTATTTATTATTGAAATTTTATAATACAATTATTGTGATAAAAGCTAGGGTAACAGAAAAATTAATATGGCAATTATTGTAGTAAATAATTATTTTATTAATTTTAATAATGAATGGAAACAAAAATCGTTTACTGCACACACACACACACACATATATATATATATATATATATATATATATATGAATACAAATATTAATAGTTTATAATCTTATTAATTAAAATAATTAATATTGGATTAGTTATTTTAATTGAATTTCTATTTAATTTGTAATAATGGTATTGATTATTCACTATTGTAAAAATTGACGCGATAAATCGATATTAATTATCGAAACTAATTCCCCAAGTGAAATATCGGGCTTTTTGTTTTTAATGAATTCAATATATAGGTTTGGGATGGCTTCTGATTTCATTTGAAATGGAAAAGCCACCTTGATTTGGTGGTGTTTGGAAATTGGAAACGTGAGTTGGAAATGGAAATTATAAAATCTAAAATGATTATTTAGATTTTAAGGGATAAATTTTTGGGCCTATATATTATTGAAATTCTTGATAATTGCACGTTGAATTCATAAGTGTATTTACTATTTAGTGTGGAAAAATTTAATAGTTGAATTTGATAATTATAATTATCGTCGTCGCATTGTAAAAATTAGATGAAATATTGGATATTCGATTTTAGTGTTAATTCTCTAAGGGGAAAAATCGTATGAGGTCTTGGAAAACTGGGTCATTACATATATACTCTTAATTCAACCCGAATTAGGATCACGCATGATACTTAAAATGAATTAATCCTATGTGTGTGTTAATAAGAAGTGATAAATTTAAGATCCTAAAATGAGATATTTTATGTGCTTCTTATATGAAATGATTTTGATAAATAACCTACGTAAAAAAAAATGTGTTTTAAAGTATAAAATATTGTGTTTTTGGGTTAATTCGGTTAATCAGAAGAAAAGGGTGGATCGACTTATCAAAACAGTAAGTTTTGAGAGTAGAAATAGAGTCACACGAATCCAATCAGTTAACCAAGAAAAGCAATCATTTAACCGATTGAAACAGTAGATCAAATGAGTAAAAAAGTAAGGACTCTAATCGATTGGGTCAACCGACTAGTTCGGGTTGGTTAACTGAATGAAACATTGGTGGAATTGAAGAAATTAGGAAAGTTAGGAGGAGTGTGGTTACATTTTATTTTGACGAAAATATCAAAATTAATTGTCATCATCAAAAAAGAAGATATTGTTGATCCTAAGATTTTGATGAACAATTAAATGTTGATATTTTAGGTAGAACTAACAAGTTTATTGAGTGTTTCAGTGTAAAAGTTTTATTGACGATTTAATCATGAAAAAATTGTTAAAGATGGTTAAAGATAGAAGAGACTGATAAAGAGACAAGTATTAAGAGATCGAAGATTTTGAAGAATCTAGATGAAAACAACTCAGGTTAATTTTTACTCTTAACGTATCCCGATTAGGATCACGCATGACACAAAAATGATTTTATATTTATGTGTGTTTTTATTAGGATCCTAATTCGTTAACATATTTGCTCCAATATGAAATTGAAGAAGAAATATTGACTTAAAAAAGATTAGTGCTTAAAATGATTAATAGTTTCAATTAAGTTAATCGAGAAAATAAATCGGTTAAAGGGGCAAAAATGTCGAAGGTTGGAGATAAAATGAACTAAGGAATAAGTAATTCCAGTACTGATCAGTTGACTGGCCTGGGAGGATTGGTTAACTGATGGGTGAAGTATTGGTGGACTGATTGGCAAGTACTTTTGGCATGGGCTACAACCTGAATCGATCAGTCGACTTATGGACTTTGATCGGTCAACCGATGGCTCTATTTCAGGATTTGAGGATTTCATGGATTCGATCAAAAAGTAACCGTTACTAGCAATTTTTTTGTTAAAATCTGAGAGATATTTTAGGGATTTGATGATATTATAGATAGATGGTTGTTATTTTGATATCCTTAAAGATATGGTATATTTTTAAGTATTTCTCAAATTGGTACATTTAATTCTTTCTATCCTATTGGTTTGAGTTTGAGAAATATTTGAGGGATTAATTGAATGATTTAAAAGCTATAAGTAAGTGAATTGAACCTGGATTGAGTCATATCGATATAAAGGGTCTATAAGAGTAATTAATTGTCATGATATGTTGAAACTAGCCGTTGGATGGCCTATTTCAAATTCTTATATATAGACCTGCGTTTTTTAAATCTAAACAAATTCCAATTAATCAATTTTCAAGAGTTATTCAGTTTTTTAGCTTTCCGATAGTGATTATTCTGAAATTATACTAAAAGTATTGTGAGATTATTCTTGAGGAAATTGTTGTGTATTGTTGATGTCACCGGTTTAAAGTCTTATTTGCTATTCAATTTACATTCATTCAGTGGTATCCTGGTGAGATCGTTCTAAGTCTTTGCTTTTAATTGTTATTTGATAATATTGTTTATTGCTTGGAATTTTGATCTTTGAAATCGTTTTTTCTGAACTTTAAATTGATTAAAAATATTTTAAAACGATTTCTTGTGAAAATCTGATTACGTGTTAAATTGTGTACTACCCGTCTATATTAAAATTAGATTTTGATATTCTCACTTTATTTCTATCACTAATATTTATCGGGACAATAATTGAGTTTAAATCAATTTGAGGTAGTAGAAGCCCCGAGTAGAAAAAACTTATCAATTTCTTGTAATTGGTGAGTTGTGTGCGGATTAGATATCATTGGAAATATCTAATCATGGGTAGCTGGGTTTCAATCTCTTCTGATAATGAGATTGATACTTGATCTTTACCTAGTGCATAAAAAGATTATGTTACTTGGTAGGGGCAATTTTGTGCACGCCTATTTACGTTCGCAAGTATACGAGGTCTAAAGTTTTAATATAGTGGATCTTTGAAGATCGGATATCGTTCCCACAGAGAAAAGTGTGAATAATTGAATTGAATACCGCAATTGACGTAGTCTCGTGTTATCCTGGCGACGGAAGACGTGAATTGAAATTAAACTAAACTACAATTAGTGGGTTAATTCTAACTAGGTTGATTAATTAGGGATTCATTTCGTTCACTTAATACACATTTGATTTCGTTCGGTTAACAATAACGGAATTTAGGTATCCGACAATCTCGGTTCGTAAACTCTTCCGCCACCTCTTCCGAGTGTAAGACGGGAGAATACGCGACTACGTGTCGACGAAGAGGTCCCCCTCAATGTCTTAACGACTCTAGGCCATGTGAGTCTTGACCCAACGTCATCGATTGCATACTAACTAATGCCCTCCTGGGTCGTTAGGTCGTAACGATGTGTTTACCCTAGTCCGAATCCAAGGTTACCTCTCCCGAGTGTCAAACCCTAGATTCTCAAATCCAACCCTAATACTGTTACAAGCATATTAAGATCGCCATCAAATGATAAACACAATCGGACTTAAAAGGAACAACCATTAATGAAACGTATATTAAACCAAATGAGTATTTACATAACTACACATTTCCCTAACTAATCTCTAAATTACACTAACATGTTCTTAGCCAATACAACATTAAATCAAAAGGAGATCATCATCTTCAACAATAAACATTAAATATAAATATGGAAACAAGGGAAGAAAAGTCAAATCTCAAAGTGGAGTAGTCCACCTTCGCCAAAGAATAGTCCTCCCGAGCTTCCTCTTCTCGCTTGATGAACTTCCTCTTCTTGCTCTTCAAGGATTGACCAAGAACACTCTTTACAACTAATCTAATCTACTTCCTAAACTAATCTTATCTAACTAAGGTGGAAAAGAGCTCTCAAGAACAACCAAGCCCTCTCCCACGTCTAAGGAGTGTCTAAGGTCTCTTTAGGTTTGGTGGCGAAAAGGGTTAAAAGGAGGGATTTGGAAAATATCTTCAAAATATCTAAAAATAAACATTTCTATACAGAGTGTCACCGCCTAAGCGGTGGTTCACCGCTTAGGCGGTGGACTTAAGTTGGTTAAGTTCTATCAGTAACTTCGCCTAATCGGTGGTTTTTCCACTTAGGCGGTGCATGCTGGCATAACAATCTGTTCTTTTCTCGCCTAAGCGGTGGTTTTCTCACCTAAGCGGTGGTTCAGCCCTTCAGCACTCCAACTTTCTGCCTCTTTTCCGCCTAAGCGGTGGAACTTCCGCCTAGGCGGTGATCTTCATTCACCGAAACCCTGTTTTGCACATTTTGCTCACCGTTTTCACTTGTTTCTCGCCCTTTGACGTCCTTTCACCTGTTCTACACTAAAACACACTAAAACACAATTAAATATAACTAAAACGCTTGAAAACTAACAAATCCGGTTTAGATATAGATAGGTTTTTCATACCTATCAATACCCCCAAACTTAGAATTTTGTTAGTCCTCGAGCAAAACATTAACACTAAACCTAACTAACTAACCAACTATCCAACTAAAATGAAAAACTAAACTAACACGAAAGAAGTATATGCATGTAAATATAAAATTCAATCGAAATGACCAATTTGTTCCTCCCTCAACATCCCTAAATCGGATCAAGTTCGGGACGTAACCCACACCAAGTGGTGTTCTAAAATTTCAACGATCAATATCAATAAAAACCATTCTAGATTCATTTGAAGTGTGTGTGTGAGAACTCAAATGTATAACTAGTCAAATACCGGATTCAATTATTCAATCGTTAAGCTCATAATTTAAACCGTTGAAGGATTCAGGAAAACCATACGCTTGATTGGAGTCTACTATCTACTAATGTAGGCTCGAATATTCATATAAATCAATAGGGCTTGGTTTGGCTTTGGAGAACGACCACGGGTATCACTAGAATAAAAATAGAAAATTGGTTTAATCGATCGATACCCGAGGTAAAATCGCTTGTCGCTATCCTTTCTCATGACCCCACATTTAAAATACAACTCTGAATAAGAAACGAAAATCCTGGTATTCACTTGTCGAAAGAGAAGAAAATGAAAAACTATATTCACGTTTTTTTTTTTTTTTAACATATTCCTAATTTAACTCGAATGATTACAGTTTTAGAAGAGTGCAAAAAGAAGTTAGAGAAACACACCCCCAAACTTATTCGGATTTATAAAATTTTAGGAATATGTAAAAAGAAATGATAGAAACACACCCCCAAACTTATTTAGGAGCGTGTAAAAAGAAATACTAAAGTGACAAGTGAATACACTAATACCGAATCAATAAATATTTATCAAAAACCCGACCGCTTACTTGATTTCACTCAATTTTGAAAATTAGGCTTAGCGACATTGGGTTAGGAAAAATTTAATTGAAAGGAGTATTTGAATGTTTTCAGAATTTGATTATGTTTTTGGCTTTGACAGAGAAAATAAGGAATTAAAATTTTTAGGTTAGCTACAACGGTTCAAGTGAAAAATTGACGGCCTAAATCACGTCTCCGGAATTACCTTACCTAGGATTCTGCCTCAAGTTTTCCCCAAATCAAGTTCTAGTTTCCTCATTTTCTATTATGAACTTAATATCGAATAATCAATGTTTAATCGTTCAGATAATTATATATTGAGTTCAAATGTCGTGCATTTTTGGATCGAGATAATTTTTACCCAATCGACATGTTAAGCACACAAAACACGCAAGGAAGGTATTACCCCTGACCTCAATATGCAATTTGGGAATAATTCTCATCATCGGGTCTTAGCCCAAATGAACTCATATCTAAACATGCAAACACAACTTTATACATATACAAATCTAAACTAATTCTAATACTAACATACATAAATTAATCTAACACTAAACATGCAAAAACAAAAATTAAACTAACTAAACTAAAAATTTAAAAACTAAAACATTCAAATTAAAATACATACATAAATTTAAATTTGTACAACAAAATTTTTTCCATTTTGTTTAAAAAATAATAATTTATTCATCCTTTTCTACAAAAAGTCAAAATGGATGAACATCCACTAAACTATCATCCAATCCATACCATCCAGGCCTGAACATGGCAGTGTTCCAACACCAGCGAACCAATAAACATATAGCATGCTTGCACACAAAATGGGTTGAACACATACCTAGGGAATAAGAGTTATTCCCTACTGTTCACCTGAAGACGAATCATTACCATCATCACTTTGGGAAGGAGAGTGTGGTCTCTGGAGTAGATGTGGTGGCACAGATGGCATCGAAGGGTAATCATCCATCTCAAGGCCAAGGCCCTCCCAAATCTTCCGTTGGACTCGATCTTATTATCTCAAAAATTGGTCCAGGAAATAAGCTATCTCATATTGGTTCTAGAGGATGGTCTGAAGCTTGTTGTTTATCCTCTCTTGGGAGTTTTCATCTCGAGCTCCAGAAGGTCCAGCCGTCTCGTCTGCTTGCTCTTCCCCTTCCTCAGGCTCAGGCTCGGGTGCCTCTTGCGCCCTAGTCTTCCACAACCGATTTATCACTGATAGAGTAAGTGAAGTGATAGGGTCACACTGGCTTCTCCCGAATACAGTCACATCAGCTAATCTGAAAATATGGGTCAATAGTGATGAAAACGGGAGCCTAGACTTTACCGTCTTCGTAGCATGAATAATCGATGAATAGATCAGAAATCCAACGTTGATTGGTTGTCCAGTCTGAATTTTATAGATCAAAAAGGCCATGTCCTTTGAGACGTCTGACAAATGTAACGTCGGGAGGAGGCTTCTGCAGATGAAGTGGTGCCAGATTTTTTAAACTGGCTTGAGGCAACTCACCGAAAAGGTAGCAACATTCGGCTCTTGGTGTTTCCACTTTACCGTGCCAAATGTGATATTTTGAATGACCCTATGCAAAGTAGGGTCTTGGCTTTCAAGGGACTCCGGTGCTGTCAGTCCAAAGAGATGGTTAATGAAGTCGGGGATGAAGATAATAGGTTGATTCTGAACCCTTGCTAGGTCGTCAATGGCCTCTGTAGCATTAGCATAGAACTCTTTGACCAAAGCAATTTCGCCTGGGGGTGGCGATTTGCAAAATTGCTCCCAATGGGGGCTTCGGATTTCATTTTGAAATTCCACCGGGAGATCTTCAATCGGACCGAAACCCCATTGACGTATGCAGGCACGATATTTTTCGTGTTCTTTAAAGTGTTCCGCTGCTTGTTTTGACACAAAGCGGGTGACGTCGTAGTCAACGTCGGTCGGCACCCTAGGGTTTGAACTTGACCCTTCTCCTCTGGCCCTCTTCTTTGCTGCTCTTTTCAACATTTCCTACAATCACAATCACAAAAACCCAATACAACCTCATCATACATGAACAATTGAAAAACATAAACCTCCCTAATCACATTGTCAAGAACACATACATCCCAAAATGAATACCCATTTGAATTTTTCAAATAAATTTCACAAATGTGACATCCTATATTAGTTCACACACTCAACCAACCCAATTAAACATGTGTATCATCAAGAATCAAACCAAAAACCCATGGAACTTCGAAATCGCGAAACTAGGGTTAAGGGATTTTGGGCAAAATTTCAAAATCGGTTGATTTCTTTGATATAGTCATGTAAACTAACCAATAATTTCAACAACTAGACTAAATGTAATGTAAAAGAAACTTACTTGTTGAGAATTAATGGTCCAATCGAAAGAAAATGAAGAAATCGCACCTTTCACGCAAAATCCTAAATTTTCGGAAATAGGGGTGGAGATCCGATTCTTGTAGGTTGAATCGTGATGGAAATGACTACTTTTGGTAATGGACAAATGATTTTTGAATATTGGAACGGTTTGGGAGTGAGGTTTTAGAGAGAAGGTGGAGGATTTAGGGAAGGAACCTTGCGTTTTCTATTTTTAAACGAACGGGTTGTTTTTAACAGCAGAAGGTCCACCACTTAGGCGGTGGATTCACCGCTTAAGCGGTGGAACTCTTTCCTTTAAAATCAAACCTTCTAACGAAATTCCGCCTAGGCGATGGTTTTTTTCCGCCTAAGCGAAATTACACCAGTGTGAAAATATTTTGTTCCGTTGTTAATCTGCCTAGGCGGTGGTTTCTCTGCCTAAGCGGTGGAGCGTATTTTGAAAAATTGGTACATCCTGTATTTTTACCGCCTAAGTGGTGGTTAACCGCTTGGGCGGCGGGCTGTTTTCACCCACTCTATATTTTTACCACCTAAACGGTGGTTGACCGCTTGGGCAGTGGGCCTGAAGATCTCCCTTTCATGTTTTTCTCAAATTTTCAAAATACGGCTCCACCCCGTATGTTTTCACTTCGCTTGTTCAATGTTTTTATACTTAATATACTTCCCCAAGCTTCCATACTCCTAAATTCACTTCCGAACATGTTCCGAAGCCATGCCGGCTTCCAAAAAGAATAAATAATCAAATAAATAGTAACAAAAATCGGATAAATTGATACCCTAATTTTTACTTCAAAACAATAGCGCTTGAGTTACCGTCCCCAGCTGGACTATCGTGTCACTAAGTATTTTTCACCAAAATTCCCCATAGACAAAGAATTTGGGCTCAAATGCTTAGTCGGATCAAGATCATGGCTTGAAGACGTGTTCTCCTCTCATTCCTTATCATTTGCAATAAGCTCAATCTCGGGATTGAGAATTAAAAATTCCAATCTTCTTCATCTTTTCTCGCTCTGCTTGATCTCATGAACACATTGAAAAATAAAAATTAAAAACAAAACTAAACTAAAATAAATGTCAGGATTAACACTCGACTACTTAGTCGCAATATCAACTTAGAATTCATACTAATCCCACGTCAACAACGCCAAACACTTGGTGTGTTAACAGAACTAGGATACGATACATTTGTTTTTCCTATTTAAAACTTAAGTTCTGCGCCGATACCGCGTTTCTTTTGCCATATTCAAATAAAATTCAAACTAATCCCCGGCAACGGCGCCAAAAACTTGGTGTGTTGACAGAACTAGGATACGATACATTTGCTTTTCCTATTTAAAACTAAAGTTCTGAGCCGATGCCGCGTTTCATTTGCCATATTCAAATAAAATTCAAACTAATCCCCGACAACGGCGCCAAAAACTTGGTAGGGGCGATTTTGTGCACGCCTATTTACGCTCGCAAGTATACGACGTCTAAAGTTTTAATATAGTGGATCTTTGAAGATCAGATATCGTTCCCACAGAGAAAAGTGTGAATAATTGAATTGAATACCGCAATTAACGTAGTCACGTGTTATCCTGACGACGGAAGACGTGAATTGAAATTAAATTAAGCTAAACTACAATTAGTGGGTTAATTCTAACTAGGTTGATTAATTAGGGATTAATTTTGTTCACTTAATACACATTTGATTTCGTTCGGTTAACAGTAACGGAGTTTAGGTATCCGACAATCTCGGTTCGTAAACTCTTCCGCCACCTCTTCCGAGTGTAAGACGGGGGAATACACGACTTCGTGTTGATGAAGAGGTCCCCCTCAATGTCTTAACGACTCTAGGCCATGTAAGTCTTGACCCAACGTCATCGATTGCACACTAACTAACGCCCTCCTGGGTCGTTAGGTCGTAACGATGTGTTTACCCTAGTCCGAATCCAAGGTTACTTCTCCCGAGTGTCAAACCCTAGATTCTCAAATCCAACCCTAATACCGTTACAAGCATATTAAGATCGTCATCAAATGATAAACACAATCGGACTTAAAAGCAACAACCGTTAAAGAAGTGTATATTAAACCAAACGAGTATTTACATAACTACACTTTTCCCTAACTAATCTCTAAATTACACTAACATGTTCTTAGCCAATATAACATTAAATCAAAAGGAGATCATCATCTTCAACAATAAACATTAAATACAAATATGGAAACAAGGGAAGAAAAGTCAAATCTCAAAGTGAAGTAGTCCACCTTCGCCAAAGAACAGTCCTCCCGAGCTTTCTCTTCTCGCTTGATGAACTTCCTCTTCTTGCTCTTCAAGGATTGGCCAAGAACACTCTTTACAACTAATCTAATCTACTTCCTAAACTAATCTAATCTAACTAAGGTGGAAGAGAGCTCTCAAGAACAACCAAGCCCTCTCCCACGTCTAAGGAGTGTCTAAGGTCTTTTTAGGTTTGGTGGCGAAAGGGGTTAAAAGGAGGGATTTGGGAAATATCTTCAAAATATCTAAAAATAGATATTTCTGTGTAGAGTGTCACCGCCTAAGCGGTGGTTCACCACTTAGGCGGTGGACTTAAGTCGGTTAAGTTATGTCGGTAACTTCGCTTAAGCGGTGGTTTTTCCTCTTAGGCGGTGCATGCTGGCATAACAATCTGTTATTTTCTGGCCTAGGCGGTGGTTTTCTCACCTAGGCGGTGGTTCAGCCCTTCAGCACTTCAACTTTCTGCCTAGGCGGTGATCTTCATTCACCGAAACCCTGTTTTGCACATTTTGCTCACCGTTTCTCCACCGTTTTCACTTGTTTCTCGCCCTTTGACATCCTTTCACCTGTTCTACACTAAAGCACACTAAAACATAATTAAATATAACTAAAACGCTTAAAAACTAACAAATTCGGTTTAGAAATAGATAAGTTTTTCACACCTATCATTACTCTTTTCCCATGAAAAGAAATAGGCGTAATTCTTCCTGACTAGAATTAATTTTGAGTGAATTTGTAACAGATCAATCCTTACTGGGTAAAAGGATACTTGGAGTATTTTGTGAGGTTTGATTCTTAGCCTAAGTATAAAATAATTAGGTTAATCTTTAGCCTGTAAAAAGATAGAGGTTCTTTCTTAGCCTATGAAAATAAAAATTGTAAAGGTTAATTCTAAGCCTGCGAAAAGAATCATTTGTGAGGGTTTGGTTCCTACCTGATTAAATGAAATCATAGTGATTAGTGGGTGCGATTCTTCGTGGGGTTTGGAAGACTGGATTAGCCAAGAGTAACTTAGTGAACAAGTATAAATTTTGGTGTGCTGTTATTTTACTTTATTTATTTTCAGTTGTTTGGGTGTGCACCTAGTTTACTTAACACTTATCCGCTGCTATAAATATAATAATTAATTTAGGATAAAATTAATTATTTGAATTTTCAAGTGTTATAATTTGATTTAATTTTATTACTACCCAATTCACCTCCTTTTGGGTAGATCACTAGGCCAACACCACTGATCGGGTCAGTCAACAGACAGAGTAGGTCGATCAACCGACAGAGTATAAGGCCAATGATTATTTTAGCCCTTGGCACAAGGCGGTCGATCGAGGTTGAGGGTTGGTCAATCGCTTAGTTTAGTTAATATTTTGACTGATTTGATCTCTTGGTCAAAAACTATCCATTTTTTATGATTCCAACAGAGGGATTTAGGGGATTTGAGTGTAATTCAAATATGCATGACTTATTATGTGATTCCTATTGATTTGGTCTATATATTTTGATATTATCTTAATTAAAGTAATTTAATACTTCTTATGCTTATGGATTTCAAATTGGAAAAGTTTTATGGACTTAAATGAGTGTTTAAAAAAATATTTTTAAATGAAACATTCATATATTGATAGGATATGTTATATGAGGTCTTAGAGTGTCATTTTATGACATATTTTCGAAAAACTAGTCGTTGAAATGTTAGTTTTAGGCCTATTTAATAAAACATGTGGAATGAGAGTAAATATATCAAGAACGTCAATTTTAAGCTATTAAAAGAGTAATATTATTGCTGAGATTTCTACAAGAGATTCTATTCAAGTTCTTGATCTAAAGCACTTACTATTTGGTGTTATCGGTTTAAGTTCTAATTCTGATATCTTTTTTGTCTTCGGTATTTTCCGGTGAGGTCTTTCCAAGTTTTGTTATTTGCTTTCTAAGATATATTTATATTGATTACTTGGTCTAGGATTGTTTAGAAAATCGTTTTGAATTTAAAAGCCTAAAAATCTTTTAAACGATTTTTTATTGATTATCTGCGTACATGCTTAATTTGCGCTACTCACTTTTTTATTTAATTAGATTTTATTTGTCTCACATTATATCTATCATATAGTAATTATTCAGACCATTAATTGAGGATATCTGTATTGAGGTGGTAGAAACTCCTTCTGAAAACTCCTTCTAAGAAGAAACTTACATTTTTTTGTATTTGTGAGTTTGAGAGTATTAGACTCGTTTAGGACGGTATCTAATCAGGGTAGTTAGGTTTCGATCTTTTTCTTGTGAAAAATATTAGGGTTTGATTTCTAACATGTAAAAATGTTAGGTTATTATTTCCCTTGGAAAGAGCTAAGTTTTGATTCAGCTTGTACTTGAATTAAAGAATGAATTGTAAAGGTTTGCCCTAACCCTGTGAAAAAGATAAGTGAGAAAGTGTTACGTTGATTCTTAGTCTGTGAAAAAAATCAGGATATTATAAAGGTTGATTCTGAACCTGTAAAAAGAATCGAGAATTGTAAGGGTTTGATTCCTACTTGGTAAAGGAATCAAGAGGTTTAATAAATTGTGAATCTCCGTAGAGCTCGGGGGACGGGATGTAGG
Organism: Eucommia ulmoides; assembly: GCA_016647705.1. Taxonomy (NCBI): domain Eukaryota; kingdom Viridiplantae; phylum Streptophyta; class Magnoliopsida; order Garryales; family Eucommiaceae; genus Eucommia; species Eucommia ulmoides. Next base: position 69,259,337 of record CM028332.1, on the reverse strand, counting down.
TAAAAGTAGCTTGCTGAACCACGATAAATTCTTGTGTGCTATATTGCTTTATTTCATATATTGTGTTTGGGTGTATACTTAGTATTAAATACATTTTCACTGCGTAACAAGATAATAATTGATTTAGATAAATTGGTTATTTGTGTTTAAAGAATTTAATTGTTCAATTTTAGTAACTACCAAACCCACTTCCCTTCTTAGATAGTTCTTTGAGCCAATAAATCCCATATTAAAAAAATAAATAAATAAATAACACGACATACGAAGAATCTTCTGAATTAGTAGCTTTTAATTTGACTTCGAACATTTTGAATCACGTCGATTCCATCAAAAATTTTATAAATTGATTGTTTAAACTTATATACATTTATTTTTAATTCTAATTTCCATACCAAACAATGCCTAATTTTTTATATGTAGTATAATGATGAAAATTCGTCTATTGCTAAAAAAAAGAAAGAAAAAAATAAAAAAAAAAATGGAAAGGCCATCAAAAAGCTAGGAGGCATCAAAACCACAAACTCACAAAGGCCAATAATGATGAAAGATGCCAATTAACTAAAAGAATAATAATGTGCCAACTCACTATTTGGATACTCTCATTTATTTAATTTGATTTATATTAAAAAATCTATTTCTATTATTGAATACCAACAATTAAAGCATCGAATCCAAATTTTTTTTAAAATCCATTAATGTATTAATTTTTTAAAGGAAATGATAAGATCTAAGTGATAAGTATAAGATTTATACATCAATTTTACACCCTAAATTTTTCAATTACATAACATTGTCGTTGAACTCTCATTTTGTTTTTATTTTTTATTTTTTATTTTTTAAATACCAAAATTTAAATGTAAAGAATAAATAAATATTAGTTTTTATTTTTTAAATAGCAAAATTTAAATGGAAAGACTAAATAAATATTAGGTATAATTGGTAATTAGTTTAAATAGCGGGTATAATCTATTATTTGTCCTATTTAAAACATAAGTTTAACATTAATCCCGTTTTTGGTTCTGTATTAATCCCTCGTGTTCTCATGCATTGTATGTGAACTGTAAAGAGGGCTTAACGAGTGATTCCGTATTAGAGTGAATATTATTTACATATAACTAAAATATGTTACAAGTTAATATAACTATATTACATATACTTGTGTAATATTAGTTACATGTAATTATTTTTATATATAAAAAATTACAACAATTTATATCTTTCGGATTTAAGACTAAATAGTTAATAGTAGTTATATGTAAATACGATTATTCAAAAAAAAATTGAGAAGCAATGTATATATTGCGTTTTTATGATGAAATCATTTAATATTATTACATCCAAATATTTTCTCACATGTTCGATACATGTAGCAGATGTTTCTGTTCAGTAAGGTTGTAGAGGCGTATGCGCATGTATTGAGTTTTCTGTCTTTTTTAATGTGCAAGATTAAAACACAAGTTGTAATTGAGCAGAAAACATTTTTAAAATTAAGGGTAAAATAAGAGACCTACCATCAAAACACCCTAAAAATTAATTAAAATTTTGCATCTTATTTTTTATTTGAATTTTAAATAATATATGATTTACTTTTGTAAATAATTTTAAATTTTATTTTGATTTTTTAATTTAGATCACTAAAAATGCGTTTTGTGGTCATATTTTTGCATATCTAAGTAAAACTTTGGTCAGAGTTAGATCTGGCATTACAAATATTGACACGAAAATACGACGTAAAACCGGCACAAAATTATTATATTTGTGCTAGTCTTAACGAGTTTTAGGTCATTATCGTGTTAAACAAGATAAACTTAAAAATAAACAGGTCGTATATTAAGTTTATATGCTAACTCGATAATTGACATGATAATTTTGAATTTTATACTAGGTTACCCATTAATAAGTGACACAAGATTAATTAATCAATTTAATATTTATTTTAATGAAATTATTTTTAATATATATATATATATATATATATATATATATATATATATATATATAAACATATATATTTCAATTAAATTAATGTGTAATGGGTAAATATCTTTCGTGTGACTCGATTAATTATCATGTCATTATGTCATGTTATGTGTGACAATTAATTATTTTGTCATGTCGTATCAACGTGATAGGATATTGTTTCATGTTCGTATTTCAGTATTTGGATGCGATATATTATCGTGTCGTGTTCGTGTCACATGTTATCATGCTCGTGTCAATAGTTGATAAGACCTGATGATACGAATTGCTAACCTAGTTAACCAATCATGCATATTAGACACAAATTTAAAACTTTAGGGACCAAACATGCAACAATTGAAACTTTAGTGCTAAAAATAAAACTGAACATACACTTCAAGGGTGGAAAGAGTAGTTAAGCCTTGAAAGTGAGAGAAAATATAAAAAGGGTAGGGAAGAAGATCGGACGCTTCCGCTTGGTTCGGCCTCGGAGCTAGGTTCGGGTTCAAATGTGACTTTGAGCGGATAAGAACGACCCACCTCTCTCTCTCTCTACTCTCTCTCTCTCTCTCTCTCTCCTTCAGCTTCCACCCACTACAAGTAGTCTTCCTCTTCCTCGCCGCCTCTAATTCTAAACCCTTTCTCTCTCTCTAAAGTTATATACATATATACAAAACCTCCACTGTTTCCTCTTTCGATTCACAATTTCGCAAAAGTTTTCTGAAATCAAACTGGCGATCGACAATCAAGAAACCACTGTCCGAGAAATTAAGCCCAAGAACAGGCGAATAATGGTGAGCATGAAGAATTTTTCATCGGTTTTATCCGATGATTTTAGTTTTATTTGCTCTGTTTTTTGACTGTCATTGAATTTTTGTAGGGAGCCGGAGGACCTGACGACGAGGACAACCGGTGGCCGCCGTGGCTGAAGCCGCTGCTCCGGGAGCCGTTCTTTGTTCAATGCAAGTTACACGCGGATTCACACAAGAGCGAATGCAATATGTATTGTCTTGATTGTATGAACGGCGCGCTCTGTTCTCTGTGTTTGGCCTATCACAAGGACCACTGTGCCATCCAGGTTCGTTAAAAACATCTTCCGATTTTTTCGATTTTTTTTTTTTCAAATTTTTATCCAATTTTAGAATATGGGTTTCATCCGATTTTGTCGAAAATCATCTCTCTCTCTCTCGAATTTTACTCTGATGGAATCAGAAAAATGCTCTGTAGCGTTTCCGGCAAAAGGGCCTTTTGGGTCTCTGTTTCTTTCCCCATTTTGATTCCTTTTTCTCTGAATCGTCCTTTTCCTTGAATCAGTTCTATCTTTTAGTCAAATTTCTCTTTTTTTTTTACACACAAACACGCGTACTCATGAGAAAATAAACGTTTATTGATTATTGATTGGCGTTTTTCTTTTTTGAAGTTTCACTCTGTTGACTTGTAATACACATTGAAAATTCAAGGTTTGTCTCTGTTTTTCACCAAATTGATTGTTGATTGTTGATTATTGATTATTGATTGGGGTCTTGCTTTTGATCTTCTCTTTCTAGTCCTCATTTCTTTTTATCAAAATTTTTATCTGGGTTTCTTCCATTTTTGTCAGAATCATTCCCTCTCCAATCGAATTACAAAATCCTCTGTTTCTTTATCCATATCTTCCGATTCCTCCATTATCAATAAGCTTCTACATTGCTATACAATGGGTTTGCTCTGTTTTTCACAGCCAAAGCTTAAATAATTAATCAATTGATCATTTTTACAGATTAGGAGGTCCTCGTACCATGATGTCATAAGGGTGTCTGAGATTCAGAAGTATCTGGACATAAGCTCTGTTCAGACCTACATTATCAACAGCGCGAAGGTTGTCTTTCTGAACGAACGGCCTCAGCCTAGGCCCGGCAAAGGCGTAACCAACACCTGCGAAGTCTGTGAACGCAGCCTTCTTGATTCCTTCCGATTCTGCTCTCTGGGTTGCAAGGTACAAAAAAAAAAATAAAAATTAATCATCAATTCTTTTCATTTGAATGCGGTTTGGATTTGTTACTGTTTCCGGCGAACAAATTTATTGAAATCACTGACATTATCGGTCTGAAATTCATTAATTTTAATTTCCAATTTTGATTATTACTTTAATTGCGATTTCCTTTTTAGAAATTCAATTGGGTTTTGCTGGGTTGTTTGCAGATTGTGGGGACTTCAGGCAACTTCCAGAAGAAACAGAGGCCTCCACCGGAGAAAAAACACGGGTTTCCGGCGTCGGATTCCGATGACTCCTGCAGCAGCAGCAGTCATCGCCGGCACAAGAGTCCGTACAACAGCAGCGTCGTCCACAAAATCCAGAGCTTTACTCCGTCAACGCCCCCTCCAACCGTGGTTAATTACAGAACTGCCAAGAGAAGAAAGGGTATTCCCCATAGGTCCCCAATGGGAGGACTGATATTACAATACTAGTCCCAGCATTTTCTCTTTATTACATTTGCCGCCCCCCCCCCCCCCCCCCCGCCCACATAAAAAAGAAAAAGAACGTGTAATGTATATAGAGGCAGCAAATAGAAATATGTGAAAATAGAAGGGTAGAAATGAAAAGAAATAAAGACAATGTGGAAAACATAGAGCTTGAAGTAGAGAGAATAAATAAGCCTAGTTTGATGATTACAAGATAAATATAGTTTTATCTTAGTGGATTATATATAAGTTTTGTCCTTGTATGGGAAATGTAAATATAGTTTTTATCATGGTGATTATACATTACTTTTGTCCTTTGTATGAAAATCTAGATATTGTTAAATAGTAGGGGTCAAAATGTATATTCAGGAAGAAGTAATGTGTTATTGTCTTTTGATCCCCCAAATTTGTTTCATTTCTATTTTGGTAAGAAATTGATGACTAAATTAAATGGACTAGCATACTTTTCAAGGAGTATTTTATGAATTAAATTTTAAATTTAATCATGATCAATGTGAGAGAGTGCAAATTGTCCAGAAAAGTTATACATAAGCTGATCTCGATATATTCTACCATAAAAATATTTTGAGATACCATTGAGTTGATTTTTTATTTTTTTAATTAGTTTATGATTTTAAGTTATAAAAGAAATAGAATTTAATTCGTTAAATGAATGAAAATGAAATAAATCGCGGATATTTTTTATTTTTATTATATAATAAGGTATGTATAGATTAGTTTATACCAATTTACGCACTAATTTCTTTCAGATATATATATTTTTTTTCAAAATAATAATTCGAAAAGAAGTTTATATATTTTATTTTAATTAAAAATTATGATGAAAATTACTATATTTGGAAACTTCGGTCAGTATGGGTAATTTCCCAATCGGTGGGTCCCACGTGGCCGGCGCTGGAGATTGGTTTAGTTGTAGGCGTTGTCAGCAGAGACAGGTGTCGAATTCTGATTGGGTTTGTGAAAGGCAGCTGTCCTTTTTCTTCGAATAATAAATTAGGTCAGCCGCCCCTGAGTTATATTGGTTTTCTTGGTGGAGGGGTTTTCTTTATAAAGAGCCGTGTGGCCGTGAAAGATGATGAACCGTCAGATCAAAAAATGACGGCTGAGATGAGAACAGGTTTAATTAAATCTGTCACCGTTGATTTTGACATTGTTGGACTAGATGGATAAGTGGCGAATGTGGGTCCCAGGGGCTTGTTTTTGTTGTGCTTGATCATGACCGTCGAAAATGGTGGGGATTGTTCAGTATGCGTCGTTTTTGATTGGCACTAAACTTGATTGTCTTCGAACTTATAATAGCCAAATTATACTATCAAAAACCTTTTTTTTTTAACCCATCCACTCATCCACTTGGCAACGTCAGACGTTCATTCCTTCGATCTTATAAATGTTGCATGACATGGAGTTTGTCCTTAAAATTGTCTAAAAAAATGATTAATCAAAATGCGTGTGAATTAAATCAGACAATAATTTATCATTAAAAAAAAACTTTTTAAAATAAAAAATGATTTAAGATTTTATTAATTTTTACATAGAATGCATTTTTCCCCTAATATTGAGAGGTTATTTTAAACACTGAATCCTTCACTAGGAAGACAGATAATTTTTAGCTTCACTAGGAAGACAGATAATTATTAGCGTACAAGTCTTGAATTACATAGATTGTGTTTAGTACTTAAATAATATATGTTTGATTTTAGTAACTAATTTTAAATTCCACTTTGATTTTTATATAATAAATTAATTTCAATATCATAAAATTATAGAATTATAAATTAAATTTTGAAATTGTGAAACTAATTATTTTTTACAATATTTGAATATAAGGTTTTACATGTTGAATTTGACAGATGTATGATACTGTAGGCTGCATTTGACACGATTTTTTTTTGTAATGATTTGAAAAAGAAAAAAGGGAAAAAAAACTTATTGCTTTCCAAAGATTGTTTTGTTCCAAAATGTTATGATTGTGATATTTGATTAACTTCGATCAAAATTAAAAATTTAAATTCCCTAACTTATTCATGGTTCTCTAGACTAATTTCACCAATTTAAGATATTTTAATATATATATATATATATATAATATTGCATCAACTAATATGCATACTAGCATTAATAAATATTTACCCATAATAAATGAAAAATATTTTGCTTTTAGTTCACAAAGAGGATATAGAATAATTTAATGTATACCAACATTCTCAAATATTTCCTTATAAATCCACTTGTTTAATGCTCTTATAAATATCACAATCTACCCTTTTGATTCTACCCCCAAAAAAAAATAAAAAAAAATCTACCTTTTTACTTATAAATGATGGTGATTGGTGACATAAGTGGAGTTGATACACTAAATTTATTTATTTTTATTTTTTTTGAGGGTATTCTCGCATCATGGTCAGCGGAAACTAATTTCTCAAGATACTATCAAGCGTCAGAAGCAGGGACCTCTCCCAACATAGCACTTTCCATACACAACCCCCGGTGGATCGAACCCGAGATGGTTGTTTAATGAGCCCAAGCCCCTTCCGGAGTTGATACACTAAGGGCTTGTTTGATAACGACTTAATTTTTAAGTGTTGAAAATTAAGTATTGAAATTTTAAGTGCTGAAAATTTAAATAGGTTGTTTGATAAAATTATACTGAAAATTAAGTGTTGAATTTTTTTGTTTGTTTGATAATTATAAAATTTGAATGCTGAAAATTATTTAATTTACAAAACTACCCTTGAATCAAGATGATCATAATAATAATTATAATAATAATAAAAAAATAAATAAAAAAAAAAAAGAACAAAACAATAAAATAAAAACATCAATAATATACTAAAAATTTTAAATATATAAATTATTACAAATCAACAATAACATAGAATTCAACAGATTAACTGAAATTTAATACATATTTGATCTGTTTATCATCTAACCAATCATATTAGACTGAAACAGGACTATCTGATTGCAACCACAACATTCAACAATTTCTACTACTAGTTTGATTGAAAGCATCATTCTAGGAACTAAAGATTTAGGGTTGTGATTGTCATACTCAACATTCAAGTCCAAGTCGTTCGATGATTGAAGTTTGTTATCAATATCAATCTCATGGGGAAGAATCTGATCGCAATTATTTTCATCCATTGCCCTAATAATTATCTAAAAAATTTAGGACAAAAAAAATGTCATCATAAACTACAAAGGAGAGCGTTTATGATTGTTGTAATAAGTGTTCAAAGCCAATCATTAATACCTCAAAATCCTTAATAAACCATTAGACGAGATGAATAAGAACATCATTTTAGAAATTTGAGATTGATGTATGAATGTAATTTGATTACGACAATGTAGGAACTAAACAACAGTGTAATTTCAGAGTTTAAAAGGGACATGTAACAATCGGAAATGAAATGGAAACGATTTCAGAGTTTAAATTCAAGTTATAATTTTCAATGGTAAATCCATTCATTTCAAATTCAGCCATCCAAATGCAACCTAGATGAATATTGGCGAATTTTTAAAATTCATAACACTGATGTAAATGATACCAGGTGGTGGAGAGTGTTTGCGAGGCGCAGAATGAAAAGATCGAGATGATGATCTGCCTGTAATGCAAAATCAAAGCAGGTTTATGAACTAGAATCCAAACATGACAGGCACGGCAAAATAGAGGAAATATACACGAGGAATACAATTCGTAATAGAACACAGAAAGGATTTCATCTGGTAATCCATATGATCAATAGCATGTAAGGAAGAAATCAGTACTACCATGCCCCCAAAATCAAAGGCTGACGAAAGAGAATTTAACTAAGGCGATTGCGAACTTCAGTGAATCAGCTGAAAATTTCTCCAAGAATTAGGGTTTCATCGTATGAATAATCGTGATTTTCTAATATCAGTTAAAACACTCCAAACTATAAAACATAAATTACATTTGCATAAATTTGAACGAAATCTAAATGAAAAATAGAAATTTGTTGAAGAACGAAGAACAGAAAAACAAAAATCTGAAAGAAAGACAAAAATCTCGAGTTGAAGAATCCAAAAACTCTAGATTTGAAGAACATACATTGTTGAAGAAACGAAAAACTCTCAAGTCGATCTCTTGCCACTGATTCTATCTTCTTTGTTCAACGAAGATCGATCGATCACTGCCTCTTATCTGCTAAACGAAGATCGATCGATATCGCCGCCTCTAGATCGATCGATCGATCGCCGCCTCCATCCCATCAACTCGTTGCTTTAGAAAATAAAAACGAGAAAGGCAATCGAATGAACAGAACAAAAGAAGCCCTACATCCTTAAGGGCAAAACGGTCAATTCTTTTTTCTTTTCTTTTTTTAATTTGAAAAGTGTTGAGCGCTTTCTGCAAAAAAAAAAAAAAAAAAAGTAAGGAGGGCTTTACTGAATTTTTAACTTAATATTTCACTTAATTTTTAAGCTAACTTAATTAATTAAGTAATTTTCATTACATTTGTCCAATACACTTAATTAATTAAGTATTTAATTTAATCAATATTAAGTGTTTAATTTTATTTTATTTTATCAAACATACCCTAAATGATACTTAGGCAATGTTTGATAACTGTTTGAATTTTAAGTGCGAAATTTTAAGTTCTAATAGTCAATTTTTTAATACTTTTAAATTAAATTTTTATTCTTAAAATAATTTTTACAACTTTATTTTTCTAAAATATTCTCTCTCTACAACTTTCTCTTTTAATTTTTTCTCAATTTAATATTTTCTCTATCTATAATTTTTTGTATATAAATTTTTTTATGAGATTTTATACTATTAGTCTAAAATGTTGGTTTTGATAATTAGATATTCTCTGATATTAAGTGATAAGTACTAAAAAAAATTAAGTAAATCACACATCACTTAAAATTTTGAATAATTTTTTAAATGATTACCTAATTTTCTTATCAAATGCACTTAATTTGATAAGTACTTAATGTATTCAATTTTAAGTATTTTAATTGCGTTACTAAACAGGACCTTAGAGAGAGTGAATAGGTGTGAAAGGGTAGATGATAAGAATTAAGAAATAAGTCTTACGGTTCAATTGGTTGAATGGATTAGAATCAGGGTAGAATGGAATAGGAGAAAGAATAAAATGCGAGAAGAAATATAATAAATTTATCAATGGAATAACAATTCAATTATCTTGTTTGATTTTAATTGTATGCTTAAAGAAATATAATGAAATAATATTTTATATATCAATTTTGAGATCAAATTCATTCACAATATATACCTAATAATCATTTATTTAAAAAAAAATAATGAGTACAAAGTATGAGTAATATCCCATGTGAAAAATATTTAAAATCTAGCAACTAAAATCGTTTTGTTCTTAAATTTGTGTTTTCGCTCATAAATAGACTTTTTCCTCAAATATTTATTTTTGTTTAGGAATAGAAATATATTTTTTGTTCTCAAATATCTACTTCCATTTCCTATATAGATTTTTTTTTTGTTCTTAAATTTCTATTTCTAATTCTGGAAAACAAATCAATTTTTGGTTCCCATATTTTTGTTTCTGTTTCAAGAACAATAACATATTTTTTTTCCTAAAATTTATGTTTTTATCTCGGGAACATAAACTAATTTTTTTTCCTTTCAAATTTTATTTTTGTTCGAAATATAAAATTGAGAAAAAAGTATTTTGTTTCTGTCATTTAGTGATCTTTTTTTAGTTATTATTATTTTTTTCAAATCAATATTGAACCAAATTGATAAAATTAACTTATAAAAAAAATGTTGAAATCGTTGTCAAATGGAAAAAGGCAAAATGAGATGAGGTATTTTATGTATAATTTCAGTGAAATATGGAATCCAATTCTGCCCCACGAAATATGGAATCCAATTCAATCAATTTTAATTCCAATGGAATCAAACTTTTAATTCTATTGGATAACCAAACAAATGAATGAGAGTCAAAGGTGGAATTATGATTTCAACCCATCCCCATTCTGTCCAACCAAATAATAGATTGTGATTGATGATCAATCATAGAGATGTGTCTTTCTTATTCGCAGCAGAATGGTTCACATCACTACTTGGTACTCTATAACTACAAGGGGTTAAACCCCTTTCATTTTCACTTTAGAGAAACTTACACATTTTCTCCACCATCCTCTGTTTCTTTCCTGTGTAACAACTAGTTTAAAGACAAAACACATTGCTTGGTTCTTTCAATTAGTATAAGAGCAAAGACATGAAGAGAAAAGTAGAGAATGTGAGAGAATATTGGAAATTTTGGGAATGATTGACTTAGAAAATAAACGCTAATTCTATCTGCAAAAATTTGAAAGTCGAAGTTGAGCGAGTAAATTCTTTGATCTGATTATACAACCATCACATTCGAATAAATAAATTGGAAGCAAAAAATTTAAAATCTATAGCGTTGGAGAAAGAAAATGACAATAATGAGAATATTTGTCGCTCCATTGAATATTAGTCTTCTTCATCTAATACAGGTTCATTGAATAAAGATTGTGACTATAAGTGTTTTGGATTTATTTTGAAAATAAAAACGGTGAAAATTGTGGTCAAAACAATTAAAAACAATCTTAAACCATGTAGAAATGAAACGAAAATGCGTTGCCTATTGTTCATAGAAACAATGGGAGGAAGGAAACGAGGTGTGTGAACCGCATGTACCCACCGGTAAGCCAAACACGCTGCTACGAGCCCCAGATGCGACTCTACGCACCAAAGCCGCCAAGGAGACTTTTGTTGACTCAACCAACGCATCTTTTGACCCACGTGATGTGAATCCCGCCAAGAATTACGAGATCCAACAACAAAAAAGAACTTAAGATCGTTCTACGATCAGAATTAGATGACAGACTTCGACCCGTTGTTTACAATAAACAAGAACCTCGGTATATATAACCTCAATCCGTTGTTTATTGCGAAATAAGAACCTCGGTATAAGGAAGACGCCACAAACGGTGGTGGAAATCCATTTGATAAGTCGTTGGTGAACACCATGAGAAAATCCCAATAAGTTCGAATAATCCTTAAAAGAGCTGCAAAGAAAATGCTCTCACGAATTTCTGAATAATGATCTCTTTTTTTCTCATTGATCAGACGCCTATTTAAAAGCTGGCCATTACAAGGAAAATTCCTAAAATAGTTATCCTAATTAAGGCTAAAATTTGGTAAAAAAATAACTCTTACTTGCCAAAAGAAAAAGGCAATCAGCCCTTTAATTGGCTTATCACATGCCTAAAATAGAAAAAGAAAGTGAAGAGCTTTAAATGGCTGTGTTATCAGCCATACAAGCCCATACATGTAAAAAAAAAAAAAAAAAAAAAAAAAAAAAAAGGAAAGTAAATGGCATGCAAGCCTCACAATTAGACCCAAAAAATGAGTATTCTTAAACATGTTAATTTAAGCTTAGCCTTAACCAGATTCTTCTAGAACTTGAATCATGTTGATGAATCTTTGTTACTCACATGGATCATGCTCAATGCCCCTCCACAAATTTGCTTGAGTTCATGCCTCTTGAACCAATCCGTTGAGTACATCTTTAAACTTCCTTGCACGTGCTCTCGTAACCGGCCTAATTGGGACTTGAACTAGATCCCTTGAAGTTGTGCTATGATTTGCATCATTCTCCTCCTCTTGAAAAGGATTTGTCCTCAAATCATCACCTACATAAAAAAGACTCAAATCAGTAACATTAAAAGTAGCACTTTCATTGTACTCACTAGATAAATCTAGCTTGTAAGCGTTATCATTGATGCGCTCTAGGACTTGGAAAGGAACATCTTCTCTTGGAAGCAATTTGGAACGTCTTTGCACCTGAAATCTCTCTTTTCTCATATGCAGCCAAACCCAATCTCCGGGTTCAAAAAGTAGCTTGTAACGGCCCTTGTTGGCTTGTTTTGCATACTGCTCCGTTCTTCGCTCAATGTTGAGTCTTGCTTTCTTATGAATCTTCTTAACAAAGTCAGCTTTCTTTTTTCCATCTAAATTAAAATGCTCAGTCAAAGGTAAATGAGATAAATCCAATGGAGTTAAAGGGTTAAATCCATACACAATTTCAAATGGTAAAAATTTAGTAGCAGAATGAACATATCTATTATAAGCAAACTCAACATGTGCTAAACATTCTTTCCATGTTTTGATGTTCTTTTTAATGATTGCTCACAATAAAGTAGACAAAGTCCTATTTACTACTTCAGTTTTACCATCAGTTTATGGATGACAAGTAGTAGAAAACAATAAATTAGTACCTAACTTATACCACAAAGTCTTCCAACAATAGCTCAAGAACTTAGCATCTCTATCCGAAACAATTGTTCTAGTCCTACCATGTAATCTCACAATCTCTCTAAAGAACAAATCAGCAACATGCGAGACATCATCTGTTTTGTGACATGGAATAAAGTGGACATATTAGAAAATCTATCAACAACCACAAAAATTGAATCTCTCCCACGTTTAGTCCTAGGCAATCCTAACACAGAGTCCATTGAAATATCAATCCAAGGCTCACCAGGAATTGGTAAAGGAGTATACAAACTGTTGGACCGTACTCTCTGGATTTAACTTGCCTATATGTGACACATCTACCACTAATTCTCTCAACATTTCTTTCCATGTGAGACCAATAGAAGTGTTCCTGTAAAATAGCTAATGTCTTTGCAACTCCAAAATGTCCTATTAATCCCCCACCATGAGATTCCTGCACTAACAACTCCCTCAAGGAACAATTAGGCACACATAACTTATTCTCTCGAAATAGGAATCCATCAAGCCTAAAGAACTTACCACAAGCGGTTTTCTCACAAGCCTGATATTCTTCACAAAATTCGTGGTCATCAGCGTATAAATTTTTAATATGCTCCAAACCAAGCAATTTTGCATCAAGTATGGAGAGTAATGTATACCTGCGAAAAAGTGCATCGGCGATCACATTCTCCTTACCTTGCTTATACCGAATGACGTATGGAAACGTCTCAATAAACTCTACCCAATGTGCATGCCTTTGTTTAGCTTGTGTTGGACCTTCAAGTGTTTCAAGGACTCATGATCGGTGTGAATCATGAATTCCTTAGGCCATAGCTAGTGTTTCCACGTCTTTAAAGCTCGAACCAATGCATACAACTCCTTATCATAAATTGGGTAGTTTAAGGCTGCCCCGCTTAGTTTATCGCTGAAGTAAGCAATTGATCGTCCTTCCTGCATAAGAACTATACCTATGCCAATACCTGAAGCATCACATTCAATCTCAAACATTTTCGAAAAGTTAAGTAAAGATAATAAAGAGGCGTTGGTTAGCTTCTTTTTTTTTTTTTTTATTAATTGAAACGCCTTCTCTTGTTCTTCTCTCCATCTAAATCCAACGTTCTTCTTGATCACTTCGGTAAGTAGTGTGGCTATGCTACTAAAGTCCTTCACGAACCGCCAGTAAAAACTAACAAGTTAATGAAAACTACGAACATTACCTACACTTGTGGGATTTGGACACTCTTGGATTGTATGTACCTTCTCTTCATCAACCTGTATACCTTGTGCACTAACAACAAATCCCAGAAATACCAGCTTATTGTTGTAAAAAGGTACACTTTTTCAAATTAGCAAACAACTTTTCTTTCCAAGCACATCTAAAACAGATTTCAAATGTACTACATGATCGTACACGTTTTTTTCTATAAATGAGTATATCATCAAAGTAGACAACAACAAATCTGCCTATAAATGTACACAAAAACATGATTCATAAGTCTCACAGAGGTGCTCGGGGCATCAGTCAATCCAAAAGGCATAACTAACCATTTATACAAATCATATTTTGTTTTAAAGGCAGTTTTCCACTCATCTCCTTCTTTTCTTCTAATCTGATGATAACCACTCTTTAAATCAATCTTAGAAAATATACAAGAACCATGCAACTCATCTAACATATCATCTAAGTGAGGAATAGGATGACGATACTTTATTGTTATGTTGTTGATGGCCTGGCAATCAATGCACATTCTGCACGTTCCATCCTTCTTAGGTACAAGTAAAACCGGAACGGCGCATGAGCTCATGCTCTCCCTTACGTGCCCTTTCTCCAACAACTCACTTACCTGCCGTTGAAGATCCTTTGTCTCCTCAGGATTGCTCCTATAGGCTGGTCGGGTTGGAATTGTCGCACCAGGAATAAAATCAATTTGAGGTTTAATCCCTCAAATTGGAGGTAACCCATGTGGTATTTCCTTGGGAAAGACATCATCATACTCTTGCAAAAGAGAAACAATAGAACTAAGCAAAGCAAGGTCAAGTTTGTTAGTGTTTAGAAATGCCTCTTTGTACAAAAGTGCAATCATCGATTGATTTGAAAACATTGCTCGCTTAATTTCACTCACTTTTGCATAGAAATTCTTTTGTTTTCTCTCTGATTTTCTCTCAATGGCCGAATTTTTATTTTCTTTTTCTCTCTCATTTTTCTCTGCCTCTCTCTAATTTTCACTCTTTTTCTTTTTTTTACTCTCTTTCTTTTAATCACTCTCTTTTTGCAATCTCACTTGATCCTCATATATTTGTTGCGGTGTCAATGATACAAGAGTGATTTATCGTTGATTAAGTACAAAGGAGTATTTGTTCGTAAAGCCATCATACTTCACATGCCTATCAAACTGCCATGGATGCCCTAGCAATAAGTGTCCCGCTTGCATCGATATTACATCACACAACACTTCATCTTTGTATTTACCGATTCGAAATGCAACTACCACCTGCTTATTTACCCTTATCTCACCACTATCATTTAACCATTGCAAATTGTACGGCCTAGGGTGCTTCAACACGGGTAGTCCCAATTTTTCCACCATAATTGTGCTTGCAACATTAATACAACTACCACCATCAATAATCACACTACATACGTTGTCTTTGACGTAGCACCTAGTGTGAAAGATGTTCTCCCGCTGCACTTCATCTACTCTTTTTTCTTGCAAGCTCAATGCTCTCCTCGCCACCAATGTCAATGCATTAGGGGCTAAATATTCCTCCTTAGAAAATTCCTCCAATGGTGGCATGTCGTCGGTGTTGAAATCTTCATTGTCGGTCACAATTTCACCATTATCTTGCAATACCATGACCTGCTTGTTTAGACATTGACTTGCTATGTGTCCCCTGCCCTGACATTTAAAACATTTAATGTCACGATTCCTAGAGGTAGAAGTATCGATTTTACCTTGAGGAGCGTGGTTAGTGTTCGCGAACTTGGGCTCAAATTTGGACGTTTGTGACTTGTCCATCTGCTTGGTATAACTTGGTTTCCAAGAGGTAGAACTGAAGTTATGAGCTACATGTGACCCACCCACTCTCTTGAGTTGTTGCTCCACTTTGATTGCCATGTGCACCATATCTTCCAACTCCACATAATGTTGAATCTTTACCTTATCTTGAATTTCCCGGTTTAATCCAAGTAAAAACCTAGCCATTGTAGCCTCTCGATCTTCTTCTACATTAACTCGGATCATAGCAATCTCCATCTTCTTGTAGTAATCCTCTATGCTCCGGCTTCTCTGTCTAATACCTTGTAGCTTTTTGTACAACTCTCGGTAGTAGTAACTTGGAACGAACCGCTTTCTCATCACCTTTTGCATCTCCTCGTATGTTTCTATTGGTCGTTCTCTATTCCGCCTCCTGTTTATAACAAGCTGATCCTACCACATAATAGCATAGTTAGAAAATTCAATCACAGCTAATTTTACCTTCTTTGCTTCGGAATAGTTGTGGCAGTCCAATACAAACTCTATCTTCTTCTCCCACTCAAGGTATGCTTCAGGATCGGATCTACCTTGAAATAACGGAATCTTCATCTTAATACTGCCCAAGTTGTTATCTTCCCGATTCCTAACTTCTCTAAACTGCCCTCCATGTCTCCTATTACTAACAATAGAATCCCGATCATCTTCTTCATCAAAACCAACCCCATAAGGCCCTTCATCTTCAACCCTCACTTCCCACAGTTGAAGTCTTTCCCTTCTACATACATTAGGGCCGCTTTGTGGCTGCTTCTCACATATACCCTCCATCTGGTCTATTCATTTGTGAACCTGCTCCAGTTCCAACTTTATCACATGCCTCATCTCACTCATCATGGCCTCCATAAACTCTTTCAGATCAGCCAGTTCTGTAGCATCTTCGGTAATGCTCTTAGCACTGTTGTAAGATATGAGTACTGCAAAGCAAAGTTAAAAAGAAAAGACCTCACAATTCTATCTCTTATGTGTTTACATGCAAGAATGTGAATCACTCTACACTCGTGTTTCACTAAAAAATACGTGGCTTTTAACCTTCTAATGTTCTTACCACTCTTGCCTTTTTCCACTCGATAATTCTCTTTCAGTTCTTTTGAAAAATACTCAAAATTTCCACCAACAATTCACCAAGAACTCATAAAGGAATTTCATATTTTAAAAGCAAGAATACAAGGAACAAGGCTGATTAGATTTTCGGAAGGACAAAATAACAAAATTTCCACGAAAAAATATAGTCTTTAGGGTAAGGTGTTTTTCGAGTTTATGGGAACCAAAATGGATGAAAACAAACAATTTTTTTTTTTTTTTTCCTTTTTAAATACAACAACTTTAGACCAAGATGGAAGATTTGCATTACAAATGAGATAAAAAAAAACAAATATTTTGACCAGATCTGAGTACATATTGGCCAAGAAAGTTCAAGTGGGAATGAATAGATAACGATGAACAAAAAGAAAAGGATAGATGAACCTGATTTAGACCTTATTCTGATTACCAGATAATGTGAATCCCGTCAAGAACAACGAGATCTGACAACAAAAAAAGAACCGAAGATCGTTCTACGATCAGAATTGGGTGACGGACCTCGAACCATTGATTACGACAAACAAAAACCTCGGTATATATTACCTCAACCTGTTGTTTATTGCAAAACAAGAACCTCGATATAAGGACGACGCCACAAACGATGGTGGAAATCCGTTTGATAAGTCGTTGGTGAACACCATGGGAAAATCCCGATAAATTCGAATAGTCCTTCAAAGAACTGCAGAAAAAATGCTCTCATGAATTTCTGAATAATGATCTCCTTTTTTTTCATTAATTAGGCACCTATTTAAAGGATGGCCATTATAAGGAAAAATCCTAAAATAGTTATCCTAATTAAGGCTAAAATTTGGTAAAGAAATAACTCTCACTTGTCTAAAAGAAAAAGGCAATCAGCCCTTTGATTGGCTGATCATATGCCTAAAATAGAAAAAGAAAGTGGGGAGCTTTAAATGGCTGTGTTATCAGCCACACACGCCCCTAAATGTCAAAAAACAAATAAAAGTAAAGTAAATGGCATGCAAGCCTTACAATCAGACCCAAAAAATAAGTATTCTTAAACATGCCAATTTAAGCTTAGTCTTGGTCAGATTCTTCTAGAAGTTGAATCATGTTGATGAATCTTTATTGTTCATGAGGATCATGCTCAATGCCCCTCCACGAATTTGCTTTAGTCCATGTCTCTTGAATCAGTCCGTTGAGTACATCTTTAAATTTCCTCACGCGTGCTCTCGTAACTGGTCCAATTGGGACTTGAACTAGATCCCTTGAAGTTGTGCTATGATTTGCATTACCACGCTGCTTCAACTCCACTCCAGTCGATCAAGTCACGTCGTCCCTCCCCTTGCAAGTCGTGTCATTGCTCTCTGCGAGTTGCACCATTTTTTTTCTTCGTGATTCATTGCTTTGGATCGTCAAGGAGTCGTGCCCCTTCAACCAAGCTATCCCATTTCTGCCACCAAGGGGGCGCAACACGTTCTTCTTGCCCCAACTCAGTTCATCCTGGTTCAATGGAATCGTTTTCGATTCGATTGAACCTATTTTTCTTCCCGCAAGCTCAAAGGATTTTTCAAGGCGGATTTTGATGAAACTTCACAAGGACACACAATTTCACGATGCAAACATAACCGCGCTTCCGAAATTTTACTCTAGGCACTAGAAGTACTTGTTCCTATTTTATTTTCCAATGATTAAATAATAATACAAGAGAAATTGCTCTGAATCCCTATTCTACGAACCACAAGGATTAGACGACGTCCTCACTTTTGGTAATATCTGCCCAACAAGAGGCAAGTAACTTTTACTGTTTTAGATTGTGCAATATTTGAAATAACAGCTCGACAAGTCCGAGGACCATACCCTATTTGGCTTAAATTAAATAATTATAATCTATAATTTTATTAATTTTTCACTTACATTGTAGTCTTTTATCGATTTTTAAATTAATAGAAAATTTTAATCCGTGAGTTAGTTTGTGGCCTCGGTTGAATATGAGTCATTCCCGAACTTGACACTTCTTTTTTTCCTTTAATGATTTCAAGGGGGAAAAATACTTAATGTTGAGTCTCTTTACTTTTCTTGCCCTTCAATTTTTTCAAGGATTGTGTGTTTTGTTCCAAAAAGCTATGATTGTGATCTTTGATTAACTTTGATCAAATTTAAATATTAAACACTCTTGACTAATTTCACAAAATTTTGATTTTTTAATGTAAAAGACACTGCATCAACTAATATATATAGTGTTGGTTTTACGGTAAGATGTGTTAGGGTCAACTTACGCGCACATCAGCTAATTATTTTCTTAGACGATTTTCAAGTTGCACTGTCTCACATCGGCTTAATGCATTCATGATTAAATTTAAAATTTAATTCTTAGAATATTTTCAAGAGAGTCACAAAGAAAGGGGACATTTTCTCTTACCAATCGAATTAGCACTCTTGCGCTAAGTTTGGTACGTTGGAATAAAATGAAATGACAATTGTATTGACATTAGTATAGTAATGGAATGTCATTATCATTTCTATGTTTTGTGACAAAAAGAATTACATGAAGTAGTAGAATGATATCACATGGTAAAATAGTAATTTAATTAAATTTATGGTATAATAGTTAATTTAATTAAATTTCATTCCAATTTAAATATTTGGTCTCTTTTTTGACTGATGAATTATTAAAATCTAATCCTATATAATTGAAACTAATTAAAACTAAGTTTATTTTGGTATTAATTAATTTTATATTTTATGAGAATCTTTAATAATGAGAATTAGATTTAATAGTGAATGAAAAATATTATGTTGATAAAGAGAATATACTGCATATCAGCATCCACCGAAATGTTTCTTTATAAACACGTGGGATTCCACTTGTTAAGATTAGCATATTCTAAATTATATTTATTGCGTGAAATGCGTGCGTTTATAATAATCTTTTGTCTAATAGCGAAAGTGGTACTATTTCACTGAATATTTACCGGTAAATTTAACATCTTTCTCATTTTCTAAATATTAGCTTTGTCATTTTAGAAATTGAGGAAGGCGTCTCATAAATGCACTGGAGTTTCTGCAAACTAATCATTTCATATTTTATTTTACTAATTTTCCTTCTATTATTTAAGAATTTGACAAGCCACTCTTACCAATGTCTACTCTCATGAGCTTTCGCATGGAATTTAATCCACTAAACTCACTTGGATTCTTCTCATAAGAATCAAACCTCTTACAATCCTAATTTAGTAAGTTCTCTTTATACCTAATCACATTCTCAACTAGACCAATCACATTAAGGTTTGACCGACAATCTCACATAAATACAAAAAAGATACTTCAGTTTCTTCTCACAAAGAGTTTTTACCGATAGTACAGAAATAAACTCATTTGATAGCCCGATCTAGATAATAGATTTTTTTTCATGATATAATGAATAATCAAATTAAAACAGGTGTGAAAATATAAATATGAATATTGTATCAATTAAGCACATAATCAAGTAAAATAGATATCACAAATCGTTTTTATCTTTTGATAAAGATTTTCAATAACAAATTTCAAAAATTTCTTTAAAAAACGACTTTCCAAAAGAGTTTTAAATAAATCTCTTGGAATAGACTCAAAATCCGATATATATTCATATAACGTTTAAGCACAAAATTGAGCACACAGATATAGCGAACATAAATCTAGATATAATAATTGAAACGATCTCACCAAGAATTCCTCTAGAATGATTTGAATATGAATGTGATGATCTTGGTTCTAAAAAATAATCAAGTGTCTTCAAAATAATTTTCTCCACAATTTATCTCACACTCTTGATCTAGATTTTCAAAAACAAATTGCCTAAAAAATATTTCAGAAAATAAATTATTTTTTATCTCAAAAAATTTGATTTTCATTGATAATAAAAATCTTAAAAACGTAGGTCTATTTAAAATAATTTCAAATAGAGGCTCCAACAGCTAGTTGGATAAGATACACTATAAATCTTCTCCCTTAAACTCTTAATGTTTGACTTAGCCTATAACAATTACTTTGACTATGAATTCTGGTCAATTTAAGTCCAAATTTATCCACCAAAATATTTCAAATATCAGCCCCATAAATTATGAAAAGACATTTTATCGGTAAGACCACGAGATCAGAAAGTTTAGGGACTGAAACGCATTTTCAGTAAAACTCTCATTTTCAAATGAAAAAAAAAAATCAAAAAAAAAAAAAAAATCCAAATACTTAAAATATTTTTTAGACCATTTAAAAGTGATTTTAAAATATTTATTTTTAAACATTGAGGCAAAAATATGTTAAAATAACGTTTTTGGAAAGTTTAAAAAATTTCAAGCCATCGGCCAATTGAATCCTCCATGGATCGAACGTTTGTAACCAATTTTCACCAATTTCAAAGATCATTTAGTCGACTGGTACATTATTTCAGTCGACTGATCAAAAGTTTCTGCGAACTTGTATCTTTTGGTTGACCCATAAGTCGATTGATTTCCTCATTTCTCAAAATCTATAGGAACCTGTAATTTTCGATTAACTGATTTCCCTATTAGTCGACCGTTTGATCATTTTTCAACCTTTAACCATTTTTTAAAAAATAGTTACAATCAGACAACAAATTAATTGGATCATCAAAACCATCAAATAGCTTTAGGATTACCATTGATATTTTCAAACTAACAAGGTGTTTTTTGTGAATTATCGAAATAATAGGGATGTGACTGAAATTTATCCTAATAATGCAAGGGGGGTAGTTAGGGTAAAAAAAAAGCACAATTATTAATCCCCACGTAATCTCCACTTGCAATTCACGGTTGAAGGGATTCCCCTGTGCATGATGGTTCCGTCTCTGTGTGTGAATAGAATCTAATCTACCTTAAATATAAACCATCAATGTAGTGGTGTAGCTTTGTGGTGTAGCTTTTCTTCCTTCTTTTAATTTACATGTGTACAATGTTTTAGCACTTTTTATGGGGAAAAAGAATCTAAGTAAATACCATATCATTTATATTTGCAACATTCGTTACAATTAACAACATTTTTTTTTTTGGTAAATTGTGCTCATACATATCAATGCTACATCTACGCATTTTCTTTTTTTCTATACTCATGATCATGAGTGTCCTCACACTCACACAAGGTGTGAGATTAATCTCATTTGGAATTCCGTGGTTATTCTTTCCAACAAGCGTTTTTCCGCAAACTCGAACCTATGACCTTGTAGAAGCTCTCAACTTCTTAAACTCTAGTGTGCCTTGCCGCTTGAGCCATACCATGTTAGTACATTTTAAGCATCTATACCTATGTAAAAAGGTTAAAAAAATAAAATAAAAAAATGACCGAATAGTCTCGTTAGAAAAATTAATTTATCAAAATATTTCACAACTTTTTAAATGAATTATTTAATTCCCAAATTTGCTTTCATCATTATTGTTTAGTCCCAGATTCAAATTTGAACCATATAAAGTGATGATAATATCCCATACAAATCCGAAATTATATATTTAACAACATATCTTTTCATGCCATAAAAATAGAAAGAATTACCTAATTAAACTAAACCACTTATATTCTTAAAATGACGATTTATTTTAATATATTGTTTGCTTGTTTTGATTACATGTTTATGATTGAGGAAATTGACTTCAAAAATATATCCATTTATATATATATTTTGTTGTATAATTTAATATTTGTTGAATACATCATGATGATAAATTTTGTGTGGAATTCAACAATATACATCACTTTTCAATCTATTATTCATTTAATTATATTTAATATTTTTTACAATAAAACTATAGTATATTTATAAAATTTTATTAAAAAAAACATGTTGAATTCAACACGAATGTGAAACATTATGAATGTTCAGGAGTAGCATGTTTAATTTAATACGAATGTGATAGTTTGATGAAAAAATGATGAATGTGATATCATTAATTTCAAAATAATATACATCTGTATATAAATTTATTATATAATTTTATTTTATTTTATTTTTTTGAATTCAACATGATGATAAATCTCATGTGAATTTAACATGCGCCATTGTTCTATCTAAATTTTTTAAGTAATTTTTTATTTAATTACATTCAACAGTTTTTACAATAACAAGACAATAAATTTATAAAATTTTGTTGAACTACTATGTAGAATTCAATGCGAATTTGAAAAATTAGAAAAATTCTAGAAGTATCATGTTGAATTCAACATGAATATAAAAACTAATGAAAACAAATGGTGAATGTGATATCATTTTGAAGGTTTTATTCAGAAGAATATAAATATATAATTAGATCAAGAAAAAAAATATAAAATAATAGTTATTTTGATTTTGATAATATGATTTTGAATTTCTATTTTTTTACGAAGTTATATATCAAGTAAGTAATTGTAGGGGCAAATCTGACCAAATAATCACAAATGAATGCTTGGTAATCCACTTATAAAAAGGCGTATTCGATAGTTTTGGTTACTTAAACTTAAGTCTTTGAAGGGTTTAGAAGGCTTAAAGAAATTTATTTGAACCCTACTTAATCTTACTAATATTATTACACATATATTCAATGAACATACTTGAAAAGAACAATCTTTTGCATTAATGAGTCCACACATTCAATAAGAAATATAAATAATCTGAAAAGTTTAATATTTCCTAACAATTTCAATTTGTCCATCGAAATAAAGAGTAAGAATTGAAAAAAAAAATGCATGAAAAAATTGAAAAAAAATATATTTATTCATTTATAATTTCAATTTGTCCATCGAAATAAAGAGTATTCATTTACCATTCCAATTTAAAATTTTGAAATCTATACGATTGTTACCAAAATAATAAAATGATGCATAAGGATTTTATATTCTAACTTATTATGATAAATTTATTTTTTCTAAATCCATTGCGATAATCTAAAACTAGTATAAGTTAGAATGTGCTAGACAAGATTGTACATTACTTTAAAAAGTCTCTTCTTTCTTATCTTTTTTCTCTAACCTTCTCATTATCCATTAATTGTTTTAGATCAATTATTGAGCCTTACCATTATAGACTAAGGATCAATCCCCACACACAATTAATATGCTAGAAATAAAGTACAAAGTAGGGCCTTCTCATAGGCTTGCAAATAATATTTGCAATTATGTGGAAAGAAGAAGAAAAATGTATTATTGGTACTCTTAAAATTTTATTTGCAATATAATTGTACTATTTCTATAAGAAATGTATAAGCAATGAAGGAATTGAAATTAGAAACAAACGCATGGAAAAATTCAACAATTTTTTATGCGTTCATTTTCAATTCTAATTTCAAGACTCCAATTCCATGCAACGAAATGCTACCTTAGAGTAATATGAGTTTTTTGGGTGTGAATAAGGTTTTTACCTAAATTCTAGTTTTTGTTGAAAAAAAAATGACTTGTGAAATTGGAATCCAAATGAAATTTTGGTAGCTAAACACAAAGGAAGAGAAGACCCTACCAAGATTCCACCTCATAAATCAAAGCAATAGACAACTTTATAAGTTTGCTAAGAGACAACCATTTCATGCTAATTGATATATATATATATATATATATATATATATATATATATGTGTGTGTGTGTGTGTGTGTGTGTGTGTGTGTGTGTGTGTTGGTTTGTCATATAATCCCTAAAAAATGACATGAAAATGGGGGTTTTCTTTAGAAAAATCCATCACACAAACCACCTGATTAACTAAAAAACTTATATAAAAAATTGTCAGTTATTTTAAAAAATTGAAAAAGTTGTTTGATATATTGATTTTATTTTAATTATATTAATAATGTGATAAAAATATAAATTAAAGGCGACTTAAAAAATGGAAGATTTTAAAAATACGAGAGGAGAAAAAAACATTAGGTGTTTTTAAAATAAGGGAAGGAGAACATTAAAAGTTGATCATTGAAAAGTATAAAAAAATATTTTATACAAGGGTTAACTAAACTCTTGGTCCCTGAAGTTTATGGTTAGTATCGATTCGTTTTTTTTCAAAAAGTCCCTAAAGCTTATATGCATTTCTTTTAAGTCCATTAAGTTTTAAAATTGTTCCAATTCCATCCCTAAAGTTACTTGTACATGCCCACTTTTGTTAGGTATTCAATAGAAATTTGACTCAAGTACCAAATCATGAATTATTGATTTTGTTTAGGTTTTTGCACTTTGCATCCCTGAAGTTTTGGAGAAATCTCACTTTACCCCCTATATTTTCAATTCGAACACATTAAACCTTTAATCACCCATGTGGGTAAATTCCCTCATTAAAAATGACAAAAGGATTGACTCTATACGATTTGAATACTTCAGGGTTTAATGTGTTAAAATTAAAAATATAGAGACTAAAGTGAGATTTTTCAAAAATTTAAGGAGTACAGAGTGCAAAAAGCTCTTTTTATTTTTATAAAATAAAAAACAATCTTGATTTCAAAAACTATTTTCAAATCTAGACCAAACATTAAATAAAATAAAAAGTAAAAAATATTCTAAACAAAATTGATTCCTAGTGATGGTGGTGATAGCCATGTAAGAATAACACTCCAATAAGGACCCAAAAGATGAGTGGCAACCAAATGTGTATCTCACTCAATCTTCTATTTTTAGTTGTTTTGATTATCCACTTTCTTTGGATGTTATTTCCCATGCCTTCCTATTCTTCTTCCCTCCAACCCATTATTTCCCCATCCTCCTAGTTGGGTAAATGATGATGGAATGTGTTCCTATAGCATCCCATCCTTTTAGTATGGCACCCCCTCACTTGTTCCCTTTTATTATAATAATACATAGGGTAAATTATCTTTTATTTCCGCCTATTTTGCATAATTAATACTTTATCTCTTTCGACTTTCGAAAAATTATATTTTATCTACTTCTACTTCTGAACAAAGTGAGAAACTGATTTTTTTTTTTTTTTTTTTCATTTAGATGAACAAAATATGCTTAAAAAGGATGAAATTAAATTTTTCATCAAATTTTTAGATGAAATAGACAAAATTACCTCTTTATCTTAATTTTGAATTGATTTTTACGAAAGGACAATTTCAGCTATTTTATCCCAAAATTGAATGAAAAATTTAATTCCAACAATTTTTAAACATATTTCATTAATTTAAATGGAAAAAAATTTAATTTTATTCAAAAGTAGAAATAGATAAAATGTAGTTTTTTTTAGGTGGAGCGAGTAAAATGCTAGATAAAATAAGGAAGGGTAAAAAGGTAATTTATCTAATATGTATTAAAAACTACACTTCAAATGAGCCAAGTGGCCTAAGCCATGAGGTCATTAAGTTCACTAACTCTATCTAGTCATAATCATCATTATATTATATGACGTTATGGATCGTTATTGGCACTCCCAAATTGCCTACTTGTATCCAACTCAATTGAAAAAGATGAAAAAAAAAAAAAAAAAAAAACCAAAATAAATAAATAAAATCCAATAGAAATTCTCAAAAAATGCTACTTTTAGATGCAAAAGGGTTAAATCAATGCACCCTTTTCGGAGTTACTAAATTTAGACAGATTACTGTTTTTGAATATTTATTTTTCAAAATATAAATTCTTGAATAAGACAGTCAAACTTTATTGAAATACGATTTAACGATTTAAAATATTTTTTTAATGAATTAATTGAGATCGGTCCATTTTTAATCTAATCATCTATTAATAAATCAATCCAAGAGGTGTTAGTCCATTTGACATAAGGAGATGTTCTTTTTTGCTAACAATCAGAGTTTGACTCTCTTGAAAAATACTCTAAGAATTAAATTTTGAATTTAATCATGAATACACCACCAATAAAGAGAAGTGTGCTCTTAAGATCATTCGGAAAAATTATTAGTCGAGGTGCGCGTAAGTTGGTTCGAACACAACTTACTGTAAAAAGAAAAAAAAAATCTATTAATAAATCAGGATTTAACAGTCCACTTTTAATTTTAAAAGATAAATGATTGAAATTGAACTCATGCAACTTCTCAATCCACTAATTCCAAATTTCACTATAACACTCAGTCCACTGAAATTGAATAACTTAATGACTTAAACGAAAATGTAAAATTTTGAGGGGGAAAATTCATGCTTAAAAATTATTCTATTTTTACTTTTAAAACGGTTGAATTTAATTATACTTTGTATCTTTCAAGTTTCACATGTGCAAATTCCTAATTTCTAATAAAAAAAAACCTAACTCAATAATTTTCTCACCGTAAACCATTACAAGAATTAAAATTTTAATATAATTACCAAAAATTTTCTCAAAATAAAATAAAATTTAAACTAATATATTTGAATTAGTTAATAATGGAGATTATAATTTTTTAAAGAAATTCTCAATTAGATAAATATGATTTATTAGTGGATAAAGTGCATTGAGTAGTGGCAATAGTATTTCCCCAATAATGCAGGTCAAAAGAAAGAGGCGTATTTCATGATGATTTTTTATTTTTATTTTTATTCTTATTGTGGGACCGACAGCATAGCAATGGTTAAGTTGTATTGGTCAGTCTTCTTGTCAGCTTACCAGCATTACCTACTTTAGCATAACAAATTGGTTGCCCCCATGGGTGCTTCTAGAGCCCCTTCCCTCAATTATTTCATTTGACTCCTTTTTTAATATCTTTTTAAAAAAAAAAAAAAAAAAAAAATTTGAGAAATTTTATTTTAACTTCTTTTATTTAATTTTAAATATATTAAATATTGAAATATCTAAATCGTGTCAAATGAATCATTTTATCATTTTTTTTTTGTGACGAAATTTATCCACGTGAGTGATTTCATGTCTGACACGTGGCTCATTTCTGTCATAAAATATAATAGAGTTATCGATTTGGATTAACTTGACATAATTTGAATATTTAATGTGTTTAAATTGAAAGTACATTGATTAAAATTGAGATTTTTCAAAAGTTCAAAGTGAAAAAATCTCAATTTTTTAATATAAAAATATAATTTATCACTTCAAGGTATTAAAATTATAATTTAGTTTAGCAACATGGGCAAAGTCCTATGAAGATACTCTCTTATCGTTTATATAAAACATACTAAATGATATATCTTTAAACGATAAATCCCTCTGATTTGATTGAGATATACATTTAATTAAGAGAGGATCAAATATTTAAATTTGACTTTAGGACATTAATAGAACACTTTTTTTTTTTTTTAAATTAGGAGGTTAGCATTTAATTTTAGAAGAGACAAATATAAAATGAAAATAAATTTAATTTTGTATAATTTTTACAAGTTTCTTCCTGATATTTGCCTTTTTATGTCACATCGTTCCAATTGACGGTTTTTCATAACTTTATCGTTGTAATTTGACACAAAATTGAACTTGAGTAAAATTTGAATGGTAAAAAATGCAAATTCTATTTTTTTTTTAATGTGGAAGTCATGATTAATTCTCCTGATAAAATTGATAATAATTGGTCAATTGGGAAAAAAATTCAAAGGAATTTTTTTAAAGATTAAAATATGAAGGGGAAAAACTATGATTGTATCAAAATTTCGGGGTGAAAAATATAATTTAACCTATGAACGATATTATATGGAAGACGCAATATAGAAAAGGAATAATCGAGGAAATGTAAGAGAATTCACACTAGAAAAGAGCCAAACGATCGCCAATTAAGACTATTGATATATCTCCATCAATGAAAAGACATCGAAAATATCGGCCCATTTTGGACTACTCATTACTAGTGCATTGAGTTATACGCATGTCAAATGAGACTTGTTCTCCATGAGGCCCCTACCAACTTGGAGGTCCACTTCATGAATGTTACCACACAAATTTAGAATAAAAATGAAAATTTAGGCTAGTATGGCTTTGATTCTTGCTTCGGCTCTTAAAATTTTAGAACTAATATATATATATATATATATATATATATATATATATATATATATATATATATATATATAATAGATACATTTCTATTTTTAAAATTTTGAGAGTAATTTAAGAGTATTTTCTGAATTTCTTAATATTCTGAAAAACAAAAAAAGAATGTTGATTCTTATTCCTTTTCACAAAACAATTCTCACTACTATTTTACCGACCACCAACACCACCCGTGTGCCATTATACATTTAAAGAAAAAAAAGAACAAACATTGCAACCAAACGTGTCTCTTATTTCTGTTCTCATAAATTAAAAGAAACAATTTTATGACAATGGTCATACAGAACATGTTTTTGTTTCCGAAATACTCCTAAATAGAAATAAAATTTTCATCCCACCCCATTCTAGTTTATTAGAAGTAGAAATAGAAAAATAGAAACACTAACCAAACGCCACCTTAGGAACAACTTTGTTAAGTTTTTTTTTTTTTGAAATCTAAAAATTAGAGAGTAGAACAGAAATAGATTTCATGTTCCCACCATTTTGTTTTACTTTTCAATTTTCTAGGAACAAAAAGAATTTGTTTACTCACATGTTTTTATTTATGTACCATTTTTTTGGAAATAGAAAAATATTAGGAAAATATAAACACTAGACAAACTAGGCCTAACAACAAAATAGAAATTAAAAAAGGTAAAAATATTGCAAGAAAAAATAGAGAAATTACCACTACACCCCCTGTATTTGAGACGATGACCACCATAATTATCTTTCTTTTGTCAAATGCCAAGTATTGTCCGAGAGATGACCAAGAAGGGGTTGAATTAGGTCTTCAAAAAACTGTTAACCTTTATATGTTTGTTTAAACAAAATCCTCATAGACTTCTTTAGTATAATTTGTGTAAGTTTGTATAAGAGATATGAAATTATAATTACACAATAAAAAGTATAAACACCAAACAGGGTAAGGAAAAAGACAATCACATATACAACACACAAGGAGTTATAGTAGTTTAGTATGAGCTCTCAGAGTGAGTTCTAAATTCACTAAATCATTGTCCCTCTTCCTAGGTCAAAACTCGACCCTCAAACTTAGCAAGAGACACTCTCTTGGATTTTCTAGTCCTTTTCCAGGCAAAATTAAACTTCACTACCAAGATACACTCTCTTGTTTTTCTTCACATCTTCTTCATTGACGAGATCAAGTCACCACTCCAAAGGCCCCACATTTGGTTCCGCTTAGTCTTTTGATATTTCAATTCAATTAATTTTTTTTTAAAAAAAACTCTAAAGACAATTTTCACAATTGAGTAATGAGCTTACTCAACCTAGCAGTTTTGTATTCTAAAACACAAAACACTGGAGTTTCTAAAGACTCTCTATAGAAATACACCATAAATAATTCTATAGTGTTTGTTCTACAATATAATGTCCCTCAATAAGATATATATTCAAATTAAGTACAAGAGTGAAAATTAAGAAAATACTAATAATCAGACAAATAGAAGGTGTATTAAGGTTTTGCAAATTCTTCGAACGTAATTTTATCTATCATTTTTAGCATAGTCTTATTCTTCTTACATTGATCAATAATTATCTCTCTCAATATGATGAAACAAACAATGATAAGAAAAAATTATCAATATTACATTTATGACTTATTCAATTTAACAAATAGAAGGTGTTTAAGATCTTGATATGAATAATTCATGTTGGCAGTGCGAGTTTTTCCGATATCCAATATGCCGTGTTAAACTTAATAAGACTTATATAAATAAAGATGGAATATTCAACATGTTATACTTTCAATAATATCTCAATTATTACAAATCAACACAAATAATTTAATCAATAAATTTTACTCGATAAAACAATTTAGATCAATTTTAGCACACAAGTAATTTAACATTTGAATCAAACAAAATTTCTACACAATAATTGTATCACAAAAATTAGCAAGGCCATACGTAAAATCAATAATATGTATTAAATAATGTACTCGAATTTACTAAAGAAAATCACAGAAAAATCAAGTATTTCACAAATTTAAGCATAAAATGATTTTTATCTAATATACCTTGATAAATGATAATTAAATACCAAACTATCATTGATCAAATTAATAACAATCTCACGGAATTCAATATAAAAAATATAATCATTGAATCACAACTTGGAATCTGAAAATGTAGATCACAATAGGCTTGGTTTTTAGTAAACAAATCACTCAATTAAATTTCTCGTATAAGAACTAGTGAATTTTCACAAAATTTCTTCTGCCTTTTTCTCACAATATTCAAGATCTATGTATATCAAGTTGCAACGAATTTTTTTTCTTGATTTTCTTTTTAAATTCGTGATCAATTAATATAATTATATAATCAACAAATAAAAAATATGATTGTTGGAGCCCCAATAGGTTGAAGGCCCACTACCTACAACGTTCAGTATTCGAAATCTTTCTTCGTGGGCACTTAGGTAAGCTGGTCTTCTGGTCAAGTTTTTCCTCTGCTCTTCCTTTGATAAAATATGGTTCGAGATATCTCCAACAGCTATATTGATTTTGGCTCAGAAATTTTGAAATATATCAATGTGTTTAGCCACAAATACAACTTAGATTCATGAGGAAAAGATTTAAAAACGTGCAACCATCAATGGTCAATCCAAGACCTCAAAAAGAGGTGATTGGTCAAGAAAGTGTCAATGAATTTTGAATGGAATATATATATTTTAAGAAAATATATTCTCACACTTGAAAACTCTTCAAAAAAAAAAAAAAAAAACATTCCCATATATTAAGGAAATCATTTAACCATGTTTAAAATGAATATAGAATAAATAAATATGAAAAACGGTTGGTTGATTCTAAAATTGCTCAACCATCTTGGAGATATGTTCAATAACATTCACTTCCTATCTGAGTCGATCGAACATTTAGGATAAGTTAGTTGATCAAATGTGTACGGTTTTCAAGTTTTTGTCCAAGGAAGTAGACCGTGTGGGTGATCCGGTTGACCATTTTTAACTGATTTTCAATTTCAATACTTTCTATTAGATCAAATTGACCACATTGCTTGGCCAACTTACTGAATTGGACAGAACATCAATTATTACATGTTTTCAAGTTGTTTCAAGTATCAACATTCACACCACACATCCTAATCATTCTCACAAATGATATTATGCCATATAAACATGTAACTATGAATAATATGAATCGCATGTGTGATCATGCATTGTGTGTGAACCTAGGAGTCAATCACATGTAATCTTAGAAATAGTGTTATTATCGAAGACTCAAAATTTTCATTGCATTCTTCAATTATTCATTGATTCTTGTGGTGGCTCCTCTTTAAGGAAGAGATCACTCAACACATTCGATTAGGGATATTACACATATAAGCACACGAACATAAATAACATTCCCTGAGCCATTTATGCCGACACCTAATCCATTACATCATTACTAAATCAATTATTGATATCATCAAAATCAAATAGTTCAACAATACCCCCCCTTTCTTATGATAGAAATACAGGTAATGGATTGACATACAATTGAATGGATCGAATATTAAAATCGTTTATGTACGTTGAGGAGTATAATTTTTTTTAAATCACAATTAATATCCAATACCTTAAAGTTGGATCTATACATACTAACATTAAAACAATAAATAGAGAAATATTAAATCTCATTTAATATAATTGTTACCTCTTTCAAAGGCCCCACACTTATGTCTCATAAGACACACAAAACCAAACCTAAAGTGATCGTCGATGAAGGTAATGAAGTATGAAAATCTTCTTCAAGCTGAGGAGCTCATAGGCCCATACACATCAGTATGTACCAGACATGATATGTCAACAACCCGTTCCTAATGTTCAAGAAAGGGTGACTTGGTTCTTTCATCCATGAAACAAGATTCAAAACTTGGTAGTGGTTCCAAGCCAAATGGACCCAAGAGCCCATCCTTAACTATTTTTTTTATTCTTTTTTCATTAATATGACCTAACTTGAGATGCCACATGTAGGTAGAATTTTTGTCTCTCAATCTTTTATTTGTTATACTTTCATTTCAAATGTTGTTAATTTCACCACACGTTTTCAAACGGTAAAGTTTGTTCTAACATATGACCAAGCAAACCAGCTTTGAATGGATATAAATAGTACATTTATTATTCTAAAAAACAACTAAATAACCATCCTTTAGTAAACAAGAAATAGAAATAATGTTTCTAAAACTTTAGTCATAAATAAGCAATATTTGAAATTTAAAATATGTTAAGACAGTAGCCTTAAGTGAAGGTCTCATACGACTAATCCATCAACTCTTGTTCCATTTCCCTCACCTAGCGAGGTGTCCCATTTACTCAATTTTCTGCTTCTTTAGACCCTGCATAGTAGTACGTAAGTATGAACTAGCACCAGAATTTAAAATCCAATCCAAAACTGATTAGGTTGTCAAACAACTTATAACAACAAGCATATATGACATACATTCAGAAGGTTTATTTCTCGAACTTAGGAAATAGAAACTAGACTAATCATCATATATTTGATATGGTTCACACTACTAGACTGCATTAAATATTCCAAAAAGTATAATTTTTATATGGGAGCAAACACTAGTGGCTTGCTATTAGCATACATCTTGAGAGACGTGTTTAGAAGCTCTATTGCGCTTTGTGGTTTAAACTACAGTCTTTATTTGAGTCAACATGTTTACTCGACTAAGGATGTAAACATATATTGTATTAAAACTATATGAGAAGATGACAAGTAAAATCCTAATGAGAAGATTTGTGAAGAAGTCCAAGGGACCTTTGACAAAGTATTAGCTCAATCTCGTTGGGAAGAGATTAGGATAATGAATCCAGGAGATGAAATTTCGGTGGTCTAGAGAGTGAATCTGAATATATTAGTGTTGACCTTTGTTTTGTTTTGGATGTATTTGTTTAATTGTGAATTGTTTTCACTTATTGTACACAGTGGTTTGGGCATCACTTCTGTCTAGGAAAGGGGGTTAGAAATCTAAAGGAGTGAAGCTTGACCTCTTCCTGAGAAAAAAGGATTAGGAATCCAAAGGCGTGAATCTTGGTGAGTTAGGGTAGACCTCTGCCCAGGAAAGAGATTACAAAATCCAAGAGAGTGAACCCCGGTACATTAGATTTAGTCTTAGTCTGAGAATGGGGATTAGAAAATCCAAGAGATGAACTTTTAGAAAGATTGAAAAGGTTTGGTCTTCACTTGTGAAGACAATCAAAATGATTAGTGGATTAAAACTCTCTACATAAGCTCGGAGGAGTAGACATACAACAAAAATCATGGTGTTATGTGGTTGGTTGCTTTTCTCCATGTCTATCTTATTGTGATTGTGTTTTACATGTAAATCATGTTTGTTGGTG
Source organism: Eucommia ulmoides (assembly GCA_016647705.1). NCBI lineage: Eukaryota > Viridiplantae > Streptophyta > Magnoliopsida > Garryales > Eucommiaceae > Eucommia > Eucommia ulmoides. Next base: position 69,225,327 of record CM028332.1, on the reverse strand, counting down.
TGATTAATTTACTCTGATGCCTTTATTATACTCATTCAAATGTTCAAACAATCGTCAGCATTATTCTCATTGTCTACTAAAGAGATTGCGTAAGTGTTTTGTGATTGGTATTGGAGCTCGGTCCATTGGATCAAGCTTAACATCTTTGTATAAAAGATCTGAGATTTTTTTTTCTTGTTCAAGCATTACAAGGAAAGGATGGCAAGTCATAGCGGGATCTCCAGCTAAAAGGATATATTATCGTCAAGGATATTGTCCTAGATTCTTAGGTAATAATTCCAAAATTACCTACTAGAGTTAATTATTTAAATTTTGTTAAATCATTGGTAGATAAATCAAGTATGTTGTTATCCTAAGAACGCTAGGATAAACAATAAGTTGCATGATGTCTTTCTAGATCTATAAAAATTGAGCATTTCCAAATCCTATTTTAAAAAGATAATGTCATACACTTTCAGGAAAAAAATGATGCCTTACTATTGTGTTTTTTAGGAATCGGAATCACAGCTTGTGTAAAACAATTGAAATCAAAATATTGAGATTATAAAAAAAATAAAAATTATGACTTGATTTTGTGAAAACAAAGCTTTTGAAAAATGAATCAATTTGAAATGATAAACAGTGTGCTTTTAAATATTTGGATTTGAAAATTAATGTCTCTCTACAAAAATGAGATTCACACCACTTCACTTGTCCTATTAACAAAAGAATCCTAATTTTGTGGTAGTGAGTTGGGAGGGTGGTAGTGGTGAGTACGACTGGGGAGGTAGAGTGGATGGATAGTAGTGATGGTGTTGGTTGGTACAATTGGGGAGGTAGAGGGGTTGGACAGTTATGGTGGCGGTGGTCAAAAAAAGGGGGATAAATGGTGGTGGTGGGTACGGTTTGGGGGAGAGAGGGGGTTGGACGACGGTGGTGGATGGAAGGAAGGGGGCAAATGGTTGTGGGGTGGGGCTGGCTGGGTTCATCTAAGTTAGGTAGAGAGAATTGAAAAATAAAAAAAAAATAAAAAAAATAAAAGAAATAAAAGAAGAGAAGAAAAAATAATAATAATAATAAAAGAAATTAAAAATGCAGAAAATGGGTTAAAGTCAACAAAAAAAAGAAGGGCAATTAACTAATTTTATGAATAAATTTTATATCATAAGGATAAAATTAAAATATAAACGATGACATCTGTAAATCAAGTTTAATTTGGGAGGTCGTATGTTTTCATTAAAAAAAGATTAGGAGGGTCATACCGTCGCAACTACAGGGGTGTGAGTTACAAAAACATACTAATTTGTACATAATTTACTTGAGTATTTTTAAATTAAATTTTGGTGTGAGTTACAAAAACATACTAATTTGTACATAATTTACTTGAGTATTTTTAAATTAAATTTTTTGGGAAATTCTAACTTAAAATTATTTATCAATGGGTAAATTGATGTTTTTCACTTTTAAACTAATTCTTGTAGCTTTATCCGATTTCAAATTATTCAACACTAAATCTTGGAGGTCAATAAATTAATTGTAATAATATATATAATAAAACATGACGTACATAAATTCTCTAGATAAATTTCAGTCGTTCTTTGTCTTCAGAGATAAAGAGTGATTCAGATTAATCTAAAAATATAACATAAATATAAATTATATTTATGTTTAATCTTATGTATTTTATACTTAATTGAAGAGAATTTTTTTTTTTTTTGTATGATTGAGAAAGGAGAATATGTTTTTTCTATATATATAAATCTATAAAAATAATATTTGGACATCAAATTTACTAATAATATTAAAACATTAAATTTACGGAAATTAAATTAAAGAAATAATATAAAAGAGAAAATGTAATATAAGACAATCATATAATTAAATTTACGGAAATTATAGAAATAATACATGCACATTAAATTTGAATTAAATTTACAGAAAGTATAGAAATAATATATGCACATTTAATTTAGTAATAATATTGAAGTATTAAATTTACAAAAATTAAATTAAAGAAATAATATAAAAATTTAATGTGCATATATTATAGAAATAATATACAAAAATAATGCACATTAATTTTATAAAAATTATGATATATATATATATATATATATATATATATATATATATATATATATATACATATCAAATTTAGTAATAATACTAAAATATTAAATCATTAAAGTTTTAAAAATTAAATTAAAAAAATAACATAATTTAGTAATAATTGGGTCAATTACACTTTATCCCATATGGTTAGACCGTTTTGCACTTTGTCCTTTGTGGTATTCGCGTCACCATTTGTCCCCTATGGTTAGGTTTTTATTGCACTTTACCCTTCTCGTTTGCACTTTGCCCCTGTAGTTAGGCCTACGTCACGGGATAAAGTGCAATAAAATCTAATTATAAATGACAAAGTGGTGACGAAAGTATCCTAGGGGAATAAAGTACAAAATGACCTAACTACATGGGAGTAAAGTATAATTAACCCATAATAATACTAAATTGTTAAAGGGGCATGTACCGGGAGGTTCTTTTTTGCAATTTCATTCACCAATCAAGCTCAAGTGCTTTTTTTTTTTGCACCAAGAATTCTTTTTGGCCATTTCTTAACCAAACTATCCCTCACTCAATTTTCACCCTTAATTTCACATCCATTTTCGTAGCTGCAACATCTCCACCGTTGCTGTTCACCGTTGCCGTCACTGTCGCCATCGACTTCGTCGTCACTGTTTGAGTTCGCTGTCGTCACTGTTACCGTCCCCGTCTCTGTTCGTCTTCACCATGCTATCATCGTCCCTCGTCATTGTTCGCCTTCAACTTTGTTGTTTGTCTCCGTCGTTCGCCGTCGCCATTTTGCCTCCACCGTTCGTCGTCGCCGTTTATTATTCTATTCAATACCGTTGCTATTCGTCGTTGATGAAAATCCACAGTCACAAGCCTGCCAACAATTCCATAGTTGCATTAGCTAGGGTTTAGATCAAAAAATATTAAATTACACTTTCGCCCCATGATTAATTTTAGTTTCAAATTTTTTTTTTCACTTTCATCCCTAAAACTTTGTTGGTATAATTCCAATTAAATAGTGCTAATTACATTTTCTCCCTCATTAGTTTTAGTTTCAATTTTTTCTTTTTCTTTTTACACTTTCATCCCTAAAAAAAAATAGTATTAAATTGGTAGAATTCCAATTACAAGAGTATTAATTACATTTTTGCCCTCATTAATTTTAGTTTCTGTTAGTAGTCAAATGTTATATTCAACACGCATGTTGAATATAATACTGACTAATCACAACTGTTTAAAAATAACTACAGTTTATTAGACAATGTTACATTTAACATGCACGTTATATTAGTATCCAAAACACTTGGGTTCAATCAGAAAAGTAATCAATGTTATATTCAACACGCGTGTTGAATGTAATACTTACTAAATCTTTCCAAATATTCAAAAAATAATATGCGTGTTAAATGTAACATTGTCTACTATTTTCAAAATCAGTTTTCATAATGCTGTTGGATGTAATCTGATTGAACCAATTTATTTCAAAATATTATCAACACATGAATAAGAGATATCTTCTCATCATCCAAAATAATTTAATCTAACTAACTCAACCAAATTTAAATTCTCATCATACTCAAAAATTGATAAATCCAAACATCATAACTTGAAGTAAACTTCTAATCAATCCAAAAATATTGCCTGAACTAGACAACTGTGCACGTTGAAAATGTAACACTCAATCCAAACATAGGGGAATAACTTTTTATCATTTTATCAAATTTGATAAAATCAACCGAAGAACAAAACAAGAAAAGTGTCAATGCTTACAAACAATATACGTGTTAAATGTAACATTATCTGATCTTGTCAAAAATTCAAATACAATATGAGTGTTGAATGTAATAACTGTGCGCATTGAATATAACATTATCTGAATTAAACATAGGAAAAAATGACCTATTAATCCCAAACATAGAATATATCTTCTCACCATCCAAAAGACTTTAATCGACCTAACTCAACCAAATTTAAATTCTCATCATGCTTAAAACTTGGTAATCCAAAACATAATAAGCTGAAGTAACTTCTAGTCAATCCAAAAATAAAATCAACCGAAGAACAAAACAATAAATTGTCGGTGCTCACAAATAATATACATGTTGAATGTAGCACTATTTAATTTTGTCAAAAATTCAAATACAATATGAGTGTTGAATGTAACAACTAACGTGTTGAATGTAACATTGTCTGAATTAAACATAGAAAAAAATGACCTATTAATCCCAAACATAAGAGATATCTTCTCACCATTCAAAACACTTTAATCGACCTAACTCAACCAAATTTAAATTCTCATCATGCTCAAAACTTGATAATCCAAAACATAATAAGCTAAAGTAACTTCTAGTCAACCCAAAAATAAAATCAACCGAAGAACAAAACAATAAAGTGTCGGTGCTCACAAATAATATACGTGTTGAATGTAACACTATCTGATCTTGTCAAAAATTCAAATACAATATGAGTATTGAATGTAACAACTGTGCGTGTTGAATGTAACACTTTAATCGACCTAACTCAACCAAATTTAAATTCTCATCATGCTCAAAACTTAATAATCCAAAACATAATAAGCTGAAGTAACTTCTAGTCAATCCAAAAACATTGTTTGAACTAGACAATTGTGCGTGTTGAAACGTAACACTCAATCCAAACATACGGGGGATAACTTCTCATCATTTTATCAAAATTGATAAAATCAATCGAAGAACAAAACAAGAAAAATGTCGATGTTCACAAACAATATACGTGTTGAATGTAATACTAACCGAAGAACAAAAACAGGAAAAGTGTCGATGCTCACAAAACAATATATGTGTTGAATGTAATACTGTTTGATCTTGTCAAAAAATCAAAAACAATATAAATGTTGAATGTAACGCTTGTGCTTGTTGAATGTAACACTCAATCCAGCATAGGGGAAAAAAAAGAGTAAAAACATAGTCTATTGAAAATTCTAGGGCTTCAACAAAAATAAGAATCAAGAATCGAAAACAAGAAACGATTGAATTGGATCGAAGGTAACAATTTTTCTGTAGATCGTTAACATCATTGATGGGGGAGATCTAACTGAAATAATTTCATCAATTATTTCATCCCTAAAACCTAAATCAATTTCTGCAAATGAAATCAAAATCGAAATGAACAAATCGAAAATCGAAAATTGAAATCGAGAAAGAGAGAGAGAGAAACTTACACATATGATTGAAAGGGACATGCACCAGGAGGTCAACGAATAGAAATCTGGAACAATAATAAGCAATGAATGGAAATATGTAAACAGAAATCAACGAAATCAACGAAAGACATCAAACCTCAATTTGCAAAAATGGTTCGGTGACTTGCGAAATTTGCGAAAACATGAGATTTAGCAATCTATTAGGTCTAATTGATGAGGGAGATGATGATATCGAGCGGCGACGGATACGGCGGCGACGGGCGACGATTAATTAGGGGACAAACGATTGACGACAGACGGCGATACTGATTGGTAATGGCGATGACAGTTGAACAACGAGGCAGAGAAGAAAATGGAAGAGTACGGAGACGAAAAACGACAATGAATCATGCGATAATCGAACGGTGATGGACAACGATATCATTGGACACGGGTGACGACTTTTGAACGGGAGACAGAGAAAGAATGGGAAGAGCACGGCGAGAAGGAAGAAAGATTAGGGTTGAATTGCACCATGGGCAAAATGGTAATCTGACATTGGACTTTTTTAAAATTGGAACTAATCAGTTCAAAAAATGATTAGGATGGTACTTAATGGTTCAATTTTAACTAATTGGTATTTATTGGTACATGAAAAATTAAAACAGTACATAGTGATAATTCTTCCATTATTAAATTTATAAGAAATGATATATTAAATTTAATAATACTACTAAAATAATAAATTTACGTAAATTAAATTAAAAAAAAATAATATAAAAAAGAAATATAATATATAGAAATTATGAATATTAAATTTATGAAAATAACAGAAATAATATATAAATATTAAATTTAGTAATAATGTTAGAACATTGAATTAAAGTGATAATAAAAAAAAATATAATATAAAAAAATTATTAACATTAACTTTACGAAAATTATAAAAATAATATATGAACATAAATTTAAGATATAATATAAAAGAGAAAATACAATATACATAATTTATGAACAATAAATTCATGAAAATTATAGAAATAATATATCAACATTATATTTTGTAATAATACGGAAACATTAAATTTACAGAAATTATAGAAATAATCTATGGTGATTAAATTTAGTAATAATACTAAAATATTAAGTTTATGAAAATTAAATTAAAGAAAAATATAAAAACGGATATCTAATATACAAAAATTATGAATATTAAATTTATGAAAATTATTTAAATAATATATTGACATTCAATTTAGTAATAATACTGAAATATTAAATTTTTTTATATAAATTAAATTTAAAAAAATAATATTAAATTATGTTTGTTTTTTTTTTTAATTTTTTTTTACATCCGTTTCTTCAAGCACAAATTATGCGCTTGTTAGGGAAAAAAATGTGAAATAACTAGAAGATTTGAGAGAAAAAGCAAAAGAATATCCCCAAAAATACAACCTAAAACCAAAATCCTAGCCAATATCCTACTGATAGACTAGTCTATTTCACATAAAGGATATGTAAATTCAATAGTAACAATACTATATTCCCAAAAAAAATAAAAATAAAAAATCTCTCACAAAAAATTATGTGCAAATCGAAGCCCAGTCATTGGGTTATTAAGTCCAAATCCAGATATCAACCTCATTAGACCTGGATGTAAGCACAAGCATTTCAAGACCCACCATGCACTTATTAATAATTAAGAGCATCAGCAACCATACAACCTATTCCAACACACTTTTTAAAATAAATAAGCCCATTAAAAATCAATTGTTTTAAACCCAAATCACTTAAAAAAAAAAAAGCCCAACTAGCATATAAATCACAAAACCACACAAATTAAAGTAAAAGATACCTGCAATTGACTTTCATTTTATATTATATCAAATTATCTTTCATTTTGTAAATACCAGAGATATTTTCTATCTTTTTACTCAAACACTACCTACCTCCCTTATTGATTAAAAAATAATAAATTTTTTATTATAATACCAATTTTACTCGACCATTTAAAAAATAATTAAATAATAAAAAACTAAAATACATAAATAACCTTTTAATTTATATATATTCATCGCCACTTCCTACCACTGCACCCATGGCCACCACGACCTCCTACCACCCCCGCCACCCATCACCCCACTGTCACCTCCCACCGCCGCCGCTCACCACCCGCCGCCACCTCCCACCACCACCACCACCACCACCACCACCACCACCCACCCAACACCACCTCCCATTATCGCCGCCCAACATCCCCCACCCGCCGCCACTTCCTACCACCGCCACCACCTACCACCCTCTGCCACCCACCGCCACTACCCACCCCCATTTTTAAAAAAAATAAAAAATAAATATATATTTTAACCATTTCATTTAAAAAAAAAAATTTAACCCTTTCATTAACCATTTTTTCTCTCTCTCCGGTGGTGGTGGGGGTTGGTGGTGGCGGCGGTGGGCGGTGGGCGGTGACGGTAGGTAGTGGTGGAGACGATGGGTAGTGGTAGGGGAGTTGGCAGTGGGAGGTGGTGGGAGTTGAGCAGTAGCGGTGGGTGGTGGTGGGAGGTGGTGTTGGGTGGTGGCGGTGGGAGGTGGCAGACGGTGGTGCGTGGTGGCAGCGGTGGCAGTGGGTGGTGGGAGTTGGGCGGTGGCGGTGGGAGTTGGATGGTGGTGAGAGGTAAATATAATTATTTAAAAAGTTAAGAGTAAAAAATATAATTTTAAAAATATAGAGATATGATTTTTTTTTTTTTTGAAATAACCTAAGAGTAATTTTATCTAAAGAGAGATAAGTAATATTTGAGCAAAAAGATAAGAGAAGTTTCTGGTATTTGTAAAATAATAAATGAGGTATTTGATATAGTATAAAATAATAGAGAAGGTCAATGGCATATATTCCTGAAATAAATTAATATTACTGAGATTTATTTGTTTTAAAAGTAATACATTATTAAAACTAAAAAAATAATCATAAGTACACAATGTTTACTACTAGACACTACTACCTGTTCATTTTTTTATAGTTTCTATTTTTTTCAACATTTACGGTTTGTTTGGTTGAACGGAATTGAAGTGGAATGGAATCGTCATTTCATTGTTAATTTCGATTCTCTTATTTGGTTGTCCAATGAAATAAAAAATTTTAATCTATTAGAATAAAAGATAATGGAATTGAATTCCATGATTCATAAATTGGAATCAACCTAGCCCAATCGAAACAAAATTTCCACAAAAACCCATTTTCAAAAGCCAATCTCTATTATTAGAAATAATCTATTTTGTAATCATTTTTTTTAAATAATCTATTATCATATATATATATATATATATTCAAAATTGATATCTACAATGACATTATGTGAATTTGTTATATTTCATTGTTATATTCTTTTTTTCATTTCATAACAACCAAACAAGAGAATTGAATAGTCATTCTATTGACAAATCTATTTCATTCATTTTCTCATTCTATCATTTTTCCCATTCTATTCCATTTCTTTTCCAGCAAACTAAACAATCCGTTACGCTGCGTTTTGGTACGCTGGTATAGAATGAAATGCAATGGAATGACAATATGATTGTATTAGTATGGCAATGAAATGGAATAAACATTATCATTCCTATGTTTGGTGATAAAAGAGATTACATATGGTATTGGAATAACATTAAAGGGAAAAATAGTAATTTAATTTTTTTTTCAAATGGTACAATAGTTAATTTCATTATAATTCAAATATTTGGTTAGTATTTGGTTGCATTTTCTGGCTGATGAATGATTAAAGGCTATGTACCAAATATAGGAATTTAATGACCATTCTAATCTCATCTTGAATCCCGTACACCAAATTTAACGTTGAAATCAATTGAGATTATTCTTTCCCAATATAGAAGTTGAAATGGACTGTGGTACTATGATTGATACATAAGTTTTACTTCAAGATTGTTTTTTTTTTTTTATTGTTTTTTTTTTTTTTAATAAATAAATAAATAAAATTGTTGAAGAAGTAATATAAATTATATGCATCAAGTATAAATAATAATCATATTTTATCTTGCTCGTTGACACTATTGTGACTTCGAATTTGGGCATAATGCTCACAAAATTTATTTACTGCAATTTGAATTGTAGACCAATGGATTCATTAAATACTTCTTATACGTGTGAAATTAAACATAAATTCTTTGACAAAATATTTTGCATTTGTGCTCATTTCTATGTATTGCATTTAAACTAACGTTAAGCCAAACTGATATGAGGAAATTGTCTTGAAATGAAAAATTACAAGCGCGTTGTGCTTTGTTTCTTAATTCAAAGTTTTGGCTTGGTTGATATTGATCAGCTGTTGACCCGCTAACCTGGCAACCAATCTCCACTCGCGCTAGTGCTTTTGGCCCCATAAGTTAAGAGAAAAAGATGTTTCTCCCATTGGGACTCATTGAGTCATTTTGTAAGACCTTAAAATCGTAGAAAGTTCTTTCAGCCATTTACCTTTCGCATTGGCCAATCTTTTTTTTATTGCTTCCTTGATGGATTTATTAGTCACTTCAACTTGACCATTAAATTGTGGTTGAGCTAGAGTGCTTGTTCAATGATCTATCTTTAACTCCGTGCACATTTTTGGTCACCTTTCCACCTATGAAAGGAGTCCTGTTATTTGAAATCAACACTGTTGAAATTCTAAACCTGCAAATTATATTTTTTTTTATAAAACAATTCCACATCATTTTCTGTTACATTAGTAAATCCCTCTGCTTTAACTCACATCATAAAGTAATCTGTTATCACTATCGCAAAACGTTTATTTCCTGGTGCTGGGGTAAATAGTCCTAACACATTCATTCCCTATTTTACAAAAGGCCATGGACTTGAAATAAGAGTCTGCAACTGACCTGGTACGTGAATGTCTTTGGAAAATCTTTGATACTTATTACACCTCTATACGAATTATTTGGAATCTTTCTTCATCGTAGGCCAAGAGTACCCAAAGGTTAAGGCCTCGTGTGCCAAAGTTCTTCCTCCCTGATGATTTCTAGACACTCTTTTATGAATCTCTTGAATCACATAATTTGCTTCTCTCATCCCTAAACAAAGAAGCAGAGGCTGTGAGAAGGACCTTCGATATAGTTTCCCTTCAACTATCAAATATTTTGCAACATTATATCTGATCTTCCTTGATGATCCCTTATCTTATAGAAGAGTTCCATCCTTAGAAAAATCAATAAAAGGCTTTCGCCAATCATTGTCTTGTTCAATTTGTCCGATTTCTACACAAAGATTAATTGACGTTGTAATTGAAGAAAACTCTAAAAATATGTACCAAATTTGAACTTGACCCTTCTCTTCCTGATGATGCAAGAATTATCAATGCCACTGCTCTTGAATTTTTTATTTTGGGAATTGTTTGAAAATAACTTTCTTTGAAAGAAACTGTTATCCCTTTGATCTTTTCCAAGAAAGAGTTGTAATCATTCCTTGTTTACCATAAAAGCTTCAACAATTTGGTTGACTACTAACTGAGAGTCTGAACTAACATTATTTTCTGTCCCAAAAGATCGAGCTAAGTTTAGTCCAATTATCACAACTTCATACTCAGCCTTATTATTCGAAGTCTTGAACCCAAACTAAATTGGTTGTTCTAATTCATCTTCCTCGGGACTAGTAATCACAATTTAAACTCCACATTCCTTTGAATCTATTGCTCCATCAACCCATATATTCCACTGATTCAAACTTGCTCCTAATGACTCCGAGTTGTCTTATCCTTCCTTAAGGATCAGTTCAACTAAAAAATTAGCTAAAGCTTAGCCTTTGATTGCAGTTCTTGGGATAAACTTAATATGAAATTCTTCAATCTTCATTGTCCATTTCATTAATCTCCCCGATGCATCCGGTTGGTGCATTACCATTTTTAAAAGATAAGAAGTCATGATACTAATAGGCTGAACTTGAAAATAACACCTGAATTTTATTGCTACAATTATTAATGCCAAAGCTAACTTCTTCAAATCAGTGTACAACGATTTACTAATATAATAGAATGGGTATTGAACTTTACCTTATTCTTTGATTAATGTTTCCCTAATAGCCCATTCAGATACCGCAGGATACAAATAGAGTCCATCCATTTGCTCTACTCGGAATAATGATTCAATTCTTCCCCAATACTCCTTCAATGATTAAATACCTTAAATACCCTAATTAAGTGCAAAATATCGTAGTATAATGTGCTTGAGTACGGGTGTCGAACTACAAGTATTAGCTTGTAATTGTCAATTTCTATTATTGGTTTTCTCTTTAAAATGAAACAAGATTTGATTTTTTCTTAATTTGAATTTTCAAGTACAAGAAAATAAATCTTAGATCTAAATAACAAAAGTAGGAAACCGGGTAAGAGATTATGGATCTATATTTTGGAATTTATGTTTTTACTTGTATTTTCTCTTTATCTCGGATTTGTGCAAATGAGTATTCCTAAATACAAGTTGGAACTATTCAGAAAGATCGGATTGATTATTTTATCGGCATGATTTATCTTCGGTATTTGATTCCTACATTACACTAATCTACTGTAAATTGAAATATGGACATAATCAACCCAATACAATAATCAGTCCCCAAAATTACTATTGTATGATTATTAAATTTAGACTACAGGTACTAAATTTAATATTTTTAGAAGTAATTGAATCTAAAACTAAAATATCTATAAGAATATTTTAGAATAAATTCAATCACATAATAACAATGAAGAATAATAATTCATATCATACAATGGTTTACTCAAATCCAAAATTAAATTAGAAACACAACATTACATAAATTCGAAATACCTCACCACAATCCTAACTCGGTGGGAGGAAGTTAGTCGCACATTGATATGTGAAATGGCGTTTTCTCGAATGAAATCCTTGAAACCGCCATTCCCTTTCTATCTTCTCAACACAAGCTTTTCCTTTAAGAATTATAAAAGTGGTGCTAAAATTGAGAGAAAATTTTGGGAACAAAAGTGTAATTTTTTTATTAGAATTTTCCTCTTCTTTCCAATTACAAATTCTTTACTTTTATCATGAGGAATTGGGAAACAAAGCAAAAATATCTTTAACAACTTCTAGGGAATGGGGAAAACAAGTTGGGTTAAAATTGGTTAAAAAAAATCTAAAAAAACGTGTGGTCAACTGAAATTGTGCACAAAAATCAAGGCAACAACTGAGTTGGAGCGTCAAAATGGCAGCTCAGGGTTTGGCGACTCAGGTTTGGAGGCAAAATGGCTTCGGAAGCCACCCAGGAGGGCGATTTCGAAAGCAGAAGCCAAGAAAGAGGTGGAAGCCGAGACTCCTCCTCCGCTCAAGCGGAAGCCGCTGAATGCTGGCTCTCAAGAGCCACGCAATGCGTGACTTCGTGAGCTGGCTCCAGTCCTCCTGCGCCGTCTGTTTCGGTTTGTTTTCGGATCATCCTAATTTGTTCGTTTTTTATCCGATTTGCTTCGAATTAACGTCGTTTTGTTCTATTTTCAAAAACCTACAAAAATATATATATATATATTTTAATCTAATTGAACGATTGACAAAACTAAGTTTAGTTGTATAAAATTGCACAAAAAATGGTGCCATCACACACTCCAAACCTAAATTTTGCTACTCCTTGAGTAAAAAAAAAAATTAAATGGAAAGCCACTTTCGTAAGGAACACGATTGCATTTAGCATATGTAACAAGCCTTTTAAACACCTAGGTCACCCCTAGTAGATGAGTATAGCCTTATGAGGGTTTATAATGTTGTTACCCACAAATATTCTAAGTTCCTTATTGTGATTTTAATTCGTCACAAAAGATTTATTAGTAACGTCCAATGCTAACATATCAAGTCGAGATCATATAAGAGTTATTGAAATAGTCATTAATCTCATGACATGTGATTTCTAAACCTGTTTGACACTCAAGGAAACTCATCATATCCAATATAAAAGTAAAAACTGAAATAACTAAAATGAAATAAAATGAGAAATCTAAAAGAACAGTGGGTTGCCTCCCACTCAACGCTAAGTTTAACGTCTTCAACTGGACGTGATGGGGCATTATGAATAAATCGGGTAAACCAAGTTGACTGTCTCGATGATGCCCCGCTCCTTACAACCTACCATAAGCTTCAACTTTTGGCCATTATCCTTAAGTTTCCAGCCATTCCTCAAGTTGATAATATCCACTGTTCCACTAGGGTATGCTCTTTCAACCATAAATAGGCCATCCCACTTAGATCGAAGTTTGCCCGGAAAAAGTCTTAACTTTGAGTTGAACAACCATACCTTCTGATTATGATGAAAAGACTTCATATTAATTTTACTATCGTGAAAACCTCTCGTCCTCTCCTTATAAATTCTAAAATTCCCAAAGGCCCTATGGCGCAACTCGTCAACTTTGAGAGTTGAAGCTTGCGTTTATCCTCTGTCTGTTTTAGCTCAAAATTCAACGCTCTCGTAGCCCAATAAGAATTATGCTCTAGCTCGACAGGTAAATGACACGCCTTTCCATACACCAATCGGTAAGGTGACATATCGATATGAGTTTTATAGGCTATACTGTAGGCCCATAATGCATCAGTCAAGTGCTCTGACCAATCGTTACAGTCGGGACATACCGTTTTCTCTAATATCTACTTCACCTCCCCATTAGACACCTTTGTTTGACTATTAGTTTGAGGGTGATAAGGTGTGGCCACCTTGTGAGTCACAGAGTACTTTCGTATCAATGCCTCAAATGGCCTATTGCAAAAATATGATCCCTCATCACTAATGATCGCCCGAGGTGTCCCAAACCTATTGAAAATATGCTCTCTCAAAAAGTGGAGCACTACCCTATGGTCATTAGTCCTAGTAGCTATGGGCTCTACCCACTTTCACATATAGTCCACTGCTAACAAGATATATTTGTAACCAAAGGATGTTGGGAACGGTCCCATGAAATCGATGCTCCACACATAAAAAATCTCAACTACTAGGATAAGCTAAAAGGGCATTATATCTTGACAGGATATTGATCCCCTACGCTGACACCGATCACAAGACTAGAAGAAGCAGTGTGCATCTTTAAATAAGTACATCCAATAAAACCCACATTGCAATACTTTTGTTGCCATCCTTTTTCCCCCCTAAAATGTCCCCCACATGCCTAAGAATGACAAAAATTTAGAATACTGTCAAACTCACACTCAGGAACACATCTCCTTATTATTTGGTCCGTACAATGCTTGAATAGGTAAGGATCCTCCCAGTAACAATGTTTAACCTATGAAAAGAATTGGTCTTTATCTTGTTTCATCCACCAGCAAGGAATTTCACATGTAGCAAGGTAGTTTGGAATGTGCGTAAACCAAGGTGGAGACATCTGGGTCATAGAGAAATGCTGCTCATTGGGGAATGAATCCCCCAATGACCTATTTTTCTTTACTTTCATGGAAAAACACTGGAGATAGGTGGTCGGCCACAACATTCTCTACTCTTTTGTTATCTCTAATATCAATATCAAATTCTTGGAGTAAGAGAATCCACCTAATCAACTGAGGTTTCGTCTCTTTTTTCGACAATAGGTACCTTAGAGCTGCGTGATCGAAAATTATGACAGTTTTCAACCCTAGGATATAAAATCGAAATTTATCCAATGTAAAAACCATAACAAACAACTCTTTTTCGGTGGTAGTGTAATTCACTTGTGTATCCACAAGTGTTTTACTTGCATAATATACTACATGAGGTACCTTATCCACTCTCCAACCCAAAACGAAATTGATAGCATAGTCGAAGGCATCACACATAATCTCAAAGGGTCGAGAGTAGTCTGAGGATTGAATAATGAGGGCGGAGATCAATTTTTCCTTAAGTGTTTCAAATGCCTCTCAACATGACTCATAAAAAATGAAAGGCATATCTAGAGAAAACAGATTGTAAAGGGGACGTATAATCTTGCTGAACTTCTTAATGAATCGTTGGTAGAATCCCGCAAGGATCGAATTTGCTTCACCGTTGTGGGGGGTGGAAAATTTGAGATGACATCGACCTTATCTTGATCCCCCTAAATTTATTTCTCTGAAACGACATGCCCCTATACAATTCCTTGCCAAACCATGAAGTGGCTTTTCTCCCAACTCAACACCAAATTTGTTTTCTTGCACCTCGCTAGAACCTTTTCAAGGTTGTCAATACATCATTCAAATGATGTCCCAAAAACTGAGAAGTCATCCATTAAGACTTCTAGGAAGTTATCGACTATATAGGAGAAAATTGCAATCATGCATCTTTGGAAAGTCGCCGACGCATTACACAAACCAAATGACATCCTTTTGTATGCAAAGGTACCGAATGGACAAGTGAGTATGGTCTTTTCTTGATCTTCTGGAAACACTGGGACTTGGTTATATCCCAAGTATCCATCAAAGAAGCAGTAGTAAGGAAAACCCGCTAGCTTCTCTATAATCTGATCGATGTATGGTAGCAGAAAATGAACATTTCTTGTCATGGTGTTGAGCTTCCAATAGTCGATACAAACTCGCCACCCAATGGTTTCTCTAATGGGGACTAATCTTCCCCAAAATCTTTTACCACTGTCATTCCCGACTTCTTCGGAACCACTTGAATGAGACTCATAAATTTGCTATCAGAGATAGGGTAAATAATACTCGCATCCTATAGCTTCAAGACTTTCTTCTTTACCACCCCTCTCATATTAGGATTCAATTTTTGCTGGAACTCCCTCGTCAATTTTACATCCTCCTCAAGGTAGATTTTATTCATACACACTGAAGGGTCAATTCCCTTCAAGTCTGCACACCCCATCTCATGACATTTTTAAAGCGTTGAAGGACATCAATCAACTTTTTCTCCTACTCTCCTGTGAGTTCGGCCGATATAATCATAGGTAGTGTATCATTGTGGCCAATGAATGTATACTTGAGTGAATCCAGAAGAGGTTTCAACTCTAGTAATGGTAGGGATTCGATGGATGGCTTTAAAGAGGCACCTGCCATCAGTGGTAATGTTTCATGTTTCCTAAACTAATGAGTCTGATCGCATGATATCCCTAGAAATTCGTGGACTGTTTCACTTAGCTCCTCAGTGTCCAATCCCTCATATTTCATATACATGTTGGTTCCCTCAAGAAATTCCCTGGACAACATAGAAGGTAGAGACTCTTCTATTAACTCATCAATTTGATCAACCCCAAACACTCTGATGCATTTTCATCCGGGGGTTGATTAATTGCATTAAAGACATTGAGTCGCACCTTCATATTTCCAAATGAGACATCCATAATGCCCGACTAACAGTTAATGCAAGCATTGTCAATGACAAGGAAGGGACGTCCCAAAATAACCGAGATTTGATGACTTGTGTCGAGAACCGATTCCATGTCTAAGACTATGAAATCCACATGATAGACAAAATGTTCTACTTCTACTAACACATCCTCAATTATCCATCTCGAATTCTGGATTGATCTATCAACTAATTGGAGTGTTACTAATGTAGGCTTTAGATCCCCCAAACCTAGAAGAGCCTTTGCATTGGGCTAACCTCCTATCACACATGAAATGGTTGGGACTCCCAGGTCCCTAAACTTTTGGTGGATTTTCACATCCTAAGATGGAACTCATTTTCTATGTTACCAAGACCTTTTTCCAGACATGTGTTCTAGACTTCCTTTTTCACGTACAAAGGTCTTTAAGAATTTTTGCATACGCGGGGATATTTTTGATAGCATCCAAGAATGGAAGGTTAATTTTTACCTACTTGAATGTCTCAATGATATCTTTAATTCCAGTGCTATCCCGATTGAATAGTGAAGGTTTAGCTAAGCATGGAGAAATTGTTGATGCACCCCAGATTTTGATAGCGGAAGAAGTATAGAATCAGAAAGAAGATGAAAACAAGTTTCATTCATTCCTCTCTAAGTCATCCAAATCCGTTCATTTTGAAAATGTTTTTTCAAGGGTTTTTCTAGGCATCGGTTTTGAAAAGACTTCTTAGGCTGAGATTTTATATTAAAACCGGAGTCCCCACTTAGCAAAGGGTTAAATGGTTTGCTAGGTCATCGGAATTTTATAATTTCATTTTTCATTTTTAAATGGTTTGTGTTTTGACTTTCAAAAGTTTGTGTACCAGAGATATTCTTTAAGTTCGGAAGTTGGTTATGCTCGGAGAAGGTTTTACACATCCCAAGACACCTGTCCATAAACGATACCTTGGTTTAAATAGATATGAACTATTAAATATTATCCAAGAAGTTTATTTTGATTTACTTAAATAAGAATAATTCCATTTTTTAAAGTTTTTCCTTTTTTTTTTTTTTTTTATATGTATTTTAACATGATATAATGATAAAACAAGCAAATACTACAACTAATACTAGTCAGTGACCCCCAATAACAGTTTATAATAAACGAGCATATAAATATACAAGCTATACTAAAGTAAATGAACATGTTTTTGCATTTTTTATGAAATCGAAACCTTATATAGGTTGCCTATGAATCTCAGATTAATGAGAATCAGGTCCTCACGTAGTTCATTTCTGTTAGGGTGAAACTTATTTTATCATTATTGGTGACTGAACCCTTATGTGGGTTGCCTACGTACTTTGGGGGGTAACTAAAGATCAGGTCATCATGTAGTTCATTCTAGTTAAGTTAAAAACTGGCAGGCTGGGTTTTACTTAAAATCTAGTTTAGTTTTAGTTAAAAATTGGTTTGATTAGTAGTTGGTTTTAGTTGTGAACAACCTGAATCACAACATTAATTTAGTTATTATTAATCGATTTTTAGTTGTGAACAACTTTAATCAGATCATGACACATACATAACCTCTTTGATTTTGTTAAGAACACCTTAACCGAACTCTTATGTTTTGGTTAGTTAGTGTTAATATGTGAGTTGTTTAGTTAAAAGGAAGGAAAAATACCATATATTTATGCCAAACCTACTTATAACTAAAACAAAAGGGGAAGGTTTCTAAAGAAGAATCATACATATCCCCGAAAGAATAGAGACCATCCCTTTATCCCGAGTTTTTAGCCACAAGAGTCTGTCGGTGTAGTATGTAGGTGTATATATATGTGTGTGTGTGTGTGTGCGCGCCAATCCACTAGCCTACCAATATGTGATCTTGGTGTTTAACAGAAAGTAAAATAGGGAATTAATAGTTTATAGTTAGTATTAACAATTAGTCAAGAGTTTGGTTCAACATGTTCTTGAGAGAATCATTGAGAGTATGTACAACTTATAGTGTTATAATGGTTTTGTTTTGAATCCTCCCATGTTCTCAAAAGATTTAATGTTCTTGAATGCTCTTGGAATGCTTGGAATGATTTGGACGTGAATAGGTTATTCTAACGAGAATAAAGTGTTTGTTTGGTTGTTTATGTTATATACATGAAAATTAAGTGTGATTTCAATATGAACATACTATGTACAAGCAAAACACATGAATTTAAGCCAAGAACAAAAGGGGTTTTGAAGAAAACATACCTATTTAGGGGATACAGTCTTCTCTAAGTGATTACCTCCCTTTCTTTTTTGTTCTTCTTGGTTGATCCTCGATCGATGATCATCTTCCTCTTGAGTTCTTACTCCAAGAACCTTAAGATCAATCTCAGGGTTGGATTTTGGCAGAATAACGACATGTTATTCAAGAAATTTGCTTGAGAATCCCAACACCCAAGACTTGGCTCAAGTTTTAGAGAGAGAAGCCAAGACTTCAAGTCTTGAAAAAATAACAACCCCAACACTTCTATTTATAGGCTAGGGGCCTGCGCATTCATCCATGTGTGGGCTTAGCCAACCTCCTAGGGGACTTGCTATCTTTTTTTTTTATCTTGTTTAGCTTTGAACGAATTTGAGGTGTAAGGAAGGATTCTCAAAGATTTGGTAATCATTACCAAATTTTTTCCAAGATTTGATAATGATTAGCAATCATTGATAATTATTGCAAATAATTACCAATCATTGTACTTCCTCAAATCTTATTGGTTGCACATGGGTTCATTAATGGCATGATATGACACTTTTGGTTTGATTTAGGGGCTAAGAACCAGTTAGTTTCACTATCTCGGTTTAGTTGCCATTAATGCTTTCCAAGTGCAATGTATGTAGTCTAGACATGTCAACATTGCATTTAATGCTCCATGGTGAGTCATTGCTTGGTGAGCACACATTCAGTTGGATTTGGATTGAATTGGGTTAACCTGTCTTGTAACTGATGGCTGGTTTTCAATGTTTTTAGTTACCCCTAGATCTTTTGGTGAAAATATCTAGATTCAATGCATCTATTCATTACATTTAATCCAAATAATTCAATACTTGATGGTATTTGCATTAAATGCTCATTAAATGCACGGGTTAGGTGGCAAACCGGTTTGGTTCAGTTTTGATAACGGGTAGTCATATTTCAAGGTTTTTGGTTAACTCTAAGATATTTTGATCAAAATATATAGATACCTTGAATTTGTCCTATCCATGTCATCCCAAGCATTTAAATATTTATGGGATTGGCATTTAATTCTCATTAAATGCTTTGCTTAAGTGGAGAACTTAATCGGTTTAGTTTTGATAACGGTTGGTCACATCCTAAGTGTCTCGGTTTTCCTTTCTTAGATATTTGTGGAAAACTTCTTGGAAGGTTATTTGTTCATTTTAAAGTGTTTTTTTGGTCCTTTTAATGATGATTGGGTCCTTAATTCATTGGGCCTTAGGTGGTTTGTCAATACAACTTGGATTTTATGTAAATCCAAATCAAGCCCAACTCCTAAATCACCTTGGTGATTTAGGGATTGTCATGACCTTTACAAGACTTTATCAAGGTCTCTTGGATTTTTTGTAACTAGGATTTGATATAATATGTATAAATGAAATAAATGTTTTTGGTGTCAAACCAACAAAATTTAGTGATAGTAAATGTTTCAGGGTTAGGGTAGGTAACCGAAGTAATTTGTTGAAATATCCTATAATCAAAGGGTAGTGGATAATTTTTTATTTATACTAAAGATTATTTAATGAAAATCAAACTTTAATAAAGTCATTTTAGACCCCTTTAAATTATGGGATTTTCGAGATTGACCCGAAACTTTTACTTAATTGAATTTCGTCAAATTTAACATTTTTTTTTTGTTTTCTCATGTTTTTTGGACATTTTTCAGTATTATATAGTGTGATCTCAGGTAAAAATTCATTCTCTTTAAACCTAAATTTAATGTTTATCTGAATTTGTACTTTCTTCGACACTGGCTAGATGGGACAAAATGAAGTGTCTACAG
Organism: Eucommia ulmoides; assembly: GCA_016647705.1. Taxonomy (NCBI): domain Eukaryota; kingdom Viridiplantae; phylum Streptophyta; class Magnoliopsida; order Garryales; family Eucommiaceae; genus Eucommia; species Eucommia ulmoides. The sequence continues at coordinate 69,204,822 of CM028332.1, read as the reverse complement.
TTGCTACTCTTTTTACCATCCGAGTTTACTCGAAATGACAAAGAGGAAGACACAGACATTTTGTTCTGCTAGACATGAAATATAAAGACATGTATTTAAAATTTATCCTAAATGATGGAGACATACCTGATCCTTGACGATTCAACGAGAATGATGATTGATTACTTCTACCATACTTCAAAGAATGATGAACAATCAGCCTTAGAAGAGTACTACTGGGAGGATGGTGACATATCTGATTCCTGTCTATCCACATTACAATCCCTCCTGGTGACTACATATTATATAATATCTTCCTAAAGGATGACCAACGATCAAACCTATTGGACTCGGTGAGGAAAACACTCTGTACGAGCCCTCCCGATGACTATACTATATTATACCATAGAATAGATACATACTTGATTCTAGGTCTTGGCGAGGACGACACTCTGTATGAGCCCTCTTGATGATATATTATACTTTACCGTAGAACGCTGATATGCTTGATTCTAGGTCTTGGTGAGGACGACACTCTGTATGAGCCCTCCCAATGATATATTATACTACTCCTAAAGGACGACCCTCGATCTATCCTATTGGACTTGACACTTTGTACAAGCCCTACCAAGCATTATACTATTATTTTATATTATTGGCTGGCCGGAATTATAAAATTGTACTACGATACTGACTAACTAGAATTTAAAATACAACTATACTACTGGTTGGCCGGAATTTGAAATACAACTCCTAAAGAATGATGTGAAGTCTATCCCTATAGGATGTGGAAAAGATGACACTCGGTTAATCGACTCCTGGTTGTGATTGTACCCAAAGGGTTTTCCTACATATCTCAAACTAATGAGAATCAGGTCACACATAGTTCTATCAGGTGAAGTAAATTATACTTCTACATTACTGGCCAAAATTATTAAAATACTATCTGGCTAGCTAGCTAGACTTATACAGTGAAATTTAAAATACATTGACCAAAATTATTAAAATACAATTGGCTGGCTGGCTTAAATTAGACTACGAAATTAAAATACATTAGCCAAAATTATTAAAATACTGTTCCTAAATGATAATCAATGATCTATTCCATAGTATGTGGAGAAGATGACACTCGGTCAATCGACTTCTAGCTGTGACCATACCCAAAGCGTTATCTTACATATCTCAAACTAATGAGAATTAGGTCACATGTAGTTCTAACATGTAAAGTAAATCAAGATTGGGTGGAATGGTTCTAAGTTGGAGAAACCAATTCTAGGTTATCTTGTTAGTCTGATACTGAGTTCGATAGTATATTTATAACTGGCTTAACTGAACCCTATTAGGGCACCTACCTATCTTAGGCTTAACTGAGAATCAGGTCAAGTGTAGTTCAGACTAGTAACGTAAATCAACATTTGGTGGAAGAGATTCTTGGTTAGTGATAGGTGTAATTTACCTATATATTTTCAAACCGAACTTGTTAGTTTTCAAGAATGTTTATTATGATTTATTACGTTTTAATATATTTTTATGTATTTTTGTATAAATCAGGTGTATAGAGTGAAAAGGCATGAAAACGGATCGTAAACAATCAAATCAAATCAAGAATGGTGGAAGAACGGTGGAAAAACAAGCATAAAGGCAAAATTTAGACCAGTTGCCCACCGCCGCGGCGTCCAGACCACCGTCGTGGCGGTCAATATGCAAAGAAGGCCAATATGTTACTGAATATCCACCGTTGCAATGATGAGATCCACCATCGTGGTGGTGAAACAACAAAGAGGTCTCTGATCCCACCGTCGAAGCCGTAACCAAACTGACATACCCACTGCTATGGCGGTCACACTACACACTTTTTTAGATATTTTGCTTTTTATTTAAGCCTCTCTCATCTCTTCTTCTCTCAAGCCCCGGCCATTGGAGACTCCTTAGGGTTCTTAATAGTTTGAGAGTATTTTGGGGAGTGCTAAACCAAATCTGAAGGAGAAGAACACATTGTGAAGAAGGAGAAGCGATCGTTGAATGGTTTTAGCGCCAAATTTTAGGACTACGGCTAAGTTTTCTTCGTTTCTTCTTTATTTTCTTAACTTTGGTAGTTTATTGAGCATGTTTAGCACATTTATCATTATATAAATGGTTATGGCCATAAGCTAAACGAATTTTATCTAGAGATTAAATATATTTTATGAAATCGTTGTTTGTTTGAATTTGTATTTCGTTAATGGTTGTTCTTCTCTATTTCGATTGTGTTTATCGTTATTCTTTGATTATATGCTAGTTTAGAAATAGAGAGAATACGACGTTTAACACGCAAAAGAGATAACCCCGAATTCGAACTAAGGTAAACACAACGCGACGATCTAATAACTTGGGAGAGAGTTAGAAAGTGTGCAATCAATGACGTTGGGGCAAGACTCATGTGACCTAGTGTCGTTAAGACGTTGAGGGAGACTTCTTCATTAACGCGAAGTCGCATATTCACTCGTCTTACACTCGGGAAAGGTGGCAAGTGAGTTTACAATACAGAGATTGTCGGATAGGTTGAACGCCGTTATTGTAAACTAAACGAGACCAAACACATTTTTGGAAAATTACATTCTTAACATGATCATAAGGTGCATTGTATTTTTGGATCATCAAACCATTATGAATATCATTTCCCTATATTTTAAAAGTGTTTAGAATGATAAATGGTTATGAACCGAGACCAAAATCCCAAAACGAACGAAAACGGCACGTCGATAGAAATTACAACACAAGTAGTCGACTATTTGCGCCAAATGTAGTCGACTACTTTCAAGCAGAAGGTTTTCTCTCTTCTGCTCGATTTTTGACTTGACGTTTTGGCAATATTTACTTATTTAAAGTGTTGTATGATGGTTCCTATATATTATATTGAATGTTTAATATCTTAATTTGATCATAAGAACACTAATTTGAAAAGAATTGATTAAAATATTTTGAAATTCTTAAAAACTCATTTCGCAACTTTTTGTCATGAACTCAAAATTGATTTTACATATCAAATCTTGTTCGGAATGTTCAATTCATGTTATGATATGTTAGTATAATGTATCTATATGATATATACATGATTGATTGATATGTTCTATTTTCTACATGAGAAATGTGTTTTAAGTGTTAAATCTCTTGAAATACTTATATATGCTCAAATGGATTGTATTCATGTATAAAATAAATTATTCATCATGTATTTGAATGCTCAATTTCATGGTCATGTATTTATGCAAGTATAAGACATGTATTTGTCAAGACTGCTAAGTGGGAACAACTATTTAATGCTCAACCTTTTGATTGTTTCCTATTTAAATGCTCACCTAACTTCTCCTCAATTTAACGGACATGTTTAATGTTCTAAGAAGAATCCAACCAACCTCCCATATGTATTTATTGAGTAATGAATCCACTACATCATGTTCACACCCTTTCTTCATGGAATCAAGGAAAGTTGTTAATATTCAAATGTGAATACATGTTGATATTTGTAAAATATTTATTGTATTTATTATATCCATGAATTATGAGTCTTGTTGAGATTGTGGTGCAATTATTATATTGGGAAAAGTTGTTGGAAGAATCAATATTATGCCTAGAGTTGATGAAGAGGAGCCTCATTGTCTTGACATTTGAAGAGAGCTCACACAACAGTCATATCATCTTAACACTTCAATTGTGAAATCCTCCCAATACTTCTGTACATATATAAAAATAGGAAAGATTGCTGGAAGTATAAAAAAAGTGAACTACAAAGATCAATCACACCATAGAGCTTCAAAGAGATATACTACAAAAGCTTCCAAGCAAAATATTGTGCAACATCACCTTCTTTCTTTCTTGATTCATATTTTTGAGTGATTGTTGTATTATAACTTCACACACATAGATTCTTGAGTTCTTTATCTTGTGAGTATTGAAACTCCATTTTGTGAGACAGTGAGAATTTGATTATAAATCTTCAATAAGAGTTTTGCTCAAGATAAGAGATTTGTGAGTAAAACATATTCACTATTGATTGTAAAGTCTTAAGATATGAATTTCTCAAGCGTAGACTATAGAATGTTTGATCTTCACCCAAAAGAAGATCGAAGATAGTGAAATCTTCAAAGGAGCTCGGGGGAGTAAACTAGGCAAATGGTTTTTGCCAAATTACTATAAATACCGGTGTCAATTTCTCTAACTCTACTATTTACTTTTTTGTTTATATTTATGTTTGTGATTATTTGTTTGATTGAATATCCGTTATGCACTTAACACTATCACATAAACACTTAATTAAAATTAAGTAGAAACGATTAAAAAAAAATTGTCAAACCTAATTCACCCGTCTTAGGTAATTCTTTGGCCATAAGCTATTGTTAGATTTGGTATGGTTCCATCCTGATTTGATTGGGGATTTTTATTTTTGAGTGGCTCTGTGGGTATTTTATTGTTTGATAACATGATTAAATCCCAATTGGTGTAGGATTTTTGTTAATGGCAATCGAAAAAGGTTTCCTATGTATCTTGGTAATCTACCAGGAATCGGGTTGGAACATATTTCTATGTCTTTTGGTTTGTTAACCAAACCTCCAAGGGTTCCTTATGCATCTCGAGCTTCGTCGGGTATCGGGTTGATACATAGTCTCTGGTCAAGCATCCTCTATTGTTTAGTAAACAAAGAAAGTGGATATGGATTTTCTCAGGATAATCAAATGACTATTCCTAGAGATGCGCCCTGGTCTAGGGCTAAAAGAGTGTCATATCGATGGTACTCTTTTTTCCTTTCATTTCTACTGAACCCACTTTGGTTTCCTACTCACCTCGGTGATCTACCAAGGATTAGGTTGAAATGTAAATGGGTATTTTTGTCAATTGAACCTTCTAAAGGTTTCCTACATATCTCATACTTAACCGAGAATCAGGTCGACGCATAGTTCAACTCTCATGGATTTTTTATTTTATTTTACGGGGGCGACCGAACCCGTATATGGGTTGCCTACATATCTCAGATAACTAAGAATCAGGTCAGTACGTAATTCAAAGATTATGGTTGGGTAAATTAAGTTTATTATGATCTGGGCAATTCATTTTATGTCATTCGACGAAATGAACGTTGTTTCCATCAGAAAAATAATGAACATGATGAAATGTGACCCAGTCATAGACAAGGGCAATGAATGGATAAGTTCCATTGAAGAATCTAATCCCACACTTCCTATTATACTATTCATAATCATTAATAGTGAGTCCCAGCCCGCAGGCTGGGGATGACATTAATTAGCTACTATATTGAGAAGCTAATTCGGTTTGTCTCGCTATCTGTCGAGGTGATAAAAATGAATTTGGGATTGATTTAAATCCCCGAATATATCTGCTGATGGGTTTATTATTATTTATTATTTTATCTTTTAAAATGAAAAGTTTAATCTTTCCGGGACTTTGTCTGTTGGTATATCACACAGGTTGTGTAATTTTATAATGTCAATAAACATTCCACAGGTAAAATTCAACTGTCAAATTTACTTTATCATAAAACGATTTGAATTGATCATGATTAGATCCTTTTTAATTTGATGCACTTCTGGTTTCATGCTAGTTACGATTTGACGTCTATTTGTTCAAGATTTATGATAACTGACTTAGAGCCTCTTGTCGATGTGTTGGACATCAACTCAAGCATGCCTTCCGATATTTCATGCGTCTCGAGGTAAGTTTATCTCTCTTTCTTCTTTTTTTTTTTTTTTTTTTTTTTTTTTTTTTTTGTAAAATAGGCTCAGAAATAAAATTTTAAAAAATAAAATAAAAATTATTTTATCAAAAAAGGAGGCCAAAAGGATCCCATGTGCAGTGATGGATATAAATAGCCAAATAGGCTACTGGCCTATCTACTTGCTCGGAAAACAGAGACAAACAGGGAATAGGAACAGTTGTATCGACCTTTCCTCAAGGACTTCTCACTTTGTTCTTGATTTTCTTCCATTTTTCATTCGTTAAAAGGTAAGTTCACGTCACGTAGATCATTTCACACATTTTTTTTTCCAAAAATGGATGATCCTTAAACTCGAAGTTAGGGATTTATCATTTTTTAGAAAAAAAAAAAACCATTTCTTTGAAAACTCATGCAATGATCTTGCATTTTGAGTTTGTATACCGTATGAAATTCAATTCATTTCATGATTTGGTTTAGAAATACGTGGTCTTCCTCCCTACCTCAATTGGAATGGCGTTTTTTTATCTCTTTAGGGTGGTGCAATATTTTTTTTACTTTTTCCCATGCATGATTATTGTGTTTAATGATGTTTAGAAGTTAAATTAGGGATTAATTTTATTTGTAATGTATTCATGTATATAAATCAATAGTTTTGTATATTTTGCCCAAATTTGCTTTAAAACTTGTATTATTGGTGAATGATTTTAGATATTAGTTTGTTATGAATTGTTTTTATCACTCTATCATGTGGAAAAATCCTTAATTTATGATATTTCCATTGTCTAGAGAATGATTTTTTTATTTCTTGCACAATGTAGTTAAAGAACAAATTTCACGACCGTTGCTCTCAAAGAGATGAACCCAATCCCTTGCCCCTAGTGATTGGCTAGTGATAAATCGTTGTAGATTAGTCATGGATGTTCATGATTGTTTCTATAGATTAATAGCAGCGATAAGTCCAACATGTCTTCTAAAAGTCACGAATAATCCTAAAAATTCCATTTTGAACCCTTAAGTCGAAACCCTAGTAATAGAACTTTAACTTTTCTTCTTAGACGACACTATATCAGTCTTTGGTTCTTCAGGAAATGGTGGTCTTCGTTCTTCTCTTTCTCAAATGAAGGGCAAATACCCCGAGACCCCACTTAGAGAGAGTGCTTCAAAACGCTCCCGAGGTCGACCCATAGAGTTGACACTCAGGAATTCTGATGACGTACCTACCTTTTCCAATTCTACTGCTAAGGAGAGATTTAGAGCATCTAGAGTTGACGACTCGACGATGGTTGGATCTTTGGGTGCTCCTATTGGTGAGGAGTCTAGTGGCCATTCTGAGGCAACTGAGATGGTGGTGGATCTAGACTACGTACCTCCAGATGATGAGATGCTTTACTGGGGCATTCTTGATGATTTTTCAGGAGAAGACTTTGAGCCTAGGGATCCTATCCCTAGTCCATTTCGAAATAGAGCCCTCACTTTTGATGCCGCATGGCTTCATCCCATAGAGCTCGAGGATTAAACCTTAGTAGGAGATCTTCATAATCATCATTTTATTTTTCTTTATTCTGCTCAGGTTTATAACTAAATCCCTTTATTAATTTGTCTTTCTTTCTAAAAGAACAAATATCTTATTAATTCGTGGGTTGAATTTGTTTAGATTGACCCCCGCTATAATGGGAATTTCAGGGGGTCATGGTTGACTTTTTATACCTTCTACTCGAGGAGGACCCTTAGTATCGCCTATTCCTCCAAGGATTCGGATTCAGGGATTTTCTCACCATTAAGGCCTCTTACATGGATCATGGGTATCCCAGTGCCCTGATAGAGCGTTGGTTTTCAACGATGAATTCTCTTTACATGGTTTGCGGAGGGTTAATGAATTCTCTTTACATGGTTAGTGGAGAGTTGGTGCCAACGTCCTCGACTAGGTAATGATCACTAGAGTTAGGTTCCGAGTACGAGCCATTCCCTTGAGGGGACATCATGGGCAGAGGCTGTAATGGTCCTAGGTACTACACCATTAGAGGTGAGGAGCAAAGCGTGTATTCGATAGAGCAGCTTAATACCTGACTTGGTCTTCATACTCCCAGCTCTAGAGGACCCAGTATTAAGAGATCAGCGCTATCGCGTCCTATTGGTTTTGTTTCTTGGTGGGACCTTTATGGCTTTTTGAGTTCCAATATTCCTCTCCACTTCGTAGGGACGTTGAGTGATTTGGCCAACTTGGTAGAGCTTGACTCGGGTAGCTTCACCTTTATAGCCTTCTTGGCAGGGATGCACTCTAGTGTATCAGCTTGAGTAGGCAGGGTCACTGGTTTTTAGTAGTTCTTACCTGTGAGTTTATTTTAAATCTTTAACTTTTTCTTTATATTCTTCTTTTCTATTTCCAAGTTTCTTTGTTTCTTCTTTCATTTTTCTTGCAGTATTGGGTATATGAGTACCTTCTCTATTGCGGAGAACTGCTTCCGCTACGGAGGACTGTTTCCGTTGCGGGGCGAAGTGGCATCGCTTCGTCTTGGAGGAAGTTCTTCCTTCCAAGATCACATGGTGGCTCGCACTTAACTAGAGTTCCTAGAATACATAGACATCATCTAGCAGCCATACCATTGTGACACTTATTAGGTAGACATGATTCCTGAGAGGATACTATCAACTCAGCGTTGCATCTTTAGAGGTCTCTCTTCTTGGCAGTTGTTCGTAGGTAAGAGAGCGACTCTTGATTTCTGTGGTCTGTTATGTCAACCTCCTGCTCCTCTGGTGGTATGGTTTGGTCCTTGCACTGATATTATCGATCATGATATACTCGATCCAATGGTTCCAGTAGACGTACTTGTTGTTCTCCCGATTTCTGAGGATGAGTACCTTCAGTGGTTTTCGCATCTATTGATTGGCCCTCAAATAAACGTAGAACACCTAGTGGGTAGTACTTTGCTAGGTCACAGGGTGCTAGCCTTCTGGGCTTGTCGTAGTAACAAGGAGATAGTTTTGGCCTTTGAGCTTATTGCTATCAGAGCTAAGAGAAATGCTCTTAGAGAGAAGTGGAATCAGCATTGCCGGTATGGTGAGGACTTACAACAAAAGATCCGTGGACTTCATGTGCTATCATTAGATCACTAGACTTTGGCTCTTCCTCTTGAGTCTCGTATGGCTACTCCTAGCACGGCAGAGTTTATGGTTGATTTGGAGGCTTCCATTGCTTTTGCTACGTTGACCCCACAGACTGGGGGTTCAAGAGGGGGTATGAACTGATCCATATCAAACCCTTGTCAAGTGTCGACATTTATTTTGGTTGTACATTTTATATTTTGGGAGATGTATTATAGTGGATATGGTTATATATTTATTATTACTGGATATGTATTGTATATGTATCATTTTTGGGTATGTATTATTGTGGATATGGTTGTATATGTATCAAGATGGATGTACATATTTTTCTTTCTTTGATGTATGCTTATTTTCTTTATCATTGTATTGGACGCATCAGATGGATTATTGGTAGTATAGATAGCTAAAAAAAATTATCTTCACTTAGTAGATTTATTAGCATGTATTTCTTCAAACATCTTATGCTAACGCATTCCTAAATCATGAATAAACCTAACTATGACAACAAATTTTATGCACACATTTGCTTTATCATATCAGGATATTATGTCTGGTTATTTTGGACGTCGCTCATTTTCTCGATGGAAGGGAAGAGATCAGCCCACCTTTATACCAGAAAGGGCCTATCGTTTGATCATATTGTCTCTTCCCTAAAGGTAAGGAAACGTAGTAGCATTACAAGTCAGTCTTGACAGGTAGGGCCACTTTTAATTAATTATGCAATTTTTTAAAGGGAATTTAGAATATAGTTGACATATCTTACTTCTTTGGAAAATGTGTGGATGATATTTTCTTTGAGTGAACTTTTTCCATGGTGGCTCTTCCGGAGTTATACATCTCAGGTACTTATTCCATCAGTCTAGCCGTTTTTCTCTGTTTGACTGGGTAGAGTTATTGACCTTGGCCAAGTCATCACTTCTACTGTCCACGTTTAGACATATCATGGAGCTTCGTCAGGTGATTGTGGACGGGCCATTCATTAAGGGTTTGGTATGCTTATGGTTACTAACTTCTTCATGCTTCCATTTCGGGGTGACTGAGCTGACTCCATGTCTCGAGGAAGTGTCATTTTTACTTGGGCTTCCTCTGATAGGAGAGATTCCTTATCTTCCACTGTCATTGTCAAAGAATCAGTTATCACTGGTTCTGGGAGTGAAGCGGAAGCACCTATGACTTCACCAAAATGTCTGCCATGACTTCTTGGAGTTTGACACGCTCTAGAGGTGGTTTTCAAATGCCCATAACTATCAGGGATATGGTAAGATGTGAAGCAGCTACGAGGAGTGGCGTGCACACCGGATGATCGTATTAGTTGTTCTGTTGCTACAAGAGACACTATTCCCAAGGAAGGAAAGTGATCTCTCAGGTCGAGCGATCCTCTTAGCGAAGATGATGCTTGCTGATTCGTCCTGCATGATAGTACCTCTCGTATTGGCAGAGTTGTACCGGTCATTGACTGCTTGTCAGGTGGGTGACCACTACTTCTTAAGTAGTTGGCAATGTTTTTAAAACTGGACAGGACATAGAACCGAAAAGGTCACCGGGTCATGGGTCACCAGTTCAATCGATAGGTGAACCGCGATTGAACCGGTGCCATCATAATTACGTCATAATTATTTATATATATACACACACATACACACACATTTATTTGAAGAAAAAATAAACAACTCAACAACAATCAACAACTCAACAACACTATGAACAATTATATAACAATCAACAATCAAAAATTCAACTAAAATAATTATATTACAAACAACAATCCACAACTCAACTGAAACGAAAATACTGTGAACGAAAAAGAATAAAAAAACTTAATGTAGTCGCCGTTGTCCATCGTCTGTCGTTCAGTGACCGATGAAGAATACTCAACAACACTGAATGATGAAGGATGAACTAACAAAAAAAAAAAATGACTTTCAGACGGAAAACAAAAAAACAAAATCTTACTACAATCAATGTCGTCTGTCGTCTTCGTCGAAGGTCGCATTTGCCAGGAAGTTGTCAAATCTCGTTGGGATCTCAGAACGACGATAATATTGTATGAAATATGAGTGATGGACTTTAGGAATGGTTGAAATCGGATAAAATTAGGGTGAAATCAGAGATGAATTAAAGAGAGAAATTGAGGAAGGAAAAGGAGCGCCGATAGCCGATTGTGATGTGTTAGGATGTTGGGTTTTTTTTTGGAGGTGAATATTTATTTTGTGGGTCTTATTCAAAACCCGGACGGTTTGCCTAATATCGGACTGGTTCATCGGCTCGAGGTTGAACCGGTTTGAACCGTCCGGTTTAGCAGTTCAAATGGCTAAACGGGTTTTGGGGTATTTTCAGACCGGAAAGGGAACCAGTCGACAGTTCAGCTGGTCCAACCGGCCGGTCCTTTCTAGTTTTTAAATCATTGGTAGCTACGCATTGTTGCAGATATGGGTCATTTCTTATTTGATCAGACTACCCATGGCGACTTGGTACTCGGATGGAAGATCTGATAGTAGACCAGTTATGTTCTCAGTTCCCTCTGATCACGTAGTGTCTTGGTTATCCACTTGATTGGGCATTGCTTTTGGTAGAGATGGTTAGTTCCAGAATAGTATGGACTACAAGGCATTCGATGTCGATCGATATTTATTTGGATTGCATGGACTTGCCTTTCATTCATCTTTTGGGATTCCAAGGCTTCGTTCCCAACATTCCCAGTTTAATACTCTATCAGTTCAGCAGGACTCAGTATATTCCATTGGTCGATGGCACGATTATTGCTCGTTACACGTTTGAGTTTGGGGACGGGGCTAGCGATACAATAACTTATGCTCAATGAGAGCGTCGTCGCTTGACATTTAACGGGATTCCCTTTCCAGCATGTCTATCTGCGGCCACAGAGTATCTGATCTCAATGGAACCTCATTATTGTCCCATGGTCTTACAACTTGTTGAGGATTCCATAGTCAAGGCTCATTTTTCATCGATGGAAGATGCTCCATCTACCTCAGACTATCCCTCAGCTTTCATGAAGGAGAGTTCACTTGGATCTGTTTGTCCCATGAGGCTTCGTATTACGTGCAATCTCTGCGTTTGTCCTTTACTCTCTGATTGTATGCCACTGGCTACTTTTGATCAGTCTGCTTGTATTTTTCTTTGTATTGTACTTAAAACATTAGCGGTTCTACCTAGTACTTATTGTGTAAAGCTTTGGTGCTTGCTATGTATTTTAAATCTGTCTTATGTAAATATTTTAGATGGTAATTATTTTTTTGGAATTTTATATTATTATTGTATATATGTGTCATTATCATTTGCGATTCTAATTTAAAGAAAGATTAAATACCCTTTGCCTTTAGCCATCTTAAAGTAACTTCCACTATAAAACAGATGGGAGAAAGGTCACTAACGTTTACTTGGGCTTTCTTTTGGGCTTGAGAATCTTGATAATGGGAACACTTATCTTACGTTGGATGACATAAACCTGGATTCCTCATCAAGCTTTTCTTTCTTCTAGCACTTTTTGTCCTTCTTTATCTGGTTCTTCGATCATAGAGGTAGTAGATCATCTTAGGTTGATTTCTATCCCTTAGGTTATCCTAAATTCCCTCTAGTTTAAAATTTTGATGTCTCGAATTATTGTCCTTGTTATGCTTTTGTATATATCCCTCTTTATCCCTTGGAGGATTATTTAATGAAAGCGTGTTTTTAATTCCATATTCTGGTTTTCAAAAATTTGTCTGTTGTCATACTCTTTTACACTAGAAAAATTTTGGAGTACGGTAAGTATAATTTTAACAGGAATTTGGAACAATCACCTTAGTAGTTTGCTATCCAAAATTATCTAGTCCAATTCCATCAAATTTCGATATTTGAAATTATTTAAGATTGTTATTTTGATTACCTTGGCCCTAAATTCTACCTAAGGTTTCTTCAATGACTCTACTTCACTTCTTCTGTCTCGGACTGAGGGTAGGCAGAATGGGCCTTCTAGAGAGGACTCAGAGGAAGAAGAATAGAAGTGACGGAGAAACAAGTATTAGTTACTAACAAATAACTAATGCTATTTTGTCTGGGTAGTATTAATAGAATTATTTTTATTTTGTTTTTCTTCACTCTAGCAAGTAGAGCGTCATACTTTCCACATAATCCATGCAGCGAGCTTTGGGTAGTGATCCCGGTCTAGTTGACCCAAGTCACTAGGTGTTGAGACACCCCTAAGACTTAATACTCGGATCATATAAAAAACATAATTTACCTAATTGTCTTCGTGTGACCACCCAGTGTTTACAAACTTTCTGAGACTGGTATTTATTATTTCTCTTAATACGTACTTTCAGGATTTTTACATTTCTAGAAATTTATAGTAATTTGAGTCAGTCTCGAGGTCTTTGTTGGTTTCTCCCTTATCCCGCCTACTTTTCCCATTACTCGATATTATATTAACAACGACCTATTATCTTCTTCTAGTTTTAAATGTCTTTAATTTTGTAAGGTTCCTTCTACTTTTTATTTTTAAATAGATTTTCACGTGCCTCTGAATTGGTTATGTCTAGATAAAGTCTTAGCTTATATTAGTCAATCTTCCTTTGTTCAGCTACCCGATCTTTCAAGAATTTTTCTCAGATGGGTTTAAGCTCTAAGACTTTGTCTATCATTCTTCACATAGCATGTATTATGTATATTTCTTCCTTTCGTTTCAGCTGAGGAGGTCTTCTACACTTTTTCAAGGTTACTTGGATACTCCCAAGTTGGAATATGTGTAGCGATTCCACAATCATGGTTCCTCAATTTTCTTCCTAACTTTCTCATATTTTATTATCAATATCCTACCATCGTTTGGTTGAAATAAGACTCTTCCTTTTAACTCATACTTCGGATTATGTTCTATTTAAATGTTAAAATCATATTTAACAAAGTCGTGGTTTTTCTATAGTGTATAAATTATGATAAACATGTCAACTGTTGAAGGCTAGAAATGGACATTGAAGACAAAATTTAAGTAGATAATATTGTACTTTATAATAGTGGGTTATGCCTTAGTCACTTATAGACATTATCTAAACACCAAAATTCCCTAATTAAGGCAAGCTAGCAAAAGTAGAAGTTAAATAGATGACAAAATACATTATAGCCTACTACCTTTTTGTCCTGGCCTAGTTCATGATTCCATCGAAGTTGATTGCCCCATACTAAATGAGATCCTTGATATGGTTCAACAGAGAGTAGCAGTGATCGATATGGTGACCCATTCCTCCAGAATGATACTCACAAAAGGCATTCGGGTTGAACTGTAGAGAATAAGGGTTAAGTCTGTGGGGCGGAAGAGGTGCAAGCAGGTTATCTATAAGGCATTGGTGGTATACTTGGGAGAGCGGAGTTGGAAGTGTGGTGAAACTTCTACGCTCCTGAGAGGCTTGATTGTTAGCGAAGTGAGGTGTAAGGGTAAAAGTTTGATACTTGGGATACACCCGTTTGTCAGTAGAGTGCGGGTACAGATTCTTACTCCTTGACTGGATTCTAGGCATAAACTGTCCTATTTCTTTAATGGTTTGACCTAGGTTATCGATCTGATTCCACATCTTGGATATTTTTCCCTAAACCAAGTCCTGTGTAGGGATTTCTTCTTCAAGTTGTTGAAGTGCTGGTGTTTCAGTCATTGGTTCCATGTTAGAGGTCCAATCATTTCCTAAATCTTTTTCATCATTGGCGTCACCTTCATACTCATCTTCCCAGTTGACAGTAGTGTTGTTCACTTGCTTCATCAGCTCTGAACAAGTTACCTAATAGACTTTTCACAGTTTCCCGAGGCTATCCATTCTTCGTGTGGGGGTTTAGGATTATTTCTCTGAACTCCTGGGCTATCAAAGTTATTCATGGGTGTTATTTCTTCCATAAATCCAGAAGACTCATTATCATAGGTCCTAGGTGGAGATGTGAGTTCTTGCTTAATTTTCCTAAAAAGTGGTGTCGGATTTCTTCAAGGCAGCTATAATCTTTTGCATCTTGGCGTGGTAACATGATGTCGATCCCATCTTAATATCTCTAGCGTATGAGATTTAGGATATCTGTTCGACAAATGCCATTTTTAGATATTTATTCTAAGATAGATTTTTTACTTTTATTTAAAAACGAAGGTACTAGTGATTTTAACTAAGGTAAGTTTTAAGTAGATTATTATGGATGAAATGGGCATTATTAATTTGATGTTTATGTTTGATGGTTTATTGGGTTAAGTAAAATAACGATTCTTGTTCTTTCCTGCAGCTGACTTTGTATTCCAATTTTTTGAAAACGTTTTTCGGTACTGAGAAGCTTGCAATACGTGGGATAGAACAAGAACTCTTATACTAATTATTATTCCCCCACTTGTCATAGAATGTTATTCTATATACTTAGTACAATAGTAACGTAAATAACTATACAAAAAATAAAATTGACATCTATCCAAGATAAATGTCCTGAGTAGAACAGGGTTTTGGTTATTCCTCTATCATAGGCTTACTATATGTGGTTTTGGTTTTTCTTCTAGCGATTCCTAAAAATCTCGGTTCCCAGACCTTCAAACCTCCAGCATCCTCCCCGGGGAAACATCTATCTTTGGTTGGTGGTTCGAGCGAGGAAAAGTTCGTAGCGGGATCCCGGGGCGGGGCGGGGGAGGGGGGAAGAAACCCACATAGCCTTTGTTTTACTAACTTCTCTTTCTAACATAAGGGTTTTCAGGGCTTAGATTAATGTCATGACCTCGCCAACTTCAACCTCTACTGTCGGCCTCTCTATCCCTAAGAAGGTTATGGCTTAGGTTTCTCATCAATGATATGCAATGCAAAGTGAGTGCTCGTGCATTGGAGAGAGTATGCAGAAATGTAAATGTAGGAATTTAAAGACAGTATTTAAATACAGTATTTAAAGACAATAATATAAATGCAGTAAATAAAGAGAGTAAATATGCATAGATGCTGATATATACATATGAAGTGATATTATTCTTATTCTTATTCTTATTATTATTATTGGTAGGGAATTATTTATGCTTGAAATCAAAGACATATTCCCTGGATGTTATTAAACAGTAAATATGGATTTAGTTTCCAATTAGGTCTGACTTTTCTTATGAAAGCCAACTGATGCACCCCGGATTTTGATAGCGGAAGAATTAGAGAATTGAGAAGAAGATAAAAATAAGTTTCATTCCTTTCTCTCTAAGTCGTCTAAATTCATTCATTTTGAAAATATTTTTAAGGGTTTTTCTAGGCGTCGGTTTTGAAAAACTTCTTGGGCCAAGATTTTATATTAAAAATAGAGTCACCACCTAGCATAGGGTTAAATGATGTGCTAGATAACTAGAATTTTATAAATTCATTTTTTATTTTTAAATGGCCGGTGTTTTGATTTTCAAAAGTCTGTGTACCAAAGATATTCTTTAAGTTCGAGAGTCGGTTATACTTGGGGAAGGTTTTACGTACCCAAGATATCCGTCCATAAATGGTACCTTGGTTTAAATAGATATTCACTATTAAATATTATCCAAGAAGTTTCTTTTGATTTACTTAAACAGAATAATTTTTTTTAAAAAAGTTTTTTCTCGTTTGTGTATTTTAACATGATATAATGATAAAACACGTAAATACTACAGTTAATACTAGTTAGTGACACCCAATAACAGTTTATAATAGACAGGAAGAAGACTTGGTTCCCTTTCCTTAGGGAATATAGTCTTCCCTAAGTAATTACCTCTCTTTCCTTCTTGATCTTCTTGGTTGATCCTCGATCGGTGATCGTCTTCCTCTTGAGTTCTTACTTCAAGAACCTTAAGATCAACCTCAGGGTTGGATTTTGGCAGAATAACCCCATGTTATTCAATAAATCTTCTTGAGAATCCCAGCACCCAAGACTTGGCTCAAGTTTTAGAGTGAGAAGCTAGGACTTCAAGTCTTGAAAAAATAAAGACCCCAACACTTCTATTTATTGGCTAGGGGCCTACGCATTCATCCTTGCGCGGGCTTAGCCAACCTCTTTCTTGGGGGATGTTTGGCCTAGGGGACTTGCTATCTTGTTTTGATCTTGTTTAACTTTGAATGAATTTGAGGTGTAAGAAAGGGTTCTCAAAGATTTGGTAATGATTGACAATCATTGGTAATTATTGAAAATCATTACCAATCATTGTACTTCCTAAAATCCTATTGGTTTCACATGGGTTCATTAATGGCATGATATGACACTTTTGGTTCGATTTAGGGGCTAAGTACCGGTTAGTTTCACTATTTTGGTTTAGTTGCCATTAATGTTTTCCAAGTGCAATATATGTAGTCTAGGTATGTCACCATTGAATTTAATAATCTATGGTGAGTCATTTCTTGGTGATCACACATTCGGTTGGATTTGAATTGAATTGGGTTAACTTGCCTTGTAATCGATGGTTGGTTTTCAAGGTTCTTAGTTACCCCTATATATTTTGGTGAAAAATATCTAGATTCAGTGCATCCATTCATCCCATGTCATCCCAAGCATTAAATATTGATGGGATGTGCATTTAATTCTCATTAAATGTATGGGTTAGGTGGTAAACCGATTTAGTTCGATTTTCATAACGAGTAGTTACATTTCAAGGTTTTCGGTTAACTCTAATATATTTTGATCAAAATATCTAGATACCTTGAATCTGTCCTATCCATGTCATCCCAATAATTTAAAGCTTAATGTTATGGGAATCTAAATCTCATTAAATGCTTTGCTTAGGTGGCGAACCGAATCAGTATAGTTTCGATAACGATTGGTCACATCCTAAGTGTCTTGGTTTCCCTTCCTTACATATTTGTGGGAAACTTCTTGGAAGGTTATTTGGTTATTTCATGGATCATTTGTGGGACTTTTAATTATGGTTGGGCCCTTAATTCATTGGGCCTAGGGTGGTTTGTCAAGACAACTTGGATTTTATGTAAATCCAAATCAAGCCAACTCCTTAATTACATTGGTGATTTTGGGATTGTCATGACCTTTCCAAGACTTTATGAAGATCTCTTGGATTGTTTCTGGCTGGGATTTGATATAATATATATAAATGAAATAAATGTTTTTGGTGTTAAACCAACAAGTTTCAGTGATAGTAAATGTTTCAAGGTCGGGTTAGGTAACCTTAGTAATTTGTTGAAATATCCTATAATCAAAGGGTAGTGGATAATTTTTTTTTTTATACTAAAGATGATTTAATGAAAATCAAACTTTAATAAAGTCATATTAGACCCTCTTAAATTATGAGATTTTCGAGGTTGACCCGAAACTTTTATTTAACTGAATTTCGTCAAATTTTACAGTTTTTTGTTTTCTCATGTTTTCTGGACATTTTTTTGTATTATATTGTATGATCTCAAGTAGAAATTCATTCATTAAACCCAAGTTTAAAGTTTATCTGAATTTGTACTTGATTCGACACTGGCTGGGCGGGACAAAATGTTGTGTCTACAACGTTGCCCGAGAAGCAGAACATATCTTCATAGGTGTATCAAGCTCAGGATTCAAACATTTAGGTTCCTTAATTTTATTTTTTGGCAGCGGTATTTCTATCGCCTCTTTACTTTCACTCTCATCTTCCAGAATTCTCTCCTCAGTACCCACCCAATTATCCTCTATTTTCCCACTCCTAAGGGTCGTAATTGATTGAACGTACCCATGAGGCTCACTTATCTCTCCAATAAAGTGTTGACCCCTAGGATTATTTATCGATTGGCTAGGAAGCTTCCCATCGTCCCTCTTATTCAAAGTTTTGGCAAGCTGCCCAAATTGCGTCTCTAGTTGAGCTATGAACTGAGAATGTGAGTTTACCTTTTGGGTTTTCTCTTGAAGTCCCTCTAAGGCTTTAAGGATTTGTTATAGACTGAGCATTCCTAGCCGGCTAAGAATACGTTGCTTAACCTTGGGATTGATTAAATCCTGGAGGTAGGTTTTGGTATTATGGCCTAGAGGATGGGACAAAGGGTTGTCCTTGAGCTGGTGTTCTCCATGAGAAATTGGGGTATTTTGCCACCCTTGATTGTAGGTGTTGGAGTACAGGTTGTTGTCCTATCAAGGAAATGTTTGAGCAACATGGATATGCTCTTGAATGTATTTAGGAAAGTGCATTCCCGAGGACACTCAAGGGTAGTATGGGATGGATTTAGGAAAATTGAACAATTTGCGGTTGGATGAGTGGACGAGGGTCATTGATTTCGCAACAATAATTGATCTATTTTTTTGGAAATTAAATTAACTTCCTGTGTTGCGAGATCTACTTTCTTGACGTCGTACATCCCTCTTCGCACATGTCCAAGGCCTTCTTGCCTAGTGGCGGATGTATGTTCTAAAAAAATTTCACTCAAGTTTTCAAACATGCTCCATGCCTCGTCCTTACTTTTCGCAAGGAATGTTTTTCTATACGTTGCATCCACCATATGAAAGTTGCGTTTAATAAGCCCCTCATTGAAACTTTGTACTATTTTCCAATTCGACACCCCATGATATGGGCATTGCCTCAAAAGATCTTTCATTCGATCCCAACTTTCATGGAATTTGTTCAGAGGGTTGTTGGGAAAATGAAGTTATGGATTTCCTGATTTGGTTGGTTCTACCAATTGGAAAAATATTCTGTAGGAAAGCCTTTTGAAGCCCCTCCCATATGGTGATTGATCCCGGGGGCTAAGAATAGAGCCACTCCTTTGCCCGATCTTTCAGGGAGAATGGGAAAAGTCTGAGATAGAAGGCATCCTCAGATAAGTGGGGTAACTTAAATGTAGTGCAAATTTCTAAGAAATCATTAAGGTGCCTATAAGGGTGGTCGAGACTAAGTCCATGAAAAGATAGAAGCATTTGGATAGTAGATGGCTTAATCTCAAATAAAGTTACACCCACTAACTCGAGTAACTTAATCCACAAGGGCGAGGTGTAGATTGAGGGAATGTAATATTCTCAGAGTGGTGTAGGCGATTCAGCCATTTCAGTGAGATTGGGATTTGAGATTTTTTCAGTTTTAATCTTAGTTCTAGGTCTCCTAGGTACACTCTCTAAAATTCTATTAAGGTCGAGGTTGTCTTGAAGATCGGGCTTTTCCTTGAGCATATAAACAATTTATGCCCCCCCCCCCCCACAAAGATTCCTTTGCACAATTTTTTTTTTTTTTTATATATTTTTCCATATATTTTTTTTTAAATTTTAATTTTTTTTAATTAATTTTTTTACAGAAAAATTAAACAAAATAAACACGACTAAAAAACATTATAAACAAAATAAAAGAAAATAACTTGCAAATTGGATTGCTTTACCTGATTTTTCTGTTGGAAGTTTCGGTAAGAATCAACTCACTTGATCCAAATCGGTGGTAAAAATTAAGAGGAAGAAAAAGATGAATTTGAACAAGAAAGAAAAACAATAGTCAAAATTAATAATTAACGATACCAAATTCGAGCAATGGCGCCAAAATTTGATCACTCAAATTAAATACCCTAATTAAGAGCAAAATATCGTAATATAATGTGCTTCAGTATGTGTGTTGGATCACAAGGATTAGTTTTTAAATTTCAAATTCTATTATTGTTTTGCTCTTTAAAATGAAACGATATTTGATTTTTTCTTAATTTGAATTTTCAAGTACATGAAAATAAATCTTAGAGCTAAATAATGAAAGTAGAAAACTGGGTTAGGAATTATGGATCCGTATTTTGGAGTTTATGTTTTTACTCGTATTCTATCTTTTTCTTGGATTTGTGCAAACGAGTGTTCCTAACAACAAATCAGAACTACTCAAAAAGATCGGATTGATTATTTTATCGGCATGATTTATCTTTGGTATTTAATTTCTACAGTACACTAATCTACGGTGAATTAAAATCTAGACATAAACCATCCAACGCAATAAACAATCCCCAAAATTACTACTGTATCATTATTAAATTTAGACCACAGGTACTAAATTTAATATTTTTAGAAGTAACCGAATCTAAAACTAAAATATCTACAATAATATTTTAGAATAAATTCAATCACATAATAACAATGAATAATAATATTCCATATCATACAATGGTTTACTCAAATTCGAAATTAAATTAGAAACATAACATTACATAAATTTGAAACACCTCACCACAATCCTAACCTGGTTGGAGAAAGTTAGCCGCTCATTGATACGTGAAATGGTATTTTCTCGGATGAAATCCTTGAAACCACCATTTCTATTTTGATCTTCTCAACACAAGCTTTTCCTTCAAGAATTGTAAAAGTGGTACTGAAATTGAGAGAAAAATTTGGGAACAAAAGTGTAATTTTTTATTAGAATTTTCCTCTTCTTTTCGATAACAAATTCTTTCTTTTTATCATGAAGAATTAGGAAACAAAGCATATGTATCTTTAACAACTTCTAGGGAAATGGAAAAACAAATTGGGCTGAAATTGGTTAAAAGAAGCTAAAAAAATGTGATGTTAGCTAAAATTGTGCACAAAAACGAAAGCAGCAGTAGAGGTGGAGCTTCAAAATTGTGGCTCAGGCTTGGAGACAAAATGGATTCGGAATCCGCCGAAGGGTGGCTTCGGAAGTAGAAGCCGAGAACTAATTTATAATATTTTAATCTAATCAAACGATTAACAAAACTAAATTTATTGGTATGAGATCGCATAAAAAGCGGTGTGATAAAACACTTGTTCATATTTCTCAATCCATTCAAAGTTCTTATTTCCTCTTCAAACCTTAAAAAAAATAGGTGACATTTGTCTATGAATTTCAAAATGAATCGATGCAAAGCACCTAACCTCCTAATTAAAATCTGCACTCCTTTAATGCTCGTCGGGAACTTCATCTTCTTAATAGCATCAACTTGTTCCGGATCAACTTTAATCCCAAACTAGTCTACAACATATCCCATAACATTTCAAAAAGATTTCAGGGTTTAACTTCATCTTGTACCTTCAAAGTACTTCACGTGCTTCTCTTAGATACTTCACATTATCAATTTTTGTTTTCTTTTAACACCATGTCATCAATGTAAACTTTGATTGTTTCTCATATTTGTTCCTGAAACATCCAATTAACCAACCTTTGATAGGTTGCCCCTCCATTTTGTAAACGAAAAGGCATCTTCTTACAATAATAAGTTCCTCTAAGAGTAATGAAAATTGTCTTATATTTATCTAGAGTATCCGTTTTGATTGGTTGTACACAAAATAAGTATCCATAAAACTCATGACTTTATGCCCAGAAGCAGAGTTCACCTACTGATCCACTTGAGGCATAGGATAACAATCCTTTGGGCATGCATTATTTAAATTAGTGAAGTCCACATACGTCCTCCACTTGACATTTTTCTTTTTTACCAGAACTGGATTAGCTTACCACTTGGGGTACATAATTTCTCTGATATGACCGATGCTCAATAATCGTTCCACCTCTTCTTCAATTACTTGTGTCTTAGTAGAACTGATAATTCTTCACTTCTAACGTACTTGAGGATGTGAACTTGATACATCAAGATGGTGCACTGCAACTCGGGTATCTATCCCTTCCATATCATTTGAAGTCTAAGCAAATTCTCCTTAAATTCTGTCAATAATTTAATCATTTTCTCATTTTCATCCTTTATTAGAGCCGTTTCGATTTTTTCCTTTTTAATTTGCTTCCATCAAATATACTTTTTCTATTAGTTCAGTAGGATGAGTGATTCTTAAATTTTCTCTAAATTCATCCACATCAATATGTGAACTTAACTTCTTCAGAATTAATTATTATTGATCCTTTGATTTTCCTTTCATGGCGACAGCAAAACAATATCGAGATACTACCTAATCTCCCTTTATCACCTCTATCCCTTTATCACTTGGGAATTTGAGACACTGATGAAATATTGATACCACTGCTCTCATCGCGTGCAGCCGTGGTCTTTCCAAAATTGCATTATATGGTGGACTCGAAGACATCACTATGAACTCTATTGCTTGAGTTATTATTGATTCTTCTTTCCCAACACAGACTGACAACACAACTTTTCCTTCTGGAAAATTTAAGACTCTGTAAAATCCAACCATATCTATTTGAATTGACCTAATGTTTGACTCTGGCACCCACATCTGTTGTAGAGCACTCTTGAAGATAGTGTTAGCTAAACTCCCAATATCAATCAAAATTCTTCTAACTTGGAAACTTGAGATCCACAATGTTACTACTAATGCTTCATCATGGGGGTGAGCTACTGCATGCAGATCATTCTAGGAAAAAGAGATCTGCCCTTCTGAATTATCCCTTGGTTGACTAACCAAGATTTCTCCATATTCTTTTTCTAAAGTTGTTTTTCGTACTTTTTTTTTCTTACTCTCTTTGATTCTCCAGTAAGAGTTAGATTGGAATCGATCATGTAGATAACATTATGCCTTTGATTGGTTTCATTTTCTTTTTTCTCTTATCTCAATCATTGTTCCTGGGTTCTCTTTCTTCCTTTCTTTTTTTCTTGTTTCTATCTTCAAGATAATTATTCAAGTACCATTCTCTATCAACCTCTTGATCTCTATCTTCGAATGCCTGCAATCATCTTTATTGTGTCTGTGATCTTGATGGAAAATACAATATTTATTTTTATCCTTGTTGTCTGGATGTGTAAAAATCCTTTAGGGCTAATTCAGTTTCTCCGAAGACTTGATTGCAGGCAAGATCTGTTAAATCGGGGCCTTTAACCTAGGAAACGTTGCTTCTAGCTCTCTTCGTGAGCTTCTAGATTTTGATCTCTCAGATCTATGATTTTCATCCCTATACTTCTTAGAATGTTCTTCCTTCCGCTCTTTGTTTTGATTTTCTTTTATTTGTTGATCTCCCCTCTCTAGCACTTCTTATATCTTCCAACTTCATTTGTGGCTTTACCTTATCCATCAGTTTTGTCATATCTACCAGTGAATGCTTTATTAACGGATCTTAAAAACGCTTAGTCCACAACCTAGTTGTACAGGAATTCACAATCAGATTAGTTGCATATCCCTCAATATAGGTTATCTCCTCATTAAATCTAGCAACATACTATTGAATTGTTTCCCTTTTTTGCTTCAACATCAGTAAATACTCTACCCCTTTCTTCAATCTTTGATAGGTAATGAATCTATTAATAAATTGTTTGTCTAGTTCTAAGAATGAACTGATAGATTGCAGAGTTAATCCGTAAAACCACTCTAAATTTTATCATTTCGATGTTGTAGCAAATATCCAATACAGAATTGAATCTCCTACTTCGTAAAGGGCCATCATCTGTCTAAAGTGATTGATGTGACTAGTCAGATCCATTTTTCCTTTATATTCATCTAGCTTGGAAGGATCAAGCTTACGAGGAAAATATTTATTCATTAACACCTGTATGAATGGGGGCTTTATTATTCCATAAAGTTCTTCCAAATTCATCTCTTTGATAAATCTCCTCACCTCTTTTGTTGTGTCATCTCCTATCAGAATTAACTGATTCTTTGATGCACCTTCCTCTTATTCCGAAGCGATATCCAAGCTTCATGTACCCACATGTTCTCTCATTCAACAATCTTCAAAAGGTGAAGAGGATTTTTGTAGATCGGTTCCAAAATCTGGTATTCTTTTAGGGTCCTTAGTTGATCTTTCGGCAATTGCATTTTTACTATTTGAAACACCAAAGTTCGCAGCTATCTGATTTGAAGATTGACCACAGCAATATCTCTAACATGATCGTCTCCAACCATTCTATTATTGTTCACCATGCCGTCTTTGGTTTCATATCCTGACCTTAATTGTGGTATTACACTGAACATTTTCTTGTATTCCCACAAATAATGTCAAATGATATTATTGGGAAATCCACGATACTCCTACTTTATAACGCTCCAATCAATACCTGCAAAACTTAGGAAAATACTTGATATATCGGTGTAGTATCACCCAAATACCATCTGGATTGAGAATACATTAATCAGAAATTGAATAGAATTAGAATTGGGTATTGGACTCTGGAAATTGCTATATTTATAGACTAAAAGTGTACTTGATTTTCCTTATTCTCGTTATATTCTAACTGTTTAACATAACTAAGATCGTACTGATATCTTATTTACTTATAAATATCTCAAACAATATTCATGGCACTTCTTTTTACACTCTGAAGTTTCTCCTTCGTGTTAAACTTAAATATGGGCTTGTTCAGTCTAAGCCCATTATTCAGTTCCTTCATATTGGATACGAGCTTGCTCAATTGGGGTCCACACTATCCGATATTCAATTACTTAATATTATATATAGGTCTACTTAATTCAGGCCTACCATTACTTGTCCACTATATTTTCTTCATAGATCGTGTATAGAACTACCCTTATCCTATTCGTAGTTATACACAGGCTTGTGGTTCTTAATGAAATCTAGCTAATATCTTGAGTTTGCCCAACACATGTGGACTAGTAATGAATTTCCCATATAATTTCTTTATATCTATTCTATTATATAAAGCAAGGTTGGTAAAATTACTATTCATTTAGATAAGTAAAATTCCATAACTATCCTCCAAATTTTTTAAAACTAAAAATTCACTTTTGACCTATTTCTCTTATATATGTTTGTGTGTGGGGGGGAGGGTGGGGGGGTGTCTAACTATCAAAGTTAATTTTTTTTTTCTTTTATCATTCATATGTAAAAGTAACTTATAAATTTATTTATAAAAAAAATTAAAATTAAAAGTTTACATTTTATTTTTATTTTTTTAAATCTTTAATACTTCTGTATGTAATATTAATAATGTATATGACAACATATAGACAAGTGTTTTTCACAATAATTTTATACACAACGTAGATTTAGAAATTGAACTTAAAAATCTAAAAAATTAGTCGACTTATTTTTTTACTGCATACTAAAAAGTAATAATACTATTTCATATAAAAAAATTCAAACTATTTAATAGAAATATAAAACGTAAAAATAATTTTAAAAAATTATGTAACCACATACATAAATACGAATATTTAATTTAAGAATTTAGATCTTTAGATCTTTAGTCAACTAGGTTAGATTTCCATTATGATGACTATTTCATAATAGGTTTTAAGCTCATTCCCCTCGTAAACAGTTTACTCTATCTCGTGTAAGACCTTTGGTCAACGGATCTGCAATATTATCTTTTAACTTAATATAATCTATTGAGATAAATTTGTTTGAAAGTAGCTACCTCACGATATTATGCCTTCGACATATATGTCGAGACTTACCATTATACATACTACTCTGTGTTCTTCCAACAATTGATTGACTATCGCAATGTATATAGATAGTTGGCAAAGGCTTAGTCTACATTGGAATATCTTCCAAGAATTATCGAAGCCAATCTACTTCTTCTCCTACTTTATCTAAAGTAATCAATTCAGATTCCATTATGGATCTAGCAAAACATATCCAAGGATTTCAATGACATAGTAGCTCACCTAATATAAAAATATATCCGCTCATAAATTTAATGTCTTTAGTATTAGATATCCATTTTGCAACACTATACCTTTCAAGTACTGCTAGATATTTTGCGTGATACAAACCATAATGTTTAGTATATATAAAATGGTTTTAGAAGTCTCACTATAGCTTTGTAGTGTTCTCTACCTGGATTGCTAGTAAACATGCTTAATTTACTTACTGCTTAAGCGGTATCAGGTCTTGTACAATTCATAATGTACATTAAACAACTAATTATTCTATAATACTCAAGTTGAGATATAATCTACCGGTATTCTTGAAAAGATGTTGATTGACATCTATTGGTGTGATTTTCCTATACCCAAATCATCCTTATTATTTTTTTACGGATTTTCTCAATGTAATGAAATTGAGATAAGACCAATCCTTCAGATGTTCTTGAAATTTTAATTCCAAGATAGACATCTACTTTTCCCAAATCCTTCATCTCAAATTTATTTCTTAACACTTGTTTGGTAGATTTTATGATATTATCACTACTACCAATAATAAACATGTCATCTACATATAAGTATACAATAATTTAACAAGACTTTGTTATCTTAATGAAACCACATTTATCATATTCATTGATCTTAAACTCATTTGACAACATTGCATTGTCAAACTTCTCATGCCATTGTTTTGGCGCTTACTTTAATCCATATAAGGATTTTACAAGTCGATATACTTTATTCTCTTTTCGAAGAACCACAAACCCTTCTAGTTGTTCCATATAGATTTCTTCATCTAATTCACCATTTAATAAAGTAGTTTTAGCATCCATTTGATGTATCTCAAGATTATGTACAGTTGCAATTGCTATTTGATGCTGCCAAAAAATCCCCAACACGTGTAACATCTCCTCATGTGCCAGAAACCTCCACAGCCTGCAATTTGAACCTACGAAACCAGTTAGCTCCAAGACACACTGGTGTGGTGTCGGCCAAAGAACCTCCGGTGTGAGATAAGTTAATCTATTTATGGTAAAAAAAAAAAAGCTTTCTATATGTAAAAGTAGTCTCTCAATTACCTGGTACCTTTCCTCCTTATATAGACCGTTTATCCTCACAGCCCCGTTCATTACCACCACTCCCTCCATGATCCATTCTTTTTTCTCATGGAAACAGTCCATGATCCCACCATGGGACATTAAACAGTTACATCCCTCTACATGCATGGGATTATGGGGGTTCTAGGATAACTTCCAAACGGTCTCTACCCATTGGTTTTACCTGCTGGTGATCATGTCCCTATTAGGAGGCCTTCTTCTGTTTGGATCAACCCAAACATGGTTGGTCTTTTTATGAATCATATTGTTTTATCATGTGTTGGGCTCCCTTATTGAACCAATTTTACACCATTTGGGCCACTGGCACAATCGGCCCACGAGCAACTTCTAAGTCATTTCCTTCGGGTCAAATTTAACTACCCGAACTAACCCATCATCAACCTACCGGCCTTTAATATCATGGGCAAGACCTACATCATTTTCTCTCTTGACTTTCGTGGCGATTCGAAGAGGCGAGACGAATGATCATTCTTTGCGTAAGTCCTCTCTCCTAGCATTCAATTATTTGATTTTCTTATCGAATTGTTCTTTTTCATCTTTCCCTAATTATTTTGCTCTGATAATGGCCTCCAATCCTCCACTTAGTCCAACTAAGACTGGTTCGTCGTCAATACCTCTTTCTGAGATAGTAACGACAATCAGGGCTCACTCATCCATCGATTCCCTAGCGAACTGAGGAGGTCAAGGTGCGAGTGAGTTTAATGAGTAATGGATCGAATATTTTTGAAAAATATTCGACATCTCTCCCTCAATTGAAATTAGGGTTTCTTTAGAAAATGAGCATTCCTATTCTTGCAAAAATGATGAAATATGCTTCTTTGTATGGTTATTCGAATACGGTCTTAGACTCCCTTTCACTCCATTCTTTCGTAATTTATTTCGTCAATTAGAAATCACCCTAGCCCAACTAGTTCCTAACAAGCTTCGCTAAATCATGGGTGCTCTTGTACTTTCTTGGTTGAATAACATTCTCTTAACCATAAAAGTATTAAGGAGTATGTCCTTTCTTTAATTCCACTAAGACACTAGGAGATTCTATGATTCCGCTATCAAATAATACTTCTTCCTCACTGACCTCCCTTCTCCTATAAACGATTGGAAGAATTGTTATGCATTGTTCAAGGGAAAATAAGAGTTTTCCTCTGGGGAGATAGAGCAGCCCCCAATTGTACTGCGATATTTCAATTTCCCAAATAATTTTCTCTTCCTATTTTTGTAGTTTCTGACCTTAAATTTACTTCTCTTACTTTTGTGGTATCCTTATTTCTTTATAAATTGCATTGCATAGGCAAAAGTGTTTGCCAAATATTTTGTCTAACAACAAAGGTTATCAATCAATTGGAGAAACTCTTGAGGCCAGAAAATTGACCTTACCAAGAGCTCGCTTACAAACCCTTTGTGCCTTCGAAATTGGATAACTCTTAGGTCAACCAATTACATGATTTGGCCTTGGTAAAATGAAAGAGAGCGCTCGAGAAAACCTTACAACCATCCAGGCCTCCTACTATACCTTAGCTGGTTGTAGTTTCTCCTAGACCTCCTCAGCCTCAAGCACATTAGTCTGTCCCTCCCACATCGCCAGACGCTAACGATTCACAACCTCTAAGAAGAAGGCGACATGGAGTAGTGTCTGTTTCTATCCTCGATGCTCATATTCTAGTCTTCACTAAAATTCGTGGGTTGGAATTGGTTACTCGAGTAGCTGGGACCCCTATCATTCGAGTTTCTGAGGCTACAACAGTCTGTGTTCAACCTCTTCTATTCTCATCGGCGTCTAGCCTTGGAATATTTACATCCCCAAGTTTGCCAGGGATTTCTCGAGAGCAGATGTGTCATCTGCTAAAAGAGGCAAATCCATCAGTCCCAACCCATCAAGCAATTTTTTATAATGCTATTCAGACCCTCTACGAGCAAACCTGGGACAAGATCCGTTCTAAAATTGAAAAACTTAGCCGGACAGAGCTCTTTCGAACTATCATTTATGCATTCCTTCAAGTAATCTTAGTTATTTCATTTATCTCTCCTGATTTTTTCTTTAAGTAAACATTTATACATGTTCTCTAATATGCTGAATGAGATTTTAAAAAAATGTATCCATATTACAGAGCATTCACTTGTCCTCTGCCTTGGCCAGTAGTTCGGATGATATGGCTGAATTGGACACCCAACTCCAGCTGACAGAGTCCAACTGGTTAGAAGAATATCTTTGAGCTCTTCAAGAGATAAGGGTTTTCCTTGAAACCAAATTAGCACTAGAGAGGTTTTCCAAAGAAAAAATTTGAGTCCAACCTGCGAGCCGCTCGTGCTCAATGTAAGCTTCTTCAAAACAGAAATCAAGTCTTGATCAATGAGAACACCAGGCTTCTGACTAATAATCACAGACTATCAATTGAGAACTCTTCAGATAAACTCAACAAACAACAATCCAAGATTAATGTAATGAAGATCGAGTTAGACGCAAAGGTTGATGCCCTCCAACATCTAGGAAGAGAAAAAGAGTTGATCTCTAACGAGCAGAGTTCTGAGAAGCTTAAGAGTACAGCTCTAGATGCAAAGTCAGACGACCAAACTAAGATAATAGAAAAGCTATCTACGGTAGTGGAACAGAAGAAAGCCGAGCACAAAGACAGGATCATACAGCTTTTTGAGCACCTTGACTCACTTAAGGGGAGTATTCAACTAATTGGCTTCAAATACAGTTAGGCACAAGTACAACAAAAATATCCTGAGCTAGACCTTGTCTTCCTAAACTAGTCGGTGCCCGAAGATGAAAATGAACCATGCTCCACTTCTGTAGAGCTGTCAAATATAAAGCTCTTAGGTTTTGCTGTGGCAGATCCACCTCTTTCTCTAATAATTCTAACTCTCAATGAGTCAGTTACAACGTAACCTTCAGATCAGTCTTCCTCTGACCAAGTGCAGCCCATGCCCAATTAATCAACCTCAGTATCTGTTGAACTCCATGTAGCACCTCTGTTAGATAATGCAGATTAACCGAGAATTATTTAATTATAACTAACTTTTAACATCTGTCGTATTTGGTCTAGGAAATCATCACTTTTATCTTGATATTCGCTACTGTCATTTCATTTCATTTGTCATAAATATTTTGACGATTTGGTTCCGTCATTTTTGTAATTTTATGAACGCTGGTTTGGCTATTTAAAGCCAAACCTTCTTGAGATTTCTTCATATTTTTTCTTTTTTTGTTTTCCTTCTCTTTCTTATTCTCTCTTCTATTTCCTTCTGTCTCATATCAATTATGGCCTTATCATCATCAACCTTCGATATCTTTGACACTGTTCAGGCAGAGAGGAAAAATGAGATGAAATTGGGGTATAGCTTTCAAGAGATCATGATGATGGCTAAGACTCTCGACTAAGAACACCCTCAGCTTCGTGCTATTGAAGACGCCTGTGCACTATTTGCTTCCCTAGATGCCGTTCATTTTTGTGCAATTTCCCAACTCTATAAGCTCCAGGGCTATCTAAAGATGGCTGAAAAGGAGAATGACGAGTTGTGGGCCCAAGTCCATCTCCATGAGGCCTACGGTGGCCTACTAAAGATAAGAAGGGGTAAGCTCTGAGAGAAGAACGATGAGAAAAAAAAAAAAAAAATACGAGCCATGATTCGAGCGTTGAACCAATATGAAGAACATGACTTTTACTACTTGAACTCAGACTCCGAAGACTTAGGTCTTATGCCTTCTCCTGAGTCGGAGTAGCTCCATTCCTTTCAACCCCGGTTCAACAAAGAAAATTTCCTTTTTTTGTTGTTTTTTTTTTGTTCTTTTTTTCTTTGAACAATTTTTCTGTTCTTTTATATATATATATATATAAAAGCCTCAAGAGTATTTTTTGAATAGTACGTGCTTATTAGTCACCAAATAATCTTCTACAATGACTTCATCAAATATGGGATGCTCGTCTTCAGAACATTACTCATTCAGCCAGGATTAAAATCCAAAAAAATGTTCAAGTCTACACTAACTCCATGGCAAGAAGTGATATGTTCAAGACTGGAGAAGAACAATATCTTGAGAAAGATGTTATAAAACAATATGAAAGAGAAATTCTCATTGGAAGGATTTCTTTGATGGTAAAATCTTATTTATGTTGGATAAAAGATGTAATCATATTAAATGAAAGATGTAATGTACCTTTCTTCTTTTTTGGATTGTAATGTACCATTTTTTTTTTTATATAATATATTATATAAAAATTGTTGGGTTTCATATGATGTGAAAAATTTCAAGTCGAATGAAATTTCAAGAACAACGCTCACATCAAAATGAACTAAAAATAAATTTGAAACATTAATTGTCCACGTATGGAGTATTGAACTTTCAAAATAAATATAGATCATTAACTATATACCTCATGCCCTCCTCCATAAGAAGTTTAAGTAATAAACAGATTATGGATTTGCATTGGTTTACAGGATTTATTTACCCCCAATGGTTGTATTTTCTATTCCAAAATTCAGCCATTAATTATTTTCAAAAATAGGGAACCGTTATCGAAAAAGTCTTCACAATCTGATTGGAATAGTTTGCTTACCAACCTGAGACTTGATGATTTGTCACCAATCATTTTTTGGACGAACTAGTCTAAACAGCTTGGTTCCCTTAATGAACTAATTCGAGCAGCTCAATGTATTTAACGAATTGATCTGAGCAGCCCAATTTATTTGACGAACTGATTTGAGCAGTTTGCTTTACTTGACGAACTGATCTAAGCAGCTTGGTTTATTTGACGAACTGATTTGAGCAGCTCGGTTTCGTTGATGAATCGATTTGAGTAACTCGATTTATTTGATGAAATAATCTAAACAGCTCAGTTTATTTAACGAACTTATTTGAGAAACTCAATTTTAGACCTTTTATCTTCTTAGGTGTAAGGATGATCATTTATTAAAATTCTTTATAAAAATAAATAGCTTTGCTGCTCATTCAAAGACTAACAATCACAAAAACAAATAATTCTTCTTTAGAGTCTTTAAAGAAAAACCCATAAAACAACGAACAAGAAATTTACACAAAATATTTTTGCAAATATGCAACATTCCATAGATGAGGAATCGATACACCATCTAGGTTTTCCAACTAGTACGTCCTAGGTCTATTTACTTTAACCACCTTATAAGGTCCTTCCCATTTGGGAGCCAGATTCCCTAACCGAGCCTCTGGACGATGTGGCATTACTCTTCAAAGCACTAGCTCTCCTACTGTAGAGTGTCTTGGGCGTATTTCATGGTTGAATGTCCTTGCCATCCTTGATTTATGAGTTTTCATTCTCAATGTTGTTTGGTCATGTTTTTCCTCTTGGTAGTCTAACTCTTAGCTTATAGCATCCTTGTGTTCTACAAGATTAACTGTGCTATCACGTCTCGAAGGTAAACCGATCTCCACTGGAATTACTGCTTCTGTTCCAAACGTCATGGAATATGGAATTTCCCCAGTAGTTGTGCTTGAAGTAATACTGTAGGCCCACAAAATTGCTGGCAGCTCTTCTACCCATTTGTCTTTAGTATCATCCAATCGCTTTTTGAGCGCTTCCTTGACCGACAGATTCATAACCTCTACTTGTTCATTTGCTTGAGGATAGGTTGGGCTTAATGTCTGATGTTATATCTTTAGTTCATTGTACATCCATGCAACCTTTCTCCCGGTGAATGAGATTCCATTATCAGATATTAGCACTACCAGAATACCAAAATGACAGATCACTTGCTACCAAAGAAAGTTCTTAACTTCGTTTTCGCCTACAGACACAAATGTTTTAGCTTCTACCTATTTAGTAAAGTAATCAATTACCACAAGTAAATACTTCTTATTTCTAGGTGCTGAGGTAAATAGCCCTAGGACATCCATCCCCTATTGAGAAAAAGGTCATGGACTATGGATCGGTGTTTGCATCTGGGATGGAACCCAGATGTCATTAGAGAATCGTTAACATTTGTCACATTTCTTCATATACTCTTGTACATCACTGCACATCATTACCCAATAATAACCGATCGTAAGTGCCTTGTGTGCTAATGTTCTTTCTCTTTGATGGTTTCCACAAACTCCTTCGTGAATTTCTTGTCGTACATAGATAGTTTCCTTTGGTCCCAAACAAAGCAACATTGGTTGTGTGAAAGACCTTCAGTATAACTTATCATCCATCATAACGTACCTTGATACCTTATATAAAAAAAATTTAGTTGAGGTTTTGTCATCTGGTAACATTCCTTCTTTTTCTCCAATCCTCTTCTTGTCCCAACTCTCCATTGTAAGCACAAAAGTCAGTAAGAACTGGTATAGATGGCTACTCCAAATAATCCAAAATATTGGATTGTTGATCTGGACCAAAGGATGATACTAGAATTGATAGCGCATATGCTTTCTCATTTTTGGTCCTCAGAATGGCTTCAATCTTGCAGCTACGAAAGACCGTCATCAATTCTTTCACTTTCTTCACGTAAAAGTGTAACATCCATTTGTTCACCGAGTATGTTTAGTTTGTTTGATTCACCACTAGCTGTGAATCCAACCGTACTTCCATGTCATAGGCTCCCAACCCCTTTGCTAAGGTTAGACCCAAGATGACGGCTTTATACTATGCTTTATTATTGGATGCTCGGAATCCGATCTATACAGCCCTCTCAAGCTGATCACCGTCGGGGTCTCTAGGATTATTCTAGTTTTACATCCATTCACGTTCGATGCCTCATCTACCCACAACTTCTAGAGCTCTACTGGTGTCAGCAAACACTCCCACATCCTCTATAGTTACTTCTTCTGGAGGTGTCAACTCAGCAATGAAGTCGGACAACACTTGGCCTTTGATGGTTGTTCTAGGCTTAAATATAATGTAGAATTTTCTAATTTCTACTGCTCACTTCATAAGACGACCTGAGGCCTCTAGTTTGTGCATCACTGTTCTGAGTGGGTATGGCGTCAACACATTGATTGCATCTACTTGGAAGTAAGGCCTTAGCTTTCGAGATGCAGTTACCAAGGCCAGAGTAAGTTTCTCCAGCTTAGTATAGTTAGTTTCTATTGGGACCAATGATTTACTTACGTAAAATACTGGTCTTTGCCCTCCTGCACATTCATTCACCAACGCTATACTAACTGTAACTGTGGTAACTACTAGGTATAGGTAGAACTTATCTCCAGAATCGACCTTGGCTAAAGTTTGGATAGAGCTTAGGTGGTCCTTGATGGATTGCAAAACTCGTTCACTAGCTTCATTCCATTGAAAGTTCTTACTCTCTCTTAAAATTTTAAAGAAATGAGCACGTCTATCTGTAAACTTAGAGATGAACCTATTTAGTGCAGCTAATCTTCCTGTCAATACTTGGACCTCAAGTATCATTATAGGGGATTTCATATTTCAGACAACTTCTATTTACCCAGAGTCGACCATAATTCCCATCTTATTTACCACAAAGCCTGAGAACTTGCCCAATGTCACACCAAATGCACATTTTTCAGGATTAAACTTTATATTGTACTTCCGTAAGATTATAAAAGATTTATCCAGATGCTCCATGTGATCCTTCTTCTTGTAACTTTTGACCAGCATGTCATTAATGTAGACATCTATAGTTGTCCCAATTTTTTCTTGGAACATACGGTTCACCAGTCGTTGATACATCGCCCCTGCCTTTCTTAAACCGAAAGGCATCACTCTATAGAAGAATGTACCTCTAGGGAGGGGTGATGAAAGTTGTTCCTTCCACATTCTGGTGATTCATCTGGATCTGATTATATCTTGAATAAGCATCCATCATGGATAACAACTTGTGCCCAGCTGCTGCATCTACCTTTTGGTCCATCACGGGCATCAGATAACAATCCTTTGGGTATACTTAGTTAATGTCAATGAAGTCCACACACATTCTCCATTTTCCTTTCTTCTTGTTGACCAACACTAGATTGGCTAGCCACTTTGGGTAAAATCACCTCCCTTATATGCCCTATTCTGAGCAGCCTTTGCCCTTTTGATTCTATCACCTCTTTCTTTTGGGTTAAACATCTTTCTCTTCTGCCTTACTAGAGGGTAAGACCTTGAGATATCGAGCTGATGAACTACCACCTCAAGGCTGATTCCTTTCATATCTTCTGGTGCCCAAGCAAACACG
Organism: Eucommia ulmoides; assembly: GCA_016647705.1. Lineage (NCBI taxonomy): Eukaryota > Viridiplantae > Streptophyta > Magnoliopsida > Garryales > Eucommiaceae > Eucommia > Eucommia ulmoides. Next base: position 69,169,383 of record CM028332.1, on the reverse strand, counting down.
TCCAAACTTTTTTTCAACAATTGTATGAGTTTTTCCTCTTTGGATTTGCTTAGTAATGTGCCTATCATCAACCTCTTCATCCCTTAAATAAAACTTACTTCTCGTATCTGCTTAGCTGGTTAAAGAACATCGGGATGTCCTCGAAAGTCATCAATTTCCTAAGCTGAGCTGCTTGATTTGAGCTCCGATGAGCTCCTACTTTAATTGCTATTGGATGGCCTTTTTCCCTTTCATAGCTATCGAAAACAATTGTCTAGATGCTACCTAATCTCTTCGGATGACAACCACCTTGCCATCTTTCACGTACTTAATACATTGATGAAGCATCGATACTATGGCCCCCATTTCATGGAGCCAAGGTCGTCCCAAGATGGCATTGTATGGGGACATGGAATTCATTACCATGAACTCCATAACCTTAGTGAATCTACCCTCGTCTTTATCTACTATGACAGATAAGGTGATCTTCCCCTAAGGAGAGCTCAAGTCACTATTAAAGCCAACCATCACTGTTTGGGTTAACCCAATACTTGAGCCATGGATGCCCATCTAATTGAGTGTGTTAACAAAGATGATGTTGGCAGAATTGCCCGTGTCAATCAGAATTATTCTCACCTCAAAGCTGGAGATCTTGAGTGTTATTACTTAGGCGTCGTCATGAGGGTGAGCTATACCTTTACAGTCCTCGTCATTAAACGTGATTACTGGCCTGGATTTCTCAGCCAGAGACATTGCCTCTCTGTAGAAACATTCCCCCATTGCCTTACAGACCTTCATCTTTTGTTCTCGGTTCATCTCTCTAGTGAAAAAACCGGTCACGTTTATCATGTAAATAACTCCACAAGTGTTGTTTAGGTAATCATTTTTCTTTTTCTTTTTTTGTTATGGTTCTCTAGACGAGTTTCGCTCTTTGACCTCTTCATTTTCTTTGTCTGCTTCTGCAAATATCTATGTAACCATCACATATCAATCAACCGTTTGATCTCTCTTTGAAGTTCCCAACAGTCGTCAGTGTCATGTCCATGATCTTTATGGAACTCACAGTACTTGTCCCTATTCTTCCTATTAGATTTCATTAAGATTTTAGGAGCCCAATGCATGACCTCAGATGACCTAATCTTATGAAGGATTCTAGAAACCGTCATCTGTAAGTCTAGAAAATTTGTCCCCTATCGAGCCCATGCTCTTATTGTTGAACTTATAGGACGTTCTCTCTGCCTGTCCGAGGTACTGCCCTTTGTTTTCTAGTTGTCTTTCTTGTTTGATCTGGAGTTATCTTTCATTGATACTCTATCTTCCCTCACATACCTGACATATTCCAGTTTCATATAAGGCTTTGCCTTCTTCATCAGCTCAGTTATGGTCTTCAAGGTGTGCTTTGTAAGAGAATCTTGAAATCGGCCTTGTCACAGTCTCGAGGTAAATGCATTTATAATGAGGTTGGAGTCACAACCCTCAATGCATGTTAATTCCACGTTAAAGCGATTCACGTATTGATGCAATGATTCCCCTTTCTTCTATCGTAAGGCTAATAGGTAATCAACGCCTTTCATCAACCTTTGGCACATGATAAATCGGCCAATAAATTGCTTCCCAAAATCAATAAAAGATAAAATTGAGTTTGGTAATAACGTGTGTAACCACTCCAGGGTTGATCCTTTTAAGATAGTAGCAAAAGCTCTACAAAGCGCAGAATTACCCGCTTTGTAGAGTGTCATCAAATGCCTGAATTGAAGAATGTGGTCAATCGGGTCCTTTATCTTCCCATCATATTTCTCAAAATTAGTTGGGTCGAACATGTTTGACAACGATGCTTCTAGGATGTCCGAGGTGAATGGCATCTCAGTTTCCTTCAAAAATGTCTCCAGCTCATTAATTGGTAGGTCTCTTTTCCCCAGAACACTACGTGGTCGTGGGTTCAAATCTACCATCTTAGTTCGACTGAGTATCCATCTCTCTCCTGGGTGCTTACTCATATCCCTCTAAACAACTTGTACTCCCTGTGAAAGGTTCAGATACTCTGGTGACTCAGCCTGCTCCCCAAAGTCATTATTGACAAGAGGAGGTTGTTGAGCCCAGTGATCTGCTGGGCCATCCACTTTAGCATGCCTTCTATCACATAAATCTTCTCCATCAAAACATTAATTCTTAGGTCTGTGGTATGTATCTCAGGGGGAAGAATGGTGTGAGTTTCTTTCAAAGCTTCTATACGTGCTTCTATGCTCATATGTGATGGGATTTCACTCTCCTGACTCTGACTTGTTGCTCTTGATCGTATCTTTATCATCTCAACGGTGGACTCATTTTTGTTATTTTCCCATAGATAGTGCCAAATGATGATGCCAAAATATCTCTGACACGTGTAACAACTCCGCAAGTGCTAGAAAGCTCCACAGCCTGCAATTTAAACTTGGGAAACCAGTTAGCTCCAAGGGACATCGGTGTGGTGTCGGCCAAAGAACCTCTGGTGTGAAAATTAGTTGATCTATTTATAGTCAATAAAATTTCTGTATGTAAAAAACAGTCTTTCGATTACTTGGTACCTGTCTTCCTTATATAGACCGTTTATCCTCACAACCCGTTCATTGCCACCACTCCCTCCACAATCCCCTATTTCTCCTCATGGAGACTGTCTATGATCCCACCATGGGATGTTAAATAGTTACACCTTTTTGCATGCATGGGATCATGGGGGTTCTCGAATAATTGCCCAACGATACCCACCCGTTAGTCTTACCTACTGGTAATCGGGCCCCTTTAGGAGGCCTTCTTCTATTTAGATCAGCCCAAACCTGGTTGGGCTTTTTATGAATCATATTGTTTTATCATGTGCTAGGCTCCCTTAATGAACCAATTCTACACCATTTAGGCCACCGGTACAGTCGGCCCACGGGCAACTTCCAGGTCATTTCCTTTATGTCGGATTTTACTACCCGAACCGACCCATCATCACCCTACCGACCTCTAATATCATGGGCGGGAATTTTTCCGACATCACTATTAACATATGTATAAATAAAATTCTTATTACTAGTAAATAAGTATCAAAATAATCTATACCCTCTTTTTACTTGTAATCTTTAGCTATAGGTCTCGCTTTATATATGTCAATTGATCCATATACTTTCACCTTTTCTTAAAGATTCATTTAGATACTAGTGATTTCATTCCAGATAGAAGATCCACTAGTTCCCATGTATGATCATGTAAGATTGACTCAATTTCGCTATTCACAACCTCTTTCCAAAGATGTGCTTCAGATGTTGACATAACCTCCACAAAAGTTTAAGGTTCATACTCTATCACATAGATATATAATGAAGACCAAAATATTTAGAAACTTTTGTCCTTTTACAATGTCTAGGTTCGATTTCGTCCTCTTGGAAATTACTAAAGGTAGTATCACTAGTTCTCTTTAAAGAACTCAACTCAATGGAAGTCTTACAAGGAAAAATATTCTGAAAGAATGATGCATTCCCTAATTCAATAATTGTGTTCTCATGAATATTTTAAATTTATGATTTATGAACCAAAAATTGATATGCGCTATAATTTTGTGCGTATCCAATAAATGCGCAATCAATAGTTTTTTGTCCCACTTTAACCTACATAGGAGCAGGAACCATAACCTTTGCAAGACACCCCAACACTTTTAGGTATGAATATGAAGGCTTTCTACCTTTCTATAATATATAAGGGGTCTTATTTAATTTCTTGTGAGACAATTTGTTTAAAATAACATTTGCTGTTATAAAAGTATCCCTCCACAAGTTTTGAGGTATACCTGAACAAATTAACAAAGAATTCATCATTTCTTTTAATTTAAAGTTTTACTCTTTCTCTCAGCAACTCCATTTTGCTGAGGTGAATAAGGTGTTGTAGTTTGGTGACTTATTCCATTTTGTACACACAACTCACCAAAAGGTGAAATATATTGTCCATCTCTATCACTATACAACACTTTAATCGTTTAGCTAAGTTATTTTCAACTTCAATCTTATAATGTATAAACATGTCTAAAACTTTATCTTTATTTCTTAAAAGATAAACATAACAATATCTTGAACAATCATCAATAAAAGCAATAAAGTACTTTTTTCACCTCTAGCTTGTAAAATTTTTAAATCATAAACATATGTGTGCACTAACTTTAGTTGTTCAATTTTTCATTCAATTAAATGAAAATAAGTTTGAGTCAATTTTGACTCTGCACAAGTTTCACATTTGTGACTTGTATTATGTTGATATGTAGAAATTAAATTCATATTAATTAATTTACGTAAAGTATCATAATTAATATGTCTTAACCAACCATGCAACACATCCAAAAACTTAATCATCTAAGCAAAATAAGTACTGACTTTATTATTATTAATCTTTGAGATTACAGTTATAACATTGAGTTTGGAAGACCTTCATTCATATAGCATTTTTCAACATACATATCACTCTTGGTAAGTACAAATTTATCAAACTTAAACACTATCATGAATCCTTTCTTACTCAGCAACGATCTAGAAACTAAATTATTACGGATATCTGGTACATGCAACATATTGTTCAAAGTAAGTTCCTTACCATAAGTCATCTTTAGCATGACCTTTTCATGTTCTTCAACTTTAGAAGTTGAACAGTTTTCCATATAGAGCTTATCTTCAGATTTTACCAGCTAGTAAACGATAAACATCTTCTCATCTCAGCATATATGGCAAGTAGCACCAATATCCACATACCACTATCTGGGATTGTATATATGATAACTTCAGGTACAACTACTAACAAATTCATCTCGAAAACCTTATGAGTAAGGTTCTCTACTTCAGTCACATGAGCCTGATTTTTAAGTTTCTTTCCTTTTGGTATAACTCTCTTGCGACACTCTTGAGCTCGGTGTCCTAACATGCCACAAGTGTAGCAGTTGCCCTTGAACTTTTTGTTCATGGCTTTTTTGCTTGAGCTTGATTCAGTTTACTTTTTCTTGAAGGTTTTGTGAGTTTGTATGACATGAGAGTTTAACATCATAGAATTATGACCCTCATGTTTAGAAAAGATCCAATATTCTTCTTCAATTCTCAATTTGAGAACAAGGTCTTCAAGAGTCATGTCATTTCGTTTGTGCTTAAGATAATTTTTTAAGTCACCCCATGATAATGGTAACTTCTCAATCACAGTTGCCTTGAAAAGACTCACTAAAAGTCATTCATTCTACATGAATATTATGCAGTAGGACTTGAAGCTCATCAGTCTGACTAATGACTATTCGTGAGTCTAGCATTTTGCAGTCTATAAATCTTTTGACTACAAATTTCTTAGTCCCAGTATTTTTAAATCTTGTACTTCGTTTTTAGGGACTGCCACAGTACTTCGTGAACGAGCAACACACATTGTAGGGTATGTTACTCAATCCATTCAGGATATAATTTTTGCATAGAAAATCAGAGTGTTTCCATGTATCAACAGCAATTATAGTGTGAGTGCTAGACTATTCAATTATCAAAAGAGCATCATCGACAAAGGAATCTTTCCAAGTTCAATGTTTTCAAGTGGAAGAACATCTTCTTCTATCATCTCTTGAGGAAGCTTCTGTCAAACTTCTCTAGTTTTTCTCCATGTAGAGTAGGCATAGGATACGCAATAGGCACAATCACAACAGGTAGTGTGACACCTTGAATTGCAGTTGCAGCAGCGGTAACAACAATATCATTTGAAGACATATTTATTAAAATAAAATGAACAAATAATATAAGAAACTTTGTTACTGAAATATTTTATTTAACGAAAAACTAGAAATGTATAAGAATATTCAAAATTTACTTTAAGAATGTTAGAAAAATTAGGTGGGGAAATTAATTAATTAATTAATTAAAAATATGAAAAATAAAGATAGAGAAAATCTAAATTCTTTGAAATAGAATTATTTCAGATAATAGATGATAATATAGAAAGATAAAAGTAATTGATTTTACAATACTGAATGGAAAAATAGAAACAAGATGGTTGCGTTTGGTATGTTGGAATAGAATTGTTGATCTTAAGATTTTGATGGACAATTAAAGGTTGATGTTTTTGCTGAAACTAACGGTTTGATTAAGTGTTTCAGTTTATTAGTTCCAAATGAAAATATGATGATAAAGATGATGAAGGATTAAGAGGTTGAAGAATTTGAAGAACCTAGGGAAAACAACTCAGGTTAAATTTCAACTCTTAATATCCTAATTAGGATCGCACATGACACAAAAATATTTTTAAATAATTTTTATAAATATGTGTGTTTTTAATAAGATCCTAATTAGCTAAATTATTTGCTCCTATGTGTAATTGAGAAAAAAAATTATAATTGATTAAAATTGAATTTAAGTACTTAGTGGAACTAATCAAGAAAAGAAATAGGTTAAATGGGCGAAAACATCAATGAGAATGAGTTAAAAATGAGTTTAGAAGAGGTTCTAGCATCTATAAGTCAACAGGTAAGTTGACCGGAACAAAGAAGAAAAACTATTTGTATCTCTCGGTCGACAGGTAGGTCGACCTGTGCTTAAATATGAACTCTCTATATCTATAAGTCGACAGAGCGGTCGACCTGTAAAGAGAAATGGAACTCTCTAAATCTCTAAGTCAATAGATAGGTCGACCGATGGGCACAGAATTTTTGGCTTAGCTATATCCTGAATCGAGCGATCGACTGTTGATCTTGGTCTGTCGACTTATGTGTCTGTTTCAGGATACTATAGAATTTCGGATTTTAATCTGAAAGTAGTCGTTACTAGCCGTTGTTTTGTTAGGATTCATAAGAGATTTTAGGGATTTAATATTATTTGAGATGTGCAATACATATTATGTTATCCCTATTGATTTGGTTCATTAAGTTTGAATATTTCTCAATTTAGTACATATAATTGTTTCTATTCTATTTAATTTTGATTGAGAAATCTTTGGAGGATTTAATTGAGAAGTTTAAAAGTTATAATTAAGTGAATTGAACCAGAATGAAGTCTTAATGATATAAGAGTTCTATAAAAGCAATTAAGTATCATAACAAATGGACACTAGCCGTTAGAGAGCTGATTTTAATCTCATTTATATAGACCTGCGTTTTTTATATCATTAAGAGAGATTAAGAGAAATCAAAAGAATATACTGAGCTTTTCTAAGAGAAATTATATTGAGATTTATGAGAGCTTTTCTAAGAGACATTCTTGAGAATCATTTGCTAAGAATCATTATTGCTACCGAATCTAAAGTAATATCGCTCTAATTATTTATTTATTTTTGTGGATTCCGAGTGAGATCTTTCCAAATTACATTCAATTTAGTATTGCTTGATTAATTTTTAGAATTTAATCTTTAGAAATTGTTTTATAATTTTTTCTTGAAAAATATTGTTTAAACAATTTCTTGAATTAATCTGATTACGTGCTCAATTATGTGCTACCCATTTTTGTTTAAAATCAGATTTTAAATATCTCACTTTTCTATCACTAGTTTTGGTTTATTAATTGAGTTTTAATTTATCTGGGGTGGTAGAAGCTCCAAGTGAGAAAAATCACTTGTCAATTTTTAATTGGTAAGTTGAGTGGCAGATTAAATAATGTTGAGAGTATTTAATTTAAGGGTAGCTAGTTTCAGTATCTTCCTGTAAAGAGATTAAGGTAATAATTCTTCCTGAATTGAATTATTTTGTATGAATTTTGTAATGGTTCAATCTTTACCAGGTAAAAAGATATTTGAAGTGTTTGTGAGGTTTTGATTCTTCAGCCTAAGGTATAAAAAGAATTAGGTTATTCTTAAACCTGTAAAAAATAGAGGTTATTCCTGAGATTGGAAAAAGAAATTTGTAAAAGTTGATTTTGAGCCTGCCAAAAGAATCTTTGTAAATTTGTTTCCTACCTTTAAAGAAATCTTGAGTTTAGTGGGTGCGAATCTCCGTGGAGCTCAGAAGACTTGATTAGCCAAGGGTAGCTTGATTAACCAGGATATATCGATGTGTACTGCATTATTTATTTATTTTATTTTATCTTGTGTAGTTTGGGTGTACACATAGAGCTTATTACACTTATCCGCTGCTATAAAGATAATAATTAATTTCAGAATAAAATTAATTGTTTGATTTTTGACGTGTTATTACTTGGATTAATATTCTAATACTACCCAATTCACCCTCTTGGGTAGCTCACTGGGCCAACAATTGCCATCAGAGCTGGTTTTAGCTCGATTAGGTTTAATATCCTTGCTAAACCGGTCACGTGCACACACTATGGATAATATGTTTTGTGTATCCTCTTTTGATAGTGGTAAATTCGTATATGAAAATGTGGTTTATGATTCTTGTGATTCTTATGGTAGTAATGGAGATGATGATAATAAAAATGTCCATATTGTTATGGAAAAATTACTTTCTTTCACACTACTTTTTACGAAAGAGAGCTTGAGTTTAAAAATAAAAAATGATTCTTTTGAAAATGGTGGAATTAGTAATGGAATGGAATGATCATACCATTTCTATATTTGGTGACAAAAGAGATTACATGTGGTATTGGAATAACATTAAAGGGTAAAATAGTAATTTAATTAAATTTTCAAATGTTATAATAGTTAATTTAATTAATTTTATTCCATTTTAAATATTTGGTTAGTATTTGGTCTCGTTTTTTGGCTGATGAATGATTAAAACTTAATCCCAGTAATTGCGATTAACTAATACCAAGTTTATCTTGATATTGGTTAATCTCATGTTTTGTGGGATTATGGAATCTTTAGCAATGAGAATAAAATTTAATCTCATGTACCAAAGATAGGAATGGTCATTCCAATCCCGTCTCAAATCCCGCACACCAAATACCACCTTAGTGTGTTGTACAACAAAACAGAAACAAAAATGCTTACTATATTGTAGAACAAACATAAACACAATTACCAGGAAAAAGATCGAGCCAATTGTTTGACAATTTGTCCTTAAAATAGATTTTCGCCCCCCACTAAGGTGCTTACGATTTAAATGAGCATCTGTATCACAAAATACAATGATTAACAGCTAGTAGTACTATCACTGAAAACCAAAAACTCAATGAATTGGAGAAGTGTTAAACTCTTTCAAGAACTTTAAAGAAAACGAAAAAGCTCTCAAAAACGTAGAAATGCTATGCAAGCTTAGATTAGACATCTATTATGCTTAGAACGCTTGCTCTTTTATAGGAAGCAAAACCAGTAACTGAAGACGCTTAAAACTCTTGATTTAAGAAGTCAATAAAGGGACAGCAGTAACTCACTGCAGTTACACATGTGAAAAGTCTCAAGGTTTGTAGTTCTCTACAGTTACAAGCCAGAACAATTACGCATTTTAGGCTTTGTTTGGGTAGGACTTTTGGGTTATATATAAAACATACTAAGTCCCAAGTCAAGTATTCCACAAGATCCACGAGGCCACAAGCCCAAGACCCTACCTAGCTTGGCCCAGTTGGGCGGGCGGTCGATCGATTAGCAGCGGCTGCGTGTGCGCGTGCATGTGGCTTTATTTATTTTATAACCTTTAGCCTATTTTATGTCTATATTAATTCAACGCCCTAGAGGGCTTACCTTCAAGAGATAACTCGTGTCTTAATAAATGACTTTTCATATTCTTTTATTACCGATGTGAAATAACCCACACAATATTTTAATCAACATCTGCAAGTGAATACTTTAATGAATAATTTTAATTCACATTTTAAATGATTTTTACACAAATAGATATATCAGTTTCATATCCTCAACAAGGAAAATACATTGATATATTCATATGTCCCAAATTAATATTAGATCCCACAAATAATTGGATCATAATAATACTTAACAAAACATTTCTATTTAACAATTTATTTATTTCTTGTGTGGTTTTTCTCATAAAATTTAGGACATAAATTAAATTATAGGAACAACAAAAATTTGTTCTTGTTTTATCACAATTTTTTTTAACAAGTTTATGAGAACATAAAAATAAAAAAATAAAAATTAATTTTTTTTTAAATAAATAAAAAAACACAAACGTACACATAGGGATACAACAATTTGATTTTAGGCCGGTGTCACGAGAAATCGAAACAAAACGAAAACAGTAAGGCATATAACAAATACAAAATCAAAACCAAAACCAAAGTTTCTGGTTTTTTAGAAAAGGATTTTAAACCCAAACCGTTTAATTTTTTATGCGAAACCAAAACTAAAATCATGAAATTGCAAAATCAATAAGATTTTTCAAATTTTATATAAAACCAAGATCAAAACCACCATGAAACCGCGAACTGTTGTTTATATATATATATATATATATATATATATATATATAGAAACATAATTAAAATACCAAAAGAGATTATGAAAATCCTAAAGGAGCAGTTACCGAGGAGTCCTCATATGAGCACAAAACTATTGAACATCTTTTTAAAACACATGTAACAAATTCATCATTTTATTTTATTTTTATTTTTGATAATTTTGCCCCTTCACGCTTTTGAATATAACACAAAATCGTTCAGAATATTAAATCGCCAGTATCAAGCCTTTTAGATGTTCCATTTTTATATATTTGTTATAACAATCATTCAGAATATAGAAGCGCAGGAGAGTCCATGAAATGTAGATGCTTCCAATGCGTAATAATTCTCTCTCTATCTCTCTCTTTAAAATCGCTAGTATCGAGTCTATCTCTCTCTTAAAACCCTAGATTGAGTAAAGGAAGCGAAGAAACAACAATAAATCCATGTCCATTCGTTCGACTGATAATAGAATCGTTGGCCCTCAAACTTCCATTGGCTGAAAAATCGGCCGATTCACGGGTCCACCCTTCAGCCACCTCTACTTGGACAAACTCCACATTAGAAACTTCCCTTCCCAAACTACACTTCTCTCTCTGCGACTCCCCCTCGTCGGATTCCGCCTCCTCGGTCACAGCCAGATCTGGAATAGATCGGCACAAGAGAGAGGACGACGACAACATGCGACTATATGGGGACGGTGAATGGAGAAAAATGAAGAGAATTCTAAAAATACTTGGTTCGGAATTTTCCATGAGAAAGATAAAATCTTCCAGAAAAATAAAATCAAGACTTTTGGGTAATTTTCCTAATCCTAAAATTAACCCATTTAACCCTATAATATATATAAACACACACTAAATGTAAAAATGTAATTAAAAACAAAAAATAGAGTGCTATATATAATAAAGATATATATATATAATTATTTACAGATTCCGGTTTTACAGTTACTATTTCTAAGTCAAAATCATAATAAAAAATATTTAATCGATTTTAAAATCAAACCGTTCCATTAGATTATTGATCGGTTTTGGTTGAACCAAAACGAACGCCATGTGATAATATCTCCAAGATTAATAGCCGTTAAACCCATGTCCACGTGGATAATTGATGTATCAATATAAAATTTCTCACATTATCCACAACAATAACAAAATCATATAATTCATAAAAAGTAATTATCAAATGACAGTTTTAGCCCCTCGAACGCAGTCCTAAGCTCCCCTCCTTCCGTCTCCACATTATTACCTCTCGATAGTGGCAGCAATGGTGGCCGTTGAAGCAGCATTCTCTCTCTTCTCCTCCCGCCCTTCGACTTCTCCATTACTCCCACTATGTCCCAATTCTTCGCCTGCAATAAGGCTTCGCGTTGTCACTTCTAGCCCGTCAATTGCGCAGACGTTTTCTCTTCGTTGTTCCCTCCGTCTTCCCTCAACCACCTCCATAGCCAGAAAATCAGGCTTCGAATTACGCTCAGCGGTTCAAGAAGCAGAATTAGAGGAAACAGCGGAGAAAACGCAGCCGGAAAACCAGCGGAGAAAGCTTTACGTGGCCAATTTGCCGTGGTCTTTAACCGTCGCCGAGATTAAGAACACTTTCGGCGAATGCGGGACTGTCTCCGACGTCGAGGTCTCGTCTCCTTCTCTGCGCGCATGTGTGTTTTCCACTGTGATTCTATGCATTTTTTTTTGGATTCGAAATTGGTGTGTGCAATTAGGGTTTCTTACGATTGGGGATTGAAATTTTACTTCAGATTATAAAGTACAAAGATGGGAAGAGCAGAACATTCGTATTTGTTACAATGGCTTCCGGGGATGAGGCGCAGGCAGTTATTGATAAATTTGACTCCAAGGTAAATTTATTTTTTATTTTTTCCCCCCAATATTTCCCATTTCCCCTGCAATCTATATATTCAACTTGGAAAATTTTGAAACCCAAACTACACAATGATGCTAGATGGAGCCTGTATATCTAAAGTGTTGGCCAAATTAATGGGGTGAATTGGGTTGCTGAAAAATTAATACTAAAATATTTTTGACCTATCCAAATTTTACCGAGAATTTTATCTTAGTTAACGGAAGTGTCACACAACCATTAATTACATTTATAATAGTTCGGCAAGTTACTCTTGCCTATGTCTACTCCCCGGAGCTCTTGCAAGGTATTAATCCACTAAATTCAAATCATCTTCCCAAGTGAGAATCAAACTCTTACACTTAGTTTGAGTAATTTCTCCTTATACTTAAACACACTCTCACTTGGACTAATTACACTTAAATCCAAGCTACAACTCACAAAATACAGAAAATGCACTTAGAGTTTCTACCAACACTTATAAAAATCAAATAAAATTTCAGCCCGATCTAAATGAAATAGAAGTGAATGATCCTTCTATTTAAGACATGTTTAGTGTAGTGTATGATCCTAATCAAGATCAAACGTAATTGTCAAGTATAAGTGTTGTTTTACCTTAAGAATTACAAACACACACACAAAAAAAAAAAAAAAAAAGGTTAATTACACTTTAGCCCCCTATGGTTATGCCGTTTTGCACTTTGCCCCCTGTAGTTAGGCCTTTGTTGCACTTTATTTCTCTCGTTAGCACTTTGCCCCCTGATAATTCGGCCTACATCACGGGGTAAAATGCAACGAAGCCTAACTACAACGGTCAAAGTAGTGACGAAAATATCAGAGAGGGGCAAAGTGCAAAAAGCCCTAATTACGGTGGGTAAAGTATAATTAACCCCAAAATAATTATCTTCTCAAATAATCTTGATTTCCAGTGCATTATAATTCAATATTTTTTATTGCTACTGCATCATAATCCAGACTAAAATCCTATAAATTGTAATCATAACTCAGGAAAATCCTCTAAATTGTAATCATAACTCAGGCAATAGGATTAGTCTAGAAAAATCATCAAGTTAATATAATCATCAAATAGCAATTAAATCCTTTAGGATTAACATAATGTCCAATCAAATTTGAAACCTTAGATAGTGTTTGGGAGTACAGAAATGAATCCATGGAATTGGAACTCGAAATGAAGCCTTATATATTTGCATGTCATATTTAGCGGAAAATATAAATATCTATTCTATAAATCATGATATATTTTACATTTTGAACATTTTGACCCGTTAGATCAACTTTAAATTTAACAGTTGAGAGCAAATGCCATTTTAAACCGTTACAATTTTATATCATATAATATATGTAACAAACTAACAACCTATCTCAAAATATCTCATAGTTCCTTGTTCGTTTGACAATATGCTATAACGATAAATAAATTATAAGGACAATCAATGAAATTTGTTATAGTTGATTAGACTACCTCGGTTTTTAGTCATGGTCAACTATATGTAACTTTATCATGATGTACATCATTTGATCGATTAAATGTACTTCTCCCCGAAGATGGATCTATATCCAAAATAAATATGTTTATCCGCAAGTTTATTGTGATTGTATCAAATTATGGTATAAATTGTGATTGTGTCAAATTATGATATTTAAATTTTAACTAAAAAATTTCGATTTACTAAAGAGTGACGTAAGCATTTTGCTATATGATACAGATTTCAGCTTGATTTTATAATTCATTGTGATTTTGTTGTATTTTATAAATCTATTTGAAAATGTCTTTTAATCAATGATTGAGATTGATTTAGAGAAAATGAATAGATAGGATTGTTTTATGATTTTTTGGGGGGAAAATTTCCTATCAAAATATTTTACACTCCCCCTACTTAGGCAATTGAGTTAAATTATCTACCCTTTAAATTTCACATTTGTATTTAATTAGCTAATTTTTATTATTTATTATTTGTTTATACTTATAAATCAAAAAATCGATATAGTGCCTGGGAATCTTTAGTATATTTACATGTAATGATATGTGGTGTCACTTCGAGTATCATGGCAAAAAAAGCATTTTTTTTTTTAAAAAAAAAAAGATTCGAAGGGAAAACATAAAAAGCAAAAGAGTAGGTTTTTTTCGTTCAAGATTTATATTTTAAGAAATCAATCGACTACGATTTTCTATCCAAATTTTCTTTATCTTTGAAATTCCTTTGGAAAAAGAGATATCGTATGTGGATAACAACAATATATTCTTTCTGCTTTGTTAAGGCACCGTTTGATAGCATTTTTTAAGTACATTTTACTTCAATTTTTAAAGTGGCGCTTGTTTTGCACTTAAATAAATACTTTCAAAAATAAAAGGCAAAAACATGATTTGAAGTATTTTTTCAAAACATAAAAAATAGTTTTTTTTTTTCAAATTTTATTCTATTAGAGAAAGATGAAGATCTACGGATTAGGACGTCTCCACCCACTTTTTTTCAATCATATATGAACATTTTTGAATTAAGACATCATTTATAGGGATAATACTATGATATTATCTTTACATTAATAAATAAGCTTTTGATTTTGTATTTTTGCTTTCAAGCAAAAGTGGTTTTTTTTTTTTGTCAAAAAAACTTTTTTTTTTAAAAAAAAAAAATTACTTAAAAAAAAAGTATTGTCGAACGGTGCCTAACCATATTTTTTATTTTTTACTTTTTTGACGAATTATCTTTTTTAATTATACAGAACTACTTTTAAAATGTGTTACCAAATAACCAAATGGTGCCTTAATTAGTGGTATATGCTTCATGAGTTAAGTATTTCTGTATTACATAGTCTAATAGACACATATTTCTCCTAAGTTTGTCGTACCCGTGTACACAATATTCATTGGATACTCTTCGAATTCGTGCCAAATACTACAGTGATGTATCTTATACGGTGGAGAAATGTTTAGACAATTAGACATATCGGTAGATATAACCATATAAGAAATTTTAGGCATATCGGTAGCATATAAGCGTATAAGAAATTTATTGGGTTCATAATTATTTTGGAAATTACTTGGATTTTTCTTCTTGGGCATAACTTTAACTATTTTGTTTTCTATAATTTACTTGTATTTACTCCTTTTAAGTTCTATTATCAATAATTTTGCTAGTTTCGTGAAAAATACTGTATTATGATACTTTACAAAAAAATTCTGTTCGTTCACTCAAAGCATTCATGTTTACACTGCTATTTTCTCTATTCCGGTTATTTTATTTTATTTTTGGGTTCTTGGTGAACAGTTCACAACTTTAAAATTTTTATTCATGCAGTCGACGCACTACAATAGTTTTTTCAAAAGTTCAAAGTTACTGCACTATATGAAAATTATTGTAAATTTTTCATGTCAAAAATTGCCGTGACTTTTTCCTTTAGATAGAATTATTAGACTTTTCAAAAATTGATTGTAGCGAATGTATTGGATGAATAGCAGGCGCAAAATTTGGGGCCGATGAAAAAAAAAAAGAGCTACTTTTTTTTTAAAAAAAAGAAGCGGTATATTTCATGGTATTACAACGAGGACAATGATTACATTCAGTAGGACAAGAATGAACAGAGAACCCACGCAAGTAGAACAAAACATTAAACCTTCTTTCTGGCAAGATTCGAACTGATCATTCTGGCCAATTTGGTTCACGATTGCTGATATTGAGCACCACTTTTCATATGCTTTTGCTTATTCTCTTAGAACATGTTTCAACACATTTTCTTTCCTTTTTTTCCCTTTTTTTTTTTTTTTTTTTTTCCTTTGTGGGTTTGGTGTAGGAAATCTCAGGAAGGACTATTAAAGTAGAGTATGCAAAGAGATTCAAGAGACTTCCCCCTTCTCCTCCTGTGGAGGCGCTGCCACCAAGAGAGACACGGCATCGGTTATATGTGTCCAATCTTGCTTGGAAAGTGAGGTCTAGCCATCTCAGAGAGTTTTTCTCTACCGACTTCAATCCAGTTTCAGCTAGGGTTATATTTGATGCCCCTTTAGGAAGGTCTGGTGGTTACGGTTTCGTCTCGTTTGCCACAAGGGAAGAAGCTGAATCAGCAATATCGGCTTTAGATGGGAAGGTATGCTCTCATCCCATTTAGGCACCATTTGATAACATTTTTTACGTACTTTTTTAAATAAAAAAAGTTAGCACCATTTGATAAATGTTTTCAAAGTACTTGTTTGTTTAAAAGCAAAAAAGTAGTTAATTTTAACAGTAGCGTTTGTTTGCCCTTAAAAAGGTACTTTTATAAATAAATAAATGTGATTTGAAGTACTTTTTTCAAAAAATAAAAAATATATATATTTTTTAAAAAATTTATATACTATAAGATTGATAGACTAGTACCTCTTCACTCACTTTTTTTTCAATTCATCCATTAACATCTTTGGAATTGAGAGATTATTTACAGTTATAATACTAACACGTTTTTTATTTTTTACTTTTGCTTTTAGTAAAAGTATTCTTTTGTCAATTTTTTTTATTATTCTAAAAAGTACATAAAAAAATAATAAATAAATAAACATTACTGAACATGCCTAAACATATTTGACAACAAAGTACTTGTACTTAAAAGGAAAAAAAAATGTGTTTGATAATGCAGAAATAACTTCTTAGTGATATCCCCATAAATGATCTCTTGATCTAAACCAAATTGAAAGGTGATTAGAAAAAATTGCGTGAAGAGGTCTATTGATCTCTAACCAAATGTCTCCTTAGTCTCTTTTCCTCGCTCGACCAAAATCAAACCCTTGTGATAACTTTGTTTTTCTTAATTTTCTTTCTAAACCTCCTCTTCCTCCATCGTATCATTCAATCAATGTTAACATGTACTTGCATATATTTGTTTCCATAGTGGCATTTGTTTAGCATTTATAACAAAAAAATTGTTTCTGCTCTGATCTCAAAAATTTACTATAAAAATATTGGAAAACAAAAATGTATTTGTTTTGCTTCCTTCGTTTTTTCAAACATAAACAAAAATATGAAAAACAAGAACAAAATTACGAACTGAATGCTACATTAAATTCTTCTGTTCACCTCAATTTTTTTTCTTTTTTTCGTTTCTTTTCTTTTTTTTTTTTTTTTTTTTTTTTTTTTTTTTTTTTTTGTGTGTGTGTGTGTGTGTGTGTGTAAAGACAGTCAAATGCAAATTTAAACAAATATTGGGTGGTATTCATACAGGAATTGATGGGAAGACCGATGCATTTGAAGTTCAGTGAGAGAAATGTAGATGAATCCGAAAAGGAAGACAAAGAGGCTTCTGAGGAAGAACCCGAAGAGTCGTAAATCAACGAGGTATCTAAAAAAGATGACTTTAATTTTCTTTGGAAAATGCTATTGGCACTCCATAAATGTTCAGTTATACTTCATTTACAGTTATACTTCATTTACGGATTCCGCTGATAAAAATAGTGAAAGTTTAGTGCAATGGGATTGTTTTTTGGAGTGACAATAGTACTTCCCATTTCCTTCCTCTAACTTGCATATAGAAGGAACTTTACAATTACATGCATTTCTATGCCTTGCAAATTCTTTTTTTTTTTTTTAAATTAAATTATCCATTCTCATGTTCTGTGTTTATTTCAAGATGGAAATGTGTTGCTTAATTAGGTTTTTTTTTTTTTTTTTTTTTTTTTTTTTTTTTTTTTTTTATGGGCCTCAATGCCCAATATTAATTTTATAAAATTCTCATTATTCATTTTGATTTACAAAAAAACTCATATTCCACTAATGTTTGCATCATAGTAATATTTTGAACCATGTTGCAACATATCTACATCGAGTTTTCAAACATTTGTTGCACAACTATATTTGCAAAATTAAAGCACATTGAAGTAATTACGACTCTGCAGCAACTTTTATATCACCTACCGACAGTGCAGTAACTTTTATATCTCATATCGACGCTCGTATTAAGAATAAAAACTGTGCAGCAAATATTTAGTTATATCCATAAGAAAATGGTATTTTATCATGGGTCCCAAGACTCATTACTAATTTATTCTTATACCCATGTTGTCATTTAAGTTTAGAAAAAAAAAATTCAATTGGCATATGGTAATTGTTTGCTGTACAATAGCATTTAAATCTCTCATTCATTATGTTGTTGATATTGTTGTTGTACGACAATATTTGCATCCCCCTATTCATTAAGTTGCTATTAGAATTGTTATTGGACAGTAACATTTGTATCACTCCATTTATTATGTTACAATTGATGTAGCGAGAGAATATATATTTGCGTTTATCTTAAAAAATAAATAATAAGTGGTGTTTTATCAATATGAGCTTGCAATGGGTGGCGCATTTTAATTTTAATGGTAAAAGTGGGATTTTCTCTAATTTTTCTTAAAAAATATTGTTGCACAACAAATATTTACTATTCAGATAACGTTGTTGTAAAATACCGTTGAGACATTTCACGCAGACACCTTAACCGTTAGAAAAACTTGTCGTCAACTATCTTTCTCGGCAGAAGAACCTTGCCATCAAAAAACACTTGTCATTGTAACACTTGATCTTCACCGAATCGAAGTACCAACCGAATCTCATTATTTATAAATTTCATGAATTTATCAAATTTCTTATCCAAATGCAACCTAAAGTACTTACCTTTGCCTCTGCTTGCAATGGTCTGGCGGCAATAGCATGGTGATATGGTAGTAGTTCAGCGCAATGGGTGGCTATGGTTGACCATTTAAATGATCCATAAAGTGATGAATTCAAGATATATTTATAATACTGGATGTTTTTTAATTGCTAAAATTTAGATATAAAAATAAAAGGGTAATTAATTTTTTGGTCCTCCTAAGATGGTAATTGTAACAACCCGGTTTCTCAGGGTCATTACAAGGTTTTTCCCAAAGAGAAATAGAGCTAAGAGACAAATCACTCCATCACCACGCTTCTGTTGCGTCATTCTGATAAAATAATAATAATATATTTTTCAATTAAAAATTTTAGTTTTTAGACAAAGCCGTCTATTTTGTAACAAGATTATAAAAATATTTCAACCACTCACTCCCAACATCTATACTGACAACCTCCAAAACAAAAATCACTATCTCTTCTGACTCTACCTAGCAGTAGTAGTGGACCCGTCTCTAGTTGCGATACCTGAGACCAAATATTTTATTAGTATATTGTCTTCATAATAAAATAATTTATGAATCAAGTATATTTATCCAATACCACTTTTCAAACATAATATAAATATAACCGCACACCGAACCGAAATGACATTCCATAATTATCATTGCAATAAAATATTGCATTTAAGTCAATCAATCAAATTATTTTGATATATAATAAAATACCGCACACATATTTTTCTACTAGTCATAGGATCGTTTCACCTTATGATCAAGAGTTACAACGGTACCATAACTTGTACAACTGTGTCATTTAAGGTGGCTATTAGTGCCAGAGTCATGGTAGGAGCAACCACCCTGCAGGACTTATCTTACAGGTAACAACATATATCCACCTTACAGGACTTGCCTGATAAGTAACAACATATATCAATATCTCGCAGGATATGCCCTCATTATAAGAAGACAGTTATGGCATAATTGGATAATAAAAATCACTTTTTACTTTTAAAAAATTACCTGATCCGCGTAACGCTATAAAATAATCTATTAAAAAATAAATAAAAAAAAATTCACATTTTAGTACGAAAAAATAATTTGACAATTTACATAGAAGATAATACATTCACCTCGATAATTATGCTACTTTGACCCACCACTATTGTAATCTTGACGCACCACTATTGTAATCTTGACGGGGTCGGTCTCACCTGTAAATCTAACAACGACAAGGCCTAAATTAAGAATTTAACTAAATAAATCTAATATGATGTAAATGCGGAAAATACGTGACACTAAAATGCAATTTTTCAATTCTCAATTTTTTTAAGCCAATATTAACTGTGCAAACGAAAATACTATTACTATAATTATAAAATTTATCAATTAATATTTTAGTTTTAAGAGAAACATTAATTAACTATTAATAAAATCTACTAGTCTAAATACTGAAAATATCTTTCTAACCAAATTAATAATATTTTACTTTAAATTAAATTCTTTATAAAATAAAATTAAACCCAACATTTTTTTTCCAACATGTATATATATATACACCCATATGAAATTCTTCAAGTTTTACTGTTTGTTTGTGTTTGTAATATATAAATTTAGTTGTTTATGTTAGTGCTGGAGTTTTTATACATACATGCATGTTTATTTGAGAATTAAACAAGTGGAAAGAATCAAACAAATAAAAAAAAAAAAAATTACCTCAAGTCCAAGTTGGTCAATATTCCAAAAGAGGAGAGAGAGTGTGTGTTTGAAAAGTGAAGAAATGGAAATGAGCAAATTTCTATCAACATAAAGAGAGAATTGGTTGTTCATTGCCAAGTGTTGCCATGTGTTAATTTCTTATGAAAACTTTGGCAACTAATCAAATAGATTTACAAGCCTTCCCCCCCCCCCCCCCCCCCCCCCCCCCCCCCCCCCCCCCCCCCCCCCCCCCGGGGCAGTCCATTAATCTTTAAATATCAATTGAAGCCCAATTGTTACAATTAACAGTTTTAAAAAAAATAAAACTTGCCCCCTAAATTTCTTAAAACTAAAATTTTTAAATATCATAATAACCCCTAAAAAGTTTAAAATAAAATTTAAATGATACAATAGGCCCTATTATTTTTTAAAATGTTCTAAAATGCAAATAAAGATATGCATGTGCAAAAGTCGGGTCTTACAGTAATTCTAGAGTTCAGACCTCCACTAACTTTTATTAAGTTTTCAGCTTACAAAAAATCTTTAGGAAAATGTTTCTAATATTACCCCTAATTGTTCACTCATATTTTACGATTATGTCATTTTGTTCTATGCAACATGACCTTAATGTTAACACAAATGTGCAACAATACACTTTACCTATATTACAAATATACGATTTGAATTTCACGTTAACGTTGACACATTTTCATGTTCTTTTTATGTGTGTTCAGGTTAACGCATCTTTCTCATTTGTTTGTGTGCGTTAACATTAATGCATCTTCATTTTTTTAGCGCCCCTATGTTAGCGTTAATATTAACTCACCATATGTGATATTTTATATCTTTTAGCTAAGTGAGCATTAAAGTTAATACACTTTTTTTGGGCCTCTCTGTGTTAACGATAAATCATTTTCATGATTTTTTATTTTTTTTTGTGTGTGTGTGTGTTACCGTTAATGAATCTTCCTCATCTACTTGTGTGTTCCGTATCTTTATTTTTTGGAAATTTGTGTGTTAACGTCAACATGATTGTACCGTATCTACTGTTTATGTAACTTGGGTTAAGTGTTCGTTAACATTAATGCAAATTGTTTTGAGCCTCTTTGTGTTAACGTTAACGCATTTTCATATTCTTTTGTGTGTGTGTGTTAACGTTAATGAGAGAGAGAGAAAGAGGGCTGGCGAACGGCGACAACGAAACTGACAAACGACGCGGCGAGTTCGTGTTCTTTTGTGTATGTGTTAACTTTAACATGATTTTTCAGATCTGGAAACCCAGACGCCTCCGTTTGAGCCTCTTCGCCGTTCATCTATAACGTTGTTCATCGCCGTGTGTTAACGAATGACGATTCTTGCACATAACAAATGTTTACTTGAAAATTTATATGTGGGATTTCCAAATCTAAGTGTGAAAGAAAAGGTGAGTGTTACTTTGTAAAAGAAATTAAAAAATCAAAAGTAAAACTAAAATATGGGGTGAAATATAATTATTAACACCATCATCTTCATCATCCATGTTCATCACTGTTCTTACTGCTTCTGCAAAAAAAAATTATGATTCTTTCAGATCTATATATGATGATGATTTTTTTCAGATCTATATATCGGGAATACAGGATAAAAAATCAGAGGAATAAATTCAAACCTTGATAAACATTTTCTACATTCTCGAGGAAAAGCATGTTGCCATGGCAAGAGGGGTTGAAGAAAAGATGGTCGGAATCTATTTTTTCTTGCATTGTCCGCAATAGATCTCCGACGAGTATGGCTACCATCGGTAAATATATACTTCTCTCGTAAATGAGACGAGAGAAGGGTTCGAGATGCCATAGCCATGGAGGACACGAGCTCCATTTCGTCATCTTCGTTTGCAGCAGCTGCCGCAAGCCCACCACCAGATCTGAGATTAGGGTTTCGCTGATGATCGTCGTAGCTTCCGTCGTGAGATAGAGAGAATGAAGAGAGAGCCGGAGAGAGAGGTAGACATTTCGGTGAAGAAAGGTTAGGGTTTATAGAAAGAGAGAGGGGGGATAAAGTGAGAGAGATTGAACGTTAACCGAAGTGGTTGAATGAATGAGTTGTATCAGGGTTGTTCATTATATATACAAAGAGTATAATTGTCTATTCATAAGCTTTTCTTAGCTGTTGAGGGCCAAAAACTAAATTAATGGTACTGTGAGGTCTAAGCCCTAAGTGAACAGATCAAAATGATTTTTCTCTACATGGTCTATGGAATAAGAACTAAATAATAAAAACTTCAAAATAAATTTGGTCGAGGTTAGTGTAACCAAACTTTGTTTTCTATATGTGTTACTTATACAAAGGTGGCATTAGTATTTCTAACTTTCTGTTTCTACTCCTAATAAACTAAAATTATAATTTTATTTCCGTTTTGGAGTATTTTGGGAACAAAAGTAAGTTTACTGAAGACTATTGTTCTGAAATTGTTTATTTTAATTTGTGAGATTAGAAATAAAGAAACAAATTTGGTTGCAACATTTGTTCTTTTTTTTTTTGTTTCTTTAAATGTATGGTAATATATATATATATATATATATATATATATATATGTGTGTGTGTGTGTGTGTGTATTTCATGACCAATCTTTTATATCAAATTACAACAAATCAAAAATAAATAAAGTGATCTACAACATTAATTAAAAACAAATATCTAAAGTTTTAAATATATTAAATTCAAACATGTCACATAAGTTCTACAATAGATGTCCCATTTGTTTCTTTTCTACTTCAATACAACAATGAGTATAACGAAAAGAGATACAAGTAACAAAATAAGAACTAATATCATGCCAAAAAAAAAAAAAAACCTTGTCCAATACGCCCGTTAAGGTGCCACTCGAGGAAAATTCTTGTAAAATTTGTTCTCCCATACAAAGCAATTTCGATGTTATTGATTAGTTACACATCTGAAAAATACACGACCGTAGTTTTTTTTTTTCCCGTGTGTCCCATTAATATTTTTATTCGTCCATTCCTCCATAACATATGGGGCCACAATTTTTAATTGGACCCATTTCTGTAAAAAGAAAACAAAATAAAAAGTGCGTGGAAATTATTATTCTCAAAAGTTGATATATTAATTTGTTGTAATTTTTTAAAAAATATTAAAACTTCATTAACTTAGACACACCAGATGTGAATTATTCCAAAGTGATTCGACAATAGTATCCCTAGTGTATCCCATTTCTTGGACACTTTGGTTACTCGTTGTCAAAGGAACTTGAGTAGGTGGTTGACTTTGTCCCGGCGAACTTCTACTTTTCTCTTCTTCATATCCCTCTGTACTCTGTCTTGGAAAGAGATTGTCATTTAAACCGTGCATTTTTAAATATTTGTGAATTGTGCAACATACGATTGGAATATACTTCTGCACTCTCATGGTATAAGGAGGCATCTTCTTGATAATTTTAAATCTAGCTTTAAGAACATTGAAACAACCTTCTATGACATTTTGGATGAAGGAATGACATTGATTAAATTTATCCTCTGTTTTTGTTGGACGTCTATCTCGAAATTCTTGTAAGTGATATCTCCCCCCTATAGGGTGCCAAAAAACAATGTGTATTCATATAACCTGAATCCATAAGATGTTATTTTCCTATATTTTGTAATATTTATTGATGAAAGATTTTTCCAACCACCTCAAAAAGCTTGTCACGTGTAAAGATAAACCCACGTGCAAAGCACGTGTCCCCAAGCACATTTGGTTAATACTCACGTGCTTTCGTCAATTGGTAACCGATGATAATGCCTCGTAGTCGAAGAGAATTAAAAGCATAAAAATACCGAGCAGAAAGAGAGGAGTAACGGAGACCATAGGCTTGGCTATAATATAAGTTCGTCCTCAGGACCATCGAGGACAACGTTGTGCTACTCCTAGCTCGGGACGTATCTCATGCTCGAGAACCGTTACAGTTAAAATAGACATGTATTTATTAAAATCATCATGTATTTATTTTAAATAATTACTAGTTTTGTATTTAATAAAATTACCTTAAATGGGTAAAATCTTGAATTGTGTCTTATTTCTGGAGGCACTTCATTCAAATTAAGTAGTGCAATCAACTAAATTCCCAACATGCACACAACTTTAACATGCAATGAAAATACTATGATATTAATTTTTTTAGAGTTTTGAAAATGATTTGCGGTAATTCGGATAAAATCATCCTATGTATAAAAATATTCTAATTTGCTCTTGCACACTCACATTCCTAGTATGGTTAAGGTATCCTTTGAAAATTAGTACTTCCCATGATGCTTTGAATGTGTCTTGTTGCATTCTAAATGTATCATAATAACATACATCGTATCCTTCTACTATTTATTTTGTACAAATATGATCGTGCAATAAGGATATTCTACACGTTCGTCTCTCGTGTTGTGCATAATAGTTTGCTATACTAGCTAGATGACAAATCTTTTGTAAGCCCTCATATTCTTGTCAGTCAACTTGTTCATCAATTTCACCGTCAAAATCTCTCATATTCATCCTATAATTTATAATATTAACAAGAAACGTATTGAAGTTTTTTTATAATTTCAGCATGAAAATGGTTCAGTTTGTGGAAAAAATACTTCATTTTAACATTATACAACTCAATTTCGGCAGTAAAAAATTCAAATTAAGAATGCAAAATCTCAAATTCAGCCAAAAACACTCAATTTCAGTGTGATACAGTTCAAATTTAACACTAAAAAACTCACAATTCATCATGCAAAACCTCAAACTCAATAAAAGAAAAACTCAATTTCAGCATGGTACAACTCAAAATTAGTAAATCTCAATTTTCAATATTATACAACTCAATTTCAGCAGTAAAAAACTCAAATTCAGCAAGAAAAAAAAAATCCTCAAATTCAAGATCATACGTCTCAAATTCAACATGAAAAACCTCAATCACAGTAGAAAAATACACAATTGCAACATAAAACCGATTAAAGAAAAACAAACAACCTAATTATTGTCTTAAACATACACTTAAAAGGAAAATAAACAACAATCTAATTATTGTCCAAACAACGACCTAATTATTGCCTTAAACATAAACATAAGGAAAAGCAAACAACCAAATTATTATCTTAAACATAAATGTATACAAGCATGCCCTTAATATTAATTGCGCATCGCCCTAAACCCATACCTTTAGCGCTTCATTAGGCATTTTCAAAAAACTAAGCCTATATGGCACATTGTTCATGATTCTATCGACCGCATCAAGGTGTTTGTTCATGTCCTCAACAAAAGTATGCATCTCTGTTGAAGGTTTTTATATCCTTACGATCACGTTTTTTTCTTCCTTTTTCAATCTTCTTTTAACCTTTTTGCTTCAACTCAACTACGTCTTTCTATGCCTTCACCCATCAAACAAATAGTAACTTTTAGCAATAACTCTAAGATATATAGATAAAATATTTAAAAAGAGACTCCATAGATACAATCAAACAAGTAGAGACTTAAGGCAATAAATATATGCATAAATGAAAAAATAATGAATTATCTCAAACTTAAAGCAATAAATGTATACATAAACTAATATAATGAATTACCTCAAATTTGGATTGTTCTACAATCAAATTCAATCATGTGGAAATAACTTTTTAGTTTCAATATTTCGTGGACAAAAATATTAGATACAAAATTACACACAATTACTGTACAAAAACACTGAACACTGAACAAAATTTTAAATTGCGAGCATTTCCTAGAAACATTGAACACTGCATTTCAGCAATTCTTAATTAAAAAAACATATGAATTTCAAGGATCCGAATTTTAGTAGTACATAATTAAAAAAAGGGCATTCGATGGCAAATCCCTTATTTCACCCTTAATTTTAAAAAAGTCCTAGAAGCGGAAGCAACTTGTATTTTAGTTCTGTCTATTTAAAAAATACGAAAACCCAATATACGAGCCTTCACACGCCCAATTACATGTAACTATTTCATGTGTAAATGTTTGTTAGATGTAACAAATATTACTATATTTTATAATATGCCACTAATTTGTGTGTGAAAATTTGTTAGATGTAACAAAAATTACATCGAATACATGTAATTAGTTACATATAACTAAAACACAAATACATGTAACTAATATTAAACTAATTTCTGTATGTAATATTTATTAAATGTCACAAATATTATACAAATATATGTAATTGGTAACGAATAACTAATATTACATAAATACATATAATAAAAAATACACAGCTATATGTAAACAACAACAATAACTAAGTTTTTGTCCCACTTATGTAGAGTCGGCAGATATATGTAATATATAATAATTATTAAATTGTAACTAATATTCATTATAATACGAATTTATTCACCAAAGTTTTCTCTATAATCCTTCCAATACCTATACATGCGGGGCTAAAACTCAAGCGAAACTCAACTTAAGAGACTAAATCAAAACTTATGTCTTGAGTGAGACTTTTTTAAAATTAGGTATGTTATTTGGGACTAAGGACCAATTATCCCTATATATATATGAATTTCAGGGGATCAAAATTTTGGCACTTATTTTGTATATCTGGACAAAGCACATTCGGATCTACAAAAAATAAACTCCAAATCTATGGATTTCAAGAGAAAAATCCATAGATCTACAACCACCCATTTCTGCACCGATTTCTCTCACACACACACACTCTCTCTCTCTCCGCTCTCTGCTTCGGTTTCTTTTCTCTTTCTAAAAAAATAGAAATGAATCGATATTCAAAGATTATCAAATCAAGAGCTATAGATTCATGAGATCATTTTTTTCCCCCTAAACCCAAAACCCCAACTAGAAAAAATGGCCCAATTAACGTCTTAAGAATCCAAGAAGAAGCCAAAAGCACCATAATCAATAGATATGGCTCGGAGTCAGACCTAGATGAAGAAATTGAAGATTAGAGGCATCCAAGTTTGAGAAGAAATCCCTCAATTTCTTCTCTTTTTTCTTTTTCATACCATCATCATCGGCAGAACAATCGTTTCTATATTCACATCCTAAGTCACTGCAACTCCGTAGCCTTCGTTACCGCTAGTGGATTGCTGTTAGACCCTAACAATGCTGAAGGATCAAACAACACCAACTTGGTGCGATTTGCTACCGGACATGGTGCAGGCGGCACGGATGGGGTTGTTGGCAAAGAGGGCACCAACTTGGTGCCTATCGGTGGGCAGCAGCGTTGTGGCACAACACCGGCGGGTGTTAGGCAGTGTGGAAGACCTCGGTGCAGGACCGAGGCAAAATGGTGCAACGTAGGTGCAACGCTATGTTGTAAATGGTGCCTTGAATGCGGCAACACACGTTGGAGAAGCGGGGAGGCGTTGGACCAAGCTGTTGGGCAGGCATTGGCAAAACGGTGCGCTGTTGGGCAACGTGGACGCACGTTGGCGGCGTTAGCAGAGGTTGCTGATAACGGGGTTCTCGTTAGGGAGTGACGGGACCAAAGGAAGATCTCGGTGCGATACCGAGGCAAAATGGTGCAATAGAGACGCAACGATACGTGGTAAACAATGTCATGTGTGTGGCGTGATGGACTGTTGAGAACGACGATGCATTTTTGTGCGAAAAATGCATACGGCGTTGGGACGTCGTTGGGTAGAATGATGCAACAAAACAGAATGTAGGCGCAACGCTATGTTTTGGGCTGAGTCATGAAGAGGCATGACGCACCGTTGAGCGACGGTGCATTCTGGTGCGGAAATAGCACACAGAACGTTGGCAGGTCGTTAGGCGCAACGATGCGTTCCGGCCATGCAGCGGCGTGGCAAAACGTTGGTGAACGTTGGCAGATTATGGGATGAGATGGCAACGGGCAGACGTTGAGACGGTGCAAAAACGCTGGAAGAATGCTACTTGGTGAGCTGATGGACTGGTGGTTTCCAGACATATGCAGTGCATGTGTGAGCAGTTCTAGGCAGTTCTTGGGCAGTTTTGGTTGGTTTTTAGACAGGAAAACCAACTCCTGTGGTGCTGACAAGTGTCGGGACAGGTGTCGGTAGTTTGCCTATGCAGTTGGGGCTGTCAACTGCTGTCTTCTCCTATAAATACTGTTGTTTTGGTCTGGTTTTAGAGGTTGGAATGCTTGCCTGCGAATTTTACAGACAAAGTGTTGTATTTAGTTCCTTGTAACCGGAGTTTATTAATACAAGGTTGGGTTTTCCCGTAATACGTGTGTGTACTGTTGCGTGGGTGCGTTTCGGTAGTGTTTCGGTGTATTCCCGTTGTATTTCGTTACAGGAACGTGTGTGTTTACAATCTGTCGGTGTAATTCTATTGGGGGACAGTGCATTCACCGTGGCTGACTGATTGTGGCGACGATCAGGCCATCACTTGGTTTAAAATTGGTGCAGAAAATTTTAGACCCTGTGACAATTGCCCTCAAACACCCCGGTCTTCACCATTGATCTGTGCTCTGGCGGAGCATAGATAGACGCCGATCCATGCGCCAGATCAGAGTAAGAAAGAAAGAGAGAGAAGAAGAAGAAAACGGAGCGGAGAAAGAGAGAGAGAGAGAGAGAATAGAGAGATTTGTAATTAATTCTTTGCTTTCTCCGGTATCCGGATCTGTTGGGCATCAAAGAAAATAAGAAAAGAGAAATGATGTGGTTGGGAAGTGCTGGAGTTAAGGATGCGGAAGAGAAGGTGGTCATTGAGGTGGAGAAAGAGAGAGAAAGAGGTGAGTAGGGTTCGCTGGGGGAAAGAGAAGAAGACCGAAGATATGAAGGTCATTCTTCTTTTCTTTTCTTTTCTTTTTTGATAAAAAATGTTTGTTTATTTATTTATTTTTATATAGGGACGTTAGTGTAAAAATATAAAATGATGTTATGTTACTTTTGGTACGTTAGAATGGAACGAAATGAAACAGAAGTGTTGGCCTAGTAAGCTACCCAAAAAGGGGGGAGTGAATTGAGTAATTATAAAAAATTTAAACAATCTCAATCTTTCAACACTTAATTTATCAAATAATCAATTTATCATAAATTAATTATTATTTCGTTACGTATCGAATAAGTGTTAAATTCTAGGTGTATACTCAAACAAAGTAAAAATAAAGTAAATATTGCAGTACACCAAGATATATCCTAGTTCAGCAAGTTAACCTTGCCTAATCTAGTCCTCCGAGCTTTACAGAAATTCACACCTTCTAAAACCCAAATTCCTTTAAAGGTAGGAATTAAACCCTTACAACGATTCTTTTACCAGACTCAAAATCAACCTTTATAATTATGCTTTTCCCAAGCTAAAGAAGAACCTTATTTTTTTACTAAGTTAAGGATTAACCTAATTCTATTCCAAGATGAATCACTACCTAATCCTTTTTCCAGGCACATGAATAACCTTATTTTTTTTCTAGGCTTAAGACTAACCTAATCTTTTTACAGGCTAAGAATTAAACTTAATCCTAATCCTTTTACAGGCTAAAGATCAAACCTCACAACTCTCCAAGTATCATTTTCACAGGTAAGTATTGAACTTTTACAATTCACTCAATTCAATTCAGGAATAATCACAATCTAGTTCTTTTCAAAGAAAAAAAATAACCTAACTTTTTTATACCTTAGGTAAAGATCAAACCTCAACATTTTTCTCGAAAAAGATTGAAACCTTAGCTACCCTAACTAGACACCGACCCAATCGTGTCTAATCCACTTAAACTCACAAATACAAAAAAAAAAAAAAATTATGAGTTTCTTCTCACTCGGAGCTTCTACCACCTCAAAACAATTATAATCAATTAATGTCCCAAAATTTACTACATGATATAATTAAAGTGAGACAAATTAATATCTGATTATAACAAGTGTGGGTACCACAAAATTAAACACGTAATCAGATAATATCACAAAATCGTTTTAAAAAGATTTTTTTATGCTCTTAAGTTTGAAAACGATTTTTTCAACGATTTTATCAATCAAGCAAATATAATAATATCAAATCACAATAAGAAATAATAGTCTGGAAAGATCTCATCGGGATAACACTAAAAAATGTAAATAGAATCACTAGATAGCTCAAATCAGTGACGCCAATTCAACAATCAGTGCTTTAGATCAAGAACACAACACAATATCTCTATCAAATAAATCTTAGTATAATGATAACTCTTAGAATAGTTTAGGAACTGATAGTTCATGATGTGTGTAGATCTAATTTCGCGGGTCTATAAATAATGATTTTTAACATGCTCTCTAATAATTAGTTTTCACAAGAAGCCTCTAAAAGGCATTTATAGACCCTATATATCATAACCATTCAATTCTAATGTATTTCACTCGAATATAGCTTTTAAACTTCTCAATTAAGTCCATAAATTATTTCTCAATTACTAATCACAAAGATATGAAGTATTTAATAAATCAAATTGAGAAAATCATTTAATATATGAACCAAATCAGTATCTATTCAAAATATATGGATTATATCTTCCGTAATTTCAAATTCCCTGAATCTCTCCCTTGAAACCATAAAAATCGGCTAGTTTTTTACCAAAATTTCAAGTTCCTCGAGATCTCAACCGAAATAGTCAGTTGACTAATCCCTATGGTCTTTTGACTGATTGTGGTTGCACGTTTAGCAACTTCAAACCCTATTTTTACCATGATACAATATGATTTTGAAAAAACTCAAAACATGAAAGTTATAACTCTCTTTCTAATATTTCCAAATCATTTTGAATCACCTCAATCTGAGTTTGGACGAGAAAGTTATGGCTAAAATACAAACATGTGCACAAGCCTAGTCTGTTGACCGAATCCCACAGTCGGTTAACCGATTGATTCAGGGAGTTTTCCCAGCCAAAACACACCACAGTCGGTTGATCGATTGCCTTCCAATAGATTGACTAACTGATTCAAAACTTTTTACTTTTCCAGCGCTAGACCCATCGATTGACCGATCCCTTCTTAGTCGGTTAACCGATTGATGCAGGATCTTCATATTTTGCTTCGAAATCTCATTGTTTCAATCAATTGACCGATCCTTCTCGAATCAATTGACCAATTGATGTTGGTTGGTCACTTTCTCTCTTATTTCAGCTCCAAAATTCATCATTTAATCTCGTTAACCGATTACTTTTCTTGGTTAACACAATTGACACTAAAATTCAATTTTAAACATTATTCTTACTTAGATCAATTTTTATTTTTTAATTTCATATAGGACCAAATATTTGAACACTAATTAGGATCCTAAATTTCATTAAATAATTAGTGTCGTGTGTGATTTTAATTCGGGATGCATTAAGAGTATAAAAATTATTGAGTTATTTTCACCTAATTTTTTTAGAATCTTCAATACTTTTCATTTCTCTAATGTCCATGTTTGCACCCTTGATAATTTTTTCAATCTTTAATTGTAACTCTTATACTGAAGCACTCAACAAACACATTAATTTCACCAAAAACATCAACTCTTAATTGTCCATCAAAACCTCAGGATCAACAAGAATGAGATGACAATAGGATTAAAATTAATATAGTAATGAAATAAAATTATCATTATCATTCTTATATTTAGTAACAAAAGAGATTACATATGGTATTGAAATGACATTAAAGGATAAAATATTAATTTAATTAATTTTTTAAACGGTATAACAGTTAATTTAATCAATTCAAATATGTGGTTAGTATTTGATCTCGTTTTTTTTCCAATGAATGATGATAACATAATCCAATGTAATTGAGATTAATTAATACCAAGTTTATCTTGGTATTAATTAATCTCATGTTTTATGAAATTAGAGAATCTTTGATAATAAGAATGAGATTTAATCTCATGTATCGAATGTCATTCATATAACCATTTCAATTTTGTCTCGAAGCTCATGTACTAAATGCAGAGATAATGTATTTTAGCTATTTAGTTATTTTTAAATAAGGGATAGAGTTGTCATTATAATAAAAAAATTTAATAATTTTTAACCTATAGAAAACTAAATATAAAGAGTTGATTAGTATATTAAAATGAAGAGAAAATATCTAAATAACGGCAAAAAAGACTTCAAATGGTATAAATCCTAACTAAAATATGTGTACCAAAACATTTAAAAGTACTTTTATACCTCTGGGCTCCATGTATTGGGCTGGGAATTCAGCCCAAGCCCAGCATGGAACCACTTTGAGAGTAGGAGACGGAGGCTGCGCCGTCGTTGCCGCCGGAGGAGGATTGGCTGCTCGAACAATTAGGGCTCCATTGGAAAGATATTTCAAGAATTTTCGTAATCCAAATTCAGGTAGGTTCAAACATAATCGTTCAATCACGTTTTATAATTATAGCTTATATACGTTTTTACTGCCTTTACCCGTTAGGAAATAGCAGTTTAGCAGCCTCTGTTCTTATTCTCGACGGAATTTGTTTCTTCGCCTTCTGTATTGGAGCGAATTAGCATCGAAATCTGACAAGAATCACAAAAAGCAAAGTGCGTCTTCCTTTGCCTTCTGCATTGGGGGCGAAAATTTGAAATGAGTTGACATTTTGGCATCTAAATATCAATGCTCACTGGGAAGCATCGCCCATTGCGATGCTGTAATATCGATATTTATTAGAAAGACAAACTAGATGAGTTCTGTTATTAATTAAAAAGAAAATTGAAGAACCTTTAATATATTTTCTTAAAAGTTTAGAAATCTCAATTTGAATTGTCACTTCAGGCCTAATACTCTAGTTACGTGTTTGGTACGGTGGAATGGAATGGAATGACAATAAGATTAATATGATAATAAAATGGAATTGTCATTGACATTCCTATTTTTTGTGACAAAAATGATTACATGTGGTATTGAAACGATATCAAAGTGTAAAATAGTAATTTAATTAAATTTTCAAACAATATAATAGTTAGTTTAATTAAATTTCATTACAGTTTAAATATTTGGTTAGTATTTGGTGTCCTTTTTTGGCCGATGAATGATTAAAATCTAATCCCATGTAATTAGGATTAATTAATACCAAGTTTATATTGGTATTGGTTAATCTTATATTTTGTGGGATTAGGGAATTCTTGATAATAAGAATGAGATTAAATTCCATGTACTAAATATAGGAATAGAATGACCATTCCCATGACCATTCCAATCCCATCTCGAATCCTGTGTACCAAACACTGTGGAGCTCAGATGTATTTCTTTGTGGTCTTAAGAATTGCTTTTCATTTATATTGTTTTTGATTTAATTGAAGGTGGTCATGGACTGTCAACTTCTTTCTTTTAACTGGAGCAAATGTTTATCTAACTCCTACCGGACTAGTCATTTTCAAATAATTGGTGCCGGAAAAAATTTATATCGCGGGTCTTGTCATTTACTAGAAGGTACAACAATTTGCATCCTTTGATTAATATAATTGTAGATGAAGCATATAGTGAACGTGGTCAAGGAGAAAGTTGGATTGATTATTTAGTTGTTGGTGTCGTTTTTTTATAACTGATGAAGTGAGGATCCTTATACTTTCTCCTGTTTTTGATGGAGAAAATTAGTTTTGATGCTTAAGCTTTGTTTAATTTGACTGCGTTTAATTTGTTTGTTCAATAATAATTGTTTAAGACATATGTACTAGAATCTTCTCTTTTTAGTTCCTTTTCTGAATTTCATAAATTTTTGACTGATTTGCGTGCTAACTTTTTTGGGACTGTATCTACATTTCTTGTAAATATTGAAATAAGCAATGTTTTTTTATTGTTATATGATCAAGTACATAGTTTCGTTTTCTGAATTGTCTGCTGTTTTCTTCCATTTTTTTTTACCCTTTAAAGTCAAATTTGGTTGGCCCATTAGTTTCCATAAGCATGTAGTGGGAAAAATATTTTATAGCTAATGTAACAAATAACAAAATTATGGATTTAACTAAACATGTTTCTGCCCATTTTTTTTTTCTAATTATGTCGACGTCGATAGAGGTTCCTTGAAATATGCGCATCGGCGCATTGATAGTTGTAGAATTATAAATCAAAGACACGGTGATAACTGTCATTTACATAGAGAATGAGTAAGTTAAGATATTTCATTTTCAGTTAGAGACATGCAAAAGGTGTGATCAATTGTGTCTGTGCTGGGCACGTCCAAACACAGACACACAACCTTCTTGCAAGTGTCCGTCCATCTTAGGTTTAGTGTCTTCTATTCCAGTAGTATGGCAAAGCCTTGTAGGAAATGGATGTTTCAGGAGGAAGAGGAAGTGTTGGATTGTCTTGTCAAGTTCCATAACTTAATTTGTTTCTTTATGTTGTACTATATGAAGTGTTTGAATCAAGCAATAGACTCTTGTGCTTCATGATGCAAATTTCTTGATTGAATTCATAATTTCTAAGCTTCAAGTTGATTTTTCTTTTGCGTCCTAGAGTTTTACAATAGTTAAGTACGTCTTTATAAGAAATCACAAGTTTTATTTTTTATTTTTTTTGATGGATGAGATACTTGGGTACAATGGAGGGTTCGGAGGAATACTTGAAAATTTGGAGAAACCAATTCCAACCCAATTTTTCCTCTCTATCTATCTCCTTAAATCACTTAGAATACAGTACCCCACTCCCTATTAATTTCTCTTTCTCCCATACGCTCCTAAAAACCCATACCCCCCAATTTATTTTTCTCTCTCCTAACACCCAACCCCTTTTCATGTTTTAATTAATTTTAATTTTTAATAATAATAATTAATAATAATAGGAAACACGGCTCATTCATTTATACTGAGTTACTTCTCCAAATTTCATAGTCGATTTCAATGACATGGTCAGATACCTAGTGATATGATATGTGTCTGCATTGCATACTTTTTTCTAGTTAGATACATGAAAAAGCGAGTGATCAGGATATACAACCTTCTTTGAAGTGTCCGTGCATGTCAGGTTTAATGTCTTCTCTTATAATAGCGTGTCTAAGCCTCATAGGGAGTGGACGTTTCATTAGTAACAAAATCTTAGATTGATTGTCATGTTGTAGTTGTGAAATGTTGAGTTGAGCGATAAACTATAGTGCTTAAGGTATCGATGTTTCGGTAGGTAGATAAAATATTTCAAGCGTTTGATAAAGTTACATACATAATATATTCACAGCTGCATGTTCTGCTCTATGGAGATATCAAACTATAATGCTTGGTGTCTTTTGAACAGTTTTCTCTGGATGTGTAGAAAATAGAAACTAAGTTCTAAATTCCTCTCTTGAAGATGAAGTTAAAGCAATTTACTATATTTATTATGCTTACTTCATCTCTCCTTTATTCTTCATTAGTTGTGTTGTGTTTTTTTGCAGTCTTACCTCACAAGAGTATTAGTTGTTCAATGAAGTCTTATAAGCTTTCGGAACTAACCTTTGCTGAGGTTGATAGTCTCAAGGCTCGTCCTCGTATTGATTTCTCTTCCATTTTCAAGACGGTAAGCCCATGTGTTGTTCATAGGGAAAAATTAATTGTTATTTAGGGATTATGTTCCATGTCTCATTGTCAATTTTGATTGAGGGAAATGGGGAGAGGAGATGAGAACATCATTAAAAGAAGAGAATACGAAGTTATTTTAATGTAGAATATAACAAAAATGACATGGTCTAAGGAAATTCTTATATTTCTGGGGTTTATGAATATATGGACTATATACAAAGGTTCCAAAAAATAAACATGTTCCATGCCAAGAGATAAGCGAATAAGCACAAACTGAAGATGAACAATTAACCCTAGATACGAGAAACTCGTCGTTAAGAAGCAAAAAAGAATAGACCATCACTTCTAGCATGATGATTCGGCTTCTGAACTGGGATCTTCTTGGTTTTCTTGACCACTGGGAAAATCCTAGGAGGAACATCTCTCTTCCTAGGATTCCTAAAATATTGCGACCTACTTTTGGAAATCGTAGTACTAGACTTCCTAGGTTGATCAACAAAATGTGTAGTTCCATATCAAGCATCACCTTTGTCAATATGCTTCACACTCCCCCTACAAAATACGCATGGATATACGGTAGTGACTAGTGAGGCTTTCTACACATCGGTCTAATGTGACGTCTAACCCTACAATAATGATGAGTAGGAACAACTCTAATCTTACAGGACAAACTAGGGTGAACCCTCGTAGTAGTCCACCCAACATTTATAGGAACATTATGTGTCATATGACCAACCTTTCTAGTACCCTCTAAATAACTTCTATAGATAGGTAAGGATCTAGACGTGCGAATTCTGGTAGAGATTAAAGTCCTAGAGTCAGATTTAACTAGCTTGGGACATTTATACCTAATGTGTCCACTCACCCCGCAGTGATAGCATGGAAAGGTTCTAAAAGAAACAAATGAGTTGGATATATTTTTCTTACTTTTGGTCTTAGTTAAGGGCACTTAGGTTTAATATTACCCTGACACCGTTGTGGTGACATGTGGAAGCTCTCAAAGGTCCACTAGATGTCCAAATGTTTGAATTACTGGGCTTGGGCTCATCAATAAATTGGCTAGTACTAGCTTCAGTGGTGCTAGAGGCGTGGCCACGTGGGTAATTTTGTTGCACACAAACTCAACATCTGTCTCATCTCCCACTCTGTTATCTTTGATCAATCCACTAACCAATTTCTTATACTCCTCACGAGCACTAGACGCCTCAAGCTCCAATAACCTCACTTCCTCTCTTGGATTCTCCCTCTCTTCTATGCCTGTACTAACCTCTATCTTAATCTTTACAATTCATCATTGAAGGCAGTTTTCTCAATTTTCAATTGTTCAACAGTAGTAAAGAGAGTCTGGGACTTGTATTTGTTTGACTAGTAACTCAGAGGATATGCAGTGTGTGGAGAGGAGAGACTTTTTTCCCCTTTTAAAATAAGCAAGTATGAAAGTGATGGTGAGGAGCAACTTGAGGGGAATTGTCCTCTTGTCATTGTGTCATGGTAGTGAAATTATTTGAGACATTGGATGCTAGGAAAAGCCAACAAAGTCAATAAATAATGAGAAAGAACCAAAGAAGAAAATCTGATTGCCTATTTGTATAGAACCAGAGAAGAAAATCCGATTGCCTATTTGTATGTTACACACTGAAAAGGCCCATTTGTAGGTTTCCTCCCAAAAATGGAAATAGCTAATTATGGATATATAAGCAGATGTTTTACAGGTATTAAACATATCACTTGACTTAACGGGCATTTTCAACCTAAACTAACGGTGGTAGGCAGCAGGTGTAATCCAGAGGAAACTGTTTACTACTGATTTATTGTTTTGCCCTTATTTAAAGACAGCGAAAATATAATATTTCTTCTCAGTTCTCAATATCTCTCCAATTTGGCGGGCGAAATTGATGAATGTTTTTTGTGACTATTGTGCTTCTGTCTCTTCTCTATCTTCCAACTCTTTTTCCACTCCGTCCTCCAATTTGCGGGAGAAATTAATGACCATTTATCAGCAAATAGAGAGGCTATTTGGGTTTCTTGGCAACCATTGACTTGAGAATGTTTACAATTTGATGGTGATCAGGTTCAGCCCATTGTTGATGATGTATGCAGCAGAGGTGATGCAGCAGTTAAAGAGTTAGTACTTCTTCTATTTCACGTTACGGTTAATATGCTAATTTCGCTATCATTTGTCAAGAATTTAATAGAGGTTTTTTAGTTAATTCTTTTGGCTCCTGCAGTCTTGAGCTGCATACTGATGCCATTTCCTTTCGGCAGTTATACCTTGAGGTTCGACAAAGTAGAACTAGGCAAGATAGTAGAAAATGTCAATGAACTTCCAGATCCACAGGTATTTTGATCCCATTCTTGAGAAGTAAAAATGAGTTTGGATTGCCCTTTTATATATGATTAGATATTTTTTTGGCTCAAGTTAATAGTTGTCCTGAAATCAAGAGTTGTGTTTGGATTTTTTTTTTTCTATTTGATTTTTATACTTGTTTAGTGCTCTGCCTCAAAGCTTCAACTATGCAGCTTGCCACCTAATGCTTGGCATTCCTCATCTCTTCCTTTTTTCAGCTTGATGCAGCTGTTCGAGAAGCATTTGACGTGGCATACAACAACATCTATGCATTTCATGCTGCGCAGAAGACAGCTGAGAAAAGTGTTGAGAACATGAAAGTATGCAGAACAGCATACTTCCCTTCTTAATTTCATACTTCTTGGCTGCATTCATTTTCTGTATTTTCAGGGTGTTAGATGCAGAAGAGTTGCAAGGAGTATTGCGTCAGTTGGCCTTTATGTTCCTGGAGGAACTGCTGTTTTACCTTCAACGGCTTTAATGCTTTCAGTTGTATGGTGATCGAGTTTAATTCGTCAGCTGCTTTTACTGGTTCCTAATATACATGTGTTTGTGTGTATGCATGCCTTTGTTTATTCAATTGGTGATATTTT
The DNA here is from genome assembly GCA_016647705.1 of Eucommia ulmoides. NCBI lineage: Eukaryota > Viridiplantae > Streptophyta > Magnoliopsida > Garryales > Eucommiaceae > Eucommia > Eucommia ulmoides. The sequence continues at coordinate 69,130,583 of CM028332.1, read as the reverse complement.
GATGATTATAGCAAGACTGATGGTTGATTTTTTTCCTCTAAACCAGCCTGCACAGATTGCCGGGTGCAGAACTATTGTGCTTGCAACTCCTCCGACTCAGGATGGAAGCATATGCAAGGTAGTAGTGATTATCTTTGTGAGATATCATGTATAATTTGCACTTACTGAAAGCTATTGAATGTGTTTTGTAGGAGGTACTTTATTGTGCTAAGAAAGCTGGAGTGACCCACATTCTTAAAGCTGGAGGAGCTCAGGTTTAAAAACATTTTATGTTGGTCTACCAATGTAGTGTAGCTCAAGTGGTAAGGTCCGGTTGAGTTAAATCAGTTGAGGGACCTCTGTAAGGTCAGAGGTTCGAGCCTACGGAAAAACACTTATTGAGAGGGGTCAGAGGTTCGAGCCTACGGAAAAACACTTATTGGGAGGGGCAGCCACACACCCCAACGAGATTAGTCTCACACCTTGTTTGGGTGTGGGGACACTCGTGGGTATATAAAAAAATAAAAAAAATAAAACATGGTTTACATATTTCTATATTTGTTCCCAGTTGAAAAGCTATCCACTACTTGCAGGCAATTTCTGCCATGGCCTGGGGGACTGCAACTTGCCCGAAGGTACCTTTCCTGTGTCTGTGTGTTGCATCTTAGTATAGGATAATTGCATCTAAGAAACAACAATTTATTCTTGACCGAGACACTCCATCCATTGATCCATACCGTTGATGGCCCTAATGAGATTTCTCTTTAGTTTGAGTTGTATCCTGTTTGTGATCTTACTGCACTTGTCCATTTCAATTACAATGCTTTGTTCTTTGTTACTAATCTAACCTCAGCATTGATCATGACACTTAAATACTGGAAACGATGTTGTCATCTGCCTCTAGAGGGCCATATTTTCACGAGCTTATAATGCTGCTAGCACTATTAAAATTACATTTGAACTTATTTCTACTCCTATTGATCCTAAAACTTTTCTGAGTAAAGTTCTTATGAAGTTATTTTCTGCTAGCATGACTTGTCATGAAAATGCAGGTTGAGAAAGTATGTGGGCCTGGAAATCAGTATGTCACGGCAGCCAAAATGATTCTTCAGGTTATATTTTCCTTCTTTTAACTCTGAGAATTAATTTCATTCTCTATTGTAATTGCAATTGATGCGAAAAATTCATGCAAGTTGGGGAACTTTCACTTGCTACAAGCGAACCATTACTGTTTCCCTTTCTTTGTGATTTTTGTTTCCCATTTTTGGCTTATGCTAATCATATTCATTGTTAACAGAACAGTGAGGCTATGGTTTCAATTGACATGCCTGCTGGACCATCAGAAGTGCTTGTGATTGCAGACAAGCATGCTAACCCTGTTCATGTAGCAGCAGACTTGCTTTCCCAGGTCACTTGCTATTCATGTCTTGCTTTAGGTTTATTATATATGCACACATATATATTTTACATTGTCAAAAAAAGTAACTAATAGTAAAATAAATAAAAGTTTTTTAGGAGCAAGGAGCACCTTTTATTTATATCTAGGGATGCCACAAAAACCGAACCGATGGGCAACCGCGAGAAACCGAACCAAATGGTTCAGTTTTAAAATCAACTAAATAGTTTGGTTGCGGTTTTGGTTTTGAAATTAGCAACCGAAGCGGTTTTGGTTTTGGTTTTGGTTTTGGTTTTGGGATAGAAACCGCGAAACCCAACCATGAAACCAAACCACGAAATCGAACCGCAAAACTGCGAAATCGATATTTTAGATATATTTTTATTACATATATACCCTTATTTTTTTTAATATTTAACCCAAATATATTTATATTTTATTTATTTATTTACACTTTCATCCCTCATATATACGTGTGTAAAGGGACTTAGGGTTTCATTTCTGATTAGTGATTTCACAACCGTTCCTCTATTCCTTTAATTATGGTTACTGGTTGAAATTTTAATTATGGTTATTTTGTGGTTTGTTTTTAGTTTTTAGAATTTTTTTTTTATACTTTAGTTATGTTTTTTTATATTAGAAAAAAAAAAAAAAAAAAAGCGGCCTTTGGTTTCGTGGTTTCAGTTTTGGTTTTGTATAAATTTAAATGGTTTGGTTTTAAAATCATTTATTAAAAACCGACGGTTTTGATTTGATATATTTCTAATGGTTTTGGTTTTGGTTTTATATGAAACCAGACTGAAACCGAACCAGTCGCATCCCTATGAACTGTGATTAAGAGTCAGGTTAGGATATTTCTAACAGCACACTAGCACTTCTACACATCATGACAAAAACTTGGTTCTTGCTATTCATTATTCAATTTAAGCTTATTGCTTGCCTATTCCTAAGCTACGTCTTTTCTAATTTTCAGGCTGAACATGGTCCTGATAGCCAGGTTGTTCTGGTAATTGCTGGCGATGGTGTGGATCTGCGGGCTATTGAAGACGAGATCAGCAAGCAGTGCAAAACCCTTCCAAGGGGAGAGTATGCTTCAAAAGCTTTAAGCCATAGCTTCACCGTCTTTGCTCGTGATATGGTTGAGGTTGGTCTTTTTGACTTGTTTGTTTCTCTATTTGATTTGTTTATCTCTAACTTGTTCATATTTAGAATTTTGTATTTGCTCGTGAAACGTGAAATCTGATATATTTTGGAAAAGGTGTATAAAAATTGGATGGTGAGAAATCTATAATGCATCATCCATCAGCTCTTTTCAGAGGTCCTCTAATGGCTAAAAACTTATAAGCTAACAAATTATACAACTAAAGAGTGAGGAAAATTAAAGAAATATGGAAGAAGAGGGAGTTTTGCGGACATTGGCCGATCCTTGGGGCGTGCAAAGTTCAAAAGGTGGGCCCAAACTCATTTAGAGAGGGAGGTCAATCTTGAGGTACTTTTGAGCTGGCTCGAGGACACGCTAACAATTTCTAATCCTAATCTGTTTCCAAAAAATTAAAAGGCCAGTTATCATAACCTTTTTTTTTTTTTGAGATGTTCAACAACTTCGAAGTAGAAGCTAGTACCACTATTAACTATGGTAAAAACCCTTAATCAAATTGATCCAAGGGCTGGCGAACATAAAAAGAAAAATTGTATTAAACCATAATTGTGGCTGAATTACAGAAACTCTAGGGAATTGTCGCGGCTCCATGAATCTGAAATCCGGATCTATAACTCATGAATATGGAGCTCCCAAATGTAGACTAACAGGTATATTTCACGTTCTCTGTGATTCTAGAAGTAAGGGATCGTTGCTTTCAACGATCTGGTGTGCGAATGCACCATGTTTAGGGTTGCAGGACCTGGAACACAGGTGAAGACTATGCGTGTGAATCCATGTAAGCCTGAGTTGTTTGATAAGTAGCTCTAATGGCTTGGGTGACGAATGATCCCTCTTGCGGTATGTATGGTGATCTTCCACCTACTTAGATGAATTTTAGATAGTTATAGGGTAGTCACTACTAGAATATTCTTATATATTTTCTAGATACATAATTATGTCTTCTTTTCTAGAAAAAAATATTATAAATTTAATTTACTTGGACTGTTACAAGATGTTATCGTGAATGGTTATTGAACAAATTATGTAGAACTCTCTAGAAATGCATGAATTTTGACACTCCTGGATGCATTTCTCTGTGACTCGGAGCATCCTTGGCCACTGAAACTTCTCTATTGGTAGAGCCCGGAGCATCCTTGGCCACTGAAACTTCTCTATTGGTAGAGTGTCCATACAGATGTCCGGAGCCAAGATTAGTGCAAGACAATGCACCCACCAAGTAACCCATAGAAAGCATCTTTATGCCCCTCACAGTCCCCAGTGGTGTAGCTAGATTTCCAAAAATCCACCTTGAGAGGCATAACACAACTTCAAAAACTAATACACACCTGATAAATTAACATTGTATTTTCATGGTATTTGAAGGAAAATAAGGTGTCACCTACAAAGCGAAGTTGGTGTATAGGAAATCTTAGGATCTGAAAGTTACACACCAAAAAACCGTGGAACATAGCCAACTCTATGGCCCTGGAAGAAAGAGCCCTCAGAAAAAGATGCGATGTTTTGATGTCCGTGTCTGAATTAAACATGTTCAGGTCAAATTACATAGCCAACTCCATGGCCCTAGAGGAAAGAGCCCTCAAGAAAAGACGCCGTGTTTTCATGTCCATGTCAATTAAACATTTTCAGGTCAAATTCGTGTTGGACACGAGTGACAAGACAAATTAACAGGCAATGTTTTGGGTTGACTTTCAAAACTCGAAACTGACCCAAAATAGACCCAAAAACATGTTTTTGTTTCCAGAAAAAAGATCTTATGGCTATGAGCATTATGGAAATAGTAATACATACAAAATTATAAAAGTTGTTTTCTATCAAATCATACCCTATTTTTTTTAATCATTATATTGCCTAATTTACAAGTTAATTTTATCAAACAGGATAATGGGTTAATCCCCTTTTTTTGGTGTCAACCTGTTAACTCTCTTAAACTAGATGTGGGAGTTGAGAGAGAGGAGTGCTCTCTTTGGAGTTGTGTCCAGTATGATGTTTTGAAAATTAGCCTGTACCCTCCCCCCAACAAACCCCCACCCAAAAAAAAAAAAAAGAAAGAAAGAAAGAAAGAAACTTGCCCATTATATTCAGTGCCGGCATCCAGTGGACTTCACCTTTTTTTTAAATCTCCAATCACCTTTTCTAGTTTCATCTTCCTAAGTTTTTTTTATCTGGAAGTTAGCACTCTTGAGAGTGGGCATTCAAATCTCATGTCAGGGGAAGATATGGAGAGATTCCCCCTAAGAAATCGAGGTGGTTCAATGGTCATTTGTTGGAGAGAGGTGGAAGATGAGTGATGTAGATGTTAATACTCCATCTTGGAGAAGGCAATATGATAAGGTTTACATTTAAAAGATAATCTTTCATCTGCCGTGAACAACAAGAAGCTTGGAATGTTTTTCTTAGATTTGGGATCACGGTGGATGTTTTTGTTCCTTGGAAGAGAAAAAGAGGCTTGGATTACGCCTTTGGCTTCATTAGATTTAGGAGTTTTAACCAAGCTAGGTGTCACGGGCTCATATTTTCGCAGCGGCAATTGCCCGTGCGGCGCCCCAATGCGTTTGCGTAGGTCTTGCTGCCTTCTTTAGGATGCTGACTGGTTTCGCCGTGCCTTGGGCTCATCAGGAGAGCGGCTCCAACTCCCGACCAATTTGTGCAGGGGAGGCCTAACCCTTTCTTATTTTGTCAGGTCCACGACTAACGACATATTTTCCGAACTTAACCGGGTCGGTACGCCTTGACTCCGAGTGGACGCCCACTTTTTGTTGACGCCCACACATGGTTGAGAGCTGAATTAGAGTGCTCAACCTGCCAGCCAACATGATTCTTCGTTCTGACCGCCTTGATGACAACGGTCCGTGACACTCTCCCCCACCCAATATCGCAAACGTCCTCGTTGCGATGCGAACAGCTCTCGATGTCGCGCCTCCTGCCGTGCCTCCGCACTCTTGCACAACAGAGAGAAAACCGGGTGAGGTGCCAGGATCGCACGATTCACGACTCGACGTGATGCTCCGTGAAACCCTGCCTGGTCTTCATGAGTGCTTGGCGAATCATGACTCCCCGCCCATCCCACCGATGAGCTAGGTTCATTATCTTTGCAACTCAACTCCTTCCCATTTGGAGTGCCGTCCCCAAGGCTCGAGCGAGTCGCCCCCGTGGTGGAGCTAATCGTGCCCTGCTCTGATATCACTTGTCATGGGCTCATATTTTCGCAGCGGCAATTGCCCGTGCGGCGCCTCAACGCATTTGCTTAGGTTGGGGTAAGCCTGTCTTCTTTAGGATGCTGACTAGTTTCGCCCTGCCTTGGGCTCATCAAGAGAGCGATTCCAACTTCCGACCAGTTTGTGCAGAGGAGGCCTAACCTCTTCTTCTTTTGTCAGGTCCACGACCAGCGACGTATTCTCCGGACTTAACTGGGTCGGTATGCCTTAACTCCGAATGGACGCCCACTTTTTGTTGGCGCCCACACTTGGTTGAGAGCTGCATTAGAGTGCTCAACCTGCCAGCTAGCATGATTCTTCGTTCTGACCGCTTTGATGACAACGGTCCGTGACATAGGGCTCCAATTAAAGGGTTTTTTTCCCCTTAGAATTAATGGATTGGAGGTAAGAGTGTGGATAAACAAATGACTTCAATTGATGGTCAGATAAGCTTCTCCAAGAGAAATTGAAATGGGGAGAAAGATGAAGTTGGAAATTTACTAAAACTTTAATCGCCTTCCGGGTGGAGATTAAATCGTTTACGCTCAGGATTTCTTCCAGGTTACCTGAATCAAAAACCAATTCCTGAGAGAACACATTTACTCAAGAATATACAAGCCTCCTAGAAAGAATAAGGAAGTAATCTCTCAAATATACTTAGAAACATTTTCATATGTTTTTCAACTTTCTTAGTTAAATTACCGAAATACCCTTACAGGATTTAAATTGCTTTAAATCTCGTAACAGAGTAATTCATTTACAAAACGTTTTCGCTGTCATAAATGATTTCGTATTTGTTAGAATGTTATGGTGAAAGGTGGAGGGCAATGCTACATTGTACCACATATGCGTACATCTAATTCTTTTACTTGTTTCCTGCACCCTATTTCTTTTTTCTTGATGTATGTTTCCTTGTCTGATGGAAGCTTTGCAACTAAACTTTGTTTTTTGGTACTCTTAGGCTATCAATTTCTCAAATTTATATGCACCTGAGCATCTAATCATCAATGTAAAAGATGCTGAGAAGTGGGAATCTTTCATCGAGAATGCAGGTACCCGTGCTTTCTATGTTTTTGCATAATATACATCACTGACTTATGGTTAGAGGGTTAAATTTTTTTATTCTTTTTTTGGCTACAAACGGTGGGGGAGGGGGGTTGTGAACAGTAGATCTCCGACTAGGAAGGCACACTAGATAACCATTATGGCATGTTTGGTTGGATGGAATCGAGGGGGGAATGGAATCGCATTCCGCCCTCGATTCCTATTCCGTTATTTGGTTCTCCAATAGAATCACAAAGTGATTTCATTGGAATGAAATTGGATGGAATGAGATTCCATTTGAGATGGGATGGAATGAGATTTCAACCCAATGAAATCAATATATTAAATTACATGATAACCCTTGTAATTAAGCTCTTAAAAATTGAGAACAAAAACATAAATTATAGAACATAAATTGAAATTAGATAACAGAAAGTTGGAAATAGAAATAGAAAATTGAGAACAAAAAATTGAAAACAGAACTAGAAAATTGAGAATAGAAACAGAAAATTGAGAACATAAACCGAAAATTGAGAACAAAAACATAAAATTAGAGAACAGAAAATTGAGAACATAAACAGAAAATTGAGAACAAAAATATAAAATTAAAGAACAAAAAATTGAGAACAAAAACATAAAATTAGATAACAGAAACAGAAAATTGAGAACAAAAACAGAAAATTGAGAACAAAAATATAAAATTAGATAATAGAAAATTGAGAATAAAAACAGAAAATTGAGAACAAAAACAAAAAATTGAGAACATAAACTGAAAATTGAAAACAAAAAATAGAAAATTAGAGAACGGAAAATTGAAAAAGGAAACTGAAAATTGAGAACAAAAACAGAAATTAAAGAATAGAAACTGAAAATTGCGAACAAAAATAGAAATTAGAGAACAAAATCTTAAAATTGAGTTAAATAGTGAAATATAATAAAATGAGGAAAGGAATAGAATAGTGAAATATAATAAAATTTTATTATAACCAACTAAGAAGTTAATAGAATAATAATTTTATAAGGATAAAATGGAAATTTTACTATATTTCACTATTTCATTCATTCTTTCATTCCATACCAACCAAACAAGAGAATGGAATAGTGATTGCATTCACAATTCCATTCCATTCCTTCTCTCATTCCATTACTTCTTCCATTCCATTCCACCATCATTCCATTCCATCCAACCAAACATGCTGTTAGGCTACAAGTTGGTCAATTAATTAGCACATCCCATGTTATTTTAGAGTATTAATTAGTGTCCCATTGACTTTAATGGTTAATTTTAAGTTTTCTTTTGACCATGAAGTTAAAAATGAGTTATGATTAGTTGGTATTTTTATATATGATTGTTGTAGGAATAATCTTGTTGTAAAACTACAAATTAAATTTTAAAATTAGCAGGACTAAAACTTGCAGAAATTATAAAAATAGGATTGATCTACGAATTCCCATGTTGTATGTAGCAGCGGCGTTGCCACATGAGGATCAGAGAACCAGGGGACTCAAGCTTCCCTTCAACTTTTGAAAATTCACACTTTATCCCTATATTTTGAAGAAAAAATAAGTAAAACATTTAAAAATCTAATATAAGCCCCCTCTGATCAATTTTCTAGGCTCGTGCAGCTATGTTCTTACGTCATTTTTTTTTGGTCTGTGTGTGTGTGTGTGTGTGTTGGGGTTGGTGGGGGGGGGGGGGGGGGGGGGGGGGGGGTTACGAAAAGTGCAGCTTATAAGCAATTGGTGGTTGATAATGGCTGCAGGTTCAGTATTTTTAGGGCAGTGGACTCCGGAGAGAGTAGGAGACTATGCAAGTGGGACAAACCATGTCCTTCCGACTTATGGTTATGCACGAATGTATGGCGGGGTGTCCTTAGATTCTTTCCAGAAGTACATGACCGTTCAGTCTTTGACAGAGGAAGGGCTTTTAAACCTTGGCCCTTATGTGGAAACCATGGCTGAAGTTGAAGGTCTAGAGGCCCACAAGAGGGCAGTTACCCTTCGGTTGGAGGACATCGAAGCAAGGAAGAAGACTATCGGGTAAGATAATTTACTTGTCACCCCCGTTGTTTGGTTTGTTGTGTTTTTGTCTAAGAAAACTGTTATTTTTTCTATCAATGCTGGGGATATTTTGTCACACTGTGTTTTTCTTCATGTTTGTAATTGAATTTTGAACCCCTGAGCACTAGTTTTGATGGATCATGTTTATAAGCCAAGGTTTAGGCTAAATTGCACTTTGTACCCCTGACATATACATGTGGTTGCAGATTGTTTCTTAGAATTTCAATTTTAACACATTTCACTTCTAGTTTGTTTTTTGTGTCTAATTGGTCCTATTGGGAATTTCTAGTCAATTTTTTTTTTTTTTTTTTTTTTTTTTTTAAAAAAAATTTACACCAAGTGATAAAACATGGGGGAAAAAATTGTTGAATATGAAAAATATTAAATTGCACTTTGTACCCTTAATACTTCTTGGGGTTCTGTTATGTTTTCTACTCCGGTTAGAAAGTGAGAGAAACTGTCATTTGAATCGGTTGGAGAAAATCGAACTGGTCAGATAATTTACACTTGTTACCCCGATTGTTTTGTTTGGTTTGTTTTTTGTCTAAAAAAAAATACTGTCTTAAGTATTTTCATACTTGTAATCAAAATATGAACCATGACCACTAGTTTTGGAATAGGGAAGGTCATGGGCCAGAGGCTTGCTCAACCTGCTAAGCCCATTAGCTATTTTTTAGGTTTGGGCCCTAAGATTTAGGCCCGCTTGTTTTTAGGGTTAGGTTAGAGGGCACATCCATTTATGTTAATACCCGGCCCAGCCTAACCATATATATATATATATATAAAAGAAAGTAACCCTTGTGTTTCACTTTCATTACATTCCTCTTCAGTCCTGAACTACAGTTGCTCTCTATCTGGTGCATGGAAGGTTAAATTAGTTGTTTGGATGTATTTTTTTTTTTTTTTTTGGTGTATATGTGGCAGGTCCCTTGTTTCACCCTTAATTTTAAAAAGTCTTATATGCAATTGTAACATGTGTTTTAGTCTCGTACATTGAAAAAGACAGAACGTCCGATACAGTCTTTATACTTTGGCGTTTATATGTATCTAATTTGTATGTAAAATATTTGTTAGATTTAACTAATATTACACGAGTATATGTAACATAGTTATATGTAATTTGTAACCTGTTACTAATATTACACATGTAATTTGTGAGCACATGCATGACTAATACACAAACAAAAATTAATTTAAAGGACTATATTCAAACTTATATTTTAAGTGGGACTAATAACATATTACACCAGCTATTGGAGACTAATCACTAATTTTATTTTATTTTGTTGAATTAAAATTATTATGGAATTATGTATGTATTTGATTTTGGTATGGATGAATGCATTTTATTAGAATATAGATTAATGTTTTTTATATTTTATTTTTTGATGAACCATAATTAATATTGATAAATACTATGGATATGGATGAATACATTTTAGAATTTTTATTTGCTATTGTAGTGATTATTTTTAAAATTACTAAATAAAAAAATGATAGGCCTAGACTGGCCCTAGGGCCGAGCTTGGGCTTGAGATATTTTACAGTAGGTAGACTTGGGTAGGGGAATATGGCCTGATGATAGGCCTGGGTCTAGGCTCTCGCCTAATAAATTTTTATAATTTACTAGGTAGAGAGTTCGGTCGAAGTCCGACCCATGACCACCCTTAGTTTCAAAGGATCATGTTTATAATAAGCCAGGTCTAGGTTAAATGGCACTTTATGCCCCTGAAATATAGTGTAGTGGCAGATTGTTCCTCGAAGTTTCAAATTTCACACATTTCGGGTAATGAGAAAAACATATTCGAGTTGGTCAAAAATATATTTGAACAAAACCAGTTATTGGCTCGTTTACAAGTGGAGAATGATTCAGGCTCAATGTGTGATGACGCCCATTTGGATTATTGCATTTTTTTAGGGTTCAACAAGTTATTACTCGTTGCACTATAAGATTTAATGTATTAATTTTAAAATAAAATTTAGGGATTTTTGGTGAACGGCTCAGCGTTTTAAATTTTTGTTGAGTTGACGCGTAATTTTTTTGGAAATTTACATTTTCTAAAATGCTCTACATGAAAGACCAAACTATTGAAAAGTTGTATGAAAAAGTGATTTTCGTATTCTTTTAATATCATCCCGTACTAATAATCACTGTAAATTTATTAAATACTGTAATGAAAATTAAATTCACATATTTTTTTTTTAAATAATCTTCTGCATGAAAAATCAATGTGTTGAAAAGTTATTGTAGTACTCTTTTAAACTTTATCAATAGTAAAAATCATTGTAAACTCGTTCAATATGCAATGCAAATTAAATTCACATATTTTCTAAAAATAATCTTTTGTATGAAATGTCATTGTACTGTAAAAATGACTATGGTATTCTTTTTAATGTCATTCAAAGTAAAAGTCATTGTTAACTCCTTTATACCTAATCAAAATTAAATTCAAGCATTTCCTAAAACACTTTTAATGAAAAACCAGTGCAATTAAAAATCATTATAGTATTCTTTTCAACATCATACATAGTAAAGATCGACGTAAATTCCTTTAATGCTGCAACACAAATTAATTTCATACATTTCTTAAAAAAAAACTCGATATTAGTATATGTATATGGGCTTTGTCCTACTTGATTAAACCATAGGACCATAAGGTTAAACCCTAATAATTGGTTATATATAGACACATCTGTATATCTCTATGTATTGTAGCATTTACACATATCAATATATTTGATGTAAGTAATCAAATTTTACGTGTTTTTCATTATAAATAATGATCTTATTTATACAAAAATAATGTTGTAATTGTTCCTAAATTATAAGATTTGTAATTGATATGAAATTAATCCTAAATACCTAAAATACATATTTTTAATTGATATGAAATGAATATAAATTTGTAACTGATATATGAAATGAATGGATGAGATTTGTAATTGATATATGGAGGTTTAATATTCCCCCGCAAACTCAGCTAGCTTGGAAAGACGAGTTTGGTTCGTAGAAGATGAAAGCATGTCTTGTGGAGTCCCTTGGTAAATATGTCGGTAAGTTGATCAGTAGAAAAGACAAATTGAACTTGGTGTGTGCCAGTAAGAATGCGTTCCCATATGAAGTAATAATATAGTTTAATATGCTCAGTACGAGCGTGGAACATAGGATTTGATGCCATATATGTAACGTTGAGATTATCACAAAATAAGGTAATAGGCGTGGATATGAGAATTTGCAACTCTTGGAGTAGATGAATGACCCATGTGGATTTGACACAAACTTGGGCAAGGGATCGGTACTTAGTTTCAGTGATTGATCAAGAGACAATAGATTGCTTCTTGGCGGTCTAAGAGATCAGATTGGAGCCCAAGAAAACACAGAAATTAGTGGTGGAGCGACGAGAGTCAAGACAACTTGCCCACTCAGCATTAGAATTAGCCTTGAGGGTCAAGGGGTTAGCACTACGTTGAAAAATGAGGCCAAAGTTCAGAGTCCCTTTAAGGTACCAAAGTATTCGTTTAGCGGTTATAAGGTGGTGTGTCCCAGGTTGGCTCATGAACTGAGCAACATAATGAACAACATAGGCAATATCTGGTTTGGTGAAAGTGAGACACTATAAGGAGCCAACCAATTGGCGATATTCAGTAGCATATAACAAGAGATTTCCACTTTAAGATGATAACTGAGTTTTAGCACATATAGGGGTATTGCAAAGTTTGCAGTCTGTCATTGAGAAACATGCAAGAAGATCGATAATATACTTGAGATGAGAAAGACGTAAGCCACTAAAGGAGGAAGTTGCTTCAAGGCCCAGAAAGTTTAATAGGGAACCAAGGTCACTAAACTCAAACTCCTTACCAAGAGTGGTGATGAACGATAAAACTAGAGACAGTTGATAGCCAGTGAGTATAACGTCATTGACATATAAAAGAAGTATCACAATAGAGTTAGAGCGGTAGATAAATAATGAATGATCAACCTAACTCTGGGTAAAACCATATTGTAAGAGGAATGTGCTGAAACGTTGAAACTAAGTGCGAGGCACTTGTTTGAGGCCGTAGATAGCCTTTTGCAGATGACTGACATGATGAGGACGATTCGAATCTACGAAACTAGATGATTGTGACTTACAAACATTTTCATCTAAGATGCCATGAAGAAAGACATTCTTCACGTCAAGTTGGCACAATGTCCAACCAAAGGATACGAAAAGGCTGAGCACAGTACGAAGAGTAGTAGGTTTGATTGCAAGACTAAATGTTTCATCAAAGTCCACACCCTCTTGTTGATGGAAGCCCTTGGCAACTAGGCAGGCTTTGTATTGCTTAATAGAACCGTTTGCTTTGCGCTTGAGTTTGAAGACCCACTTGTAACCCACAACATGTTGATGTGGGGAAGGAGGGACAAGAACCCAAGTTTTGTTCTTCAGTAACGCATTAAATTCACTCACCATGGCTTGACACCATTCAGGGATACGAACAGCTTGAGTATAGTAGGTAGGTTCGTTAGTGGGAGATGGAAGTTGAGAGAATAGAGCTTGTGGGAGAGGATATCAAATTATACCATATGTCCGAATTAGAGGATGGTGTATGCCATCTCGATGACGTGTGATCATGGAATGTCGCAGAGGAATTGAAGGAGCCTCAGGGGTGGCAACAACAGAAAGATTAGGTTGCGATGGTTGATTTTGTCGGCGCTGATAATAAAATGGTTGATGAAGAGAAGGAAGAACACTATTTTGTGTAGCCGATTGCAAAGGTTGAGTAGGAGCTAATGGTAGTATAGGAACAAAGGCCCCATGATAATGGGTCTGGTGGAGTGTTTTTGGTGTTAGATGTAAACAGAAAGTGTTGTTCATTAAAACGAACATGTCGGGAAGTGTACACTTTGCCAGTTGTGCAATCTAAACAACGATAACCCTTGTGCTGCAAGTTGTAGCCTAAAAACACATATTCAACATTTCTTGGCAAAATTTTATTAGTTAAGTAAGCACCTAAATGCAGATAACATGCACAACCAAACACACGTAGCTCAGAATAGGAAGGAGTATGACTATAAAGATAGGAAAATAGTGAGGACCACTGAAGTTTATAAGAGGGAGATGATTGATTAGATGAACAACAGTGGAGATAGCTTCGGGCCAGTGATAGAGAGAAACATGACTTGTGAGAAGAAGGGTACAAGCCATGCTAGCACTATGGCAGTGTTCTTGTTTGGTAAGGCCATTTTATTTGGGAGTGTGAGGACAAGAGAGTCTATAATGGATACCTAGGGAGGAACAACACGATTTAAAGGGATCGCTATCATATTCTCTACCACCATCACTCTGAAATTGTTGGACTTGTGTGGCAAATTGAGTCTGGACATAGACTCAATTTTTTTTAAAATGTTGGAAAACTTCGAATTTTTGTTTCATGAAGTATAGCTAAGTGAAACGTGTGTACTCAATAGTGAATAACACATAATATTTATAACCAGAGACAGAAAGCACATGAGATTGTCATACATCATAGTGAATTAAAGTAAAAGGAAAATAGGTTTTTATTTCATGTGAGCTTGGAAACGGGAGATGTATGGATTTACCCCATGCATACCCAGAGCAGAAAAATGATTTAAATATAAAAAGAGAAGATAACAATTTACTTGAACCCAAATAAGACATGACTAACAAATGGATGACTTAGTCAATTGTGCCAAAGTGTGGACGAGGTGACCGAGACTGATAAAAGCGTGTAGGCGGAGAAAGATGGTAGGTAACTTGTAGAAACCATCCTTATATAGGCCTTGATAGAAGATATAACCAGAGGTGAGATCAAAGATATAGAAATGATTAGCATTAAAAGCACAACGAACAATATTATCAATGCAAAATTGAGCAATTGAGAGTAAATTTTTACGCATCGAATGAAGGACATAAACATTATTAAGAAGAAAAAAAGGTGAGTTAAGTGGTAGTGCCATGTTACCCGTATAAGATATTGGTAAGTTATTATCATTGCCAAGTTGAACAGTCTCAGGTCCACTGTATAGTGTGGACTACTGCAAGAGAGTAGGGTTTCCCGTCAAATGAGTAGAAGCACCAATATCAGGATACCAACTAGGATCATCGTTTGACCAATGTAAAATTTGTTTAGCTTGATGCACCTGAGATGGAGCAATCTGTAGGCCTACAAATGCAAAGTTCAGCGATCGAGGCACGAATAGTTTTGCAAATAAAAAGAGGTGGTAATAATTGTGGGTGGAATGACCTATCCCAAAGCACAATTGACATTAAGACATAGATTTAGGAGCAGGGCTAAGAATAGCCGAGGGATTGACATTAGGACTGTGCAAATAATTCGATGGCCCGACCTGCCCGAACAAACCGACCGGGCCCGGCTTGAAATCTTCGGGCCTGTGATCTATTTTTGTTCAGATCTACCCGATCCAACCGGAAGCTTTGCGGATCAGGCCTCAGTTTTGGATCCCCTACCCAGAAATCACCCGACCCGACTGCAACCTCCAAACAAATAACCTTTTTTTAGGGTTTCATGTGTTCATTTTGACCGATCTTCTGTAGCTACTTTATTCATCGCATCCTTTCAGCCTCTCACCGTCTAGATCTGAGCCAAGCTCTTCGTCGCGAGACTCGCGACGTCGTCTTCGATCATTGTTCAAAGACTCAAAAAGTAAGTTTTCTATACTTCTATGGTTCTATTTGCCCTTTGATTTTGATGTTTTGTTTTTTGAATTTCGATTTTGATTTCTGTATGGATTAGGGTTTTGATTTTTACTTCGATTAGGGTTTTGATTTTTGTTTCGATTAGGTTTTTTATTTCATTTTCGATTAGGGTTTTGATTTATGCGTTACTCCATCTCAACATACAAACCAACCGGACCCGACCGAACCCGCCCATAATCCGATTAACCCGCCCAACACCAGTTTCCAGCAACCCTTTGGTTGAAATAGGGCCTGTAGTTTCTTTACCCGAACATGTTTGGGTCGGGTCTCCGATTTGTCCAAAAACCCCTCACCTAACCCGTGTACACCCCTAATTGATATGGTTAGTAGATGGACGACCATTGTTTTTGCGGCCTTTGTGGCAAAAATTATTTCATGAAGTGGCACCAGAATGAGTTTGAGATGCAAGAAAGGGGAAAGGTGAAGAAGATGAAGCGATTTTGTGTCGAGCCTCATAGTTGAGTAGTCGAGCACACAAATTAGAGAATATTGGAAGTGAGTCCAAACTCTCAATTGCAGTGACTAATATGTCAAACTTCGAATCAAGGCAGTTGAGAATGACATTAACCAAATATTTGTTGAAGACAGGCTCACCTATAGCAGCAAGGGCATCTTAAATAGATTTGGCTTCCTGTAGATATTTAGATACAGATCAAGTGCCACGCTCAAGGGTGGTGAGTTGTTTCCTGTAAAGGGATAAGTTGGCAATGGATTTATGAGAGAAATGATCTTGAATGAGTGTCCAAATGGCAGCGGAGGACTAACACTCAACTACAGAGGCTAATATAGGCTCAAATAGTGTCGCAAAAATGACACTAATAAGGGTTTTGTCGGCTCGGAGCCTAACAGACTGATGAGGTTCATTACTAGGAAAAATGTAGAAACCATCATAAAACCTAAGAAGGTTTTGACCACAAAGAAAAGCTTCCATTTGGTGAGACCATAGAAGAAAGTTGTTATCGGTAAATTTGACAGTGATAAGGTTGGTGATATTGAAATGGTAAGGTTTTGGGGCTCAAGAGCGATGGTGGAGGCACTATTGACATTCGTAGACATGATTGATATAGGGTAGGTAAATTAGTAATTTGTGAAAAGTTTGAGGTGCAAATAGGAACTTACAGAAAGTTATAGGGAGAGATCGTTAAATTCTGAAAAATATGGGGCTGTTTTGATAAACTTTGGAGAACTCAACGAGTTTTAAAAACCACAAGTATGGTTTCTGTAATTTGTGGAATAAGAAACCTTGGGGAGTCTGGGATTAAATAACAGCGATGAATTAGGGTAGAGAAGAAGAGAGGCTAGAGGCAATGAGCGGAGGTTAGATTCACTGGAGACAACTAAGGTATCCAGCAATGAAGGTAGATGACGAAGAGGTGGATGGCATTAGCGAAGCAACAGAGGCTAGGGTTTGTAAATGAAGCAGCGACAACAGAAATACAAATGGATCTAACAGTCAACAAAGCACTATATAGCACCGACGAAGGCAAATCAGTCGACGACAAATAGCGCTGCTAGATCTAGGGCGCCAAACCAACGATGACGGCCTATGGTAGAGGATTTCAGCAATTTTGAGATCCAGATAGAGAGGTTAGCGACTGAAAAGTAAAAAACAAATCAACCATGAGTTAAACAGCGTGGGATTCTGGCCTCGGGAGTGCGATTTCTCAGTTCAAAAATCGTAGATTTAAAAAAACAAAATTACTGAGAAAAAAAAAACCGATTAGGCCGATACCATGTAAGTAATCAAATTCTATAAGTTTTTCATTATCAACAATGATCCTATTTATACAAAATTAGTGTTGTAACTATTCCTAAATTACAAGATTTGTAACTGATATGAAATTAATCCTAAGTACGTAAAATACATATTTGTAATTGATATATGAAATGAATAGAGGAGATTTGTAACTGATATATGGAAGTTTAATATTTGACTCATATTCTCTCTCAATATTTCATCTCTCAGTTATTTTAACATGATATCAAGAGTCAATTTTTCTTGGCCATTTTCTCATCTAAGCTCTCTCTTGTCTACCATTTGTTATCTCACTAGAAATGTAATTGTTTATTGCTTTATCTTCTATTATGATAAACACACACACACTAGTATAAGTTTAAGATATATGAATAACGTATATATGTATTAAAAGAGAATATTAAGTCTTAAAAGAAAATATTAAGTCTTCTTTGTATTCTAGATATTGAATTTTATTTAAAAACAAACAAATAAATAAATAGTATATTAAAGTAAAAATAAAATACTATTTATTTGATTAATTATTTTATTGATGATGAAATTCTATTTGGTGTTAACAATTAATTTTTATCAAGGCAATATTTAGATTATGGATTAGCAAATATTTAAAATTTCACTAAATTATACTATGCACCTATTTTAAGTTAATGTAAAAAGACATTGTTTAATTTCTACAATTTTATTTCATAATTATATATATATATATATATATATATATATATATATATATATATATATATATATATATATATATAACTGGACACAAAATAGTCATTTTAATATATATTGTTATTTATTTTCACACATTTCATTTTATATTTAGTTTCATTAGTTTATGCCCTATAGTTGTTAGCTTTACAAGTGATGCCGACTACGTCTATATTCCGACGATAGCTTAACAGCAATGCGATTATCGAGGTCAGTGTACTGTTTTCTATATAAATAACCAAATTATAGTTTTTGTACTAAATTGTGATAAGTTAAATATTTATTAAAATTGACTGTTTTATAACATTAGATGGATCAAGTAAAATGTTGAATGTGGCAACTGATTTTTATTATTATCCGACTATACCATAGTGTGGTCCCAACAAGAGGGCATATCCTGCTGGATGTTATTGGTTCTAACAAGAGAGCAGATCCTTTTGAACATTTTGTTGTGATCTGACAGGAGGGTAAGTTCCGTAGGTAGTAGTAGTAGTAGTTGTTGTTGTTGTTAATAACGATGATTATCATCATAATATGGTGGTTTATACCACGCGTTAGATCCTACCATTAAAGATATTAAATGGCCCTAACACTGATTGTAACCTTAAATTGCACGATTGTACATGTTACGGTATTGCCAAAACTCCCGATAATGAGGTGAAACGATACTATGGCTAATAGAAAAATATGTGTGCGGTATTTTATTATATATATCAAAGTAATTTTACCAGTTAACTTTAATTCAGTTATTTTATCATGATGATACCTATAAGATTTTGTTACTACTCAGTGTGTGATATATTTTGTTTTAGAAAGTGATGTTTGATAAATATACTTGATCCATAAATTATTTTTATATTATGAAGACAGTACCCTAATAAAATATTTTATCTTAGGTACCTCAACTAGAGATGGGTTCACTACTGACACTAGGTGAAGTCAGAGGGTGGTGTCGTTTTTTAGGTTGGCAAGACAGGTGTGAACCGCAAAAGATTCAGTTATTGTAGTTTTGTTATGGGATATTTGTGACACGTATATTTCTGAATTTTTAAGTTGGTAAATATGTTTATAAAAAATAAATCTATATCAGTACATGTTTATGTATATTTATTGTTGGTCGGGTAACATCAAGTAAAAGTCACGTTTGGCGTCGGGCGTTGGGGGCCTGAGGTGTGGTATCAGTTTTTTGTATCAGAGCTTACGCTATAGGTCCTGTAGGCTTGTTAGGTTGTCTCGTTAGTAGTGGACTGTAAGATAGGGTGTTGATAGGTTGGTCCGGCACATGAGTGGTAGTTAAATTTACTTGATTAAGTTGTACCTTTGCATCATGTATTGTTTGTTACATTGTTAGCGTTTTTATTTATTAAATTTTGTTTTAGATTTGGAATATGGAATGTCAAAATAAAAGTAGTGGGAGTTTTGGACCCCAAAGAAAAAGGGGTAGAGCGCTGAAGTGATTGAATGCTGTTGAACAAATATTATAGGTTACTGCGCAACTGATTGAGCAACAGGAAAAGATGATGGAATGCCAGAGGGCCCAAACTGAAATAGCCAATCCTCAGGTTGTTCTCTTGAAAAGATTTAAGAATTGGACCCCCAACTTTTATGGGAACTGCGGGTCTTGCTGATGCTGATAATTGAAGGAGCATAGTGCACATATTTGAGGCAATAGGTATTACTGATGACAACCAAGTTCCTCTCACTACCTTCTAGTTGAAAGGAGAAGCCGAACACTGGTGCGAATAAATGAAAAGACTAATTTCAATTCCAGACTAAGAGATCACCTGGGATCAATTTGTTACAGTATTTAATGAAAAATATTTTCCTAAATCCTATCAGCTTGAGAAGAATTTATACTACTGAAACATGGTAAGATGTCAGTTCTACAATATTCAAATTTGATGCCATGTCCCGATTCTCTCCTGATCTAGTGAAGATTAAGGAAACAAAACGTAGAAGATTTTTAAAAGGGCTAGATTTATAAATACGTTCAAGGTTGACTGGCAGGCAGATCAAAAGTTATGAGAAATTGGTGAATACAGGGAAATAATAAAGAAAAGTATGCAGGAAGTCGCTCAAAATCGTGAACAATACAAGAAGAGCAAGTTCCAACCATCTAGCAGATATCCAGGTACCACATCTCAAAGATCTAACTCTCGACCGCAATTTTCTCGAGCTCTAATAATCAACCAGTCGGCTAGAAGTGAAGGGCCATGACAATCATATTATGGACGACGATAGAATGTACTTGGGTAGAGTTCAGGTCAGTAGGGGAAAGTTAGGGGCCAAACATTTAGCCGATCTAGAACAGCCGTATGCTATCAATGTGGATCACCGGATCATTTCGTTAGAGACTGACCTATAGCAGGCCCAATATGTTTTCGTTTTCATGAGCCGAGCCACATAGCTCCATTTTGTCTGAAACTTACTGCTACTCCTACACCTTCTGCGAGTAGTATATGTAGTGCTGGCCCTAGTGGTGTTCAAGGGCAAGGTAGAAAATTGGCCGATAGACGTCCAACACGGGGGGTGTCTATTTGCTACTACTCAGTAGGATGCCCAAGCTATCCCAGATGTGATTACAAGTATCATGTCTTTATATGATAGAGATGCACGTATGCTTATCGATCTAGGTTCTACTTATTCATTTTTTTCGACGACCTTCATAATGCATGTAGGAAAATTTTCTACTTCTCTGTCATATGGTATTATCTTCTTTACCCATGTGGGTGAGTCAGTGATGATAGACAATGTGTATAAAAATAGTCTACTTCGTATTGGTGATAGAGAATTGTTGGTGGATCCATTACTCCTGTGTATTCACGATTTTGATATAATACTAGATATGGATTTGCTATCCGGCTATCATACCACAGTCAACTGTTTTAAAAATGAAATTACTTTTTGAATCCAAGGCGAGTCAGAGTTCGTGTTTTTGGGGGACAAAATCATTACCATTGTCAGTTTGATTTCAGTTATAGAGGCTAGGAAATTATTAAAGAAAAAAAGCTAGGGATACCTTACGCATCTGATTGACACTAGTCATAATAAGGTATAGGTGAAAGATATCCCAGTGGTTGGAGATTATCCTGATGTATTTACAGAAGAATTACCACGACTGCCAGTGGACAGGAAAATTAAACTCACTATCGAATTACTTCCGATAACTTCTTTTATACAAAATCTACCCTATCGTATGGCCCCTACTGAGTTAAATGAATTAAAAATTTAGTTACAAGATCTGTTAAACTGTAGGTTTATCAGGCCTAGTGTTTCTCTGTGGGAGGCTCCATGTTATTCGTAAGGAAAAAAGGATTGCAATCTGAAGATGTGCATCGATTACAAGCAACTGCATAAGGTGATGATTCGTAATAAATACTCGTTGTCTAGAATTGATGATTTGTTCGATTAGTTGCAGAAGGTCAGGATATTTTCCAAAATAGATCTTCGATTAGGATATTATCAGTTGAAAGTTAGAGGTAGTAATGTGTTGAAGACGGCATTCCATATTAGGTATCGACATTATGAATTTCTAGTTATGCCATTTGGGTTGACGAATGCCCCAACTATATTTATGGATTTGATAATTGAGTCTTTAAGCCTTACTTAGATCAATTTATCATAATTTTCATTGATGATATACTAAGTTACTCCCAAAATAAAGAATAACATGCAGAGCATCTCAAAATTGTGTTACGGCTTTTGAGAGAGAAACAATTGTATGTAAAGTTCAGTAAATGTGAGTTTTGGCTGGATAAAGTTGTATTATTGCGGCGTGTTATCTTGGTTGATGGTATTCAAGTCGACCCAAAGAAATTCGAAGTTATCGTTCAGTGGGAAAGACCAAAAAGTATGACAAAAGTTCAAAACTTCTTGGATTGGCGGGTTATTATTGCCCGTTTGTACAAAGATTTTCTTTTATAGCTACCCCGTTGACCTGTTTAACTCACAAGGAAGCTAAATTTGAGTGGCCTGATAAATGTGAACAAAACTTCCAAGAGATGAAAAATAAACTGATATCAGTGCCAATACTTTCCCTCCGACAGAAGTGGTGGCTTCTTGATATACAGTGACGCTTCACACTGGGGTCTAGGTTGTGTACTGATGCAACATGGCTATATGATCGCATATACCTCTCGACAATTAAAGAATCATAAGCGTAACTACCCGACTCATGATTTGGAGTTGGCGATGATTGTATTTGTCTTGAAACTTTAGAAACGTTATCTGTATGTCGAGACTTGCGAGATATATACTAACCACCAAAGTTTGAAATATTTGTTTACTTAGAAAGAACTGAATCTGAGACAGAGACATTGGAAGAAATTGACTAAAGATTATGATTGTATTATCTATTATCATCATTGAAAAGATAATGTTGTAGCAGATGCATTAAGTAAAAAATCGGGGGGTTTGGTTTCATACCTTCGAGTTGTTCATAACAACCTATATGCTGAATTGAGATCCATTCGAGTCCAATTGGTAGTAGGTCAAACTGCATCGTTGCTTGCGACTTTGACCTTGAAACCGACATTAATTGACCGTATTATAGAAGCGCAGAAGTTGGATGTCTAATTGGGGAAGATCGGAGATGAAGTGAAGAATGGGCAAAAAATCGATTATCGAGTAAGAGATAATGGTAAAGTCTTGATGTTTTGGAATAGACTGTGTATTCCCAATAATGTCGATTTAAATAAATATATCTTGGAGGAAGCGCACAACTCAGTGTATGTAATGTATCCAAGTATTATTAAAATGTATTGGGATTTGCCAGAATACTATTTGTAGAATACAATGAAATGAGAAATTGTAGAATTTTTTGCCATGTGTATTATCTGCCAGCAAGTCAAGATCAAGCACCAGCGTCTAGGAAGATTATTGCATTCTTTGTCTATCCCAGAATGGAAGTAGGAATATATCACGATAGATTTTGTTTCGGGATTGTCCCGTACTCAAAAGGGGCATAATTCTAATTGGGTACTTGTTGATAGATTTACCAAATTTGCTCATTTTCAAGTGTGAAAATCGCTTACTTTATGGATGAATATGAAAAATTATATATTGACGAGATTGTTAGATTGCATGGTGCGCCGATTTCTATAGTGTTAGATAGAGATCCGATATTTACGTCGAGATTATGGCCGAGTCTTCAGGCTGCTCTAGGTATTAAATTAAAATTCAGTACAACTTTTCATCCTCAGACAGATGGCCAGTCAGAGCATATAATTCATACATTGGAAGATATGTTGAGGGGTTGCATTTTAGAATTTACTGGTAGTTAGAATGATTATTTAATGTTGATGAAGTTTGCCTATAACAATAGCTACTATTCGGTATTTGAAATGACACCGTATTAAGCGTTGTTTGGCAGAATATACAGAACTCAAGTTTGTTAGACTGAAGTTGAAAAACAAAAATTGTTAATACCTGACATAGCGCAAATGACAACGAAAATGGTGAAATTAATTCAGGAAAGGCTGAAGATTGCTCAGAGTCGACAAAAAAATTATGCCGACAAGCATAGATGTGAGTTAGAATTTAAAACAGGTGATCACGTATTTTTACATATATCTCCGTGAAAAGGCATCATGAAATTTGGGGAAAAGGGAAAGTTAGGTCCAAGGTATATTGGACCATACGAGATTCTAGAAATGGTCAGTACAATCAGACTATACAAATCAATTACACCAGGTAGTATCTGTCCTTACCAATTAATTTCATATTTTTCTCATTGAAGACAATGCAAGATTTAGGTTTGGGAGGATAAATGATTGAATTCCTTTTGTTACTTTATTTTGCAATTAATTTTATCATACCATCCTATGATAGCATATATGTCGAATAAAAACTTGAGTTTGCTAAATAATTATTGGAGCATAGCACTGATTTTCTAAATTTTGGCATGATAATAACATATCCTTAGAGTTTAAATAAATATAAATAAATAAATAAATAAATAAAATAACTGCATATAAAAAAAATTCGTTAATAATAAAAAATTTTGATAATGAACTTCCATTGAGTTACTTGTACTTAATAATAATAATAATAAAAAAAAAAAAAAAAAACGATATACAAAAATATATTTTTATTTTAGGAAAAACATTATTTGATTGTTTGAAAATAGTTGACTAGTTACTTGTATTAAATTCATTATAAAATAGAGTTGAATGCATGATGTGGGTATATAAGTAAATATTGTTAAAAATCACGTGCTACGAGATCAAGAACTATTTCAATAACTCTTGTATGATCTCAACTTAATATATTAGCATTAGACACGATTGATAAATTTTTCCTGATTAAAAAAAATATGAAAAGAAATAAATTTAAAAAATAGAAATTTTGGGATGTTTGTAGGCAACATCACTGTAAACCTTCACGAGATTATACTCATCCACTAAGGGTAACCTAGTAGTTTAAAAACTTGTTGCATATGTTAAATGCAATCATGTTCCCAACAAAAATGGATTTTTCAATTATTTATTATATTAGTTTTGCTCGAGTACTAACAAAAGTTAGGTTTTGGGGTGTAATCACACCGCATTTATGTGATTTTATACCCCTAAATTTAGGTTTGCTAATCGTTCGAATAGTGTAACTTATTATACATAAAGTTATTTTAGTTATTTATGTATGTTTATAAAAATAGAGCAAAATGGCATTGAGTTAGGACAAATCGGATTAAAAACGAGTAAATCAAGCCAACCTGAACAAAAGCCGAACAAGAACCAAATAAATCGGAACGAATTGTTCAATCCCTTAACAATATTAAAAATTGATTTATTTTATATGTTTTTGTAGGTTTTTGAAAAATGAACAAAATGACATTGAGTTAGAGTGAATCAGATAAAAAACGAGCAAACTGCGGCAAGCCGAACAAATAGGACTGCCACGTACCGATTCCGCTACAATACCACCACCCCACTTGGCTACTTACACCCCTCTATTATTGCCCTTTTATATTTTTTCCCCTAGATATTTTCCAACACTGTTTTAAATGTCGATTTCACCCTTCTTAATTTCATTTTTGTCCATTTTACCCTCAAAATATCTAAGATATTTTGTTTCTATAAATATGAGGCTTGAGGATCAATGTAAAGATATAAATGTACATATTAATAAACCATTTTGCTTACTATTTTTAGTTCTTCTTTTATTTTTATAATTATTTTGGAAAAAAAAAAAAAAAAGCTTAGATTCTTAGGGGTACAAAGTGTAAAACGATATTTTTTATGATTGTTTCCAAGAAAATATTGCTTTACACAACAATGAGTGGCTAACTTCCTCCGATCAGGATAGGATTGTGGTATTGCATTATTGAAATTATGTAATATTATATTTTTATTTTAACTTTGAATTTTTATAAATAATTATGTGACGATGAATTGTGTTATTCACTATCATAATTGAATTTATTATCAAAATAAATTTTGATAATAAATTCAATTGCTTTGTTAAATTTAGTGCGTGAGATCTAAAATTAACGATCAGGTCACAAAATAGTTTTCGCAAAAAATTATTATTAAACTTGATAGTCTTTGTCTCGATTTTAATTCACTCTAGATTAAATTAATGTAGAAATTAAATATTGCTATTAGATCATGCTTGATGAATGATAAATTCTATTTTTCTAATCGTTCTGCCCAAAAAGTAAAGAACTCTTGTTTATACAAATCCAAGTTAAAAGAAAAATATGGCATAATCTTTGAAATACAAAACCCACAATTCCTAATCTGATTCCATATTTTTCTTATACTAAGACTGAGGATGAAATCATGTGTAATTAACTGAGTTTTATGTTGTGTTAATTCTAAACAAATTGCAATTTAACTTTTATAGTTTTTTTCAATTAAATAAATGATTTCATCTTTCATATCATGTATCATTAATTGTTATAGATTATTTAATGTTTGAACCTTTATTAAACAAGTAATATATTTTGATTTTTTGTTTTCTATTAAATTGTATACACATAATACTTAAGATTTTTTTTTTTTTTTTTTTAATTTTCAGAAAAAACAACTTAAGATTTACATCGAGCTTAAATTCTAAATTCTTAATATGATAGTAAGATTGATCACCCCACTATCGCTCAAAATTTGGAGTCAACACAATAATAGAACTAATTAATTATGCATCGGTGGATTCTAAAATTCTAATATTTTTTTCATCTTAAATTTAGTTAAAACAATTATTTCATAGTATATTTATTTTTTTATTTTTTTAATCATAAAATAAAAATCATCTTCAACTAGATTATAATTAAATCAACTTGGACGGATTAAATATTTTTCTTCTAACAGCAATCCTTGTGGGATCAACCTCGCTTCCGTTAATTTATGCTACATTTGATTCATGCACTTGCGAATAATAAATACAAATTTTAAAACGAAATAGAACACAGTGTTTATTCACAACTATATATATATATATATATTTGGTGGTGGTGAGGTAATTCTAGTATATGAGGCGGTAAAGTGATCCTAACCTTAATATAATTTATTTTTTCCCTTATTCCACGTAAATACTAATTATATCCCTTATCCAGGTCTTTCTCTTCCATTTTCTCATCCAAACTCTATCTCTCGTCTACCATTTGTTATCTTATTAGAGAGGTAATTGTTTCTTATTTTCTCTTCTATCATGATACACACACATACACATACATATTCTAGTATAAGTTTAAGATATATAAATATAATACATATGTATTAAAAGAGAATATTAAGTCTTAAAAGAGAATATTAAGTCTTCTTTATATTTTAAATATTGAATTTTATTTAAAAACAAACAAACAAATAAATAAATAGTAAATTAAAGTAAAAATAAAATACTATTTATTTGATTAATTATTTTATTGATGATAAAATTCTATTTGTTTAGTTAACAATTAATTTTTATCAAGGCAATATTTACATTATGGATTAACAAATATTTAAAATTTCACTAAATTATACTATACGTCTATTCCAAGTTAATGTAAAAAGACATTGTTTAATATCTATAATTTTATTTCATAATCATAAATAATAATTAAAAAAAAAGAATAATATATAATATTGGGCACAAAATAGTCATTTTAACATATATTGTTATTTATTTTTACACATTTCATTTTATATTTAATTTTATTAGATAAAATTCTTTTAGTTTAGGCCCGGTGCTGTTAGGTTCACAAGCAATGCCGACTATATCAATATTCCGACGATAGCCTAATAGCAGTGTGATTATCGAAGTGAGTGTATTGTATTTTATGTAAATGACTAAATTATATTTTTGCACTAAAGTGTAATAAATTAAATATTTATTAAAATTGACTGTTTTATAACATTAGATGAATTAAGTAAAATGTTGAATGTGAAAATTGATTTTTATTATTATTCAACTATGCCATAGTGTGATCCCGATAGGAGGACATGTTCTGCGAGTTGTTATTGGTCCTAGCAGGAGGTCATTTCCTGTAGGACGTTGCGCTGTGATCTGACAAGAGGGCAAGTCCTGTAGGTAGTTGTTGATGATGATTATCATCATGATATGGTGGTTTATATCATGTGTTGGCTACTACCATTAGAGATATTAAATGGTCTGAACACTGATAAAAATCTTTGATTGCACAGTTATATAGGTTACGGTACAGTAACAACTCTCGATCGTGAGGTGAAATAATCCTATGGTTAATAGAAAAGTATGTGTGTAGTATGTTATTATATATATATAAAAATAATTTGACCAGTTGACTTTAATTCAATTATTTTTTCATGATTATACTTGTGAAAATTTGTGATATATTTTGTAATACCTCGAAAATTTATATTTTTGAAAATATTATTTTATAAAAATTTAATATTTTTAGGATTATTTTACAAATTTATGGTATAAATAATATTTGATAATTTTGGGAGTTAAATATTAAATTTAAATTGACTTTTAAAAGTTTTGAAATATAATTAATATTTTCTTTATTTTAAGCGGGGCATTGTGTAAATAAATAAAATAAAAAAATATATATGTTTAAAATTGATTCATTCTTAAAGAAATAATTAATCTTAGAATCATATATATATATATATATATATATATATATATATATATATATATATATATATATATATATATATATATATATATATATGCCGAGATAGATAGAAAATTACATGGTGATATATTTTTTTTTAGCGTGAATAGAATATCTTAGGTCGGAATATTTCGGTTTGAATTTTAGTTTTGGATTTCAGGCAAATTTTTTATTTAATATTTTTATAGTGTAATTTATGATATTATTGTGGTTGAATTATAATTGTTAATTTTCATGAAATAATTATGATTATGTGAAAATTATGTGTGATACATACCTGTGTTTATTTATTGTATTAATTTGATACAGGTATTAGAGGGGTTGAAATTCTACTGAGCGTTGACTCACATCCCTACAGTTTTGATTGTAGGGCCGGTGAGAATAAAACTGCACCAGAAATTTTAGATGAATTTCATTTTAATTTGTAATAATTATAATTATATATGTATATATGTATGTACGAGAATGGTTTCTAATTTATTTAGATTTGAAAAGTCCACTTTGGTTAGTGGTGTTTGGTAGCAAGGATTTGGAGCCACAAAATTGGAATTGAAATGCAACTGTTTTCTTAGGTTCTAAGGGCAAATTTGTTTAAATATATGTATATTGGAACTTCCTTGATAAATTATAATTGAATTCATAATTATAATTTCAATTATATTTTTTGTTTTTAATTTGTAATAATTGTATTTATTGTTTATTGTTGTAAAATTGACCCGATACATCGATAATAATAATGACCATCGTAGTTTGTAAGTTTTATCGGATTTTTTTTTAATAGAATGAAAAAATTGGTGATTTGGATTTAGTGTTAATTTTTCAAGGGGAGAAACCGCGTGGCGACTCTGGGAAACCATGCCGTTATAGAGTGGTATTAAAACAGATTTGTGACCACCCTAATATTGTGTTATGGTACCCATTACTCATAATAAGTAAAGTAATATTAAAAATAATAATAATAATAATAATAAAAAATCTTCGTACAACTCATTAATTCAAAATAAAAATAAAAATGTTGATATGAAAAGTGTTATGAAATGCTGAGGTATGGGGCTTATGTCTACAAGGGTTATGGAGGAATAAATTGTGCAAATTAAGCGCCCAAAAATGATGAAGAAGATAAATCAATGGATCTAATCAATGGATCTAATTTTGGACAATCTTCGAGTGCTTATATATATATATATATATATATACACACACACACACACACACACACAACCATTGGTAATTTAATTTCTCTAATGTATTCTCTTCTCCTGTCTTTAATGTTATAATATTTTTGATTTATTTTTATTTTCTTCCCATCCGTTTGATCCTAACGGTTACTCATAGTTGGCTTTTTGGGTAGGAGTCGTTGAAACGCAATAAATAAATAACAATACTTTTTGTTTTAAAAAAAACCACTTAACTACCTAGATTTTAGAAGCATTTTTTTTATACACAATGAAAACTGCTATTTGTTTTCTAGATAGTTTATAAGAGACCATTTGGTTTCATTCCTAATTCCAATTCTAAGGGTCCAATATCTTGCTGACAAACACTGCCTTAGTAACCTTCTGCTGATTTAGTTATTAATTGTTTATATTTATGTTAGTTTTTACTTTGAGCTTAGGTTTGTGAGCACCCTGAACTTAGGTTATGATATTCATTATCAATAGTAAGTTAAGTAAGACTTGATAAGTGTTGTATAATCGTGGACCATAAGAATTATCGTTGAATTGAAAGAACTAATTAAAGGTGTTTATTGTCTTATATATAAATTGCTAAATAATATTTTCGTATTAAATTGCAAAAAAAAAAAAAAAGTGTTGATATAAATGAATATTTTTATGATGTTAAATGGATCAATTAAAATTTTAAAGGTGAAAAAATTATTCTTATTATCCTATTATGCCATAATCGTCTCGTCAAGAGAGTATGTCTTGTGAGATGTGGTTAGTCCTTATAGGAGGGCATATTTTGTAGGACGTTGTGTTGTGACCTAGTAAGAAGGCAATTCCGGTAGGTGGTTGAATATGTTGTTGATATGTTGAGACCTGAAAGGAGGTCAAGTCCTGCAGGTAGTTAAATATGTTGTTGATATGGTAATTTATACCATGTGTTGCTCCTACTATTAGAGATATTGAATAACCATAGCACTGATAGTAATCTTAGATTGCACAATTGTACAGGTTATGGTACTATCGTAACTCCCGATCATGAGGTAAAACGATCCTATAGCTAGTAGAAAAGTATGTTTCGGGTATTTTATTATATAAAAGTGATTTGATTGGTTGATTTATATTCAATTAGCTTAAATTGAATTATTTTATCATAATTATATTCGTGAGATTTTGCTATTTCCCATTATGTGGTTATATTCTATTTTGAAAAGTAGTGTTTGATAAATGTACTTGATCCATAAATTATTTTTATATTATGAAGACAACGTGTGCATTGTCTTCTATGTAAATTATCAAATTATATTTTCGTACTAAAATATGGAAAGAAAAGATTTATTAAAAGGAATTATTTTATAAAGTGATACGAATCAAGTAAATTTTTAAATGTGAAAAGTGATTTTATTATCCAACTATGCTATAGTCGTTTCGTTAGAAGGGTATGTCCTGGGAGATGTGGTTGGTCCTTATAGAAGGGCATGTCCTGTAGTACGTTATATTATGACCTGATAGAAGGACAAGTCCTGCAGGGTGGTTGATATCTGTTGTCGTTATTGTTGTTGACAATGATGATTATCATCACGATATGGTGATTTATACCACGTGTTGGCTCTTACCATTAGAGATATTAAATGACCCTAACACTGATTCCAACCTTAGATTACACAAATGGATAGGTTACACTACCGTTATAACTCCTGATCGTGAGGTAAATGATCCTATGGTTAGTAAGAAAGTATGTGGATGATATTTTAATTATATAAAAGTATGTTGAAAGTTGATTTAAATACAGTTGCCTTATTTTGATGATATTTGTGGAATTTTGTTACTACCAAGTATGTGGTTATATTTTGGTGAAAATGGATTTTGATAAAAATACCTGATCCATAATTTATTTTTCCATTATGAAGACAACACACTGATAAAATATTTTACCACTAATAATTCAGATAGATATTGGTCCACTACTAGCGTTAGGTAGAATTGGAGACTGGGGTGATTATTGAGACTTTTCAGGATAGTTATTGACAACCAAGAAGTTTAATCTTTTATGATGAATAGTTGTGTATGTATATTTATTGTATTTTGATTGGGCAGATAAGATAATTATTGTAATTCAAAATTATTATTGTTTTAAATTAAATTTTGCGGACGAAATTTATTTAAGGAGGGTAGATTCTAATAACCCGAAAATTTGTATTTTAAAAATATTATTTTATAAAAAATTAATATTTTTGAGATTGTTTTGCAATTTTATGGTATAAATAATATTTAATAATTTTGAGGGTTAAATATTAATTTTAAATTGACTTTTAAAAGGTTTGGGACTATTGTGATATTTAAAATATACTTTTAAAAGTTTTAGAATATAATTAATATTTTCTTTATTTTAAAGGGGGTATTGTGTAAATAAATAAATAAGAATATATACGTTTGAAATTGATTTCTTCTTAAAGAAGAAATTAATATCAAAACTATATATATATATATATATATATATGTGTGTGTGTGTGTGTGTGTGTGTGTGTGTGTTGAGATAGATGAAAAATTACAAGGTGATATATATTTTTTTGAGCGAGAATAGAATATCTCGGTTCAGAATATTTTGGTTCAGATTTTGACTTGGAATTTCAGGTAGAATTTTTATCTCTTTTAATATACGTATTTAATTTCTCCCTATATTGTGTAGTTCATGCTATTACTATTATAATTGTTGTTTTCATAAAATATTTATGAGTATGTATTATGTGCAAAATATGTGAGATATACGTTTATGTATTTATTTGAGATTTGATTGGATACACATATTAGATGGATTGAAATTCTACTAAGCGTTGGTTCATTAACTCACAATTTTGATTGCAAGGCCGATGAGAGTGAAACTGTGCCAGGAGTTTTATTTGAATTTCTATATATGCAAATTGGTGTCATGAATTAGAGCCACGGAATTGGAATTAGAATTGCAACTATTTTTGTATAATTGAATTCATAATTATAATATACTATTTATGTATATTGGAGATTCTTTAATAAATTATAATTGAATTCACAATTATAATTTCAATTATATTTGTATTTTGAATTTATAAAAATTGTATTGATTACTTACTGTTGTAAAATTAATTCGATAAATCGATGATTAAAATTATCATTGTACTTTGTAAATTTATCAGTTTTTTTTTTTAAAATAAAATATTAGTCATTCGATTTTAGTATTAATTCTTCAAGGAGAGAAACTACACGACGGCTTTGGAAAATCGGGCCGTTACATATTCTGTTTTAGAAAGTGATGTTTGATAAATATACTTGATCCATAAATCGTTTTATATTATGAAAACAGTACATTTGTAATACCCTGGAATTTATATTTTTAAAAATATTATTTTATATAAATTTAATTTTTTTGAGATTATTCTGTAAATTCATGGTATACATAAATATTTGATAATTGTGGGGAAATAAGTATAATAATTGGATCTAATATGAATTACTTTATAATTATGAGATATTAAATGTAATTTTTAAATCTTAATAGTTAAAAAATCAATTTGTGGCCGTGAAAAAAAAACCCACAACATGTGTTTATGTTTATATCTAATATATATATATATATATATCTTAAAGCAACTGAAGTATATATGTTTTACATGATCACTATATTAGCCGAACTATATATATAGGTACAGTGAGCATATAAGTTAAAATTTGTATACATATTATGGAGATTATGCATATTAAGCAAGAAAAATATGGATTTCGATTCGGATTTCGGTTTCAGATTTCAGGTAGAATTTCTAACTCTTTTAATATACATATTTAATTTCTCCCTATATTATGTAATTCGTGTTAATACTGTAATAATTGTTATTTTTCATGAAATATTTATAATTACGCCCTATGTGAAAATTATGTAAAATACACGTTTATATGTTTATTTGAGATATGACTGGATACACGTATCAGAGGAGTTAAAATTCTATTGAGTATTGACTCATAACTCCACAATTTTGCTTACAGGGCCAGTGGGAACAAAACTGCACCAGGAATTTTTGTTAAATTTCTATTTGTAATAACTGCATCTATTATTTATTGTTGTAAAATGGACTCGATAAATTGATAATCCAAATTATCATCGTAGTTTGTAAAATTTATCAGAGTTTATAAAATGAATAATTAGTATTTCGTGTGAATTTTCCCAAAAATGACAAGACCACTAAAAAGTAAAAAGATGTGTGTGGTGATTAATACTAAACAAAGATAAGCATCCAAGAAACTTTAATTCATGCACAAGCCAAAATTATACATTGTTGAATAATTAATGGAAAATCCAGTAAAGGAAAGAGAGATTGTCATTTTCATGAATCGTGATGATTGCAATAGTTGCGAGTTCTTAATTGCGAGTTCTCAAATTAGTTTTAATTTTTCAGAGAGGACAAACTGCGTGGCTGTCCAGGAAAATCAAGCCGTTACGGAGAATATGTGTAGGGCCTTGGGAAATTGGGCTGTTACAGAATGGTATTAGAGCTAAATTAATAGTAATACTAATTTGTTTATGAATAGTGAAATGTTAGGGGTAGAATTCTCTATAGGGAGAAATCGCGTGGCGGCCTTGGGAAACTGGGTCGTTACAACACTAATATCAAATCAGCCTTGAATTTACAATCAAATTACTGTCTGTGATGTATTCATTTCTTCCTCTTATCCAAAGCGCTTTTGGGGAGAAACTTCTCTTACTGTCGTCGATACCATCAATCGGGTACTTTCACCTACCATTGGTAATATTTTCCCTTACGAGAAGTTGTATGGAGTCTCTCCCAATTATAGCTACTTAAAAGTATTTATGTGTGTCTGCTTTGTCCTCTTACAACCTCATGAACATACCAACCTAGAACCTCAGATTCGAGTATGTTGTTTCCTAGGATATGGAATCGAACATAAAGGATAGGATTGTAAAATCCCATTTATAATCTTCTCCGTATTTCTATTCACGTCATCTTTTGGGAACACAAGATGTTTTTTTCCATATCCAAATTTCTTTCGACGTCTACCACCGACCATCTATTTCACTAATCAATCTATATACTTATTTTCTAATCATCCAAGCACAAATGTTGTTGAGGATCAAATAGATCCCCCATCTACCCTATTGACGCTCACTAATATTCCTACTCCATCTACGGATCCTGAGCACGTTTTTCTCGAGCCTGTCCCAATAATATCATAAGTTGCACTAATCGAGCATGTCCCATAGAGTCCATGTCGTTCTAGTAGGATAACGTGTTGATCCTAAGATTTTTATGGACAATTAAACGTTGATATTTTTTGTAAAACTAATGGTTTAATTGAGGGTTTCAGTTTATTAGTTCCAATGATGAAAATATGATGACAAGTAATGAATGGATACTAAAAGATGATGACAAAGATGATTATTAGTTCCAATGATGAAAATATGATGACAAGTAATGAATGGATACTAAAAGATGATGACAAAGATGATAAAGGATTAAGAGATTGAAGAATTTGTAGAATCTAGGGAAAACAACTCAGGTTAAATTTCAACTCTTAATATCCCAATTAGGATTACACACGACACAAAATGATTTTTATAAATATGTTTTTTTATTTTATTTTTATTTTTTTATAGGATCCTAGTTAGTTAAATTATTTGCTCCTATGTGTAATTGAAAAAGAAATATTGATAAATAATTAAAATTGAATTTAAGAATTTAGTGAAACTAACCGAGAAAAGGAATTGGTTAAAGGGGCGAAAACGTCGATGAAAATGAATTCAAAACAAATTAAGGAGATGATTTCAGCATTGGTAAGTTGACAGATAAGTTGATCGGAGCATAGTAGGTAAAGTCTTTGAATCTCTCAATCGACAGGTAGGTCGACCTGAACTTAAATGGTGAACTCTCTGAATTGATAAGTCGATAGGGAGGTCGACTTGTGACAAGAAATGAAACTCTCTGAATCTCTAGGTCGACAGATAGGTCAACCGATGAGCGATGGATTTTTGGCTTGGCTATATCCTAAATCAAGCGGTCGACCAGTGACTCTTGGTCAATTGACTTATGGCACTGTTTCAGAATTTTGTAGAATTCCGAATTTTATTCTAAAAGTAGCCATTACTAGCCGTTTTATGGTTAAGATGTGAGAGATATCTTAGGGATTTAATGTTATTTGAAATATGCAACATGTATTATGATATCCCTATAGATATAGTTCATTAAGTTTAAATATTTCTTAATTTGGTACATATAATATTTTCTATCCTATTTAATTGTGATTGAGAAATATTTTGGGGACCTAATTGAGAAGTTTAAAAGCCATAATTAAGTGATTTGGACCAGGATAAAGTCTTAATGATATTAGGGGTTTATAAGAGCAATTAAATGTCATAACAAGTGGGAACTAGCCGTTGGAGAGCTTGTTTTATTCCCTTTTATATAGACTTGCATTTTTTCACATTAAAGAGTGATATCAAGATAATTATTGTGAGTTATTCAACTTTTAAGCTTTCTAAGAGTTATCATACTGAGTGAATTGTGAGATCTGTTCTAAGAGTTATTCTTGAGAATGATTTGCTGTGGATTATTGTTGCTACCGATATGAAATTTCATTGTTATCATTATTCTTTCGGTGGATTCCTAGTGAGATTGTTCCAAGTTATTTGTTTATTTGTTATAATTATTATTTACTTGGAATTTGATCTTTAAAATTGTTTTCTGATTTTTTATTGAAAAATATTTTTGAAACAATTTTTTGAAGAAATCTGATTACGTGCTCAATTACATACTACCTAATTTTTGTTTAAATCAGATTTTGAATATCTTACTTTTTTATCACTAGTTTTAGGATATTAATTGATTTCTAATTTATCTAGAGTTGTAGAAGCTCTGAGTAAGAAAAATTACTTATCAATTTGTAATTGGTGAGTTGAGTAAGGGATTGAATACAATTGGGAATATTTAATTTAAGGGTAGCTGGTTTCAGTCTCTTCTTGTAAAGAGATTGAGGTAGTAATTCTTCCTAAATTGAATTGATTTGTGAGCAATTTTATAATGGTTCAATTCTTACCGAGTAAAAGGATATTTGGAGTATTTGTGAGGTTTTGATTCTTTAGCCTAAGGTACAAAACAAATTAGGTTACTCTTGAGCCTGTAAAAAATAGAGGTTATTCCTGAGTCTGGAAAAAAAGAATTTGTAAAGGTTGATTATGAGCCCATGAAAATAATCTTTGTGAGGATTTGATTCCTACCTTTAAAGAAATCTTGAGTTTAGTGGGTACGACTCTCCGTGAAGTTTGAGGGGCCTGGATTAGTCAAGAGTAGCTTAGTGAACCAGTATAAATTTCTAGTAGGCTGCTATTTTTTATTATTTATTTTTGTTGTTTGGTGTGCACCTAGTTGATATCATATTTCCGTTGTTATATAAAGATAATAATTAATTTAGGATTAAAATTAATTAATTGGATTATTGAAGTATTTTTTCTCTGATAATTGTTTATCTATACCCAATTCACCCCCTCTTGTGTAGCTCACTGGGCCAACTTAACACAACTTCCCTCACATCTTCGTCATTTTCATTGTTTTTCTATCATATTTAATTTGCATGAGCCTCAATCATATAAGGAGGATAATACTAACCCTTTTTGGAAGAAAGCATTGGACGATGAACTTCATGCCCTAGCCAAAATTCATATTTGGGATCTCGTTGACTTCTTTCCTGGAATAACTCCTATTGGATGCAAATGAATTTTCAAAATCAAAACACTTTGTGGTGGCTCCGTTGAATTCTATAGCCTTAATTGTTGCAAAAATAATTACTCAGGAATATGACATTTACTACAAAGATACATTTACTCCAATAGTTAGACTCACATATGTCCGTACTATCTTTGTAGTCTCTGCCATTCGCAAATGAACCATTTTTTATATAGATGTCAAGAATTCGTTTCTCAATGACGACATCTTGGGGAAGTTTATATGTATATCCCTCCTGGCCTTGTTGATCCTTAACAACACAAAGTTTTTCACCTTTGTCATTCCTTATATAATCTTAAACAAGCTCCACTTGCTTAGTTCACAAAATTCAGCACCACCATCCACCAATTTGGGTCATATCCAGCACTCATCATTCTGTCATGTTTATTTTCCAAACTAAAAATGATATTATTCTTCTCTTATTGTATGTAGATGACATGATCATTATAGGGGATGATCTATTAGGTATCTTCAAACTCAACATTTTTCTCAATGTTTAATTCAAGATGAAAGATCTTGGCGTGATCACCTATTTCATTCGCCTCAAAGTTTCATCTAGTTTAGATTGATGTTTTCTTTCTCAAGATAAATTTGCATATGATCTTATTTCCAAGACTAGCATCATTGACTCCACCATTGCCAATACTCCTATAAAGTATTAGACTTACTCTGCTAAATAGCTCCCCTCTCCCAAACGTCACTCTCTCTCGCCAACTACTTGGAAGTTTGGTATACCTCATAGTTACTCGTCTAGACATTGTCTATGTTGTCCATCAAGTCAATCAATTCTTGTCATCTCTTTGGACTACTTACTATTTGATTTCCTTTCGTACTATTCGGTTATGTCAAAAGAACCTTGTTTCACGGACTTCATTTTTTTGCCCACTTTGCTACTACCTTATAAGAAAATTCTGATACTGATTGGGTCGGGGGATCCCACTAACAAACACTTTACTACTGGTTACTATTTCTTCCTGGGTGACTCACTTATTTTCTAGTGGAGTCACTTATTTTCTAGTGGAGTAAGAAATAAACTATGGTTGTCCGTCCCAATATTGAAGTTGAGTATTGTGCCATTGCTAACACAACACAAGAACTACTTTGGCTTCACTCGTTTCTCTATGACATGTGAGTCTCCTCTCTTGCAGCTATTGTGCTAAATTATGACAATCAGAGTTCTATTTAGATCACCCACAATTACATTTTCGATGAGAGTACCAAACACATCAAGATTTATTGTCACTTCATTCGTCATCACATTCTCAAGGCAAAATATTGTTCATCTCCACTCTGCCAGTTCTACTGATCAGATGACAAATATTTTCACCAAGACCTATCTACTCGTACGCTTTTACACTTTGTTTTTCAAAATCAAGTTCATGTTTGTTTTATAGCCTTGAGTTTGAGGGGGAGTATTAGTATATATATATGGGTCGTGGCCTACTAGGTTAAACCTTAGGCTTATTAGATTAAACCTTAGTCATTGCTTATATATAAACATATTTGTACGTCTTTCTTTATTGTAACCTTCATACATATGAGTACACTTGACTCATATTCTCTCTCAATATTTTACCTCTCAATTGTTCTATTACATGAAAAGTCATTACACTTAAAAATCATTACAGTTCTCTTTTTAATGTCTTATATAGTAAAAATCACTACAAACTCCTTTAATAACGCAATACAAATTAAATTTATTATATTCACTTTTTATATGATAATACAAATTTATTATGATATACAATTCGTCGTATTCTTATTTTGTCCACCACTAAAAAGTTTATAAAAAAAAAAAAATCATTGTGGTCTAAAAGATAAATTCATTATGACTAACACTAAAGAGTTTATAAAAAAAAAAAAATTAAGATATAATGAAAAAGTTACTCTAATATATTTGTCTATATTTTTTTCTTTACAACGACGACCAACAAACACATAGTATAAATGGAAAATCACAAGTACGAGTATGGTTTGGAAAGAAAATTGTAATACAAGTGAAAAAATTAACTTCAACATTAATTGAGTTATTTCGTCAAACACTTTTCAGGTAGAATATTTTGTAAAATATCTTGCCATATACTCAATTAAAGTAGGCGAAAGTCTTTGCAGAAAATAAAGAAAATTTCTCCAAAAATCACGCAAGATTCAACAACTCTCAAATTCGCAAAATCAAGTACAACAAACGTTAATGAAACCCATAATTGGCTCAAGTACGCAAGGAAAATCTCGAGTTGTTTACCAAACTCGAGTGGTCTTCAAGCTTCACTGTGAAAATTAGGTCCCATTTGGTTACTGTTTCTGTTCCATGATTCATGTTCCCACTCCTAAATTTTTGGGATTAAATTACAAAAACGTGTTTTGTAAACACGTTGATTCCAAAAAAATTTAAGAGTAATTTGGGACTATTGGGATGTTATTCCCTATAGATTTAAATCTATAACACCTTAATTAACATGTCAAATCAACAAGAGTTCTAATATACACGTAAATTACGTACTTAGATCTATTACGATTAATTGACTTATATTGCGGAATCCTGTGATAATCGATCACAAGAAGGACACAAATTTAGCGGATACATGGTGTTCTTCAACCAAATCTCCGGAATTCCTTAATGGGATTCACGATTCACTTTCAGATGGAAAAAAGTGAGCTGTCAAGACGATTTGGTATTATTGGGGACCATAACTTTAATATTATATATTTATAAGATATAATTATGGTTCCCATAATCCCTCATCCAACAGTTTTCAGTATCTACTTATTTAACCCATATTCTTTTGAGTAGTTAATGGGCTTACCCAAATTAATTAGATCACTTAATTTTAATCCATTAAATTTAAATAACAAATACAATTGTATTAATAATATGTTACCCAAAATTAAATTAGGAAATAAAATTTCATAACAATATCCCACTTGGCTACATATTATCCTTGAAATAATTATATCACAAAATTCCTTAAGCGCGCATCCGTATGCTATTTATTCTTAGATTTCTTCTTAAACAATCTGGGTCATCTCATAGACTAGTAATAGAATTACTGCAACTTATATCACAATACAGTCGTGAATAAACC
This sequence comes from Eucommia ulmoides, assembly GCA_016647705.1. Taxonomy (NCBI): domain Eukaryota; kingdom Viridiplantae; phylum Streptophyta; class Magnoliopsida; order Garryales; family Eucommiaceae; genus Eucommia; species Eucommia ulmoides. The sequence goes on along the minus strand of CM028332.1, from coordinate 69,090,471 downwards.
ACAATGATCACCATACCAATACACTCAATGACATAAATCAAATGTGGATGAGTAACATGGAAATTACATACAATGTGATATCAGACATGTCTATTTCCAGCTGGTCCAACTTTAGTCTTTAATGAGATCAATCCTTAGTCTTTCTATCCTTATGTTAAACCATAATTAGAAAGAATACATTCAGAGTAAATAAAATTTAATCCATCAAATTTATTCTGCAGAAATCAAATATACGTATCTAATAAAAGAATATTCAACAAACACAAACTTGCACTAAATCAGCACATCATCAGATAAAACCACACCCACACAAGCAATGTGCTTATGAAATACCTTAGGCGACAAACTTTTAGTGAGTGGATCCGCAATCATGGAGTTTGTTCCCATATGTTCTATAAATACTATCCTACTCTGAATTCTCTCTTTAACAACTAGAAATTTGATCAGAATCAGAATATCCAATAATCTCCAAATGATCTGTCTTCCGATAAGTGAGCATATAATCCTTTGTTTTTTGTAAATACTTTATAACCCATTTGGTTGGTTTCCAACAATTTATTCCAAGGTTACTTAAGTATCTACCAACATTCCAAAAATGAACGTTAAATTCGGACGCGTATATGCTTGAGCGTACACAAGACTCCCTACTACCGAAGTATAGGGAATCTTTTGCATCTCTTTCTTTTCCAATCTCATTCTTGGGGCATTGAGTGAGACTAGACTTGTCTTCTTTAGTGACGGGTGTTTCTCTTGGTTTACTGTATTTCATGCGGAATCCACTCAGAACCTTATGATATAGCTCTTTTGTGACAACCTAAGGATACCTTGAGAAGGATATCTCATTATGTGGATATCTAATACAAAATAGGCGTTACCAAGATTTTTCATCTCGAATTTCTTCATCAGAAATTTCTTGACTTCATGCAATAATCCTATATCGGTGCTAGAGAACAGAATATCATCAATATATAATACCATGAAGATATATTTACTCCTACTGAACTTGTGATATACACAGTCATCAACGACATTCACCTCAAAACCATATGAAATGAAGATTTGATGAAACTTGTAATACTATTGACGAGAATCCTATTTGAGACCATAGATAAGTTTTTTCAATTTACAGACTATAGACTTTGGATCTCCCGATACAAAGTTTTCGAGCTCTACCATGTAGACCTTTTCGTCAATATCTCCATTGATAAATGCAATCTTAACATCCATATGATGTAGCTCTAGATCAAAATGGGCCACCAGTGCCATTATAGTTCTAAAAGAGTCTTTCGAAGATACCGGAAAGAATATTCTTTGTAGTCTATACCTTTCTTTTTACTAAATCCTTTGGCAACTAAATGAGCTTTATATCTTTCGATGTTACCCTTCGAATCCCTCTTGGTTTTAAATATCCATTTACAACCAATGGGCTTCGTACTTTCAGGTAACTCGACGAGATCCTAAACGTCATTGTCTTTCATAAACTTAAACTCATCCTTCATGACATCAAATCATTTTTAAGAGTTAAAACTGTGCATGGATTGACTGAAGTTGATAGGGTCATCCTCTATTAAATCAACACCATCTTCATGTTCTTGGAGAAAGACGATATATCCATCCGAAATCGCACTTCTCATCTCCCTAGTGGATCTATTTAATGGAACTGAGGTTGTTGAGTTTGTTCTATAGGTTGTGTTTAAGAAAGAATCTCATTTCTGTCTTGATCTGAAACAATGTCAGGAATATGAGTCGGAGCCTGAACGTGGTTATCCAAAGCTGGAATAACAATAGGTATGGAGACCTGATTACCGTCAATAACATGTTCCCCTTAAAAGAAAACTATGTCTTGAACAACAATAGATATGGAGACCTGACCACCGTCAATGGCAGATTCTTTTTCAAATACAACATTCTTTATATTTCCTTCTTCTTCAAACTTAACACCCTCAAGGAGTCTCGTATTTTCCGTTTCAAGGAAAGATATTGATGTAGGATCGTAAAACTTAAATATTTTTGATCGTTTAGTGTATCCAATAAAACAACAACTAACTAATATTGAGTCCAGTTTTCATTTATTTGGCCTACAAGGCCTTGCCTCAGCTGGACAACCCCAAACGTGTAAATGCCTTATACTAGGTTTTACGCTTAACCACAGTCCATAAAGGGTTTAGTCACCGCTTTACTTGATACCATGTTCAGGATATATGTTGCAATCTTAAGTGCTTCTCCCTAGAGTGATTTTGGTAAAGAATAATGAATTATTATACTTCTTACCATGTCCTTAAGCGTTCTGTTTTGTTTCTCAGCAACACTGTTCATGCCAGGTTTGTCTGGCATGGTATATTGTGGGACAATTCAACATTTATCTAGGAATTTAGCAAAGGGTCTTGGATGTTGTTTTCCTGATCCGTCAAATCTCCCGTAGTATTCACCACTACGCTTTGATTTGACAGTCTTAATTTTCTTTCCAAGTTGAAGTTCAACTTTAAGTTTGAAAAACTTAAGTACGTCCAAGGATTGAGACTTCTCATGAATTAAAATATAGGTACCTATAACAAGAGTAGTCGTGTATGAATATAATAAAATATTGTTGTCCACTCCAAGATGCTGTAGGGAATGGTCCGCAATATGTATTAGTTCTAAGACACCGGAACTCCTATTGGCACCCAAATTTCTTATGTTCGTTTGTTTCCCCTTTATTCATTCAATACAAACTTTGAAATTTGTTAAATGAAAGGAATCAAGAATTCTATCAGAAACAAACATCTCTATTATCTGTTTAGAGATATATCCTAAATGCTTGTGCCAAAGTATAACATAATTCTCATTAGCTAATTTGCATTTTGTACCACAATTAGTTATTTGCAAGGTTTCATTATGTGAAGTAATAATATCCAAAAATTATAGATTATCAATTAAAGAATCAGTTGCAATAATATTTGAATCTCGAAAAAGACTGAGGTTATTATTTTCAAATGAACAAGAAAAATCAAATTTGTCCAAAGTAGAAATTGAAACCAAATACTGTCTAAATAAAAATATTACACATGTCTCTTTCAAATCCAAAAAGTAACCAGTCTTCAAGGATAATTTAAAAGTCCCTATTGCCTCCATAACAATTGTTTTGCTATTGCCCACAGAGATGCATCTTTCAGCATCAATTGGCTTTCAGCTCCACAGGTGGTAGGGGCAATTTTGTGCACGCCTACTTATGCTTGCAAGTATACGAGGTCTAAAGTTTTAATATAGTGGATCTTTGAAGATCGGATATCGTTCCCACAAAGAAAAGTGTGAATAGTTGAATTGAATACCGCAATTGACGTAGTCTCATGTTATCCTGACGACGGAAGACGTGAATTGAAATTAAACTATGCTAAACTACAATTAATGGGTTAATTCTAACTAGGTTGATTAATTAGGGATTGATTTCGTTCACTTAATACAAGTTTGGTTTCGTTTAGTTAACAATAACGGAGTTTAGGTATCCGACAATCTCGGTTCGTAAACTCCTCCGCCACCTCTTCCGAGTGTAAGACGGGAGAATACGCGACTTCGCGTCGACGAAGAGGTCCCCCTCAATGTCTTAACGACTCTAGGCCGTGTGATTCTTGACCCAACGTCATCGATTGCACACTAACTAACGCCCTCCCGAGTCGTTAGGTCGTAACGATATATTTACCCTAGTCCGAATCCAGGGTTACCTCTCCCAAGTGTCAAACTCTAGATTCTTAAATCCAACCCTAATACCATTACAAGCATATTAAGATCTTCATCAAATGATAAACACAATCGGACTTAAAAGCAACAACCGTTAAAGAAACGTATATTAAACCAAACGAGTATTTACACAACTACACATTTCCCTAACTAATCTCTAAATTACACTAACATGTTCTTAGACAATACAACATTAAATTAAAAGGAGATCATCATCATCAACAATAAACATTAAATACAAAGATGGAAACAAGGGAAGAAAAGCCAAATCTCAAAGTGGAGTAGTCCACTTTCGCCAAAGAACAGTCCTCCCGAGCTTCCTCTTCTCGCTTGATGAACTTCCTCTTTTGGCTCTTCAATGATTGGCCAAGAACACTTCCTAAACTAATCTAATATACTTCCTAAACTAATCTAATCTAACTAAGGTGGAAGGAGAGCTCTCAAGGTGTCAACCGGAGCCTCCTCTCACGTCTAAGGGGTCCTAACCTCTTCAGCAATTGGGGGAGAAAGGGGTTTTATAGGCAAGAGTTGGAAATATCTTCAAAATATCTGAAAACAGATATTTCTGTGCAGAGTGTCACCGCCTAAGCGGTGGTTCATCGCTTGGGTAGTGGACTTAAGTCAGTTCAGTTCTGTCGGTAACTTCGCCTAAGCAGTGGTTTTTCCGCTTAGGCGGTGGCTGCTGGCAAGATATTCTGTTGTTTTCTCGCCTAGGCGGTGGTTCAGCCATTCAGCACCCAACATTCTGCCTCTTTTTCGCCTAAGCGGTGGAACTTCCGCCTGGGCGGTGATCTTCATTCACTGAAACCCTGTTTTGCACATTTTGTTCACTGTTTCTCCACCGTTTTCACTTGTTTATCCCCTTTTGACGTCATTTCCCTGTTCTACACTAAAACACACTAAAACACAATTAAATATAACAAAAAATGCTTGAGAACTAACAAATCCGGTTTAGAAATAGATAGATTTTTCACACCTATCAATACCCCCAAACTTAGAATTTTGTTAGTTCTCGAGCAAAACACTAACACTAAACTAAACTAACTAATAAACTAACCAACTAAAAATGAAAAATTAATCTAAACGAAAGAAGTATATGCATGTAAATATAAAGTTCAATCGAAATGACCAATTTGTTCCTCCCTCAACATCCCTAAATCGGATCAAGTTCGGGAAGTAACCCACACCAAGTGATGTTCTAGAATTTCAACGATCACTATCAATAAAAACCATTCTAGATCTATTTGAAGTGTGTGTGTGAGAACTCAAATGTATAACTAGTTAAATACCGGATTCGATTATTCAATTGTTACGCTCATAATTTAAACCGTTGAAGGATTCAGGAAAACCATAAGCTTGATTGGAGTCTACTATCCACTAATGTAGGCTCGGATATACACAGAAATCAATAGGACTTGGTTTGTATTTAGAGAACGACCACGGTTATCACTGGAATAAAAATAGCAAATTGGTTTAATCGATTGATACCCGAGGTAAAATCGCTTGTCGCTATCCTCTCTCATGACCTCACCACATTTAAAGTACAATTCTGAATAAGAAACGAAAATCCTGGTATTCACTTATTGAAAGAGAAGAAAATGAAAAATTATCTTCATTTTTTTTAACAACATATTCCTAAATTAAGTCGAATAATTACAGTTTTAGGAGAGTGCAAAAAGAAGTAAGAAAAACACACCCCCAAACTTATTCGAATTTGTAAAATTTTAGGAATATGTAAAAAGAAATGATAGAAACACACCCCCAAACTTATTTTTAGGAGCGTGCAAAAAGAAATACGAAAGTGACAAGTGAATACACTAATACCGAATCAATAAAAATTTATCAAAAACCCGACTGCTCACTTGATTTCACTCAATTTTTTTTTTTAAAAAATTAGGCTTAGCAACATTGGGTTAGGAAAAATTTAATTGAAAGGAGTATTTGAACGTTTTCAGAATTTGATTACGTTATCGGCTTCGATAGGGGAAATAAGGAATGAAAATTTTCAGGTTAGCTACAACGGTTCAAGCGAAAAATTGACGGCCTAAATCACGTCTCCGGAATTACCTTACCTAGGATTCCGCCTCAAGTTTTCCCCAAATCAAGTTCTAGTTTCCTCATTTTCTATTATGAGCCTAATATCGAATAATCAACGTCTAATCGTTCAGATAATTATACTTTGAGTTCAAATGTCGTGCAATTTTTGGATCGAGATAATTTTTACCTAATCAACATGTTAAGCACACAAAACACATAAGGAAGGTATTACCCTCGACCTCAATATGCAATTAGGAGATAATTATCATCATCGGGTCTTAGCCCAAATGAACTCATATCTAACATTCAAACACAACTTTATACATACACAAAACTAAACTAATTCTAATACTAACATACATAAATTAATCTAATCACTAAACATTCAAAAACAAAAATTAAACTAACTAAACAAAAAATTTAAAAATTAAAACATTCATAATAAAAGGCATAAATAAATAAAGGTCTGTACAACAAAAATTTTCATTTTGTTCAAAAAAATAATAATACTTGTTCATCCTTTTCTACAAAAAGTCAAAAGATGAACATCTTCTAAACTATCATCCAATCCATACCATTCAGACTTGAACATGGCAGTGTTCCAATATCAGCGAACCCAATAAACATATAGCATGCTTGCACACAAAAATGGGTTGAACACATACCTAGGGAATAAGACTTATTCCCTACTATTCACTTGACGAGAAATTCCTCTCCACCACTATCACATCGGAATGGAAATTGTGGCGGTTGTAAAAAGTGCGGCGGCAATGCCGAAGTGGTCGCACATGAACCTGTGGATTTGATCTGGTGCACACACTAATCACAATGTTTCGACAAAACATGAACAATGTAGCATGCAATTTTGTTTCACACAATTTAACAATCCATATAAACTAAGTTATCACCAAAAATCAAACCAAAATCCCAAAGTGATAAAGAAAATTGCGAAAATGGGGTTGAAAATTGATTTAAGGTCGATGATTTGGGGTGGAAATCACAAATTTTGGTAATGGAAGGATGATTTTTGAGTATTGGAACGGTTTAGGAGTGAGGTTTTTGAAATAATGTGGAGGTTTTTAGGGAGGGAACCTTGCGATTTCATTTTTTTGAACGAACGGGCTCTTTTTAACAGTAAAAGGTTCACCGCGGCAGTCGATTCACCGCTTGAGCGGTGGAACTCTTTTCTTTAAAATCAAACCTTCTGACGAAATTACGCCTAGGCGGTGGTTTTTCCGCCTAAGCGAAATTATACCAGTGTGAAAACATTTTGTTCTACTGTTAATCCGCCTAGGCGATGGTTTTACCACCTAAGCGGTGGAGCATATTTTGAAAATTTGGTGCATCCTGTATTTTTACCGCTTGAGTAGTAGTTCACCGCTTGGGCGGTGGAATGTTTTTACCCACTCTGTATTTTTACATCCCAAGCGGTGGGCCTTTTTTGCTGAAAAATACCTTCTCTGTATTTGTACCGCCTAAACGGTGGTTTACCGCTTGGGCGGTGGGCCTTTAGATCCCACTTTCATGTTTTTCTCAAATTTTCAAAATACGGCTCCACCCTTTACATTTTCACTTTGCTTGTTCAACGTGTTTAAATTTAAAATACTTCCCCAAGCGTCCACACTCCTAAATTCACCGCCGAACACGTTCCGAAGCTATACCGGCTTCCAAAAAGAATAAATAATGAAATAAATAGTAACAAAAATCGGGTAATTCGATGCCCTAAATTTCATTTCAAAAGAATAACGCTTGAGTTACTGTCCCCAGCTGGACTTTTGTGTCACTAACTATTTTTCACCAAAATTCCCCATAGACAAGGAATTTGGGCTCAAATGCTTAGTTGGATCAAGATCATGGCTTTGAAGTTGGCTTCTCCTCTCAGTCCTTATCATTTTCAACATAAGCTCGATCTCGGGATTGAGAATTAGCCTTCTTCATCATTTCTCGCACCACTTGATCTCATTAACATAATGAAACAAAAATAAAAATTAAAAACTAAACAAAAATAAATGTCAAGATTAACACTCGACCACTTAGTCGCAATATCAACTTAAAATTCACACTAATCTCACGTCTACCACGCCAAAAACTTGGTGTGTTGATGGAACTAGGATACGATACATTTGTTTTTCTTATTTAAAACTTAAGTTCTGAGCCGATACTGCATTTCTTTTGCAATATTCAATAATCAAATAAAATTCACACTAATCCCCGGCAACGGCGCCAAAAACTTGGTAGGAGTGATTTTGTGCACGCCTACTTACGCTCGCAAGTATACGAAATCTAACGTTTTAATATAGTGGATCTTTGAAGATCGGATATCGTTCCCACAAAGAAAAGTGTGAATAATTGAATTGAATACCGCAATTAACGTAGTCTCGTGTTATCCTGACGACGGAAGACGTGAATTGAAATTAAACTATGCTAAACTACAATTAGTGAGTTAATTCTAACTAGGTTGATTAATTAGGGATTGATTTCGTTCACTTAATACATGTTTGGTTTCGTTTAGTTAACAATAATGGAGTTTAGGTATCCGACAATCTCGGTTCGTAAACTCCTCTGCCACTTCTTCCGAGTGTAAGACGAGGGAATACGCGACTTCGCGTCGACAAAGAGTCCCCCTCAACGTCTTAACGACTCTAGGCCATGTGAGTCTTGACCCAACGTCATTGATTGCACAATAACTAACGCCCTCCCGGGTCGTTAGGTCGTAACGATGTGTTTACCCTAGTCCGAATCCAGGGTTACCTCTCCCGAGTGTCAAACCCTAGATTCTCAAATCCAACCCTAATACCATTACAAGCATATTAAGATCGTCATCAAATGATAAACACAATCGGACTTAAAAGCAACAACCGTTAAAGAAACGTATATTAAACCAAACGAGTATTTACACAACTACACATTTCCCTAACTAATCTTTAAATTACACTAACATGTTCTTAGCCAATACAATATTAAATCAAAAGGAGATCATCATCATCAACAATAAAAATTAAATACAAATATGGAAACAAGGGAAGAAAAGCCAAATCTCAAAGTGGAGTAGTCCACTTTTGCCAAAGAACAATCCTCTCGAGCTTCCTCTTCTCGCTTGATGAACTTCCTCTTTTGGCTCTTCAAGGATTGGCCAAGAACACTTCCTAAACTAATCTAATCTACTTCTTAAACTAATCTAATCTAACTACGGTGGAAGGAAAGCTCTCAAGGTGTCAACCGAAGCCTCATCTCACGTCTAAGGGGTCCTAACCTCTTCAGCAATTGGGAGAGAAAGGGGTTTTATAGGCAAGGGTTGGAAATATCTTCAAAATATCTGAAAATAGATATTTTTGTGCAGAGTGTCACCGCCTAAGCGGTGGTTCATCGCTTGGGCGGTGGACTTAAGTCGGTTAAGTTCTGTTGGTAACTTCGCCTAAGCGGTGGTTTTTTCGCTTAGGCGGTGGCTACTGGCAAGATATTCTGTCGTTTTCTCACCTAGGCGGTGGTTCAGCCCATTAACACCCAACATTCTGCCTCTTTTTCGCCTAAGCGGTGGAACTTCCGCCTGGGCGGTGATCTTCATTCACTGAAACCTTGTTTTGCACATTTTGTTCACCGTTTCTCTACCGTTTTCACTTGTTTATCCCCTTTTGACGTCCTTTCCTTGTTCTACACTAAAACACACTAAAACACAATTAAATATAACTAAAATGCTTGAGAACTAACAAATCCGGTTTAGAAATAGATAAATTTTTCATACCTATCAACAGGCAACCCTGCATAGACGCACTTATATGAGTAGTAGCACCAGAAACTACCCACCAAGTGTGACAAGGTACAAAAGTTAAATTAACCTTAGAATAAAACAAAGTGAGAAGAATACTCTTCTTTACATACCATGTGGCATATTTGGAATACTCTATTTTTATATGTCCAGTTTTCTTGTAGAAGAAACAGGTAAAATCCTGATCTTGATTCTTTTACAATTTGGACTGTTCTATTCCAACTGCAGCTTCCTAACCTTTATCTCTTTGTCATTTCATACCCTCAGAAGTAGTGGCTAAGTGAACACTTTCTGTCCTTTCTCACTTAATTCTTTTCTTCTTCTTGTACACAATTATATATGAGCTCATTAAGAGTCTATTTATCATTTCGAGCATTATAACTCACCATAAACTGACTGTATTGTGCAGGAAGAGAACTAAGTACTAAATGCACGAGCTAGTCCTTAGATAACTCCAACTTTAGTACCTTGAGTTTTGAAGCAACATTGAACATTTCCATAATGTATTCCCCTACATTCCCTTTTCCTTTTATGCTTTATCGAGATAAGATTAGCTAAAAGCGTACTTTTTTCTGCCTTTTCGTTCTTTACCAAATATTTTTCTATTTTCTTAGGGAACGTCTTAGCAGTTATCTCATCGGATATACCGCCTTTGAATGTTTCCAAACGTTTCATTGGATCATCATAAGATTTATGCGATTAAAACGGTCCCACATCTCATATTTCCTTTTAGCCTCAGGAAAACTTTCTTCAATGAGAGGTGAAGGTTGTTCTTTCCTTAGCGCAAAGTCGAAATCCACGCAGCCGAGAACAATTGAAATGTTCTCTCTCTAATCCTTAATGTTCATACCGTTAAGCAGTGTAATAGAATTTATGTTGGTAGTAATAGTAGTAGTAACTAAATAGAAAACAAAATAAACAAGCACACATACAAGTATGTTATAAAATAATAAAACAAGACATGAACAATTAATCCAAATTTGGGAACCCATCTCAAGATATCTAACACCACATTAATTTCTAGTCTTTAGACAAAGAAATTAACTATAATTGGTACTTTCAGCGCACGAATGAAATGTTGAAAATAGGTCTTGTCAAACAATAAGTCTTTCTTTGGACCGACTTATTATTCACATGGAAACTTGATAATCATCACATATTTATTCCTACAAGTATGTTTATTATTTGGCCAAACAATAACCTTCTTTTGGACCGATTATTGATAGCATAGATAATAACCATATTAATTTCAAATAATGTCTATTATTTAGTTAAACAATAACCTTCCTTTGGGCCGATTATGGTTTCCATAAACAACAAACATCAATGTTTATTATTCGGTCAAACAAAAGTCTTCCTTTGGATCGGCTATTGCTCGCACAAATAATAAACATTTATATCTCAATATTCCAAAATAAAATAAACTACACAATAAAGATTACTTTGGTAACATATTGTTTAATTTTAATTTATTTCAAGATATAAGATTATGTTTGTAATACCTCGAAAATTTTATATTTTTGAAATTTGGATTGTTCGATATTTATGAAGGAATTTATGAGATTTTAAATTATAATTTTAATGTGGATATTGAAGATGATTGTTTTTAGTCTTACGAGACAGTCCACATGGAATTGGTCTATTTAATCGGTTGCGAATATGTTGGCTTGAAATGTCAGACGGAATTGGTAAATGCTGGTTATGTGATATGACAATAGACTTGAAAAGTCATGTCAAGTAAAAAATTATTGAAGTCGTAGACCTCTTGGAATTGAGATAGACCCCAATCTAATGAGACTACCGTGATATTTTAAAGATATATTGTATTTATTGCTATTTTTATTAGAGTAGTACAGCAGAAGCGTTTAGAAATATAAGATTCTTTGATAATTGGTTATCTGTACTAGGTATTACCGACCAAAGTGCACCCAGTCTGTAGGTTGTTGGATATAACGTAGGTTACTGCAAATGAGAATGTTGTGATGTGTGGAGTGAATTTTGGATGGTTATGAATTGTGGGTGACTTTCGGTTATGGGACCCTACATAGAAAACAATTATTCTAGAATCGAGTGTGATTAACATAACCGTGCGGTGCGTTTTGAACTACTATTATTTGAACGAAATTTCGAGGACGAAATTTATTTAAGGGGGGTAGATTGTAAAACCCTAAAAAATTTATATTTTTGAAAATATTATTTTATATAAAGGTTTAATATTTTTGGACTGTTTTGCGAATTTATGGTATAAATAGTATTTGATAATTTGTGGGAAGTTAAATGTTTATTTTAAAGTGATTTTAAATAGTTTGGGACCAATGTATTATTTAAAATATATTTTTAAGAGTTTTGAGATATAATTAATATTTTTTTTACTTTAAGGGAATATTTATGTAAATAGTTAAAATATATATATATATATGTGCTTAATGTGTTGTTTTCTTAATAAAGAAGACAACACACATATGAACACATATATATGACACGTATATGTATTATTATTATTATTATTATTATTATTATTATTATTATTATTATTTAATAATAATAATAATAATAATAATAATAATAATAATAATAATGGATCATTATCCTGCGATATATATGTATACATATATTATACATTATACATGTTTTAAGTTTTAGTGAGAAAAGATACATATTCGGTTCGGAATATTTCGATTCAGATTTCGACTTCGGTTTTCAGGTAGAATTTCTAACTCTTTTAATATATGTATTTAATTTTTCTATTGTGTTAATCATATTATTATTATTGTCGAATTTTAACTGTGAAATTTTATGAAATAATTATGATTATGTGAAAATTATGTGAAAACCTTGCCAATGTGTTTTAGTTGTCGCGTTAATTAAATGCACGTATTAGAAGTGTTGGAGTTCTACTGAGCGTTGGCTCACAACCCCACAGTTTTGATTGTAGGGCCGTAAACGGGAAACGGAGACATGAATTTTATTTGAATTTCTATTTGTAATAATTGTAATTATTATCTACTGTTGTAAATTGACCTGAAAATTTGACAAATTATAAATGTCGTTGTCGCATCATAAAAATTATAGGATTTATTAATAATGAGATATTATTAATAATTAGCAGTTTATATTATATTAAACTGTTGGCCTAGATATATAATATTATATATATAGGAGATATCTTATGAGGTGTTTTGGGCACAAGATATATATGTAATCGGTACTAATTATGGCACATATTTAGTTGCACATATTATTATTGGGGAGTGGTAGGGCGTGAAACACGCTGCTACTTACACTCGCAAGTATACGAGGTTTAAGTTTTAGTATAGTGTGATCGTTAAGATCGAGTTATCGTATCCACAGGGATTGGTGTCGTTACTATCGAATACCGCGTTTGTCGTGACCTAACTTTATCTAGGCGAAAAACAAATGTATTTAATTAATTAAACTAATACTAATATAACCTAAATTAACTACACTAATATGCTAATATGTTTTAGGGTGAAGAATTGCCTAGGGATTAATGTGTTTACAAATACGTGTTCGATCTCGATTTACTCACGTTTACGGTGTTCAACCTATTTGACAATCTCGGTACGTAAACTCTACCGCCACCTCTTCCGAGTGTAAGACGGGGGAATACATGACTTCGAGTTAACAAATAAATCCCCCTCAACGTCTTAACGACCCTAGGTAGCGTGTGTCTTGCCCCACGTAATCAATTGTCTACGATTCAAATCCCGACCGGGTTATAGAATCGTGGCGTTTGTTTATCTTAATCTGAATCCGGGATTTGTTAAAACCCCGGATTCTCCATTTATCTAACTAAGCATGATAAACAAACAATACGATAAATACAATCAAACTACGAAGAAAATTCACAAACAAAACACCGAAATCATCCAAACAACGTATTTATAAATATAGTGCTAATCCCTACTATAATCCATATTTAACTCGAGACCATAGTCGCATATACAATAAAGTAACATGCTAAACATGCTCATATACTCATAAGATAAGAAATAAGGAAAAACAATCGAAGAACTTAACCTCGTCCGAAGATAAACCGCTAAGAACGCTCTACGATCGATTCACCGTCTTCTCCACTTCAGGATGTGAGCTCCACCTCTAAAATTCCTAAATATACCCTTAGATATAGCCTAAAAGGCTAAAAAATCCATGGGGGCAAGAGAGTCACCGGCCAAGGGGGAGGTGAGGGGATATTTATAGCAAAAATATCCTAGAAATATCTCAAGACTATGTAGGGCAAATCCGCCTAGGCGGTGGATTCTTCGTCTAGGCGGAGTTAGGTCGGTTCGGTCTAATCGCCTAGGCGGTAAAGTAGGCGATGGACTGGGAGAATATTCTGTTGGATTTCCGCCTAAGCGAAGGAAATTTTGCCTAGGCGAGCGGCTGTTAGTAGCCCATTTTCGTCTTCTGCTGGATTTTCGCCTAGGCGAAGGAAATTTTGCCTAGGCGGTCGTCTGTCAATAATATTTTTCTCTTCTTAGCTTCTTCACCACCTAGGCGGTGGTCTGGACGCCTAAGCGGTAGGCCTGTTTCATCTTTTAGCTTTCGAGTTTATTTATCCATCGTAACTTCGAACCACTTTGGTTCAATCTCATCGTTTTCGCTCCAGTTTCTTATCTTTTTGCCCCACACACCTGATTTAATACAAAAAGATAAAAACTAATTAAAACATAATAAAAATAACTATAAACGTATTCAAAAACTAACAAATTCGGATTGAAAATAGATAGATTTTTCACACCTATCAGGGAGATGGGAAATTATATTAGATTTTTTTATTTATAATAATGTTAGTTAATATTTACCATTGTAAAATCGATGCAATAAATCGATATTAGTTATCGAGATTAATTCCGAAATGGAATAGCATTTTTTGTGTGTAAAAAATCAGCTCGAAGATTTGATAATTCTAATTATTGTCGTCGTGTGTAAAATTTATCAGATTTTTTTTTATTTAATAAAATATTTAATTTAATAACTTATTAATTTTTTAATAAATTAAGTTAATTACAAAATATAATCGATATTATATAAAATGCAATGTTTACGAAAAATGCATGCAATTTGATACCTATTCTCTAACATCTAAATAATATAATATGAGAAATATTTATTTTACTGTATTATATAATAACGCAAATATGTTGGGGAACCTAGTATTAATGAAATGAATATAGTAAAATTATGATTGTCGATAAATAAAACTGTCGCCGTAATTTATAAAAAATTCTCGGATTTGCACGAAATAAGTTATTGGATATTCGGTTTAGAATTAATTCTTCATAGGGAAAAACTGGGTGACAGTCTTGGGAAACCGAGCTGTTACGATGTTAGTCGACCGTCATTATGGTTTATTGATCGAATGCCGTGGAATAAGTTAAAGTTTCCAACGTTGGGGCATTCAATTGGTCGACTGGTCCTTAAAATTCGACTGATCGGATCTGTCCTTAAGCCATCGATTGACTGACCATGAAGGTCCAATTGGCCGACTGGTTTTCCCAAGAAAATGTTAGAATCCTAAATTAATCGATCGACTGTAATTGGGTAACCTTGACATCCTGTATTGATTAGTTGACTGACCATAGACGGTCGATAGGTCATCCCAGGAAAAAAGTTGGGATCCTGAATTAGTCGATCGACCAACCGAAAAGGTTCGGTCGATCGAAATTGGGTAACCTTGGTATCTTGTATCGATCGGTTGACTGACCATAAAGGGTCGATCGACCGATCAATTAGAACAAAAAAAAATGGCATCTTGAATTGGTCGGTCGATCAACCATGAAGGGTCGGTTGACCGATCGATCCAGAGCTAGAAACGCCCCTATACTAAATCGGTTGACCGATTCAACCCTAATTTAACCAGATTCGATTTCAATCCCAATTTTTACCATGAGTCAATTTTATTTTGGGAAAACTCAAAATATGAAAGTTGTAGATCTTATTTTGAGATTTTCACAAAATTTTGAATCATCTCGATCGAAGTTCGTATGAGAACGTTATGGCAAAAATATGAACACTTGCCAAAACTATCTGAACCCTCTCTGAATAGATAGGTTGACCGACCAAAAAAGGTCGGTCAACCGACCTGTCTAGATCTGGTTCAGTTCTTAAGTTTCTGCGGCAAAAAGACCCCAAAAATTCTAAAATTAGGTCTTTTCTTTCTTTAGATTCATAATATTTAGTAAGAAATAATATAAATCATACAAAACACATAATAAACCTTAATGTTTTCTCTTACTATTTTCACAAATAAACAAACTTTAATGGAAAAAACACAAACCCTTAAAATTATACCAACTTGAAAAACTCAAGAACCCTAACGATTTAACATGAAGTAGGCCCTGATACTACTTATTGGGATTTTATTCCCTATAGATCTAAATCTATAACACCTTAATTAACATGTCAAATCATCAAGAGTTTTAATGTACACGTAAATTATGTACCAAGATCCATTATGATCAATTAACTTCTGATGCGGAATCTTGTGACAATCGATCACGAGAATAACTTGGATCGAGCGGGTACGTGGTTTTCCTCAACCAAATCTCCGAAATTCCTCAATGGGATTCGCGATTCACTTCCAGATGGGGAAAAGTGAGCCTTTAAGATGATTTGGTATTATTGGGGACTATAACTCTAATATTATGTATTTATATGATGTGATTATGGTTCCCATAATCTCTTAATCATCCCAACAGTTTTCGGTATCTACTCATTTAACCCACATTCTTTGAGTAGTTTATGAGCTTAGTCAAATTAATTAGATCACTTAATTTTAACCCATTAAATTTAAATAGCAAATATAATTGTATTAATAATATGTTGCCAAAAATTAGATTAGGAAATAAAATTTCCTAACACTATCGACTCCCACAAAACTATTCTTACTACTATCCCATCGGCCACCACCACCTCTTTAGCCACTATACCACACACCAGTCATCACCACCACCATGCCAACAACAATACATTCAAAGGAAAAAAAAAAAAAAAATTGCAACCAAACGTGTCTCTTTTCTCATAAATTAAAATAAAAAATTTCAAGACAATGATCGTTACCAAATATGTTTCTATTTTCAGAATACTGCAAAATAGGAACAAAATTTTCATCTTAGCCTATCCCAATTTATTAGAAGTAAAGACATAAAAGCAGAAACACTAACCAAACGTCACCTTAGCATCTCATTCAGTCTTCCACTCCTCCTAAACTACTGAACTATGTGAAAATGGAACTGGAAATTTGAAACAAAAAGTTCAATTAGACATAATGTTCAACTGGAGATAAGTGATTTGGGATAAGAAAGAAGGAAGAAGGAGGAAATGTCGATCAAGAGGGACGTCTGTAGATTCAAGAGCATTTTCGTCCTAAGATGGCCCCCTAATTGCATTTTGGGTGATTAATTTTTTAGTCCTCTATAGAGACCCAATAGAGAAAAAAGACCCTCTGACATGAACAATTAAGTTTTCAGACCCCACCAAATTTTTAGAAAAAAATCCTTCATTATGGCCCTCCATGTTAACATTTATTTATAAGTCTGTCATTTTGTCATTATGCAACAAGACAAATTTGAATAATAAAGGATGTTAACGTTAACGTAACTTGTTCAAGTAAATACCACTTACCTATATTACAATATTACATTGGGATTGACGTTAAC
This sequence comes from Eucommia ulmoides, assembly GCA_016647705.1. Classification (NCBI taxonomy): domain Eukaryota; kingdom Viridiplantae; phylum Streptophyta; class Magnoliopsida; order Garryales; family Eucommiaceae; genus Eucommia; species Eucommia ulmoides. The sequence continues at coordinate 69,073,272 of CM028332.1, read as the reverse complement.
GTTGTTAAATCCTTTTCTTTTCTTTTTTGTTAACGCATCTTCTCCCAATCTGTCTATTTGTGCATTACGTTAACGTTAACTCATTTTATCACCAGAAGTATTGTATATTTTTTCTCTTGAATATTTATCATATTTTTTGTGTGTGTTAACGTTAATGTATTTTTTTTTATATTTCATATTATCGTCTCTTTCATTATTTGTTTTGTGTACATTAACGTTAATATTAGTTGCATTAATGTTAATACAAATACAACTCAACACATTAATTTAATTGCGTTAACGTTAACGCGATTACAACCCAACACATTTAATTTTATTACGTTAATGTTAACACAATTACAATCTAGCACACTTAACTTAATTGTGTTAACGTTAACGCAATTACAAACCCAATACATTTAGTTGTGTTAACGCTCAACTTTAGAGAGAGAGTGTGTGAGTGATAATTAATATAAATAAGAGAGAGGGTTTGTTCAGGTGTACATGTGTCTTTTTAGTATTCTTTTTATTTTTTTGGAGGACTAAAAACTTAATTAATTGTACTATTTGGTCTAATCCTAACCAAACATATGAAAAGAATTTTTTTCTCAATGATCTCTCTACGGTGGACTATATAATAAAAAACTCTTGTATTCTTATTTAATTTTGTATTTTTGGTATTTTTTTTTTTTTTTGCATGAATACCTGGCCCCAACAAATGGGGCCCACGAAAAAAAAAAAAAACAAAATTCAAATTGACTTGATGTAATTAATTTTAAATTTAAGCCTAATGAAGAGTATTTCCATTGAACACCCCAAATGGCTCACAACGTGACACGTGTTAGAATGGTGCCAACAACAACCTCATTTGACCGTCTATCGCTGACTGACTAGAAGACGAGGCCGACGATTTCAGGCCGTTCACTATCCACCGACCAACTCTCGAGCATCTGGTAGAATCCCTGCCTAGGTCGGTCACCGACCAACAACCACCATGTAGGTCCCTTTTCAGGATGGTGTACGACTCCATAGGCTGGGCTTCATCCTCTGTTCACTTGGGCTGACCCATTAGCCTCTCTTTGTTGGGCTGAAATGTACAAGGCCCAATAGTTTAACTATGCCACGTGCCTCCTCATTGGTCATGAACAAGATTACGCAAATAATCCGGGTGGTTCGGGGCCTTAATTTTTCAAGACTAATCTGACCCCTCTTATAAATAGCGGGTAAATAGATGCACCAGATCATGCCAAAAATCATTTTTAAGTACTATTGAACTCTTTTTTTTTTTTTTAATTCTTATTCTTATACTGGAGAAATTTTACTAGGAATCTTTACGTGGACTCTGATTGAGGTCACTACGAGGGTTAACCAATTTTTGGACAAATATTTAGTTCCATAATATTCAAATAGAAGTCAAGAAATAAATAATTTTGGGGAAGCCAAACACAAAAGGATAAAGTTATCTAGAACCATTTGAAAATAACACTCGACTACTCACTTGTTTAGTTATATTATTATATATATGTAGTCCAAAAATGTCAATTACTTGAAGTTTGCATCAATATCTATTGCATGCAGCCATGCATATGCATGTGTAGCCACATGTTAGTTTTGAATGTGCCCAAACTGATGAGAATCTTGTAGCTCTCATAATGCCAAAATCTAATTAATTACTGCTTTATATATATATATATATATATATATCTTGAACTTTTATTTAACTTAAACATATTTATTCATAAAAATTATGACTAAATTAATCTGTGTTAATACATTCGGAGTAATTAACCCTAGACTTGTAACTTAACAGTATTTAATGTATCTTTCTAGTGAGAAGTCGATCTAGTATTCAAAACCTCCTCCCTATCACCACAAAAAATATGGGTAATTACACTACAATTTTGATTCTTGTCCATAAATTTTTAGATTTAATTTATATTTTTTTAAATTTTAATTAATTATAGTTAAAAAAACATTAACTAATATTTTAGTAATTTTAATTAATCAAATAATCTTTTTCAGTTACAATTAGAATCTTAAAGAATTTAGAATTCAATTGAAACTACACACAAATTCGAATATTTTTAAAATTAAAATTACTGTTTACCCTAAAAAATAACTAAAATTTAATATTTAATACCAATTAAATTTAATATTTAAAATTAATTAATTATTAATTGATGCCATGTTTGAATTATAAAAATTGTGAAATTAATACTTGAAGTTCTCAAAATAGAACCAGCGGTAGGCCTGAAGCTCTGAAATTCACGTTTCTTTCTTAAAAATATTACAAGAGCATTTTCAATTTGTATGCTATTTGTTTGACACGGCACACTAATAATAATAGGACATAATTTGATTTGGGTGGATATTTTAACTGTTGTGATAAAAATAATGCGTCATTCTTTTAGATATATTTTTAAATAAAAATTAAAAATAACTTCAATCATAATTTTAAAATAACAACCAAATTTCATTTTTTTTCCAAATTAAAGTACCAAAATTAAAATTTTATATTTTAATTTAATCGCCAAATACTAAGTTTTAGTTTTAAGCTAAAGTGCCAAAATTAATATTTTATATTTTAATTTAACTGCCAAATATTAATTTTTAATTTCAAACCAAAGCGCCAAAATTAAAATTTTAGATTATGAAATTAAACTAAATAAATCATACCAACTTGAATCTAGATTAAGCGACGAAATTATTTTAAATTAAATTATAATAATAACCTAAATTAACCCAACTAAAATATAATAAAATTAATAAACCAATCCAACCCAAATAAAATAAAATTAACCAATTAATCTAATCCAACCCAAATAAAATAAAATTAATAAACCAAAGCCCCACCGAACCTAATTAAACCCACCCCAACTAAAAATAATTAAACCCCATTAAATTTAATTAAATATAAATCCAACCAAACCCAAAATATGACACAGGGAATCGTCTATGTTAAATATGATACAGGCAGAGCATCTATGCCGAAATAGCACAAAAGATTCAGAAGTTATTGAAGCCCAATTTTTCTTCAGAAATGCTAACAAATGGGATGACACAATATCTCTAATAGCGGTTAATAGCGGTTGGAGATGTTCTAAGAATTAAGTTTCTATATAATCTTTTTTTGTTCGGTTATCTATATTTTAAATTTTTGATTCAGTCATTATTAAAAACATAGATGTTGGGACAGGAGATGACATCCATATTGGAGCAAAAATGAATTTTTACTTGTTTCATTTAAAAAATAACAAGTGTGAAGTTTACACCCTATTTCCTTTATTCCACATTGCTTAGGAATAAAAGTCTAGAGGAAGTTATAAGGGGATGGGTAGTATACTTGGGGTGTGCCCTAAGGGCTACCTACATTTTGTGAAGGAGAAATGAGTCATATCCCTATTGGTTTACCACATACATGCGTGTGCACTGTCGCCGCCGTCCAACTGGCCGTGTCGAGCCGAGCATGTGAGGTGAGGTAGCGCTTATTTTTTTTAACAAAATTTATTTAATACAATATTATTTTATTTATTAAAGAAATACGTTTTTGACTTGGTAGATAATCTTAACAGATTATTTGTTTTTTCTCAACCTGTATCCCACATTCCCACGATTCGCTCACCTGCTTTCCTTGAATCTCTCCATGAATTTCTCACCACAATCCCACATTTTTTATTTGATTTCAACTATAAAACCGAGGCTTGCCTCATCTATCAATTACACCGAAAAAATCTAGAGCCACTCTTTGTTTTTTACTTAGCAAAAATTATTTTTGTTTCCGAGCAGTGTGTTAGGGTGTTTGGCTTTCAGGGTTTCTACCATGCAGGAGAGGTCCTAGACAGAGAAAATTTCTAGACTGTTTTATCTTGAGGACGACGGGGTTGCTACATTGATTGCACAATCTTGAACAGAGCCACGAAATGTTTTAAAGAGAGTGACCTAGTTCGTGACTCAATCCAAACATTTTGTTAAATTCATTCCTTATTTTAATTACTGCAGAAACAATGCATGAAGCTTAGCAGTGAGAGAGAGATTAATCCCAGGCTAAGAAACAAAACTGAACGCAGGGAATCAACGCAAAATTGGAATCCGACATTTAACTTATAAATCACCTTTACAACCTTTTCTCTGTCGAATACCACCAAATTATACATATATATATATATTGCGTGTGTGTGTGTGTGAGAAAGAGAGATTATTTCCCTTGCATCAACGGCAACTCATGTCGGTGATTCATATAGATAATCATTACCTTCTTTCTTTGGCGCTCTTTCATCGACTGTAATATAAGTGCTTTGAAATGTGTGGTGTGTGTTGCACTGTGTGTGTGAGAGAGAAAGATATATATAGAGAGAGGGAGAGAGATAGCTAAGTAATGTGGGTGATGCAAGTATTATTGGACCGTACGTAGGCATCTCATGAAGATGAACGTAGAACTGTTGAGATAACAGACCACATCTACCAACATAATTTCACGTTTGCCTTGTACTCATGTTTCTTTTTGGCTGATTTCGACTCCATGTGTGAAAGGAAGAGAAAAGCGAGAGAACGGTTGACAAGGGGAGGTGTCCCTTGTCAATTAGGATTCAATTCTCTTGAAAAATACTTTAGTAATTAAATTTTAAATTTAATCTTGAATGCATCAAGTCGATATGGAGAAATACGCTCTTAAGATTGTGCAAATAGATGATTAGTCAAAGTGCATCTAAACTGATCCGGACACAACATACTGTAAAATAAAAGTGTATCAGTGTATGTGTGTGAGAGAGATTGTATGTCGTGAAGAGGAAGGAGGAAGGGGTCATCAACTCCGATCTAAATATATATTTTTATTAGTCAAAATCTTATTTTGACTCATCAATAATATTTTAGTGCATAGAAATTTCAAATGAATTAACTATTAATATTTTAATTTTAATTTTGACTAAACAAATATTTATTTAGTAGATTGGAGTAGATATCATTGATTTTGAAAAGACAAATTGGCGTCACCAATTTTCAACTAACCTCTCTACCAAGTAAAAATGTCTCTTAAAATAGATATTAGGTAAAATGGTTGTGATGACTTTTCAATTTGAGCTTAATTTTTTAAATTATTAATTAAAATGATAATTATACCACTTAATAGTTATTGAATTGGAGTTGCTCTAATATTGGAGTTTGCCCTAGTGATGTTGATTATTGAATTGGTGATTAAAAATTTCCACTAATTTTCAACTAACCTCTCTACTAGGTAAAAATGGCTCTTAAAATATATATTAGGTAAAATGGCTATAGTGATGACTTTTCGATTTGAGCTTAAAATTTTAAATTATTAATTAAAATGATAATTATACTATTTAACTCTTGAGATAGTTATTGAATTGGAGTTGCTATAATATTGGAGTCTGCCCAAGTGATGGAGCTTAACATGGAGACAATTTTTTTGTCCGCGTTTGGCATTTTCTTTCATTAATTATTTTATTTTTTGTATTTAGTTTCACCTACTTAGGATATGTTTGATAAAAAAAAAAATACTTAAAATTGAGTAGATTAAGCACTTAAGGAATTAAGTGTGTTTGACAAATGTAATGAAAATTACTTAATTGATTAAACTAGCTTAAAAATTAAGTGAAATATTAAGTTAAAAATGCAACAAAATCCCCCTAGCTTATTTTAGTTTTTACAGAAAGCGTTCATAGGTTTTCAAATTAAAAAAAAATAAAAAATGACCGTTTTGCCCTTAGGAATGTAGGGTTTCTTCTGTTCAATCTCATTTGATCAGGTCTTGTTTTCATTGTTGTGTAAAGAGGTGATTTCAAACGAAATTAGAAGATGGAGGCAATTTGAGAAGAGTGGTGACGACTGAGCTTAGAAGAGGAGCGGCAGTGGCAAGCTTAGAAAAGGAGCGGCGGCACCGGCGACGAGCTTAGAAGAAAGACGGCGAATAAACAAAGTTTCAACAAGGTATGTTCTTCTTCAAATCTATAGTTTAGGGTTTCAGTTTTGATTAACCTTTCCAGATGTTAATTTGTCCATGATTTGTCAGTAGTGGATAAATACATGACTTGATTTTTATTTTGGAGGGTTAATTTGAACTGAATGTTCCAATTGTAATTCATTGTGTTCAAATTATGAGCTGCAGTAAGTGATAACACGTGGATGGAAGTTGAAACTCCTATGATTTGTCATTTAAATATATTATGAGAATGATAGTTTTTTCGATTTTATCTATGGTTCTAATCCTTTTATCTTAATGGATAAATACATGATTTGATTTTTATCTATGAGAATGATAGTTTTTTAGGTTTCATCATAATCTAAACATAGTGGAGAATGGTTTGTCATCTCCCATTTCGGTTTCATCTATGGTTCCAATTGTAATTCACTTTGTTCAGATTATGAGCTGCATTACAGCTTATAAATGGATATCGCCAATGTAATAGATTTTTATTACGGTCTGAAGGGATTTTGCGATCTAAAGATTGATCATAGGTTAATTTGTAGCAGATAAATACATGATTTGATTTTTTTTAGTTCTGATTTTCTGATCTTACTTTTTTCTTGAGCAGAGTAAATTTAGTTTGATTATTGGTATTTTGCCATCGTGAATGATCCGGTGAGCATAATTTGTCCACGATTTTTCCACCCTATGCTCTATTTCATTTCTGATTTCGTTTCTTCATAAATCGTCTTTCATATATCTGTTTTTCTATATGACCTGTTTTGTCCTATTCGTTCCTCGTCTAAAAAACTGTAGAATGCCTACTCATTACTTGTCCAACTCTATGGTTGATCTTGTTTAATAACCCTTTTGAAATTTAATTTTGAAAATCAAAAACTTTGAAATTTAATTTCTAGAGTGATCGGAGTAGACATTTCTTGAATACGAACTTTGATTGTCACGTACTGGAATCCTATTATACATATAAATTTTGATAAAATATACATGTACATGTTCTGATTAGGCATTAAAGTAGGTACTACAAAAATAAAGAACAGACCTCCATTATGATTATGGGTGAATGATTACCTCCATTATGATCCTTTCTTGGTTTAGGGTATCCCAATGCATTAACATAGCAATTGATTAAACTTTATAATGAATAATTGCAGACAAAATAGTATGCACTAATACTTCTCTTTTGTTGTCTACTATCACAATGAAGAGGTAGGTATGTCGACTAATGATGCTAGAGCTAGTTGGAAATATCCAAATCAATATAAACTTTTTTTGGATTTATGTCTTGAAGAGGCGAATCATAACAAAAAATTTAATGGAACTCTTAGGAAAGAAGCATGGGATAATATGGCAAAGAAGATTGCCGAGAATTTTTTTTGTCTTAACTCAAAAGCAAATGAAAAATTAATGGAACTATATGAAGAAAAAATATCAAACATGAACCAAACTAATGAAAAATATCGGTCATGGAGATGATCCATTGACAAACACGAAGAATTGGAGTGTCGAGCAATGGAACGCATACTTAAATGTAACACGAAGTAAGATATTATTTATCAAATATATATTTAAATTACATAATAAAATAATAACTTATAAATGAAAAATATGATGCCTTACAGAACAATCCCGAAGCTAAACAATTTTGATATGTTGGTATGCAATATGCTGATGAAATGAAGGCGTTATTTGATGGTATAACAGCGACAGGGGAAGCATCATGGGGTGCTTCTAGGATAGGATTACCTTCCGATGATGTCCATATCAAACCCCACCCCAGGCGCCTGTCACTTGAGGTCGGGCGTGACGCTGACATCACGCTACTTGCCCAACAACCAAATATTCTTGCATACATATATACGTACATACTTGAGCTACAATAATTAAATTCTTTTTTTTTTTTTTTTCCAAAAATACATATATCTATTTACCCCTTTTAAAAAACATGGGACACACCCGTCCCAAATATATACAACAAAATTCACATTTCACCTTTAAAATCTACTTGATCTACATAAGTTATAAAATTGTCAAATTTAATAAACACATTTTTCCATAATTTATACGAAAATATAATTTGTAAATTTACATAGAAGACAGTACACTCACCTCGTTTTCCGCACCACAAAAATATCACTGTCCAAAACCTACCAGGACATTGGCGTCTGCGAACCTAATAGCGATAGGGTCTAAATTAATATTTTATTTAAAACAACCTAACATGTAATACGTGGCCCTAAAATATAAAATTTCCTATTCCCCAAAATTGATTATGCAAAATTGTTATTCACCTCATTTCGTTATGTTAATAGTTATTATATAACATTTAGTAAAATTTATGGTTACAAAAATTATTATCATGATTGCGAAAATTTTAATGCTAATAATTTAATTTAACAAAATTGGTGATCGACTGAAATTTTACCTATTTCCGAATTGTCTGCCGAGAGATTGGATTTTGGATTTTTATTTTTTTTAATTTTTTTTTCTTTCTTTTTCTCCGTTTCAGGTTTTGTGTCGCTGGATCCCTACCGCCACGGCAACGGATCCCACCGCCGCGGCGAACGCCCCTTGTTCTGTGTTTCTGCTCCTGATTCAACCAACCGTCTCTCTCTCTCTCCTCACCAGCTTCACTAATCTCACTTGCCGCCCTTCCTCAACGATCAGAGCACACACACGCACATTACTTCGACGTACACATATACACTTCGCCGAATACCCACACATACCACTGGACCAACAACGACGATCACACACCCATATACACGCTGGACGAACGATGACTGATCACACACACCGCCCACCGACCTTGCTTGGTTCCAGTCAAACAACCCCCCACACACACACAGATGAGACACACACACAGACACGACAATCACATACACACCCACACAGCAACGACATACACACCCAGTCACACCGCCGGACAGACGGCGACGACACACACACATACACGATCACCGGATGATTGACGATGATGACACACACACACCCATGACAGAGTAACAGCAACGATCAGAACCCACCACCGCCAGCCTATTTCTTTCGTTTTCTGATCTCTTCTTCTTTTTAGATTGTTGTGAAGTGTGTGTGCATGAATATATATATATATATATATATATATATATATATATATATATATATATATATATATATATATATATGCATGGTGTAAGTGGTTTTCCTTGACCCTTGTGTTTCCAAGTTGATCGGGTTTTTTTTATTTTTTTTTCAAATTACATTAACCCCCTAGATTTTCTTTAGGTTATTATTTAAGCTCAATTCAAAATTTAATATTCTTAAAATTGTAAATTTGCCCCTTAAAATTTTAAATTGAAAAATAAATGACACATTCTATCCCGTTATTTTCTAAATATTCTGAAATGCAGCTAAGAATTACGCATGTGCAGAAATTAGGGTCTTACAACCCTTCCATCCTAAAAGATATTTTGTCCCGAAATTTTAGTTACCTTGATCGAACAAGTTTGGATATTTATCTCTTATCTCATTCTCTCGTTCCCACGTCGCTTCCTCTACTGAATAACTGTGCCAAAGCACTTTTACCAATGTAATCGTTTTCATCCACAATACCTAATCTCTACGACTCAGAATCTGGACTAACTCCTCAACTTATGTCAAATTTTCTTCCAACTCGATTGGTTGAGAAGTCAACACATGCGAAGGATCTAACACATATTTCCTAAGCATCGATACGTGAAAAACGTCATGTAAACTGGACAATTCTAGCGGTAGGGTAAGTCGATAAGCTGTCGCACAAACCCATTCTAAGATCTCGTATGACCTGATATATCTCGGACTTAACTTCCCTATTTTCTTAAACCTCATTATTCCCTTCCACGGGGATATAGACAAAAATACATGATCACCCACTTCAAATTCCAACTCTAGCCTACGCTTGTTAGCATAACTCTTTTGCCTACTCTGAACAATTCTCAATCTTTTCTGAATCACCTTTACTTTGTCTGCCGTCATTTGGGCTATATCCGGTATCATTAATTTTCTTTCTCCCACTTCAATCCAACATACTGGAGTCTTGCATCTCCTGTCATACAACACTTCATATGGTGCCATCTCGATTGCCGAATGGTAACTGTTATTGTAGGCGAATTTCATCAACGTCAAGTGATCATTCCAGCTACCAGGAAATTCCATAACACAACCCCTCAACATATTCTCCAACGTCTGAATCGTACGCTCTGATTGACCATCAACTTGCGAATGAAAAAGCGGTACTAAATTTCAGCTTGGTGCCTAAAGCAACTTGGAGACTCGGCTAGAATTTCGAGGTAAATCTCGGATCTCTGTCTGACACTATAAAAATCGACGCACCATGTAACCAAACAATCTCGTCAATATATAGTTAGGCATACTTATTTAGAGAACACGTCGTATTTACAACCAAAAAATGATCAAATTTAGTAATCCTGTCAGCGATCACCCAGATGGAATTATGCCCCTTTTGAGTATGGGGTAATCTCGAAATGAAATCCATCGTGATATGCTCCCATTTTCATTCTGGAATAGGTAGAGGCTACAATAACCTACCTGGACGTTGGTACTCGATCTTGACTTGCTGACAAACGAGACACTTGGCAACAAATTCAACAATTTCCTGTTTCATTCCATTCCACCAATAGTGTTCTCACAGATGCCGATACATTTTGGTACTGCCTGGGTGCATTGCATATATTGAGCTGTGCGCTTCCTCCAAGATATCTTTCTTCAGATTGGCATCATCAGGCACACACAGTCTATTTCCCACCATCAAAGCCTCATCATTATCCCTGGCACGATAGTCAGCTCGGTGACCATTTTTCACTTCATTTCGGATCTTCTCCAATTGGGCATCCGACTTCTGCGCTTCTATAATACGATTGATTAATATCGGTCTGAAAGTCAAAGTCGCAAGCAATGCTGCCGTCTGACCAACCGCCAATTGAACTCACAAAGATCTCCACTCGGCATACAGATTAGTATGAACAACTTGAATATGCGCAACCAAACCCGCCAATTTCCGACTCAACGAATCCGCTACAATATTGGCTTTTCCAGGATGACAGTGGATAGTACAATCATAATCCTTGATCAATTCTATCTAGCGTCTCTGCCTTAGATTTAGTTCTTTCTCGGTAAACAAATATTTCAAATTCCAATGGTCGGTATATATCTCACAAGTCACGCCATACAGGTAATGTCTCCAAATCGTCAGGGCAAACACAATCGTCGCCAACTCCAAATCATGTGTTGGGTAATTACACTTGTGATTCTTTAATTAAAGGGAGGCGTATGAAATCACGTGACCATGTTGCATCAGTACACACCCTAACCCTTGGTGTGAAGTTTCACTGTAGATCATAAAGCCACCATCTTCAATCGGAAGGGAAAGTATTGGCGCAGATATCAGTCTATTTTTTAGCTCTTGAAAACTTTGCTCACATTTGTCAGTCCACTTGAATTTAGATTCCTTGTGGGTTAATCGGGTCAACGGGATAGCTATAACAGAAAATTCCTACACAAACCGACGATAATAACCCACTAATCCCAAAAAATTCGAACTTCGGTTACACTTTTCGGCCTTTGCCATTGAACCATAGCTTCGACTTTCTTTGGATCCACTTGAATACCATCCCCCAAGATAACATGCCCCAAGAATACCACTCTATCTAACCAAAACTCACATTTACTAAATTTCTCATACAACTACTTCTCTTGCAAAGTCTGCAACACAATCTTAAGGTATTCTGCATACTCTTCTTTATTTTGGGAATAGATCAGTATATCATCAATGAACACGATAATAAACTGATCTAGATAAGGTTGGAAGACCCGATTCATCAAATCCATAAAAGCAGCAGGGGCATTCGTCAACCCGAATAGCATGACTAGAAATTCATAATGCCCATACCTCGTACGGAATGTCATTTTCACCACGTCACTGTCTCTGACTTTCAACTGGTGATATCCTGATCGAAGATCTATTTTGAAAAACACCCTGGCCTTCTGCAGTTGGTCAAACAAATTATTAATCCTGGGCAACGGGTATTTATTACGAACCATCACCCTATTCAACTATCAGTAATCAATACACATCTTTAGCATGCCATCCTTCTTCTTTACGAATAACATTGGGGCTCCCGACGAAGAAATACTAGGTCTGATAAAACCCGTGGTCTAACAGATCTTGCAACTGAGTCTTTAATTCCTTTAGCTCGGCAGGTGCCATACGATAGGGTGGAATTGATATTGGAGTAGTTCCTGAAAGTAACTCAATAGTGAATTCTATTTCCCTATTCACTGGTATCCCTGGCAATTCTTCAGGAAAAACATCGGGAAAAATCCTAACCACTAGAATATCCACCACCTAAACTTCATTTTCACTGGTGTCAATCACATGTGCAAGGTATCCCTGACATCCCTTCTTTAGTAATTTCCTAGCCTTCAAAACTGAAATCAAACTGATTGAGGTAATGATTCTGTCCCCCGAAAATACCAGCTCTGGCTCGCCTGAGACCCGAAAAATGACTTCCTTTTTAAAACAATCCACCGTGGCATGATAACCAGATAGCAAATCCATACCCAGTATCACATCTAAATCATGAATACTCAGGGGTAGTAGATCTATTAATAACTCTCTATCACCAACCTGAAGCGAACTGTCTTTATACATACTATCTATCAATACTGACTCACCTACCGGAGTGAAGATAATGATACTATATAACAGGGAAGTAGGAAATTTGCCTATATGAATCATGAAGGTTGTCGAAACAAATGAATGAGTAGAACCGGGATCAATAAGTACACATGCATCTCTATCATATAAAGACATGATACCTGTAACCAAATCTGGAGTAGCCTAGACATCCTGTCGAGTAGTAGCCAATACATAGCCTCACGTCGGAGGTCTACCAGCTGATCATCTACCACGCCCCTGAGTAGTGCTAGGGCCAACACTACCCACACTGCTGGCAAAAGGTATAGATGTAATAGCAAATTTTGGACAATTTGTAGATATATGACCCGGGTCATGACAATGAAAACATATTGGTCCTCCCATGGGACAGTTCCTGGCAAAATGATCCAGTGCCCCACACTAATAGCATACAAATACCCCGGCTCGACTAGATGGCTGATTCCTCCCCTGCCCTCGCTAGCCGACACTCGGTCCAGATATACTCTATTGTCGCTTGGAGTATAACTATCGTGGACCATGGCTTCTAACAGATTGGTCAATCGATGGGGCCCGAGCAACTGGCGGTCGTGATACCGTTCCTAGAGAAGTGCCACCTGGATATCTACTAGGTGATTTGAATCTACTCCTTTTGTATTGTTAGCGACTCTCGGTGGCTTCCTGAACATTCCTTTCCACTAACTTTGTCGTATTCACCAATTCAGCGTAACTCTTAATTTGTCTCCTCTTTAGCCTGGAACGAATTTCTAAATTGAGTTTTCGCTTCTTGCGCTTTTACCAGATCAGGGACAAAATGGGACAAGACATCGAATTTAGCTTCGTACTGCTGGATGGTCATCTTCTTCTGCTTCAAAACTATAAACTCCTCCTCTATTTGGAACCAATAGGACTTATGGAAATATTTCTCATTAAACACCGCAACAAATCGATCCCAAGTGATCTCCTTACCTGATACTAAAAGTAACCTCCTCATCTTCTCCCACTAATATTCGGCTTCCTCTTTCAGCTGAAAGGTGGCAAGAAGAACTTGGTTATCATCAGTAATCCCCGTGGCCTCAAATACATGCCCTATACCTCTCAACCAGTTCTCGGCGTTAGTTGGACTCGCAGTTCCTGTAAAAACCGGAGGATCCAACTCCTTAAATATTTTAAGAAGTACGAAGTAGCTGTGTCAGTTTGGGCTCTTTGGTATTCTAGCATTTTTGTCTACTAATCTGTCAACTATGTGGCAGCTTGTAAAATTCTCTCAAGGCATCTAAATTTTCCTGTGTCCTGTCTCGCTTCCTCTGGGGTCCAATACTCCTCGAACTCTCGTTTTCATGCTTCATACTTACAATCTGGAACAATATTCAATAACTAATTGGTTAAAAAAAAAAAAAACAATATTTAATTTAATAACATAACTACCACTCGCGTGCCGAAACCACCTACTGACACCCTATCTAAAGGTCTACTACTGACTAGACAACTGGCATGTCTACAGAACCTATAACTTAGGCTCTGATACCATAAATGTCACACCCTACCCCAGGCGCCCGTCACCCGAGACCGGGCGTGATGCCGACATGACGCTACCTGCCCAACAACCAAATATTCATGCATACATATATACGTACATACTTGCGCCACAATAATTACTTTTTTTTCCCTCAAAAATACATATATCTATTTACCCCTTTTTAAAAATATGGGATACACTTGTCCCAAATATATACAACAAAAATCACATTTCACTTTTAAAATCTACTTAATCCATATAAGTTATAAAATTGTCCAATTTAATAAGCACATTTTCCCACAATTTATACGAAAATATAATTTATAAATTTACATAGAAGACAGTACACTTACCTCATTTTCCGCACTGCAAAAATATCACCGTCCAAAACCTACCAGGACATTTGCGCCTGCGAACCTAATAGCGATAGGGCCTAAATTAATATTTTATTTAAAATAACCTAACATGTAATGCGTGGCCCTAAAATACAAAATTTCTTATTCCCCAAAATTGATTATGCAAAATTATTATTCACCCCATTTTGTTATGTTAATAGTTACTGTACACCATTTATTAAAATTTATGGTTACAAAAATTATTATCACGATTGCGAAAATTTTAATGCTAATAATTTAATTTAAAGAAAATGGTAATCGACTGAAATTTTACCTGTTTTCGAATTGTCTGCCGAGAGATTAGATTTTGATTTTTATTTTATTTTTTATTTTTTATTTTTTTCCCTTATTTTTCTCCGTCTCAAGTTTTGCGTCGGTGGATCTCCACCGCCGTGGCGAACGCCCTCTATTCTGTGTTTCTGCTCCTGATTCAGCCGACTGTTTCTCTCTCTCTCTCTCCTCACCAGCTCCGGTGATCTCACTCGTCACCCCTCCTCAACGATCAGAGCACACATATACACCACTCCGACGCACACATACATACTTCACCAAATACCCACACACACCGCCAGACCAACAACAACAATCACACACCCACATATACGCCGGATAAATGGTGATTGCTCACACACACACAACCCACACATACACAGACGAGGCACACACACACATACGACAATCACATACACACCCACACAGTAACGACACACACACGCAGTCACATCATCGGACAGACGGCAACAACACACACATATGCACAATCACCGGATTATCGAGGACGACGACACACACACACCCACACCGGAGCAACAACGACTATCAGAACCTACCACCACCGGCCCACTTTTTTCGTTTTATGATCTCTTCTTCTTTTTAGATTGTTGTGAAGTGTGTGCGCATGAACCCCATGGTGTAAGTGGTTTTCCTAGACCCTTGTGTTGCCACGTTGATAGTTTTTTTTTTTTTTTTTTAAATTACATTAACCCCCCTAGATTTTCTTTAGGTTATTATTTAAGCCCAATTCAAAATTTAATATTCTTGAAATTGTAAATTCGCCCCTTAAAATTTTAAATTGAAAAATAAATTACACATTCTATCCCGTTATTTTCTAAATATTCTAAAATGCAGCTAAGGATTATGCATGTACAGAAATTAGGGTCTTACAGTCTAGTACTCATCAACGTCTCAATCTATCAGACGCGTACAAAATTGACCTAGAGAGTGATTCTGTACCTTCATCTTCAAAAGCTAAGCATCAGAAGAAGATGAAAAGTGATGATATCGATAAATAGCTACAAGCTATTTTGCAAAGCTTAGAGAAATTGGACGGACCTACCATGAAAGAGTGTAATGGAGCTTTGGATAGTATGACAACGCTCTAAATGGATGACCCTTTATATATTGCGGTGCTAAGTATCTTTTGTGAGAGTCAATCACATCGATAGCAATGGATAATATTAGTTCGAAAACCTGAAGAAGTTAGAATCAATTGGCTAAAGATGAATGCGAAGAAATTAAGATTTCTTTGATTGTAGCGGATTTTGAATTATCTTTTGTTGAACTTCAACTATGAATTTTTATATTAATGTAGTATTTGGATTTATAAGTATTTGAGTATTCGCTTAGTGGTTTTAATACGTGACTCATTATGTATTTGTTTTTTTAAGGTTATATATATGTGATATTTGACTTTTTATTTCAATGAAATGTTTTTAGTCGGTGATTAAAGTACTTTATTTTTGTTATAGAATGAAAATAAAGAATTCAAATATCGTCTTGAAGAAAGTTGCAGTTCTTCTATTAATGAAAAAAAATAAGGAGAAATAGAAGAAGACCCGACACCGATTCCTTTCTTAGTGGAAAATCATATGTAGAAGAAATCGTTAATGAAAATGATTCTCATTGTCTTGAAATGTTGAAGATGAAGATTGAATCATTAAATAGGTTTTGTACGTACTTTGAAAACAAATGATGGTTAAAAGATAGTCATTACATTTTCGTTAAAGAGAAAATGACAATATTTCTCTTAATTTTAAGTCACAATTCAAGAATTCGTTGTGTAAAGAAAAGATTCAACCATTCGACTCAAACTAGACATAAAATTTTCCATGAGGTATTGAATGCAGTGATATATTTTTCTGAAGAAATGATCATCCCAACAACAAGCAATGAGAGTTCAAATCAACGTCATCAATGCCTTAGGCAAATATTTCAGGTAAAATATCTAAATTGTTTGTTTAGTAGTTGATTTTGGTGGTTTGTTTTAATTAACCGATTCTTTTTAAAAGGTGTTGTAGGAGCACTTGATGGAACTCTTATTCATGTAGTTATTACTCCTGATAAACAAGTTCCATTTAGAGGAAGAGAAAGATGACATTGTTATCAAAATATGCTTGCGATATGTGACTTCGATATGATTTTTACATTTTTATGGGCTGGTTGGGAAGGTGTTGCACATGACTCAAGAGTATTATCGGAAATTATGAATGACCCAGCGAACAATTTTTCATTTCCTTTGCCGGGTAAGTTCTTTTTATATTATTTTTCATATTAATTTAATTGTATAATATAATTTAGTATATTTATGAGTTATGCAATTGAATAATATTTTTACATATTAATGGTACAGATAACTATTATTTATGTGATACTGCATATACGCATACAAGGGGATTTATGGCGTCCTATCGTTATGTACGGTATTGGTTGTCTGACTTTAGGAACAACGATCCTAGAACGAAAGAAAAACTTTTTAACCATGCTCACACCAAATTACGAAATGTAATTGAACAAGCTTTTGGAGTTTTGAAAATACGTTTTCCAATCTTGAAGTTGATGGCATCATATACATTTGGAGTGCAGAGAAATATTGTTATTGCTTGTGTAGTTATTCATAACTATCTTCGAAAAACAATTATGACTGATGATTTTTTCGACAAATTTACTAAAGAATATGAAGCAAATGAATCATCTGATGATGAAATAATTATTTCAGAAATTGAAACTAGAATGGGAAGCAAGTAAATAGATCAAGCATATATGATTAACTTGAAAGAGAAAATTGCAATTGAATTGCTTAATTTATTTATTTTTTTTGGTTGAATTCTATGTTATTGTTGACTTGTGATAATTTATTTATTTGAAATTTTTAGTTTATTATTGGTGTTTTTATTTTATTATTTTGTTCTTTTTTTTTTTTTTTTTTTTTTTGTATCATCTTGATTCAAGAGCAATTATGTACATTAAATAATTTTCATTATTCAAATTTTGTACTTATCAAATAAAAAATAAAATAAAAATTAAGCACTTCAATTTTCAGCACAATTTTATCAAACAACCTTCTTAATTTTTCACAACTTAAAAATTAATTCGTTATTAAACAAACCCTTACTCTTCCATTTTTCTTACATTTCCTCCCTCGTATTTACATGAATTTTATAGAAAGGGTTCTTAACCATTCACAAATTTATTTTTATTTTTTTTATAAATTTTAACCATAATCTCTATCCTTTAGAAAACCTATAAGAACATCTCAATAATCTGTCAACTACAATAATCTCAAAATAAAAATCATTATTTTACCCATCTTTAAGTTTTTGCATTTTTTACTTCTTAATTAATAGTTTCTTATTTCTTCATTTTATTACAATTATTTGACACAAGCTCAAAACATTTACTAGAATTTTATCAATTCAAAAAATAAAAAATAAAAATATGCACCAAATTAAATTCGAGAATTTTCAAAATTAGCAAATTTTAATATTATACCACCAAAACATATTGATTTCATTTTCATATCATTATGTTTATTAGTGAGCTGAACTTTCTAGAGAGAGAAGCTCTCTATGAGAAGCTATGCCCAAATTTCAAATCTTTTTCCAGTCCTCCTCGTTGCCGGCAGCTCATGATTTCGCCGTCGGTTTCTCCAAATCCGGTTTCTCTTCTCTGCCTATCTCGTGTTGTCTGCTTCCAGATCTATTTTGGGTTGGAAGTTTTCATCTTGCAAAACTCGATTTCAAGAGTCCTAGTTGGAGTTTCTCGTTGATGACGCCTCTTCATTGTTGTCTCCGTCTGAGATATATACGTTGTCCCAGATCCATCTTATCGCCGTTGCGAGTCTCGTTGGCTTTACCATATCCACCGTCGCACCTCTAGAGTCTCACAACTCCGATTTCAAATTCCCCATCTGTTTATTTTGATCGTCGCCGAATTTCGTTGGTTGTGCTTCATTGTGGTATTGTGGTCGTGCTTGGCCATCCCGAATCAGGTGGTGAAGACAAATTAGGGTTTGAAGATCCATCTGCAGTGGACTCGTGAGGCTTATCGATACCAATTCCACCGTTGTTTCTATAGAGTTCTCTCTTCGATTTTGAGCCATATGGAATCCCAAATCGGTTGTCCGAGTATCACCGACCAAGCAAGCTCCATGCGTGGCTTCCGGTCGGTGGGATTCAAAGCGATTATTTCATATTTGTTCTGCTTCCCTTTTGGCAGCGATCTGAAAAGGTGGTGAAGACACCACTCAAGCCTGATTAAGTACATTTTAATTGTGAGGTTGTTCGCTAAATACACTGGTTTTTGCATTTCAGATTAATCATTCTCGAGAGTTTGTGAAATTATTGTATTCTTAATTCTAATTCCTCTCTCTACGACTCATGATGGGTAATAAAGCTACAAATTGGATGAGAAATTATAGCGAGGCAAAAAAATAGTTAGTGTCTATCTTTGTAGAGTCAATTCCGAAGAAGATGGGTAGAAGAAGATTAAAATTCATGTTTCAGTGGCACGGGATTATACGTGATGTCTACATCCCAAAGAAGAGGCGAGTTAGAACGAATTCAAAGTATGGATTTGTTCGATTTTTAACATTGGTTGAAGCCTTGAATGCTATTAGAATTCTCAATGAGATTAGGGTGAAGAATCAAGCGATTCAAGTTTGTTTGGCAGAGTGTAATAATCAATCCCAAGTATTTAGTGTGAAAAGGAAATGGGTGATAAAAGATCGAACCAATTTAGAGCTAGAAACTTATGAATCCGATGTTGTTGCTTCTGATTAATTGAAGCCTAGTTTTGGCATAGTGAGTCGACGTTCTAACTCTTTCATTTCTGCATCCTCTAATCTTGAAAATTTATCAGTAGTTCGGTCGCAAAATGCTCTTGATATTAGTGATATTTCCATCTCTAATGAAGATTTGATAAATAGAATCAAATTAGTGTTGCTTAGAGTAGAAAATGTGATGGAATATGAGAAAATTTTAGGCTTGACTATGACATCGAATGCATGGGAGTTCAGAGAGTTGATTGTTAATCTTACTCTTAGGGAATAAGACAGTGTGGGGTCAAATTGTGTTGAAAATGTAGTGTCTTTGGATTTAGCTAAGGGGTTGGATCAAGTGGGTGCAATAAATCCCACATTAGATTGGGGCTGACCTTCCCCTAATGTTGATATAAGAGAAGATCTCTCATTACATGAAGTTGTTTGCCCCGACTTGGAAGATGGTGAGATCATTGTGGAGTCTTTTGGGTAATCCAATTCACTTGAGTCAATTACTAAAAGTGTCATTGAGTTTTTCAAGACAAGAATGGTCATTCACAAGTGATTCGGATGGTAGCTGTGACTCAAAAGCAAAGGGTGGAATTGATGAAATTTTCTCCAAAATTGATAATAAATGTCGTTTACGTTTCAAAAAGAAGCTTAGCTCAGTAACTAAAAGAAGAAGGAAAAAGAAATCATTGGTTGTTTAGGTATATTAAGATAAATTTGAATTATGGTCCAATTTGTTGTTGCTGAAATTAATTAGGCTAGGGATTGACTTGTTTAAGTGCCTTAGGGAGTTTGGTTATTTGTGGCAATGATCTCCGGGAGTGTTTTGGTCATTTTGATGGTATCAGAAGAGTCGTACTATAGTTGGCATGGTGGATAATATCCTGCTTTTAAAGACCTTGAGCTCCAGTTATTGATTTTATATTGGTGTTGCTGTTACAAATTTGTGGTGGTTTTTTTTTTTTTTTTTTGCTTTCTTGTAAGGTAGGGTGAAGTATAGTTATGCCGGTGTGTTTTGGGGATGTTTTGTTTTTGGGTCCAAGGCCTGGGGTTCCGTGTTTAGTTTTAGGAAGATCCCTAGTTAAGGGTTATCAGTCCTCTACTGAAACATTTTGTGGGTGTTGTTTGTTGGGGGTTTTGCAAGCTACATAGTATTTTGTTGCCGTGTAGTAAGTGTCACACCCCACCCCGGAACCCTGTCACCCTAGGGCCGGCGTGACGTCAACATGACATCACCCAACTGACTAGACAACCACAATAAAATAAAAAAAAAATATAATACACAAACAAATGATATGTACAACATATACATAATTCCCATTGATAGGGACACACTGTCCTAACTACAAGAATAACCTAAATTCGAATCCCATGAATCTCACTTAGAATCATCTCTGACACCTCGCCTCGAAATCCCTCTCTAATGACTCCATCTCATGACCCTACCGGAACAGATAAATATTATGGCATCGTCAAATCAAATACAATATCATCAAATTACAACTCAATAAATATCGTCTACTCAACATCGTCAAATCACCACGTCTATCTCTTTTTCTCAAAACCAACTTTTAAATCCAGAAATCATATATCACACTCTTTTTTAAAGAAAACGCCTGATTTTATTAAAACCACTTTTCCACCCTTTATTTTTAGAAAATCAGGTATTTCTAAGAAACAGATGTTTTCTATTCTCTTTTAAAAACACTATCTGATTTCACCAAATCCAACAAAAATTCATTTTCAACTTCATTTCGAAAACCACCGAAATCTTTCGGAAATCCAGTTTACCAACTCACCCACCTCCTGCTTGATCCATATAATTTATAAAATCGTACGGTTTAAGTAAACCAATATTTCATCATATATATATACAAAAATAATTTAGCAAGAAGACAATACACTCACCTCGTCATCCGTTCTCCCAAACCTTCCCTGACCATACTCTATCGGGACACTGGTGCCTGCGAACCTAATAGTAACAGAGTCTAAAGTAATATCTTCTCTAAAACATCCTAATCGTGCAATACAGACTCTATATTTCGAATCGTTACTATTTTATGCACCACGTACTTAAAAGTAATTAATCGTTACGAAATTATTAAAATTTTAGGATTTATAACGCTAGATAAAATTTAATTTCATGAAAATTATTCATCGATTGAAATTTCACCTGTTTCCAAGTCGATTGGCAATCACGTGATCGATTTTAGATTTCCCTGGGGTGGTTTCCGCAAATTCCTTTTTTTTTCCCTGTTTCCTGTTTCTGCTTCCCGTTACTGTTTGTTGTTTTGGGCGTCCACCGGCCAGCCACGCACCACCCGTCGGCAAGGCAGAACCCCCTACGCACACCATCACAGACGTCCGACGACCGACGACCGACCACCCACACATCCACCGACCGAACAAAACCGACGAACACTCCTCTACGCACAGTTTCGTTGGTCCGGAAACACCCACCACAGCCACACTGCACAAAACCAGAAATGGAAAACACCCACTCCGCCATACGCCACCCCCGACGATCGACAACCGTCCGAACTCACTCACGCCCATACTCGTCGAATCTCGCCACTCCTCCCACGCTGACCTCTCTCTTTCTCCTCTGCTCCTAATTCTGGGTTTACTGCCAGTACCCACACACTCCACCCACTCAGCCGGAGAGACAGAGACAACACCCCTACCGGACCGACAACAACGCCCACCAACGATACAACCACGGCGATCGAACAACACACACGAAACGTACACCCCCGCAGCACCTCTGCCGGAGCAACGGCCACGGTTCGAATCTCACCACCGTCGAACTCTCTCTCTCTCTAAATGGACCGAAGAGCCTCTACGCCGATGATCACACCCCCATGCACCTCCGACACCTTTGCCGACGATCGTTTCTCAAACCCAAATCCTCGGCCTGTTCTCTCTTTCTCTCTTCTCTCTCTCTCTCTAGACTTTCTAAGTGATTTCTAGATTGTTTTTCAGATCTTTCCTCAATTCCACAAGATTGAGTATATAATGCGTGAGATTAGTGGGAGAAATCGTCCCTAGCTTGCCACGTCGCCTGCTCCGATCTCTCTTGCCGGCCGGTTGGAGTCCTATTGCTCACACAGCGTTTTTCTCTCTTTTTTTTTTTTTTTTTTAAAAAAAAAACTTTTAATTAAAATGCACTTTCCTCCCCCAACTTTCTTTAAGATCTTATTTTAATCATTTTCAACTTTTACAAGTTTCTAAAATTATAATTTCACCCTTACTATTTTAAATTTTGATTTTCATTATCAATTTAGATCTCAAGTTTAATTTCCATGTTTTCTAAATTTCAAATTTGACCCCGAATTTTTCCATACTTTAAAATGCAACTATTAATGACGTACCTATTATGATTTGGGCCTTACAGTAAGGGAGATCATTTCCCTTATTAATATAATCAACTGCTTATTAGATAAAAAAAAAAA
Source organism: Eucommia ulmoides (assembly GCA_016647705.1). Taxonomy (NCBI): domain Eukaryota; kingdom Viridiplantae; phylum Streptophyta; class Magnoliopsida; order Garryales; family Eucommiaceae; genus Eucommia; species Eucommia ulmoides. The sequence continues at coordinate 69,050,251 of CM028332.1, read as the reverse complement.
AATCATTAATTTTATTTTAAATTTTAAAGTTTTTGTTTATTTTTCTATCGAGAGTATTGAATGGCCTACCGATAACTGTTTATTAAATGAGTTAGGTCATGAGCAAAAGAAGAATCATTGCAAAGGAAAGGGGAAAGTTCCGTTGAACTGGAGGACACCTTCTTCTAAGAGGTTAGATGGAACAAGAAACAACTACCGACGGTTTAGAGTTCGCCCATTCTCTTGTGAATGAAGCTGGTGTTCATTGTTCTCATAATAAGAAGAGTATATTCGGTTCCTTGCTCTTTTAGAGCAAAATGTTTTAGTTGTGCTTGTGGTGGCGGAATTTCGCGTCGCCACTTTCACCGCAAGTGTACGGATCAAGTTTTAATATAGATAGGAAGGAGTAAGGGTTGTCCTATCCATAGGGATTGGTTGAGATTATTATCGAATACTGCGATTGTCATAACCTAACTTTATCTAGGCAATAGAAATTAAGTTTATAATTAATTAATACTAATACTAAGTTAATAAATCTAATTATACTAATATTATATTGAGATGTTTGAGAGAAAAGATTGCTTAGGGATTAACTTTGTTTACAAAAACGTGTTTGGTCTCCTTTAGTTTACAATAACAGCATTCGACCAATCCAAAAATCTTTGTGTCGTAAAGTCACTGGCCACCTTTCCCGAGTGTAAGAATATGCGACTTCACGTCAACGAAAAAGTCCCCCTCAACATCTTAACGATACTAGGTCACATGAGTCTTGCCCCAAGGTCATTGATTACACACTTTCTAACTCCCTCCCAGGTTATTAGATCGTCGCGTTGTGTTTACCCTAATCCGAATTCGGGGTTACCTCTCCCGAGTGTCAAACCCCGTATTCTCTAATTATCTAAATAAGCATAATATCAAAGAATAACTGTAAACACAATCGAAATAGCGAAGAACAACCATTAATGAAACACAAACTCAAACAAACAACGATTTCATAAAATATATTAATCTCTAAACAAAATCCGTTTAGCTTATGGCCATATCCATTTATACAACAAGAATAGAGCTAAACATGCTCAACAATCTACTAAAATTAAGAAAATAAAGGGAAAAACAAAAGAACTTAGCCATAGTTTAAAGATTTGCCGTTAAAATCATCCAACAATCGCTTCTCCTTCTTTGCAACGTGTTTTTCTCTTTCGGAATTGGTTGAGCACACCCCAAAACACTCTCAAAATATTAGGAACCCTAAGGGGTCTCCTATAGCCGGGGTTAGAAAAGAAAGGAGGAGAGAGGCTTAAATAGGGAGAAAAATATCTAAAAAAAATATCTAACAGCTATACAGAGTGACCGCCGCGGCAGTAGGTATGTCAGTTCAGCCACGGCCTCAACGGTGGACTCGACGGTAGGATCAGAGACCTTGCTATTATTTCACCACCTTGGCAATGGGCTTCCAACAATTTTAGGCCCTCTCTGCATATTGACGGCGGCGGCGATGGTCTGGACGTCGTGGCGGTGGGCTGGTTTTCTGAATTATGCCCTCATTCTTATTTTTCCACCATTCTTGATCCAATTTGATCGTTTATGTTTTGTTTTCATGTCTTTCCACCCCACACACCTGATTTACACAAAAATACATAAAAATGTATTAAAACATAATAAAACGTAATAAACGTACTCGAAAACTAACAAATTCGGTTTGAAAATAGATAGGTAAACTACACCTATCAAATACCCTCAAACTCGGAATTTTGCTAGTCCTCGAGAAAAACACCCACACAATATGAGAAAATATAAAAACTAATTACGGAATTAAAAACAAAAAATGAAAAATACTAAAAACAATTATGTGCAAGATTTGAATATCATCTACCGGCCAAACGATTTTTTCCTCATTGGCTCTCAATCCTATCAAGTTCAAGAATAAATCACACCACGTGGTGGTCTAGAATTTTAACATTCGATGATAGTAAGCATCATTCTAGATCATGGTCAAAGTGTGTGTGATAAAACTCAAATATACAACTATCTGTTGATCATATGAGCTTATCTCTCAATAAAGTTCATGACTAAAACCATTTAGGTATAGGGAATCCATAAGCCTAACCTGAGTTATATTCTCCACTAATATAGGCTTAGGAAAATCCAAAAAGATCATTAGGACATGGTTCGGTTTTGGACAAATGGCCAAGGGTATATCAGAAATAGAAAACAGGTTAACGTCGTTAAGCTGATGATACCTGAGGCACATGCTTGGCACAAAATCACACTCAAACCCCAATAGATAATATTGAAAACAATCATGAACAATCATTTAAGAACAACATACTCACTTGTCAAATAAACGGATATTTAAACAATATTTACATATGTTTTTTTTTCTTCAAACCACACCCCCAAACTTATTCGATTATTAGAATTTCATGGGTGTGGTTAAACTGAAAGAAGAGTGATAAGTGAGTACTCGAATACCGAACTAATTAAAAGTTTACCCTAAACCCAATCGCTCACTTCAAGTAGCATTTGCAACTGCTAGTTTGATTCACTCAAATTATGCCTTTAGCTTGGCGATATAGGTTTGGAAAAAAAAATTATCGGCCAGGGTATTTGTTTAAGTGTTCAGAATTGAAACAGTTTTTAAGTTTCGATAGGATAACAAGGGATACTGATATAACAAGGTAGGCTTTAAAGACTCAAGCGATCAAATGAATGCCTAAATCATATTTTCCGAACTACCTCGCCTATGATTTCGCCTCGAATTTCCCCCAAACTAGGTTCTAAAATCCCTATTATCAAGAATTTGGTTGACAGATAATCGTTTTCAAATCAAATAGACAGTTATACATTGAGTTTACGTGCTCATACATTTAGGATCTACAATAACTTTTACTAAAACGATACGTTAAGCACATAGAACAAACATGAATGAGCTTTAAGGTTGACCTCAATAAACAACTAGGGGATAGACTCATCATCAGGTAATGACCCAGATGAAGTCAAAACTCAGCACAAAACAACTACCCTAAACAAACATGCATACAATAAAAACAATACAACATAAACTAACAATACTAAAATACTACGCATCACTTCCGAGCTTAGAACGGGTAATGTCCAAAACGACCCATCAGCGATCCCAATGACAACATATAGCATGATATGAAGACGGGGGCTTAGAACACATACCTGGGAGGCGAGAAAATCTCACCTCCGAATTAAGTCGGCTGAGATGGATTTAATTTATTTTTTACTTGGGTTGCCTCCCAAGAAGCGCTTGGTTTATGGTCGTCAGCCTGACATACTGAAGTGCTCGTCAAAGAACAACTTCCGCTCGTAGTAAGGGTCAAACAACACTATATACAGGTCTTGATTCAGAATGCCCTCAAGCTTGGCGAGATATTGCTCTGGATGGCTCGATCTTTCAACGACAAGTCTCACCAGTTTATATACTTGGTGGGCATGAAAGAACGTTACTAAAGGTGGTGAATGATAAGTGAACCACATCGGATCCTCATAAATATGAGCGTATGAGATCAGTGGTGGAATCACAATTTAGATTTCCAAGGGTGAAGAATCATAATCACTGGTCCAGTCTTGGGTTTCCAGCTTATTCAGGTAATTATATTTGAACTCTCCTAAGCTCCTTCCACTCGCTTCCGACTCCTTACGGTGGCTTTTACATGATATGGCTTGTGTATCTCCCAGTGCCACCGCGTCTGACTTGGCCTCAATCAAGCAGATAAGCTGACCGATTTGTGTTTGCAAAGACATTACGGTCATATCAATGTCGGCGCAGACCGTCTCAATAAAAGCAAGACGATCCTCGTGCTGGTTGATCCGGTCATTTGTTTTCCTCAAGAGTCTATGAGTCTTCCTCATGACAGTAGTGAATATTTCTTCCAGATCGAGGGAAAACTCTTCTTGTTGGTTCGGGATATCAATCCATGGTATCGTAGTGTTGAAATAATCCCCCAAGTTTTGGTAACTTGGTGAATAATTTCAAGTCTGAAAATTAAATGCCGCCAATTCCTCCAAATACCAAAAGACTTCACCCGTGGTTAGATAGTCGAATGAGGTCGTACGATTTCCTCCTTCAACCCACATTCTGGTTGCAGCCTGTAACCCGTCGAGGAAAATCAGTAGTTGATATTCCCTAGGGAAACCATGATTTCGATACCGGAATAGCAATTTCTTGTATCGATCCCAAACACTATAAAACGGCTCAGAATCTCGTTAAAATAAATGCAAAAGCAATTGTTGATCTAACATCGTCAAGTACCCTACAGGAAAAACAAAAAAAAAATTACAAAGAAAAAAATTATAAACAAAAGAAATGCCTAAATTAAAATCAAGTTATTTATTCACAATATCAATAATAATCTAAAACACAATCCTCAACAACAGCACCAAAAACTTGGTGGCGGAATTTCACGTCATCACTTTCACTGCAAGTGTACGAGTCAAGTTTTAATATAAATGAGAACGAGTAAGGGTTGTTATCTCCACAGGGATTGGTTGAGATTATTATCGAATACCACGATTGTCATAACTTAACTTTATTTAGGCGATAGAAATTAAGTTTATAATTAATTAATACTAATACTAAGTTAATTAATCTAATTATACTAATATTATATTAAGATATTTTAGGGAAAAGATTGCCTAGGGATTAACTTTGTTTACAAAACGTGTTTGGTTTCGTTTAGTTTACAATAACGGTATTCGACCTATCCCACAATCTTGGTGTCGTAAACTCACTTGCCACCTCTCCCGAGTGTAAGACAAGTAAATATGGGACTTCGCGTCAATGAAGAAGTCCCCCTCAATATCTTAATGACACTAGGTCACATGAGTCTTGCCCCCCAATGTCATTGATTGTACACTTTCTAACTCTCTCTCGGGTTATTAGATCGTCGCGTTGTGTTTACCCTAGTTCGAATTTGGGGTTATCTCTCCCAAATGTCAAACCATGTATTATCTAATTATCTAAACAAGCATAATATCAAAGAATAAGGGTAAACACAATCAAAATAGTGAAGAACAACTATTAACGAAATACAAACTCAAACAAACAACGATTTCATAAATTATATTAATCCTTAAACAAAATCCGTTTAGCTCATAGCCATAACAATTTATACAACAAGAATAGTGCTAAACATGTTTAAAAATCTACCGAAGTTAAGAAAATAATGGGAGAAACGGAAGAACTTAGCTGTAGTCCAAAGATTTGTCTCTAAAACCGTCTAACGATCGTTTCTCCTTCTTTGCAACATGTTCTTCTCCTTCGGAATTGGTTGAGCACACCCCAAAATAATCTCAAAATATTAGGAACCCTAAGGGGTCTCCTATGGGCGGGGTTAGAAAATGAGAGAGGAGAGAGACTTAAATAGGGAGCAAAATATCTCAAAAAAAAAAATCTAACAGCTGTGCAGAGTGACCGCCACGACGGTGGGTATGTCAGTTAAGCCACGGCCTCGGTGGTGGATTTAGCAATGGGATCAGGGACCTTGTTGTTGTTTCACCGACTCAGCAGTAGGCGTCTAGCAGTTTTAGGCCCTCTCTGCATATTGACCGTCGCGGCGGTGGTCTGGATGCCGCAGTGGTGGGCTAATTTTCGGAATTATGCCCTCATGCTTATTTTCCCACCGTTGTTCCACCATTCTTGATCCGATTTAATCGTTTATGATCCGTTTTCATGCCTTTTTACCCCCCACACACCTGATTTACACAAAAATACATAAAAACATATTAAAACATAATAAATATACTCTAAAACTAACAAGTTTGGTTTGGAAATAGATAGATAAATTACACCTATCAACTTGCCTTTAAACCGGGAGAATGGATGTAATCGGATCAATCAATCCGCCATTCCGCGGATGACGAGGCTTTGAGTTCCTATCGCAACAGCTAGCTGAGATCGAGAGCACTCTGAAACCTGAGTGTGTAAAGTCAAATAAATTGTCTAGACTCATGATGACATAAGTGGAATTTCTCCTAAATTCCAGCAATGATCGACCTTTCGAATAAATGAAGTTAGAAGCTATGGGCTTTGGTCGAGTGCTTTGCCAATAATCTTTCATTGTACTAGGATATTGCCTAATTTCTCTGGTGCATTTACGATTATTGCTTCAGTTGGTGAATCCGACCTTATTTTCAATGCATTTATTAGTGCTTTCGAGTATGCCACGTTGCAATCCAGATTATCCAGATGCTTACGCTAGATGGAATGCCCTTAGCAATTCTACCTCTTATATATCCGTAGTTAGGATTTGGGCTTGGTTGCATATCTTTTTTTTTTTTTTTTTATAAACCTTGCTACCTAACGAGCCCTCTAGGATTCATAATTTCCTCTGTCGAGGCCTTCAATTAGGGTGGGATCGTCGTATGATCCACTTTGGTTACCCTAGTTTCTCTTCCAGAGTGGGTGCACCTATCTAGAAAAAAAGTGCTCAAGGAGATCGAAGAGGAAGAAATGGAGATCCATAGTGGCTATTGAATAACCTCATTTTACATTCTCAATAATAAAGCCTTTGACCATTGTATTCATTCGCCAAATCTTGTTGAAGTGGAGTGTTCATTATGATGAGTTGTAGTAGATTAGGAGAACCACTATATCACTACTCCTTCAGACCTTCATGTGTTATAATTCATATTTGATGTCCTAGACATAGAAATTCTAGGTAACCCATTCTGAATCTCCAAAGGAACAATGAAAAAGAAGAAAACAATAAGAGCTCCTTTGTGGCATGGGAAAAAAAAACGAATGAAGCAAGCACATCTATTTTCGCTAGCTAAAAGCACAACTAAAACATTGTGCGATAGTGCCTTAAGCAACTATCTACCTAAGTTTTTGAAAGGGGGATATACGAGTATATGAAGGGAATAAAGTTGGGACGGAGACGAATCCAAGCCAACGAGGTTATGAATGGTATAAACGGCCAAGCTTATGCTTCATGAGGAGCTTGGAAAACTAATGTTGTTTGTTATATCAAACTATGCAAGCAATGACTTCTTTGTTCTTTCTAGAATTAGGCGATGGTGGCTACACTATCTACATTGGGATAGGACGTATCACCAGACTAATCCCTTAAGGTCAACTGGCTGGTAACATGAATATCTATCAAGTTAGCACATAAGCTCGGATTCCAAGTAGGCAATAGTTTAATCATTGGAAGCTCGCACAAGAAGAGAAAGCCAATCGGAACCTTACGAGGTTGGCAAGATACTGGAACACATTCTCCTTGCTCTGATCAATCCCACTTCTTTATTTATCTAAATGAACCTTTGCAAAGTTCACTCTCAGTCCATTTCGTACGATAGGACCCCTGCCGTTCATAATGATGTTATGTTTGCCTTTGGTACTCCGGAGAAACAAATCTTAATTGAAGCGTATATAATAAAATATAGTGAAAGGGTCCAACCCGAAACCAATGGGGTATTAACTAACAGCTGAGTCTTAGTCTCACTTCTTTCATTACTTTTGCTGTGCCATTTCACCTTTCTCTATCACTTTGTCTATCTTCTTGGAGTACATTCTCGGGGAAATTTTCTTTCACTCATTTAACTACCTTATATTATAAATATTAAGTAATTTACTGTTATGATCTTATCGAAACCTTTGGTTACATCTAAGGTTGCTTGCTTTGCTTGCTATAGCTCTATTTGAGTAGATCAGGCTTGGTAATCATAAGCTATTCTTGTAGGCTTGAGAAGGGTAGGCTCCCCGAAGTTCTTTAGAAAGATAATTCTTGATCGATAGTAATTGGTCATGGGATCCGGATCCTTGCTTCTTTTTTGGCCACATCCAGTTCTCGTTGTTCCTTTTCAAATTTGATCAACAGAAAAATAAAAAAAATAAAAAATGGTGACTCAACTTCTCGGCTATAGTTGGGGGTGGGACTTGTTGGCATAATACACGCTAGAATGTGCGAATTCAAGGTCTCATTGACTCTACTACTAACCTTATTTTTGACAAGGGATATTTGGCCAGGCCTATAGATGGATCCTTTTAGATCTATGGGAAGCTCCGAAGGGACATTGTTTCGTGCTAGTGGCGATCGACTATTTTACCAAATGGCTCAAAGCGGCATCTTACAACCATGTCACATAGGGGGTACTGACAAGAAACTGAAGTCGAGCATATGATGATCTTCATGCATGAATCGTCGAGAGGAAAAAAAGGGTGGTAGATAATAATGAAAAAAGGGGCACCGCATCTAGACAAGTGGATGAAATATGGATGTGTGTGCATCAATAGTTTCGTTCCTTGCTTCGCCAGCTTTATTGCAAACAAAATATTGTGTTTTATATTATTCAATTTTTTTTATGCGAACAAAATATTTTATTGTGTTTATATTATTCAAATTTTTTATTTGTTTCTTCCTTCATTTCTCAAGCTCATTTAAAAAAAAATAGAGAAGAAATACTAAACCAAAATCTAAGTGTTTGACTTTTAGTGTAAATAACTTATAAGCATAAATGTACATGGTTTTTTTTTTTTTTTTTTTTTCTTTTATTTGTTTATAAAAAAAAAATCTAATAAATATTTCCTATAAATTGAGAAGAATTTCTCATTTTTGCTTGAATTTTGTAGTCGGGTTGAATATTTTATTTTTAACCATATTTTAAAAGTACTTAAACAATAGAAGGGACATATATTGGTAACGTAAAATCTAGTTTGTCGGAGTTCCATTCACTTAAGGGGGATGTCTTGTTGGGTTTTTCAAATAGCAAAAATTGTCCGTGATATTTTTGTTAAGATAATTGAGAAGTAGGAAAATGAATCATGAATTGATATTATGCGAAAGAGATACAAAGAATACAACGTTATACACAAGTATTTATAGGGGAAGTGGGGGTCAAGGTTTTGCCCTAATGGGCCTAATTGGGCAAGCTTATTATTACATTAACATCCCTCCTCAAACGCAAGGCAATAAGTGGGAGGTGAACTTGAGTTTGGAAACCAGATAATGAAAGTGTCCAGGTGGACGAGCCTTAGTGACAATGTCTGTTGTCTAATCAGCTGAACTGATGGATTGTAGACGAAACGTATTTTGGAGAATGTGATGACGGAAAAAGTGGCAATCAGTCTCGATGTGTTTTATACGCTCGTAGGATACATCATTTTAAACGATCTGAATAATACTCATGTTGTCACAATACAGAGTAGTGGCAATAGGAGAAGGGGTACCTATATCAGCGAGTAGCTATCGAAGCCAGATAAGTTCTTGAGTTGCATCAGACATGGCATGATATTCAGCTTCTGTACTAGTGTGAGTAACCACAATTTGCTTCTTACTACGCTAGAAAATTAGAGAATTTCTAAAAAAAAAAAAAACAGTAACCAGTGGTTGAACATCTATCAGTGCAGTTTCCGACCTAATCGGCATCAGAATAAGATTGTGAAATGGGAGCAGACTAAGCTGAGAAATGAATCCCATGAAATAAAGTACCCTTGATATACCGAAGAATGTGAAGAATAGCCAAGTAATGGGTGGTCTGAGGAGCGGACAAGAACTGACTAACCTAATGAACGACATAGGCAATTTCAAGGCGAGTGACAATAAGATATATAAGACTTCCAACCAGTTGGCGATATAGAGTGGCATCTTGAAGAGATGAACTATCGAGTGTGGTAAGTTTGACATTCGGCTCGAGATGAGTAGTGGCAGTGGTTGAGTCAATGATCCCAGGCTTATAAATGAGATCCGAGGCATACTTGGCTTGAGAGAGAAAATATCCATCAGAACCAGATGAGACTTAGAGGCCAAAAAAATAGGTGGGCACGCCAAGATCGTTCATCTCGAATTGGCCACTAAGAAACCTTTTGAGTTTAGAAATACCACGTAGATCATATCCAGTAATAACCATATCATCCACATACAGTAAAAGAATGATAACACAGTTGACAGTATGGCGAATAAATAGAGCCGAATCATGAGCACTAGGTGTGAACCCAAACTGATGAATAGTAGTGCTGAATTTGGTAAACCAAAGACATGGAGCTTATTTCAAACCATATAGAGTGCGGCGAAAAAGACAAACTTTATTTCGAGGGACTGCCAAGCCAGAAGAGGTATGCATATATACTTCCTCAAGAAGATCGCTATTGAGAAATGCATTTTTCAAATCCATTTAAAAGAGAGTCCATTTTCGAATGGCGGCGATGGCAAGAAGTGTACAAACAAATATTAGCCTCACCACTGGGGCAAACGTCTCTTCATAGTAAATGCCATATTCTTGAGCAAATCCTTTGGTAACAAGTTGGGCTTTATATCGTTCAATAGAGCAATCAGAAAATGTCTTGATCTTAAATACCAATTTGCACATAGTCAGAGTTTTTCCGGGGGCAAATCAACAATATCCCACGTATGAGTTTTGGTGAGGGCTTGAAGTTCTTCATCCATTGCTTTCTGCCAAATAGGAATAGTACTAGCCTTCTTATAGGATTGAGGCTCATACTGGTGAAGTATAGTAGAAAAACAATGAAAATCATAAAGGTAATGTGGAGGATGAGTTACCCTGGTAGAGCAACGTAGGTGATCTGGGGCATGGGTGTCAAAGGAAGATGGTATAGGATCATCAACTATAAGAGAAATCTCAAGCATGGTCACTGGAGTTGGAAGGGTAAGATCAACTGGTGGTTCTGGAGTGGGTTCAGCAGGTAGTTCTAGGGTGGACTCAGCATAAGGGGCAGGGCTGGGCTCAACTAGTGGGGCTGGAGTCGACTCAACAGTACCTGAAACTGTATTATGTGGAAATAACTCAATTGATGGATCAGTAAAGAATCTGGAGTTGGTGAGGGTTAACATGTTAAATGACCGTAAGGAAGAAAACCTTTGATGTACCCAAAAAATTACATGTCGAGAGATACGAAGGGTTTTAGAAATGGGATCCCAGTACCGATACCATTTATGTTTGATGTCATATCTAATAAAACAACACAAATGAGCCCTTGGTTCCAGTTTGTTGTGTTCATGTGGTTTGAGAAGAACAAAACAAATGCAACCAAAGGCTCTAAGTTCAGAGTAATCGGGAGGTTTATCGAAAAAGAGCTCAAATGGAAACTGGTTTTGAATTATAGCAGAAGGGACACAGTTTATTGTATAGATGGTTGTGAAGGCAATATCACCCCAAAAATGCTCAGGACGTGATGAAGAAATGAGGAGAGCACGAACTGTGTCAAAAATATGTCTATATTTGTGTTCAGATCGTCCATTTTGTTGGGATGTACTAAGACACGAGTGATCGAGTAACGTGTCATTTTTGCAAAGCAGGTTAAGAAAAGCACGATCCTTGTATTCCATTGCATTATCTGAGCAGAAAATTTTGATATTTCTAGAAAATTGTGTTTGAACCATAGAGAAAAACTCAGAATATATATGGAATAGTTCAGATTGATATTTCATAAGAAATAACCATGCATATCGAGAGTATTGGTCCATAAAGATAACAAAGTAATGACAACCACCCATCGAGGCCTAAGGAGAAGGCCCCCAAAATATTACAATGAATGATATCAGAGGGTGCAAGGAAAATAGACTGACTCTCTTTGAAAGATAGAGTTGGTTGTTTTGCAAGTTGGTAATGGATACATTTAAAGGACCCATGCTGAACTGAACCTAACTGGCTGCTAGAGATAAGGGATTTGAGTTGGCTAGATGAAGTGTGGTCCAAATGAACATGCCAAATTTGGGATAGTAAGAGAAACACTAGTTGTTGTGGAGATAAGTGATAGGTATAAATTACCTATATATTTCCAAACCGGTTTTGTTAGTTTTAGAGTAGTTTTATAGTTATTTTTATATGTTTTAATATGATTTTATTCTTTTTGTATTAAAACAGGTGCATAGGGTGAAAAGGTATGAAATCGGAGCATAAACGATCAATTCGTATTGAGAACGGTCAGAGAATGGTGAAAAAATTAGCAAAGAGGCAAATATCTGAATGAAGCCCACTGCCTAGGCATCCAGACCACCACCTAGGCGGTGAAGATACAGAGAAAACACATTTGGCTACTGACAGGCCACTACCTAAGCGGAAATTCCACTGCCTAGGCGGTGAAGAAGCAGAATGTTTGGAGCAGTCTCTCTGCCTAGGCGGAAACTCCACCGCCTAAGTCGAAATCTAGCAAATAGTTTTCCTCATCCACCGCCTTCTCCACTGCCATGGAAAACCTTAATTGACATACCCCACCGCCTAGGCAGTGGCCTTTGCACGGTGAGATATTTTTTTGAGATATTTTGAGCCCTATTTAAACCCTCCTCCTTTCTCCTCTTTGAGACCTAGGCCATAGGAGACCCCTTAGGTTTCCTATGATTTTGAGAGTACTTTAGGGTGTGCTCAACCAATTCTGAAGGAGAAGAACACATTGCAATAAGAGAGAACTGATCGTTGGACGGTTTTAGCGTCGAATCTTCAAACTACGGCTAAGTTCTTCCGTTTCTCTCTTTATTTTCTTATCTTTGGTAGATTGTTGAGCATGTTTAGCTCATTTTACATTGTATAAATGGTTAGGGCAATGAGATAAGCATGGATTGTAATAGGGATTAATGTATTCTTTATGAAAATATAGTTTTTGTTGAATTTGTGTTTCGTTTATAGTTGTTCCTTATAATTTCGATTGTGTTACTATGTTTTCTATGATTATATGCTAGTTTAGGTATATTGAGAATATGGGGTTTGACACTCGGGAGAGGTAACCCCGGATTCAGATTAGGGTAAACACAACACGACGTTCTAACTACCTGGGAGGGCGTTAGAACGTGTGCAATCGATGACGTTGGGGCAAGACTCACATGGCCTAGAGTCGTTAAGACATTGAGGGGGACCTCTTCGTTAACATGAATTCGTGTATTCCCTCGTTTTACACTCGGAAGAGGTGGCAGAGGAGTTTACGAACCGAGATTATCGGATACGCCGAATGCCGTTAACGTTAACTAAAACGAAACCAAACGCATTTAAGTAAATAAAGTTAATCCCTAGGCAATCTACTCCCCTAAAAAATCTCAATATAGTATTTATAGAATCATTAATTAAATTAGTAATTTAGTTTAGTATTAGTATTAATTAAATTCAATTTATAGTCACCTAGATAAAATTAGGTTATGACAAACATGGTACTTAATAGTAATCTCAACCAATCCCTGTGGATACGATACCCGACCGAAAGGTCCACTATACTAAAACTTGATTCGTACGCTTGCGGTGAAAGTGGCAACACTTAATTAGCGGCTACCAAGTTTTTGGCGCCATTGTCGGGGATTCGTTGTCATCAAATTCAGTTTTTGGCATTGCAACCAAGTATTTGGTAACGATTACTGGGAATTGGTTTGTTGTCAAATTCAGTTTTCGACAATCGCGAACAAGTATTTGGTAACGATTGCCGGGAATTGGTTTGTTGATTACTGTTGATATCGTGTGTAAATAACTTTATTTTAATTGAAGCATTTTTCAGTGTATATAATTTTTGTTTGTAGTTTTATTTTTGTTTCTTATGCAGAGTACTTGGCGATATTAGATCGACAGATATTGATACATTCCTTTCGACGAGATTCCAAGCCATTTTATGGTGCGTGGCCAAGCACATAATCCGGTGAGGCATGTCGTTGAAAGATTGAGCCAAACAAAGAAAAATCTTGCCAAGCTTGAGGGCATTTTGAATGTTGGGCCGAGGATATTAAACCAAGCGCTTCTTGGGAAGCAACTCAAGGTCACAAATAAATTAGATCCATCTCCATCGACTTGAAACGGAGGCGAGATCCTCTCGCCTCCCAAGTACGTGTTCTCAACCCCTGTCTTCATTATCATGCTATAAACTGTCATTGGGATCACTGATAGGGTTGTTGTGGTCATTTCCTATTTAAGTCGAGTGTGATGTGTAGTATTTTTATTTATGTTTTAGTTGTTATGTTTTATTATTTTCTGTGTATGCATGCTTGTTTAGGATTAGTTTGTTTAGAGTAGTTTTAGTTTTGTACTGAGTTTTGATGTTATCTGGCCTTTTACCTGATGATGAGTCTGTCCCCTGGTTGTTTATTTAGGTCAAGCGTAAAGCTCATTCATGTGTGTTCTGTATGCTTGACGTTTTATTTTAGTAAAAGTTATTATAGATCTTAAATGCACGAGCACGTAAACTCATTGTAGAATTATCTAATCGATTTGAGAATGATTATCCTTTAACCCAGTTCATGAGAATAGGGAATTTAGAACCTGATTTGGGAAAAATTCGAGGTGAAATCCTAGGCGAGGTGGTTTAGGAAATATGATTAAGGCATTCATTTTTGTCGCTTGAGCCTTTTAAGCTTACCTGGTTAAATCATTTTCCCTCATTACCCTGTCGAAACCTAAAATGCCAATTCAATTCTGAACACATGAACACATACCCTGGCCGATAGAAATTCTTTTCAAAACTATATCGCTGAACCAAAGGCACAATTTGAGTGAATCAAGTTAGCATTCGTTATGCTACTTGAAGTGAGCGGTTGGGTTAGGGTGAACTTTTCATTGGTTCGGTATTTGAGTACTCACTTGTATTCTTTTATTTGTCTTAACCACACCCATGAGATTGTATAATCAAATAAGTTTGGGGGTATGGTTAGAGTTGAAAGAAAAAAAAATACACTATGTAGATATAGTTGTATTCCTATTTTCTTTTAACAAGTGAGTACGTTGGTCTTTATTGTATTGTTCTGGGTTGTTTCAATAATATCTGTGGGGTCTCGAGTGTGTGAAAGCCAAGCATGTGCCTCGGGTATCGTCGCGTTAACAACGATTAACCTATTTTGTATTTTCAATATACCATTGGCCATTTTTTAAAACCGAACCAAGCCCTAATGATCTTTTTAAACCTCTGAGCCTACAATAGTAGATAATAGAACTTGGGCAGGTGTATGGATTCTCTATACCAAAAGGTTTCAGTCATGAATTATATTGAGGGATAATCTCATCTGATTGACGGATAGTTGTACATTTGAGTTTAAACATACACACACTATAGTAGGATCTATAATGGCGCTTACTATCATCGAGATATTGAAAATCTAGAACACCACATGGTGTGATTTATGCTTAAACCCGATAGGATTGGGAGTCGGTGAGGGATAATCTATTTGGGCGGTAGATGATACTCAAAACTTGCATATATTTGTTTTTAGTGTTTTTCGTTTTTAATTTCGTAATTAGTTTTTATATTTTCTCGTATTGTGTGGGTGTTTTGCTTGAGAACTAGCAAAATTCCGAGTATGGGGATACTTGATAGGTGTAAATTACCTATATATTTTCAAACTGGTTTTGTTAGTTTTAGAGTAGTTTTATAGTTATTTTTATATGTTTTAATATTTTTTTATTCTTTTTGTATTAAAACAGGTGCATGGGATGGAAAGGAATGAAATCGAAGTATAAACGATCAATTCGTATCGAGAACAGTCGGAGAAAGGTGAAAAAATGAGCAAGGAGGCAAATATCTGAATGAAGCCCACCGCCTAGGCATCCAGACCACTACCTAGGTGGTGAAGATGCAAAAAAAAACACATTTGGTTACTGACAGCCCACCGCCTAGGTGGTGAAGAGGCAGAATGTTTGGAGCAGTCCCTCGGCCTAGGCGAAAACTCCACCTCCTAGGCCGAAATCCAGCAAATAGTTTTCCTCATCCACTATCGCGGCAAACCTTAACCGACATACCCTACCGCCTAGGCGGAAATCCTACCGCCCAAGCGGTGGCCTCTGCACAGTGAGATATTTTTTTGAGATATTTTGAGCCCTATTTAAACCATCATCCTCCCTTTTCTTTGAGACCCCAGCCATAGGAGACCCCTTAAGGTTTCAATGATTTTGAGAGTGTTTCAGGGTGTGCTCAACTAATTCCGAAGGAGAAGAACGCATTGCAATAAGAAAGAAGCGATCGTTGGACAGTGTTAGCATCGAATCTTTAGATTACGACTAAGTTCTTCCATTTCTCTCTTTATTTTCTTATCTTTGGTAGATTGTTGAGCATGTTTAGCTCGTTTTACATTGTATAAACAGTTAGGGCGATGAGCTAAACATGGATTATAATAGGGATTAATGTATTATTTATGAAAATGTAGTTTTGGTTGAATTTGTGTTTCGTTTGTAGTTGTTCCTTGTAATTTCAATTGTGTTACATTGTTTTCTATGATTATATGCTAGTTTAGGTATATTGAGAATACAGGATTTAACACTCAGGAGAGGTAACCCCGGATTCGAACTAGGGTAAATACAACGCGACGTTCTAACGACCTGGGAGGGCGTTAGAACATGTGCAATCGATGACTTTGGGATAAGACTCATGCGGCCTAGAGTTATTAAGACATTGAGGGGGACCTCTTCGTTGACACGAAGTCACGTATTCCCTCATCTTACACTCGGAAGAGGTGGCAGATGAGTTTATGAACCAAGATTGTCGGATACGCCGAACGCTGTTAACGTTAACTAAAATGAAACCAAACACATTTAAGTAAATAAAGTTAATCTCTAGGCAATCTGCTCCCCAAAACAATCTCAATATAGTATTTATAGTATTGTTGATTAAATTAGTAATTTAGTTTAGTATTAGTATTAATTAAATTCAATTTATAGTCGCCTAGATAAAATTAGGTTATGACAAACACGGTACTCAATAGTAATCTCAACTAATCCATGTGAATACGATACCCGACCGAAAGGTCCACTATACTAAAACTTGATCCGTACGTTTGCGGTGAAAGTGAAAGCGCTTAATTAGCGGCCACCAATAAGGATGAGGATGA
The DNA here is from genome assembly GCA_016647705.1 of Eucommia ulmoides. Taxonomy (NCBI): domain Eukaryota; kingdom Viridiplantae; phylum Streptophyta; class Magnoliopsida; order Garryales; family Eucommiaceae; genus Eucommia; species Eucommia ulmoides. The sequence goes on along the minus strand of CM028332.1, from coordinate 69,033,500 downwards.
GGAAGAGGATACTGGCAGTGATGGTGAGGTTGCACAAGTTGATGAAGGGATATGTGGTTGTGATGGTAATGGAGTTAGAGATGGAAGGTAATAATTGGTAAATACAAATAGGCGTCCAACCTTATGACCAGTCCCAAAAGTTTTTTCTATCCGAGGATCCTGCACAAGACAATCACTATTAGAAAATACGACTTTAAATTATAATTCACAAAGTTGTCCAACAGACAATAGATTTAAGGTGAGTTTCGGAATCAAATACGTGTCAGGAACAGAAAGATGGGAAGTAGAAACCTGACCAGTATAAGTGACACGTATTTGAGAACCATCAGCAGTGTGAATACTAGGAATATTCATAGCGGAGAGTTTGATTGAAAAAATATCAGGATCAGATGTCATATGATTACAACAAACAGAATCAAAGAACCAAGAAGAGTTACCTCCAGCAAGTGAGAGAGCAGGGGAAAAATTTATACAATTTTTAGAGAAGATATGGAGCAAAAGTGAAGCTAAATCTGCAATAGACAGGGTAACAATAGTGGAGGAAGGATCCTAACCCTCTTTGGCATTGATAATGAGCGAAGAACCCACAGATATCGCTGTTGAACTAGAAAAACTATTGTTATGGATGGATTCAGAATACTAAAATTGTCTAGGAACCGGTCTATACTCGTGAATAACCAATTAAGAGCCCCTTGAACCGATCAAATCTTTGTGATAAACCAAATCAACAATAAAAAGAAAATGATACTGTATGATCCGAATTTGATGAAATGAAGATCACTGATAAATCCTTAATACAGAAATTGTTGAGGAATCGATATTGAATCTTTAATGACCGGGTGGAAAACGGGTGAACTGGTGCAGGGACCACATCGATATAACACAAAGTATATTTTGTGAGTCTCAAACCATAAAATAGAGGCTGAAAACAAAATCAGAACACCGAAAAAACCTAGGAACAGGTCCAAGTTTGCAAAAAATGGTCCAAAAAGGCCTAAACAAGCCCCAAGAAACTTACTCAGCTGAACCGGCGATGTGGCAGGGGCAGAGGAGTTGTCTGGACGCTGACGTGGCCGTCAACGCTGATATGGCAATAGTCAACGTTGATGTGGCAAGAGTCAACGCTTACGTGGCAATGAGGTAGTTGGAGTCACGTTGACGTGGCGATGACGTGACAGGAGACTAGGGCACTGATATGGCACTGAGGTGGCAGCTGACTGTTCAGAAATAAAACAGCGACGCCAATGGATCTGACGCGCCTCACTTTAGCCGTGCGTAAGGGCGCATGCAACGTCGGATGGGGATGATCTTTTGTTTGTTGGAATTGTCTCTTCCAGATAGTTCCAATGATATATTGTGTGATGGATTTGGATTTCTGGTTGAGGCGGTAGAGTTCAAAATCTGATACGGCGATGGGTGGTGGTACTGCGGGCTGTTAAAGGCGCGTGAAGGCATGTCGGATCTCCAGTAGCGGTGCTTTTGGTGGTGCTGTATTTGTCTCTGCAAGATGAAGATGGTGGCATGGTGATTGTTGATACCGAAGTAGGGATGAAGCCTACAATCGCAACGAAATTCTTGGGAAAATAAGGAAGGCAACGGCGGCAGAAACTTTAGGATTTCGAAAAAAATGTTTATGGAAAACAAGTTCAGAAAATACTTGCTTCGATACTATGTTAAAATAATTGAGAAGTGAGAGAATGAATCATGAATTGATATTATACGAAAAAGATACAAAGAATACAATGCTATACACAAGTATTTATAGGGAAAATTGGGGTTAGAATTTTGTCATAATGGGCCAAATGGGTTAAGCCCATTATTACATTAACATTTTAAAAATGAGAGGGGGTGTGTCCCTATAGGTTTTTAAATGACAAAGAGTGTCATTGAAATTTACCCAATATATTCTACACGCGCAATATTTTTTTTGGGAAATTTTTTTAGAGGTCGCAAAATTCCAAAAATAACTTTATAAGAATCATCCCATATGTAAAAAAAAAAAATCATTGTTGCAGGATTCCATATTATGTAGGGATGGTCATGGGCTTGGGGGCCCACCCAGCCCGAACGGCCCGGCCCTATTTTTTTAGGGCTTGGGCTTAGAGTTTAAGCCCACGGGCCGGGCCAGGGCTTAGGTATTAGGGCCGGATCAAAATTAAGGCCGGGCTTGGGCAAGATTAAAAAATTTTAGGCCCCGGCCCGGCCCGAAGGATATTTAAAAAAATAAAATATATATATATATATACACGTTACAATACAACCCTAATATTTGAAATATTATTTTTATTTAAAAATTGTAATTTTAATATTTCTTGTTGGTTTAGTTTGTTTGGAATATTGGTTTACCTTTAAAAATTGTAATTTTAATATTTCTTATTGGTTTGGTGTTGAATTTTTTGTATTTATTTTTGAAATTTAAAAAAAAAAAAAAATAGGACCGGGGGCCCGTGGGCTGGGCTTTGAGCTTAAAATTTTTTTATAAGACCAGGTTTGAGCATAAAATTAAGGTCCGATCACTGGACCGGGCCGGGCTAGAGCCCAATATTTTTTTGTAATACACTAGTCTAAGCCCAGTCCGAACCCGGCCCGGCCCATGACCATCCCTAATATTATGAGATGATATTTTGAGAGAATTTTCTTATTTTTTTTAGAAATTCAAAATTATTTCACACTGTAAAAATTATACCGATTTTCATATAATATGGTGAAGTTAAACTTCTAAGATAATTATTAAAAGAGGATGGTGTAAAACCCTCGTTCTATGACAATTTCACATGAAAAAGAACTCCAATTCTTTCATGTGCATAGACAAATTTTCAATTTTTTTCCAAATAACTTTTTATTTGTTTTTATTAATCATAGTTCACAAGTAATATGTACCTAAACAACCCTAAAAGAAAAAGAAAAAAAAATACAAGAAAAACATTTTTGCATAAATACTAACACTTGATCTACATCACGTCATGGGTTGATGCCTCGTACTATAATCAATTTGATATCGACAATTTCAAATATTTATTAAGATTGTGTCTGTCAGATCAACACAACCTTAAAACTGACAGTATTTTTAAATTTTAATTTTCCAATTAATTCAAATGTGTCAATTTACTAGATATTATTACTGTTTATAGACACCAACATAATGTGGTTCAAGCGACAAAATACACTTAAATTAAAGTGATTGAGGGGTCTCTGCAAAATCAAGAGTTTGAATTTGCAGAAAAGTAATTGTTGCCTGGTGTGGGGATACATAGTGAGAAAACAAAAAAAAAAAAAAAAAAAAAAAAAAGGTTTATAGACAAAATTTAGGGGTTGAAAGAAAAAGAAGATAGAGTAGTTTCCTCCTCAATTATTCTTAGTATGTGGTGAACTCCACCTGCTATTTCGTCTGCTGATTTGAATTGGCATGCTTCCTCCACCTGCACCAAAATCAATTTTAATTTTCTGACTTTTTAAAAAAAAAAAATTAAATATTTTCTGAATTTCTAAAATTACAAGTCAAGATTGCAATATTTTACAAATTGACATAAATTAAACACAAATATAAAATTTCGCTGTCACACAGTATAATTAAAGAATTAAAGCGGTATAATTAAAGAATTAAAGCGTAAAATATAAGTTTATAAAATTATAAATTATACTGCACATCTATACTTTAAAGGTGAAAAGTGAATTTTAATCGACATAAACCACAAAACATTGAGCTTTTTTCACTTTGAAGCTTCAGAGAAATTCACTTTATTTCTTCTCCTTTCAATTTGAATATGTTAGATTTTGAAATATCTAAATCGTGTCAAGTCAGTCATTCCTTTTTTTTTATAACGAAATTTACTGACGTCGGTGATTTTGTGTCTGATATGTGGTTGATTTCTATATAAAAAAAATAACGGAGTTATTGATTTGAACTAATTTAATACAATTTAAATACTTCAGGATTTAAAATTTCAAAGGTGCATAGTGTAAAAACCTCCAAAACATTTGACATACCTTGGCACTAATGGAGTAAAGGACCAAGGGGTCTAAGGTTGTGACATTGAGGTGAAGTACGGAGAGTTGAAGTGCCTGAAAACCGGCAACCACCTTCGACAGCTGCCGGAGCCGCCTTCTCGTTAGGATTCGGACATTTGCATGTGTTTCGATTAGGGTAACCTCAATTTCTGCTGCTTCTGCCTCTTTCTTCGACGTGAATTTTACAGGAAACTGAGAGGATTCAAATTGAGGGTATGCAAAAATTTGCTGCAAAATGGGTGTGTCAGCTGCAGTGGTGGTGGTTTGGCGGTGGCGGCCACCGTGTAGTAGTAGGAATTTTTGGGCTTCAAGGGATTGAAGAAGGTATTCAAGTTCCTTCACAAATTGTATTGCACCACCAACTACGGAGGCTTGGTCACCCTGCAAAATGCAACATCTTTAAATTATTATTATTAATAATAATTTAATATAATTCAAGGGTTTTATGTTTATTTTAAAAACAATAATAAAAATATTATTACAAAAATCAAAATTAAAGCAATGATGATTTATAGTGCATGAGAATCAATTTGTTAAAAATAAAGATATTTAATCTTATTTAATTCTAGGTTTTAATATACATATATATATACACACACACACACACACAAACCCTTTGGACATAAGATTCCGGCATGAGGGAGCGCAAGACGGCGAGGTGCTCGTTCATCTGTTTCCGGCGGTTCCTCTCCACCGCAATGTGCGTCATCCTCTGCGTCTCCGCCGCCTCCTTGTTTTCGCAAACTTTCGCCGTTCTCTTCCTCTTCCTCCGCCCTTGTGCCGCAAAATTCTGCCTCCCCTCCGCCACCTCTGTCCCGGCCGGCCTCGACCGCCGTGTTAAGGAGGAACGACCTTCGGAGGCGCCTCCGCATTCTTGACGGCTGGGAAAATTTTCCGACAAGAAAGCGGGTTCCGGAGAGGCGTCACAGCCGTGTGGGGTGGCGGAGATGGTGTCGTAGATGATGAAGCTGAAGAGTTCACTATTAGAGAGTGCTTCCATAGCCGTTTCTCTGCATATATCTCTAAATTCACCTTCAAGTATAGAGGGCTTTTTATGGTATAAGTAATAGATAATTTTCGTTTACGTCCCTCAAATTTAAACTCTATTGCATTTGCGGTCAAAACATTTCAGTTCAATGCCACATTGTATTCTAAAGTTTGAATCTTGTAGGCGACGAGGTTCAATTGGCTAAATTCATCAAATTATCACCTAAAGTTGCTGAAATCTTATAAACATTTCACTTAATATTGTCAAATTTTACAAATATATCTTATTAAAACTGTCATTCTTCAAGAAAAAACCTGATTAGTAATAATATCTCTTTCGCCCGTTTGGTAAGGGGAGGTGTCTATTTTCTTGTCATCCAGAGTTCAATTCTTCTAGGAGCACTTTGGAAATTAAATATCGAATATAATTTTAAATACATCAGGCCAATGTGGGGGAGTGTGTTCTTAAGATCGCTTAGTAAAGTGATTAGTCAAGGTTTGCGTAAACTGATCTAGACACATCTTATTATAAAACTAAATTAAACAAAAGCTTCTAACAATCTAGAACAAATTACAAATATCGATTATTTTGTGGGTTGAAATGCAATTTAAGAGAGGATGGTGATATTTAACATTTTATTTTTACTTTTTATTCATGTAGGAGAAGGAATTGTTGTTCTCTCACGTGGACTCATATCCTTCGTTTTGTGTTCTTACCCTTATCTTCCACTCACTCTTATCCATTAGACATAACAATATTTTTAAGAGTTTATATCTAAAAAAATCCTGTCATTTAGACAAATATTAAAATTATCCTTTATAATTTATATAGCATCAGAGATAATTTTTTATAATATTTTTTTATTCTTTTTAATTTTATTTTTATTTTTATTTTTAATCTTGTTTTTTGTACCATATTATTTATCTATTTACTCTATATGGTGTTTATAGAAAAAAATAAAAAATTAGAAAATAAAGAACACAAATTTAAAAAAAAAAAAATTGCTTTTATCTATCAAAACCCTTTTCTTTTCTTTTTTTTTGTATTTTATTTTCTGGATTTTTATTTTTTATTTACTAAAAATAAATATAAAATAAAAGTAACAAATTTTAAAAATAAAAAATAAAAATAAGAGAAATATAAAGAGTAAAACATAAAAAAATATGAAATGAGCAATAAAAAAATATTATGTTTGTAAAGATAATTTTTTTTTTTTTCACAAAATGTGATAAAAGGTGTCTTAAATAACTAAACTACAAAGATAAAAAAAAAATCTTAAATACTATGAAAATTACAGGAAATGTTCTTGACATTTATCGAAATGAATTTTATCTAATTTTTAACTCAAAAATCCAAATTTGAATAATAATTAAAATAAAAAATAATACTTTTGTATATTATCATTTTCAATATATTATTCTTGGATCATAATTGATTATTTGTATTGTTTACATATTTACACTAACATAATTAACAGTGAATCCTAATGAGGGTACAGCAAAATTAACAGTGAAAGAGAGGGCTCAAATGAAAATTATATAAACATTAAGGGTGAAACATGTAATTAATTCACCCTAGTTTCGTTTTGGAAAGCAGACTGAATACTGTTCTCTCACGTGCACCCCTAACCCTAACCCTTTTAGCGTCCTTTGTACCCGCGACACTCTCTCTCTCACACACACTCTCTCTCTAACTGCATTTTTTCTTATTTTCTCTCTCAGACAGACAGACTCGTACCAAGATTTCCTCCGTCTCTCTCTCTCTCTCTCTCACACTGTTACACTTTAGTTAACGTTTGTCGTTTGGATTTTTTTTATTTTTTATTTTAACTTCTATCTTTATTCTAAAAAGAAAAAAAGAACAATAGTAGAATATCGCTCTATCTTTTAACTTCTATTTTTATTGTTGTTCTCGCTTTTGAATTTTGAGATTAATATATAAATATGTTTTTGTTTTTAAAATTTTGAGAATAATTTAAGATTATTTTTTGAATTTTTTAAGAATAAAAAATACAAAAAGTTATTGAATTTTATTTACTCTCACAAAACTATTTTCATTTATCCCTGACCACCATTATACTAGTCATCACCACCCGCCAGCCACCATATATTTAAAAGAAAAAAAGAACAAATGTTACAATCCAAACATGTTTTTTGTTTCTATTCTCATGAATTCAAATACTACAATAATTGTAACCAAAATATGTTTCTATTTCTTTAAGTATACCAAAATATGTTTCTATTTCTGCCATACTATAAAACATAATTCTCTAGTGTATTTAAAGTAAAAACACTAACTAAACGCAACCTTAGCGTACTCTCATAAACAAAAATTGATTTTCTCTCTCACGCACTAGTTTTCCTCTCTCTCATACTCACACACAGTAGTTTCCCTCTCTCTCACACACACACAGTAGTTTCCCCCTCTCTCTAAGACACACATACTAGATTTCCACCCTTCTCCAGCTCTCCATCTTGTTTTATTTAATTATTCGATTACTTTCGTTCCCAATTTCGACACAGAAGCTGACAAAAAAAGAGGAAAAAACAATGGGGGCAGTCAGTGTGTCCCAGTGGTAGGGGACCCAAAATCTTGCATAAAAACAACATAACAAGCTGTGCAAAAGCTACTCTTCACGATCCTTTTTTTTTTTTTTTCCTTAATGGAAAAAATGGGGGATTTCCCCAAAAATACGTGTCTGTTCTCACCGCTCAATCATGAACCCTAGTTATTCTCAGTGTGTGCATATATAGTATACATTGTGGGTCCTCCTACTACAGGGTATTTCCATTTTATTATTATTCTCGTGTTATGTAATAAGACAAGAATACTTACTCAAATCACTAAATACAGTTAAAGAAATTACTCCTCTCTTGATGCCATGTGATTTTATATTTGAACCTCCTAATAAATTATTAAAAGCAAGTAATTTGTTAGCCTAAAAGACTACCAAGATAGTGTAAATTGGACAGTTTAAATTAAATTTAAATTTTAGTGACATTTTCAAATTTTATCCGATATTTTAATAACGTAGATTGTCATTATTGGAAATGATATAAAGCATGCACATAAATGCACAACCATAAAGAGAAGGGATCAAGACAACAACACACAATATTTTATTGTAGTTTGGCAAATTACATTTGCCTATGTCTATTCCCCCGAGCTTTGATATGGAATTCAGTCCATTAAATTTCTGTTCATTTTCTCAGGTGATAATCGAATCCCTTATACCTTGTTTGAGTGTATATTACCTTTACATTCAAACAAACACTCCCACTTGAACTAATTATACTTAAGTTCAAGTTATACTTCCTCATAAATTAAATATATTTTTTCTCATAAGAACTTCTACCAACACTTACAAAATCAATCAATTCTCAACTCCACTAAGTATGAGTGTGTCTAGGTTTGCAATTAAATATTTAAATATGACAGAATTCAAGAGCAATAGAATTAGGGTAAAATTTGCCTATTTTGGTATGGATAATAGAATTTGGGATCATACAATAAGTATGTGGAGCCTATCATGTATTAGTGTCCTGGATAAGTGTTTCAATTATCGTAGCAAGCCTTTTGTTGTAAAAGCTAAAGCTAACATTGTTTGGAGAATCAAAGGAAAAAAGAGCTCGACTTTAACTGGTGAGGAGTGCAAAGTTGTTGTAACTGTAGGGATTATTGGGAAGGAACTTGAATACCTAGTTCATAACCTTCCAAGAGTCCAACAACAATGGTGATTTAAATCTTCCGAAGGAGGTAGGATATAAGAGTATCAATCATATATCTATAGTATACCAAAGAAAGACTTCATTGTCTAAAGGATTAAAACTAAAGAATATCTCAACTATTATTCTAAGATAAAATTCAAAGGGTAAGGAAAGAAGAATTCAGCGGGTCCTATGAATTATAATAATCGCATTCAAAAAAATTATTTTCTGAGCAAAAGATTAGTATTTGTTCAAAAATTGTTTTTCAGAGAATAGTTAAAGTGATAGAGATTGGCAGAAGGTTAGGACTTCACATGAAGCTCAAAGATTTGGAGTTGAAAGAGAGAGTTTCTGAATTGATCTATAGGGAATGGGAAGGCATGAAGTAATTTTATACTCTTTTAATTTGTCGATTGGTATTGCGTTGCGGTTATTTTGATTGAGGTTTAATTAAGTGTTTCTGTTTTTATTGATTTTTTCATACATAGTTTTCTGCATATTAGGAGTGTTGTTGCTTTCATGTGGGGTGTGGTTTGATTTGGTTGATGTTTTGGAAATTATTTGGCCGAAGTTTGTAGTGCTTAAGATCACATGAGCTACCTCCAATGGATAAGGTGTTGGAGGTGGAGGAGACATGTACTTTTTTTTGGGTGGTCATGGAGGAGGAATTTTTGATAGTCATGTTGTTTTGGAGATGTTTTGGTAGCCGTTCAAGGTGGGCAGTTGGAAGCGAGTTTGGTCCTGAATGAAGACGATTGATTAATGGTCATCATTGGAATTTACAGTGAGACAACTAGGAGATTTTATACCTAAAAAATGGGAGTAAGGTAGTGTAGATGAAGAATATTTTGATCCCTCACCAGAAGGTGTTTCCTAATTGTTCTGAGCAAATAGAGAATTGGGCCATTTGCTTAGGCTCATGCCCTTTTTTGGTGTTGATTGTGTTTTGATAGAGAGGGTCTTACGAGCTACATCCCAAATTTCGGCATGCTATAAGGGAGACCCTCCACTTATTATTAATAATATATTTTGGCGTATCGAGAAAAAATTTCAAATAATCAATTTAGACCATGCAAGTTCAAACACAATAATAAAGTAGTCAACAAAAATGATATATGGTTTAAGTAAGATTAATGCTTAACAATTATTCAAACTCAAACAATATTTCTCAATTCAAAATATGAGTTTTTCAAGAAAAAGATTGATTAAAGATATCATTCATATAGTTGTAGTGCGAAAATCTTCAAATTGTTCTTCCAACTCATCAAATCTTTGGAAGATCATTTGCTCAAAGTTTAATTCTCTCTCATATTCTCCTTGTTGCTCTCCTAATCTCTCAACTTCGTCACCATCACTTTTTCTTGTCCAATAGTTGTACATATATTCGATACCCACTATTGCCACAACCACAATATTCAACCTAGTGTTGTGAACAATTGAAGTACTGCTCTCATCATCCATAAGAACTTAAAATGTTTCGAGAAGACTGTAATCAAATCACCATAAGAAAGAACACGGACTTTGACATTGAGTTGGTATTGAATGTGTTCAACAATAAGAGTGGAGAGGTCAACACGAACATTATTGATAATAAGATAAGTATAAAAATCAATTACTATGGAATGATTATCATCAAGGGAAAAAAAAAAAAAAAAATATGAGATAATTGAATGGTGAAGCCTATATAATAAAAAAAAAAAAAATTCTTCGTACTATTTTTAACATCCACCCAAAAAAAGTCTTAGTTCCAGAGAGAGAGAAATTAACCTGTGATGGAGCCAATAAGCATTGTTTTGAGGAAAAATATCTCCTCGAGAAACATGAAAAGTGAGGCTAAAGTGTCTTTTGTGAATTCAATGTTAACACAATTGACATACAAAAAGTAGGTATCATTGATTTGATGAAAATTAGTAGAGAATATACACAATAGACATAATGAGATTTTGAAATACTTAAAAAATTTCCCATCCAAAGTTTCATAAATGAGGATGAAGATCAATTCCTTTTACAACCTCTCATTTTTCCCTTACTAGAACCCTATCTCGAGAGTTTTTTAGAGACATGCTTTTTACCCATTTTAGACAAGAAAAAGACATTCAGATATAGAATTGAAAAAAACACAAATGAAACCTAGGCAGCGATCCCCATAAGTTTAATGGATTCAATAAATTGAAGAAATAGACTATGAATCTCTATAGATTTGAAACGACCTACAAGATATGAAAGGAAACTATCAAAGAAAAACAATTATAAACGTTTGTCTTTTTACTACGTCTAGGTTCAATTTCATCCTCTTGGAAATTACTAAATATAGTATTACTAATTCTCTTTAAAGATCTCAACTCAACCGAAATCTTACAAGAAAAAATATTCTCAAAGAATGATGTAATTCTCAATTCGATAATCATGTTTTCATGCATATTTTAAATTTCTGATTTATGAATTAAAAATTGATATCCACTACTATTTTGCGCATATCCAGTGAAACACAATCAATATTTTTTGTCCTATTTTAATTTACTTAGGATGAAGAATAAGAACTTTTGCATGACGCCCCCACACTTTTAAGTATGAATATGTAGGATTTTCACCTTTCTACAATTCAAAAAGGGTCTTATTTAATTTATTATGAGGTAATTTATTTAAAACAAAATTTGTTGTTAAAACAGTTTCTCCCCATAAGTTTTGAGGCAAACCAGAACTTATTGACAAAGAATTCATCATTTCTTTCAAAATTTTGTTCTTTCTCTCAGTAATTCAATTTTGTTGAGATGAATAAGGTATTGTAGTTTAGTGAATTATTCCATATTGTGCAATGACTCACCAAAGCTGAAGCATATTCTCCATCTCTATCACTACACAGTACTAAATCTTTTGCCTAAGTTAATTTTCAACTTCAGTCTTATAATGCACAAGTATGTCTAATACTTCATCTTTACCTCTTAAAAGATAAACATAATAGTATCTCATACAATCACCAATAAAAGTAACAAGTTGCTTTACCACTAGTTTGTACAATTTTTAAATCACAAATATCTGTGTGCACTAAGTTGAGAAGTTCTTTTTTTATTCAATTGAATGAAAAGAAGTTTGAGTCAACTTTGACTCCACTTAAGTCTCACATTTGTGACTTATATTATTTTGATATTTAGGAATTAAATTCATATTAATTAATTTACGGAAAGTATCATAATTAACATGTCCCGAACGACCATGCCACACAACTAAAGACTTAATTATATAACCAGAAGAAGTACTAGATTTATTATTATTATTATTATTATTATTATTATTATTATTATTATTTGGAATTACAATTATAACATTAAGTTTGAAAAAACCTTCATTCATATAACTTTTTTCAATATACATACCATTCTTAGTAAGCACAAATTTACCAGACTCAAAAACTAGCATGAATCTCTCTTATTAGCAACGATTTAAAAATTAGATTCTTACATATATCCGATACATGCAATACATCATTCAAATTAAGTTCCTTGCCAAAGGCCATCTTTCACACGACATTTTCTTGTCCTTCAACCTTAGAAGTTGAAGAATTCCCCATATAAATCTTATCCCCAGGTATCACTAGTTGATAAACAATGAATTTCTTCTTATCTGAGCCTGGTTACTAGGCTTTTTGCCCTTAGCTATTATAACTTTCTTGGGATAATCTTGAGCATGGTGTCCCTACTTGCCACAAGTATAAAAAATTCTCTTGAACTTTTTGTTCACAACTCCTTTGATTGAGCTTGATTCAAATTGCCTCATCTTCTAAAAGATTTTGAGAGTTTCTATGACATGGACTTTTGACATCAAAGAATGACGACTCACATTTATATGAAATTCGATGCTCTTATTCGATTCTCAGTTTCAAAATAAGGTCTTTAAGAGTTATCTCCTTTCGTTTGTGCTTGAGGTAATTCTTGAAGTCATCCTATGATAATGACAACTTCTAAATCATAGCCTCCACTTGAAATGATTCACTAAGAGTCATTCAATCTGCATAATATCATGCAGTAGAACTTGAAGCTCTCTAGTCTGACTGATGACTATTCTTACGTCCACCATTTTGTAGTCTAGAAGTCTTTCGACTACAAATTTATTAGTCCCAATTAGGGCTAGTCATGGGCCGGGGGCCCTCCCAACCCTATACACTTTTTTTAGGGTGCATGTTTTAGTTTTGAGCCCACGGGCAAGGCTAAAGGCTAAAAACTTAGGCCCGCTTAATTTTAGGGTCGAGCTTGGGCACAACCATTTTATTTTAGGGCCATCTCGGCCTGGACCATTTATTAATTAATTAATTAATATATATATATATATATATGTGTGTGTGTGTGTGTGTGTGTGTGTGTGTGTGTGTGTGTGTGTATAATTATAAGTTCTAACTCTAATATTGAAATATGGGCATATTCATTTTATTTGGGTATGGATGGATGTATTTTTTTTTTTAGTGTGGAATGTGGATTAATATACTTTATAATTTTTATTTGTATTTTAATGTTAATTTTTTTAAATTATAAAAAAAAAAAAATATAGAGCCGAGCTTGGGTTTAAATTTTTTTGGTAGGGCCGAGCTTAGGCAAAATATTAGAGCCTGACAATAGGCCGTGCCGGGCTAAGGCCTAACATTTTTTCGTAATACCCTATGCAAAGCACAGTCCTGCCTGACCTATGACAAGCCCTAGTCCTAATGGCTTCAATCTGGTACTTTTTTTCTAGGAACTGCCACAGTTCTTTAGCTGTCAAGAATGGGTAATATACATTGTGGTGTATATTACTTGGTCCATTCAGAATGTAATTATTGCATAGGAAATCAAAGTGTTTTTATGCATCCACTGCGTGTACAGTCTGTGTGTCAGACTTAGCACTATAAGTGAGCTAAGACGAGTAATAAATGTGCATGCTTGTTTATTTAGTTTAAAATTTGAACGAGCCGAGATCAGAAGTGATTGTTCAAACTCGGCTCGCATAAAAATACCTAAGCTCGAGCTCAATAGCTAGTTAAAACCAAACAAACTCGAGCTTGAATAGCTCGTTAACAAAAACAATTTTGAGCTAAATCTCGAAAATCCATTAAAGGTCGTCAACATCATTCGAGCTCGCTTTGCCTATTTATTATAAATCCAAAACACATGGAAAATGGCACAAAATAAACTTAAAAAAACCAAAACAAATTCAATTTTGCATAGATTATAATAAAGATCACACAATACAAACATATAATAGAACACAACAAAAATATTACATATTAAAGAGATGTCCATTTGACAAAGTTCTTAATACAAATCACAAAAATAAAAACTATTAATATCAACCCACAAACAAAGTATTGTCTACAAGGTTCTCATCATCCTTTGAGATTCATGAAATCAGTCCAAATTTGTCCACAACACAATCATTACCAAATAAAAGAAAAATGCACAAATAAATATGACCACATATCGAGATAAGAGAAAATACCACAACCTTATTAAGGTATCAAGAACTCTTGTACCCAGGTTTTTCATCCTTAAAAAACACAAAGAAAAATAATAATTTATATTTAATAAAAATATTACTATGTAATATCATAAAATTGTAAATAGTATTTACACTTACTTTAGATTTTCTTTTGCCTCCATGGATCACATGCATCCAATCAGAAGCAAAAAGTAACATTTTCACAATATCTACAGATAAAGATGCATGAAATTAATCAATACTCTACCTTTGGGAATAAATGTAGATTATGACGTTACTATAGTAATAGGAATGGCTAATATATCACCCGCCAACTTAGATGATACACGAAACTTGAGGTCATTAACTTTCCACCACTCTAAGGCGTCTAATTTGGTAGTACGACCTTCTTCACAAATGTAAACATCATCTTCTAGGTATATGTCCAAATCAGATTTTACCTGTTGAACATTGTCGGCTTTTCAAATAAAAGAGTCCTGCTAATTTCAATTTCAAACTCATGTAGATCATTTTATATAATCTCTAGTATCGGATTAAGAGGCTCAATACGCCATTTAGTTTCATTACCTCTAGCATCGAGTACATTTACTTCAACAAAAAGGAAATGATTGATTGAAGAGCCATAGCTAGCAGGGGCACTCATAGTCACGTTCATGAGCTCAAGTTTAACAGTAGAAGCGCTTTATTCTGATTTGATAGCCCAGCCAACGAATTCTGTGGAAACATGACTGCAGGTGAGCTGAATCTGCCCAGGCTTACCTGAACCCATTGTAGTGATGGAATATTGAAGACGTGTAGCTAGGTGAAAAGGAAGGCAAGCCCCTACTTTCTCAAGATTGCTCACGGATGAAGTATTCATAGGCCGATAAATTTTACAAAGCATCACAAACCATTTTGATATTTATCTCTGCTTCTCTCCCCAAATATATTTTAGGAAAGCAAAACTCAACAAACTTCATTTTATACCTGGGTATAATAACACTTCTATTGAGGTCAACAAGTTACAATCACCCCAATGTTTTTCAAATTTCTCTTCCTTAGATAACACCATTGCCCTCTTAAAACCACAATCATCAACAATTTTTTTCATTCAATATTTTTTATCCTCCATACATTAGGAAAAAATAAATTAAAATTTTGGATAATCATTTCCTGATATGATGTTGGTGATTTTATTAAAAATACCTAAAAATTGACGTAATTAGTCCACTTTCACCCAATCTTCATTAGTAGGTACTTAAGAAAATATAGGATCTCAATCTTGATATCAATGAAAAATTTCTTCAAATTCCAATGCAGTAGCTAACATGAAGATCCATTTCATCTAGTTGGGCAATCCAATATCAATTTTTATAAAGGCAATAGTATTTTTTTCACTATTTCACTAAACTTTATAAGGCGGGCTTCAAAATGTGTCAAATACTTTACCGCTTCCCTCACTCACTTGATAATATAACCAATTTTTTTCAACCCATGTTGGGCTAAAATATTGAGTATATGTGCACAACAACATACAAGAAAAAACGTGCCACCAAAATATAAATTCTTTCTTAATGCAAAGTTTGCTTTCAAAACCTAAACTGCAGAATCATTATATGAAGAATTATCCATTGTTACAATACACATTTTATTTTTAATTCCCCATTCTACTAGACAATTGTGAAGAGCATCGACAATGATAACCCTAGTGTGGGGAAGAGAAATGTTACAAAAACTTCGTACATGTTTTTGTAATTTCTAGTTGACATCTATAAAATGACAAATAACAACCATATATTTTACCCTTTGTCCTGAATCTTTCCACAAATCAGTCGTAACACTAACCTTATTAGCATTTGTCAAAAATATGTTTAACTTTCTTTTCTCAATCTCATAAGTAGACTTGCAATTATTCTTAACCCTTTAGCGTGATATCTTTTCCCAAAATGGTGTGCACGTTCTCATGAATTTATTAAACACAATATGCTCCATATGCGAAAAAGGATATTCATGAAAAAAATACCATATATGATGCAAGTTCACTTATTTTAGCACGATTATATTTAAAAGTAGCAAGAGAAGTTGCAACATCGCTTTCACTAAATGTTAAATTACTTTGAGTCATACCTCCAAATGTAATATTTTTTTGCAAATACGATTGAGGGACAGATAAAACAAATTTGCAAAAATTACACCTCGTTTTTTTTTTATCCCCTTCATATGTGAATGCTTCCATATCCTCCCAAGCTTTAAAAGTCATCTTCCTAGGCTTCCTCTTATATGCATTTTTCTAAAGATCTTCCACCTCAATTTTGTCATGATCATTGTCTCCCAAATCATTTTCATTATCCACTCAGTTTTAGACATCTTCTTCATCATGAAGGATAACTGAAAATGATACTGAATCTTCAAATAACATACCTCTTCAAGGAAAAAAGTATGAATCATAATAAGCAATAATACTAAAAAAATCCGTATATTTAATCTTTGGTAAAACTATATATCTAATCTCTGAGCTTTTATGTAATCTATATGTGTAGTCATGGACAAAAAGCAGTTATCAAGACAAATCATGGTCAGAACCAATTTCCAAGATTTTTGCAAAAGCTTGAGAATTTGAAGAGAGAGGAAGAGAGAGAACCAGCCTACCAAATCTATTTGTGTGTGAAAGACGTTCATCGGTGGGAGTACCATATTTGTTTGTGCCTTTATGCAGGAAAGAAGGCAAAGAACAGCGTTGGTGTTAGGGTTCGGTGTAGCAAAGGCAAAGATGGTTTTAGCTAGAGGAATTGAAGACTGAACAGTGTGAGCAAGTTCTGCGATAGCCAACGAGAGGAATTAACGGCATGTTTGATTGAACGGAATGGAATGAGGGTGGAATGGAATGGAAGAAGTAATGGAATGAGAGAAGGAAATTCATTCTCTTGTTTGGTTGATATGGAATGAAAGAAAGAATGAAATAGTGAAATATAGTAAAATTTCCATTTTGCCCTTATAAAATTATTATTCCATTCTCTTCTTGGTTGGTTATAATAAAATTTTATTATATTTCACCATTCTATTCCTTTTCTCATTTTATTATATTTCACTATTCAACTCAATTTTAAGTTTTTATTCTCAATTTTTCAGTTTTTGTTCTCAATTTTCAGTTTCTATTTTTTAATTTCTATTTTTGTTCTTAATTTTCAGTTTCCTTTTTCAATTTTTCGTTCTCTAATTTTCTATTTTTTGTTCTCAATTTTCAGTTTATGTTTTCAATTTTTTGTTTTTGTTCTCAATTTTCTGTTTTTATTCTCAATTTTCGGTTTCCGTTCTCAATTTTTCATTATCTAATTTTATGTTTTTGTTCTCAATTTTCTGTTTCTATTATCTAATTTTATGTTTTTGTTCTCAATTTTTAGTTTTCGTTCTCAATTTTCCGTTATCTAATTTTATATTTTTGTTCTCAATTTTCAGTTTATGTTCTCAATTTTCTATTTATGTTCTCTAATTTTATGTTTTTGTTCTCAATTTTTAGTTTATGTTTTCAATTTCCTATTCTCTAATTTTCTGTTTTTGTTCTCAATTTTCAGTTTATGTTCTCAATTTTCTGTTTCTATTCTCAATTTTCAGTTTCTGTTCTCAATTTTCTAGTTATGTTCTCAATTTTCTATTTCTATTCCCAATTTTCTGTTCTCTAATTTCAATTTATGTTCTCTAATTTTTGTTTTTATTCTCAATTTTCAAGGGCTTAATTACAAGGATTATCATATAATTTAAGATATTGATTCCATTGTATTGGAATCCCATTCCACCACATCTCAAATGGAATCCCATTCCATCCAATTTTATTCCAATATAATCATAAAAGTGATTTCATTGGAGAACCAAACAACGGAATAGGAATCGAGGGCGGAATGCGATTCGATTCCGCCCTCGATTTCATCCAACCAAACATGCCGTAAAGGGCGGTTGTCAATGTTAAGGCTAGGTATAGCAAAGGCAAAGATTACGTCTGTAAGAAGAATTAAAGAATGAAGATTCGGAGGGAGTTGAGCGACGACTGGCGAGAGGATTTGAAGGGTCATGGGCGTTAGGGTTAGGGGTAACGATGTGAGTTGAGCAGCAAGAGAATGTAAGCAGACTGCAGAGGGAGGAACTAGAGATGAAGGCTGAAGTGAAGAACTGAAAGGTTGAACGACATTTGGAATTTGGAAAATGAGAATTGCAGAGAAATGTGTATGTATATTTCATAAAATAATTTTATTGTTCGTGAACATAAATATCAGTTGGCAAACAAACTCGACTCATTTTGTTTTTCTTTTGGAACAAAAACGAGTTGCTTGCGAACAACACTCAACTCGACTTGTTTATTAAACAAACATTTTTGAAACTCTAGCTCGGCTCGTTTATTTTATTAAAAAAAATCGAATGATCTTTTTTCGATATGAGCTTGAGCTTTCATAAACAACTTGGTTCGTTTACAACTCTAATCAGGCTCAGACTGTTTAGTCATGGCAGGAGCATTCTTACGAAGGAACCTTGTCAGATTCAATATTGTCATATAAAACAATATCTTCTGCTACCATGTCTTGAAGAAGCTTCCGTCAAACCTCTCTGACTTTCCTCCATGAGGAGTAAGCATGGGATGTGCCACAGGCGTAGTCACCGCTGGTGGTGTGACATTTTGATTTCTAGCAGCATTGACATCATTAGAGGAATGAATTTTTTCTATGAAAGAAATCAATAAATATATAAGAATTCTATAGCAGGATTGATTTTAAACGAAAACCAGAATTGTATATGTATATAAATCTACTTTAAGATTGTTAGATTAGTGATTCAATAATAAATTAAATAATTAATTATAAAGAAAAAAAATGAGAAATGAAAATAAAACAAATCATCGTCATAGTTACCGATTTTAGATTAACAAATTACAACATAAAATGACATAATTGAAATTTGTATTATAGTATATTGATGAAATACATAATGTAAAATAAGAAGACACTTAATCTATTACCAAATAGAAACTAAAACAAAATACTACAAAGAAGGAAAGTGCGGCAATCGTTTGACAATTTCTCCTTAAAATAAATTTTGGCCCTGATACGGTACTTACGGATTTAATTGAGCATCTCCCTCTTAGAATACAATGATTAGCAGCTACTGGTACCAGCGTTGCAAACCAAAAGCTCAACAAACAGAAAATGTTGAATCTCTCTTACTCCTAAGAACAATAAACTTTTGTTGAAAAACAATGCAAACTTAAGATTGGACGTTTATATGCTGAGGAATGTCTACCAATTTATAGGGAATCAAACTAAAATTGAAGTAATGAAGAGACCAACTCTATAACTCTCGAATTAAGAACCATGAATTAATTTTGTAACTCATACTAGTACACACTTGAACAACCTCCAAATTTTGTAACTTACTGCAATTAAGAACTCGAACCGTTAGGCTCTATTTGGGATTAATCTAATTTTCAAATTTCATCTAAAAGGATACCAAGACCAAGCCAAACATTCCCTAAGGCCTGAAGCCCAAACCCAAGACAAGGCTTGAGTCCGAGCCTAAGCCTGGGTGGTCGGTCGATTGGCGGCAATAGCACGTGCATATGGCTTTATTTATATTATAGCCATTAGCCTATTTTTTGTCCATATTAATTCAACGCCCTAGGATGCTTACCTTCGAGAAATAACCCACGTTTAATAAATGATTCTTCATATTCTTTAGTGATCAATGTCGGATAAGATATATCAATTAACAACTTCAAGTTGGTACTTTAAGGAACAATTTTAATTTACCTCTAAATGATTTTTCATAAATAAATATTCCACATTCATTTTCTCACCAAAGAGAATATATTGTTATATTCATATGTCTCAATTTAATATTAAATACCACAAATGATTGATCATAAAATTATCAAAAAATTATTTTTTTGTAACAGCTAACACGTCTTATCATTAGCCTCTCTCTCTCTCAGCAAAAACTAATTTCTTGTTTTTAATTAGTTGAACTTCTATATATAAAAATAGTAACAATTTCCTTTAAAAAAATCTATAAAATCATATTTATATCTATATTATATTTGGTTCAATTACGATCTTAGTTAAACTTAATTAGATTTTATTTCTTATACTATTCATTTGAGATTAAAACAAATACAAAAAGAATATTAAACTCAAGGGCAAAAAAGTCATTTTATTTTTTATCCTGAATTATTTATAATTTAAGAATAAAATAATAGGAAATAAAAAGTTAAAAAGTCAATATGACCAGAGAAAGAAAACTAAGTAGTCAACTTTCTTTCTCTCTGTTTTTTTAAGTACAGAAAATTGGATTTTAGGGCAATTAGCAGTTCTATGATGCCAGAAAGGTCAATAAAGTGAATGTTAAGGTTACTTTTTCAGCCGTGAATTATGAAAGTGAAAATGGGGAATCATGGAAGCACTGAAAATAATGACATGATTAAAGATTCTTAAAAGTGATTTTGTACAACTAAGGACAAATATAGGAGCCCTCTATTATTATCACTCCAATAATTGATTGGAATAATATAATGATAGTTCAAAATATAAGTTTTGATTCAATTTTTTAAATTAATTTTTTATTGTATATTAGTTCCATTTTTTGTCACGATTGTATAATACTAATATTTGTGAAATATTATTTACAAATTATAAATTACATGTAATTTATGTTATTTGTATAATATTTGTTATATCTAACAAATATTTTACATACAAATTAGATATATGTAATTGCGAAAGTGCAACGCGTGTGTCGGGTCTTTTGTCTTTTTTTAATGCATGGGATTAAAATACAAGTTGCAATTGCGTATAAGCCTATTTTAAAATTAGGGGCATTGACCATCCACTCCTATTTGGATATGAAAACTAACAATTGAACCCAATTAGTTTTTTATGCATTGATCATTCCTTCTTTAATTTCGCGGATTGATTTACCCCTCTTAAATTAGTTCACATCTTCCTTAAATTTGCTACATCCCTAAAATCATGGAATAAAATATGGTAATAAACTACCAATTAAATTGAACACGAAACTTAAAATTTCTCCTAATTGTAATTATTGTTCGATGATTTTTTTTATTTATTTTTTACATTAGAAATATCTATAAATCATTATCTTCAAAATGATTTTTTTTTTTTAGTTCTGAATTAAGATGCATGTGAATGTTATATATAATATTAACTATAATATTAATGTTATACATAATATTACTATAATCTGCATGTTCTGGTGAGTGTTGAATATAACATGCAATATAATAGAAATAACATTAATTAATATTGATAATAACACAAATTATATATATGTTGTATGTAACATAACTTTAAAAATTGAAAATTTTGAAAGTACCATTTTGAATATAACTTGAATGTGAAAACTGAAAATTCTGAAAGTATCATATTAAATGTAATACGAACCTGAAATTAATGAAAAACTATTGAATGTAATATCATTTTGAAAATTTTATTGAGAAGAATCTGAATATATACATAGATTGTAAAAAAAATGCACAACAAAATTTATTATGATTTTAATAAAATGATTTTGTGTGAAACCTCTAAATACAGAAGATCTCAATCCTGCGAATCATGAAGGGACAAATTAGTCATACTAATTTTTACATTTTTTGAAATTGAGACTAAACGATTCATAAAATCTATAAAATGAGAGTGTTTGGTTCATTTCAAATTAGTTGACATCAATTGGTAATTTGATACTTAATTTATGTTTAGTTGGTAATTTTTTCCTTAAAATTAAGGGTAAAATAAGAGATTTTGCCACATAAACACCCTAATTTTTATTCCACATTTTTTTTCATAAATTTTGAGATAAATTTTTACCAAGCCCCCTAAATTTCAAAAAATGACACAAGCCTCTTAAAAAAAAAAAAAAAAAAAAAAAAAAAAAAAAAAGAAGCAAACAAAACAAAAAGAACTGTTGTCTTGCCTTGCGAAGAGGACTTATGAGAGAGAGAGGGACCAATCTGTCAAATGCTGTGCCTTAAGATTCCATCAATAGTATACTACTATACTTCACTTCACCAGCCATCATCCCCACCTTTCAAATCTCAACCCTTTTGGTACGACGGTAGGATGGAAATTGACGCTCACATCCCAAATATTTGAGACATGATTACAATAATTTTTCATTTCTTGATAAAATAATAATTAACACTTTTTTTTTTTAATCGGAACACCCGACCACTCAAATCAAAATTAACCACTTTTTTCACGGAAAATTTAAGATAAATGACATGATAAATCGTTGAATTCAGATGCGATCCTCAAACACAAATGTTTTGAATCATCAAACCGCCCCCCCCCCCCCAAATTAATCAACCCACCACCACCGTCCAATCCAATAGTCAACCCACGACCAACATCAATCCACCATTCACAATCATCATTGCCATATCAACCAACATCAACCCACCACCAACACCAATCCCCCCCTTGATTTCTCTCATCTCCCCTCTCTATGACACACACACATATAAATATAATGTGTGTGTGTGTATATATATATATCAGAGAGAGAGAGAGAGTGAATTGGTGGTCATGAATTGCGATAGTGGGTTGAGGAGAATAGGGGATGGGGAGAAAGAAAAGAAAAGAAAAAGAAAAAAAAATTATTAAAAAGATAAAATAGTAATTGCACTTATTTTATTTTTATTTTTAAATTATTAAAAAATAAGGATAAATAGGTAATTGAACTACTCTTTAAGAGTCATACAAGTTTGAGCGCATTTCTTCAAACACATTTCTAATTGCGTTTCATTTGGACATACAAGTCTAAGTGAAACATGAATCCACACAAGTATAAGGGAGCATTTGGTTGGATGGAAAAGAAAATAAAAAAATATATATATAATAGAAAATGAAAAAAAAAAAAAAAAAAAGAAGTTTGGTATGGATGGAAAATGGGAAGAAAAAGAAAATAGTAAGGAAAATGCATAATTTTCGGAGTAATTTTTTTTTTTTTTTTCACATAAATTTAGGAGAAAAATAAAGGAAAGTGAGGGAGAATGAATAAAATTACAATTATATTTTTGATAATATAATTTTTAATTTATTTTTGTAATATATGAGGGTAAAATAATAAATTACATTAAAGTGAATTATTTTTCCTCCTTTTTTTCTTTTATAACCAAACAATACAAGGAAAAATAATTTTATTTTCACACTAGATAAAAATATAATCCTCTGATTTTTCTTTTCCATCCTTCTAACTAAACGTACTCTAAGGGTATGTTTGGTTGAGTAGAAAATAAGGTGGATGGGAAAATGAAAAAGAAAAAGAGGTGGAAAATGAAAAAAAAAAATTGTGTTTGGCTAAGAAGGAAAATGGAATAGAAAAAAAAAAACTCGTTTTCTTTTTCTTTTTTTCCTCTCAAATTTGGGGTGAAAATAGAGAGAAAATTATTGAAATTTGAGAAAAAAATATCAAAATTACAATTATACCGTTAATAATAGATTTTTTAAATTTATTTTATAATATATGAGGATAAAATAGTAAATTACATTAAAATAAATTATTTTTTTTCCTTTCATTTTATTTTCTAACCAAACAACACTAGAGAGAGAAAAAAATTCACAATGGATAAAAACTTTATCCCCTCATTTCTTTTTTCTTTTTCTTTTCTATTTTTTCAACCAAATGTAACCAAAGGGGGTGTTCTAAGGGAGGTGTACGTATAGAATTACCCTCTGTATAAATAGTTTATAGCAACGACACCCCTGCCATTTTGACTAATTCAACAAAACCCTCAACTTTTACATTACCTTAGAACAATCACTACCCCTCGTCACCCAAAATAATAATAAGTAAGAAAATAGCAAAATTAGCCCCAAATCTACCAACATAATTGACATAACCTATATTTCCTTTTATTTGAATTTGCAGAGAATGTTTATTTTTATTTATAACGACAGCGGTTGGCTAATGGGACTACAATGGCGGTTGGTTGGTGGATGTAGGGTTTTGTTTGCTGGTATGAGAGAAACAAAAAAGATTAGGGAAACAAGCGAAGAGAAAGCAAAGTGAGAGCGATTTTTAATCCTTAGTTAACATTAAGTATCATATCAAATCAAATTTCAATAAGAAATGACAATAGTTTGATTTTTAGCCGGTTTCAATAGAAACCAAAATCAAAATTGTTAGCATATACCAGACCTAAAACCAAAACCAAAACCAAAATTACTGGTTTTTCAAACAACGATTTTAAAATCAAACCGCTTAATTTTATATAAAACCAAAACTGTTTAACCATTAAGGTTTTTAAATTTCGTATAAAAGAAAAAACAAAACCGAAACCGAAAAATCGCAAACCGTTGTTTTTTATATATAAACGAAAACATAACTAAAATACCGAAAGAAATTATGAAAACCTTAAATTTAACTCAATTAATCCTATAACATATACACACACACTGAGGGTCAAAATATAAATAAATAAAATTTTATCTAAAATTAAAATACTAGTTACGTAGTTCAATTTGCGGCTGCAATCCCAAAACTAAAACTACTTCGGTTTTCAATTCTAAAACCAAAATCATTTATTCGGTTTCAAAACCGAGCCGTTCGGTTTGATTCAATTATCCATCGAATCGGGTTGAATTGCATTCAATCTAGCTAATGTTAAGTGAGAGACAAAAAATGCATTCAAATGACTAAGAAAGAAAAAACACATAATAAAAAAATTATAATTGACTAGTTTCGGGACAATCTACTAATTTTCCATCGGAGAGTCCAAGGGTTTTAAAAACTACCATTTATACCTACATTTAACTTAAAAAGTATACCCTACCCTACCAAAATTTTAGCTTAATGCCATAAAAATCTGCAAATCCTATGGTGATAGCTAAGATAAAACCATAGGAAAATAAAATAGCAATTGCTGAGAATGATGAAACAGACAGAGTATCCATACACATGTTCACTAACCCCGTGAGCACATTTGCCTGAAAGGAAAGGAAAGAGATATAAGGTGTCGGATCGAAAACAAAAAATCTCAAAGAATGAAAAACATGTGATCATAAATTTATGCACCGTTTGATAACACTTTTTTAGATACTGTCTAAAAAATAGAAAAGTTAATTCGACAAAAAATTACTTTTACTTAATACTGAAACATAAAAGTATGTCTATCTTAGTAATATCCAGTTAAAAAGAAAAACTAGATTATAAATGGTTGAGAAAAATTGGGTGGACAAGCCCTAACCCGTTGATCTCCACCCATCTCTCAAAATACAAAATCAAAGAAAAAAATTATTTTTGGATTTAAAGAAAAAAAGAATATTTTTAATTTTTTTATTTAAATTTCAGAAGTATTTTTAAGTGCAAAAAAAAATATTAATTTTAAATTAAAGAACTTAAAGAATAAAGTTAGAAGTTACAAAAATGGTGTCTTAATGAATTTTATCTCACCAGAAGAAATGTTCCAAGTAAATTTCGGTTGAATGCTTCTTCCAGTACAGAATTTTTTTTTCGAGGTGTAAATTCGGAAAGCATTGCTATTGCTAAAACCTGCAAAATGAAGGGGGTTTTTTTCCCAAGTAGAGTGCTGAATGAACTTGCAAAATTTCCTAATTTATATGATGATCTGGGAAAAGAGACACTAACCAAACACCACCTAAATGTTGTTGATACATATATATAATTGTGTGTGTGTGTATATTTTTTCTGCCAACCCTGCTATGCTACGACTTCTCTTACCCTTTCCGGCTTTTGTCTTTTATTACATGAAACACCAAATATATACTAGGTGGCATTTGTTTAGTGCTTCAACTTTTTGTTTTTGTTTTTTTGGGTTTCTATATTCCAATAAATTTTGGAACCCAAAAGAAATATGGGAACAAAACAAATTTGTTTCTGCTCTCAGAGTCTTAGAACAAATTTCAGGGAACAGAAAAACTAAACAAGTTTCTGTTTCCTTTGTTTCTATTCCCAGAAAATTGAGAAGAAAAATAGTAATACAGGAACCAAAAAATATGTTATGAACTCAGATTTTTAGGGCAAATTTTTGGGAACAGAAAAAACTAACAAATGCCACTCTAGAAATACAATATGTTGGGAACTTCCGATTAGTGTATTAGTAAGTTGCTCGTGATATCGTTGAAGACTAGTAATGCACAAAATGACTAATCATCGTGTCAAATATTACTAAAAATATGTTGTGCCTAAAAAAGGACGATATTTAACAAAATGAAGGTGTAGTGCTGTAGGTGAAAATTACCTGCAGGTTTTGAGCCAATACGAATGTGACATAAGCCAGGTTGCACTGCAAAATTATTTTTTATTTTAGTTTCCAGTCATTTCATAATTATAATTGAAAATAAAATATTATTATATTCTTTATGGTAGAAGCATTGCTACAAGAGGGTTCTCATATAACACACAGTCATACCGTTCTACGGGAGACTCTTTCAACATGCCTGTCGAGAAACAAAGTTAACAACCTGCACGATTAAGAGCCTGTTCGGTTTAGAATTTGAAAACAGTTTTCTGAGAAGTTTGAAAATAATTTTGAATTTTTTGAAAACGTGTTTGTTTGGGTTTTGAAAAATTTATGAGAACATAATCTTTATCATAATGTGTCAAAAATGAAAAGGAAGTGATGTGATGGGTTCATTACAATTTCTGAAAAAATTAGAGATTATTGATGTGATTGGTTGAAAATGTGCCTTTGATGAATGTGGCATCGGGGTTCGATTCATTCTAAAAGAGGGCCAATCTTTAGGAGATCATGCAAATGGTTGAATTGTTTAGTTCATGAGAGAAAAATATCAGTAGAAAAAAAAATTAAAAAAACATTTTCTTAAATAATAAAATTATATTGTCTAAACAAATGATGTGATTGGTTAAGAATTATGAATTTTTTTTTTGTAAAATAGTTTTTGTGACGTGTTGTAAAATAAAAAATAATACAACTTGACTTGTTTACCAAACAACCCTTAAGGAAATGACTAAAAGTGAAAGCAGTAAATATTCATATGAACAAATATTTCAGCCATAAAAAGAAGTACCAGAATAGAATTGAAAGAATCCAAACTCTGATCCTCGCCCATTGATTTGTTCTCAATCTAGCATTCAAATTGTTCCCAAAGAAAAGATAGTTGCCCAATTGCACTCCAACAAGATACATGCCCCAATATCCTAAAAATAATCAAATGTTTCCCACAGGTGAGTGAGCAAGGGTTTGAAGCAAAATACTAACAAGAAGTAAGAGAAGCAGTATAATCTAAGGACTCCTAATTGCTAATGTAAGGCTTGACTAGTTGGAGAGGCGCAGTTCAACATTATTCCAAATGGGATTTAGCTAATGGTCGTAGACTCGAGTTCTGAGTATCACACAGTTGGAAGTCTTCTCAGATACAATATGTGAAATGCATGCCATTCAAGGTCTATTACATGAATGAATATTAAAAAACACGTTGCATTCAATTATTTTAAGTGTAGCAACTGAATGGGCCTAACTCATTCTCAAAAGACGCCTTGTAAGGGGAAAACTGCCCTCGGTTTTATATATAGCTCAGGATCAGGTAACACAAGCGACGTGGGATTCAACATTAAGTACCAAAGTTTTTACATGTGGCAGTTTCTTAGAGGAAGGCATATGTAGGCCCTACCATGATAAGATAAAGTTTGGTCAGAGGATCTCAATAAGCACGATCATGAGTTTGACACTGGACGGTGACCGATCTTGGTACTATTTTCGAAATATAGTCAATAGAACATTGACTTAGCCCAACCCACCAGTATGTAATTAACCTAAAAGGACCACAGGAAAGTGTTCCATATATATACTAAATCAAATTACACTATAAAGTTATTCTTACCGAGTATGCTAAAGATTCCTTCCTTGTTTTGACTAATGATGTCTTTTCCCCTTTCATTTGATAGCAGATATACATTTAACCCATGCAACAAGCAAACTTGGTAAGCTGAAAAAGAACAATATAACTGAGTTCCAACAAAATGAAAACTTTCAAGGGAAATAAAGAAAGAGAAAAAGTAAAACGATGCGTACCTATTAAAAATAATGAACCCAGAACCCCACAATAATTTACGGGAATGTTAATTATCGATGTTAATATTGCAACAGCAGCAAGTGTAAAAAAGAAATTCCAATGCACTCCGTATTCCCCAACATGGACCTAAAAATAAGTGAAGATGGTATTATTTATAAAGCAGCAGCAGCAACAATTCAAACTAATATGAATCAGTTCGAGGTATAGCCAAGAAATATTCTAATATACTGGAAAAAGAACAAACAGAGATGCAATCAAAGTATCTCGCATAATGTTTGTATATATCAGGCCTTACATTTTCAATAGTAACATGATTAGACAATTTTTAAATTTTCTGATTGGTATATTTTGGAATAAGCCCTCATTCAGTTATCTAAATCATTGTTCAGCAATAAATTTATTTCAGTTCCTATCCGGAGAAAAGGATAAGACCACATTTTCTGTCAAGAAGAGATCGCTCATCCTTCCACCATGTAATCACAATTTTTGGCACCTTTTATTTTCCTCCAGCAACACTTCCATCCCCCCACCCCCCACCCCCAGAAAAAAAAAAAAAAAAAACCTTTAGCACTGCGAGTTCATTTTTGAAGCGGTCTCCAAATACCTCGTCAAAACAAGAAAACATATTTATGTTAATTGTGTGAACTATTTTAATGCTAATCGGATTAAAGGCTAAAGTATTTCAATGCATTCTTCCTGCACGAAAAAATGGAGTTCAGTGACAGCCCAAGGGAGAAATACTTGCCTGTGCTAGTTGATACATCTAACACCTACAACAATCTTTATATGAAGTGCTAAACAAGTGTTTCATTGATCGCCACAGACATGGCACAAAAGGCTCGTGATAGAAAAACAAATCCACTCTTCCTGAATTTAACTTCAGAAATTCTTTTCCTAATAACTAGTAAGGATGCTTTACCACTTAAACAACTGTGATCCAAATCAGGCCCATGGGTTTTTATGGAATGGGATTTTATTCAGGATTGGATGTAGAATATCCATCATCACAAAAGGAGAAAAAAAAATAGAAGAAATAATAAATAAAATTTAGTGTTTTTTTCAGTAGCGTTCATTTTTTCGGAGGGAGCTTTGTGGCACCGGGTTGCTCTTTAGTGTTCCTTCATTTTTCTTTTCTGAAGAAAAATGAAAAGGCTAGGATATAAACTTGGTTAAATTTCACAATTGGTCCCTAAACAAACGTTTGTCTCAATGTAGACCCTCATCCAATTCTTGATCCAATTTAGTCCCAAACTTAATTAAATCAAGGACAAAATGGACAGTCTGTTCGTTTTTGGATAGAAAAGGCCACGGGAAAAACACGTGATATGTACCCACTCTGATTTTTGATGCCCTAACTACCACTTGATAGGGAAAACATAGACATTTTTTGCAAAATAAATTCAGAAGTGAAATGTTCACTGCCTTGCCTGTGTTCAGCCATCATTTGCAACAACGGTTCCTTGTGCCTGCAACTGATTTCCATCCACCATTTTGTGGTTCTGTATATTTGCCAGAGGTTGTTTTTTGGTTTTATTTGGATTGTTGTGCGTTTCGTTTCTTCTTCTATTTCTTTCGGGATTTTCATCGTCTGATTTGGTCTCTTTTTTGGTGTATTGTTTGAAGCATGTTACTTTTAGAGCTGCTTCATATTTAAGAAGTACATTCGTACTTCGTTTTTTAGTTGTTGAATGTTGTTGTCAAGCTAGGTTGTAGAGGAACACAGAGGCACTATAATTTTTGTTTTTAATTTATTGATTCGGTGACTGGTGAATAAACTATTTTATTAAATGGAATATGGTGTCATTTGTGAAGATGATGATTCTAGGTATTTTACTTTAAAAATGCACCATAATGGAAAAATTTTATATAATAGGAGAAAAAAAAAGTGTGTGATGGGGGCAGAAGTGTGCATTATAACTACTGCAATGCAAACTTTTTCTCATTAAGAGTCTCAATCTTTCAATCTTTCAATCTTTCAAATCCGACACAAATCAGACTAAGAACATCTGTAGGTTTATTCTCTACACCTGGCCTAGGGTTAAGGACAAATGTATATTCCTTGAGGAACTCTACCCGTCCCTCATACTTTGTACTAAGCCTCTTCTAGGATTGAAGATATCTAAGCCCTTGATGGTTGGAATACAAAACAAACTCTTGGGGTCATAGATAATATGTCCAGTGGCCAACAGCTTATACAATAATATAAAACTCTTTATCATAAATAGAGTATTTTTGTTCGATTTTGTTGAGTTTTTTGCTGAAGTATTCTACTGGATGCTCTCCTATCTCAACACACACCTCTAATCCCAACACCAAATGCATCATAAGCAACCTCAAAGACCTTAGAAATAGGTATGCCTTAAGACAGGTGCCTCAATCTTGTTTTAATGACACGGAAGGCTTGAGATGCCGCCATAGTCCATGAAAACTTTCCCTTCTTCATGCAATTAGTTATCGGGGCCAATATGCTGCTAAACCCTTTAATAAAACGTTGGTAGAAAGTGACTAACCCATTAAAAATAGCGAACATCCGAAATGGTTTTAGACCTTGGCCTCTCTGTATTAACTTTGACCTATTCAGGGTCAACAATGCCATGAGTAGACAAAATAAATCCCAAGAAAGCACTTGACGCTACATAAAGGAACATTTTTTTTCAAATTAACGTATAGTTTGGCAGTCACAAGAGTTTCAGGAACCAACCGAATATGGCTTATGTGCTCAGCCCTAGATATGTTGTAATGAGGATATCATCAAAGTAGACTACCAAAAATTTCCACTGAAAGAACGTAAAATCACAGTCATGACCATCATGAAGGTACTTGGCACTTTAGAGAGTCAAATGACATAACTAACCATTCGTACAAGCCGTCTTAGGTCTTAAAGTTATTCTTCCACTCATCCCCTGGCAAATTCTAATTTGGTGGTACCCACCAAGTCAATCTTGGTAGTAGCATTTGGAACCTACTATCTCGTCTAGCAAGTCATCAAGTGTAGTGATAGGAAATATGTACTTGATTATGGTCTTATTAATGGCTCAATTCTTCACACACATTCTCTGAGAGTCATCCTTCTTGGAAGTCAACAAAGCAGGAACTGCACAAGAACTAAGGCTCGGTTGAATTCGATCTTTCGTGAGGAGTTCATCTACCTGCCTATTCATTTCTTCCTGTTCTTTGGGATTCAACCTATAATGTGGGAGATTAGATAATTGGGATCCTTATACTAGATCTATGGCATGTTGAATGTCGCTCATAGGTAGTAATTCATTAGGTTCTTCGGGTGTCACGTCGCCAAACTCCCTTAACAATTTTGTGAGCTCTTCAGGGGGATCAACAGTTGCCTCAGTGGGAAATCAAATTTCTCCTTTTCCAACTAATGCCGGAAGGACACTCAAGTCCTTACTTTTCTGCTCAAGCCTCTGGCGGGATAAGATATGACGTTTGTTTTTATAGGTGGTTTGAGAAGATCACTAATTTGGATTAGGTTTGGCTAGTTTTAAAATGACGTCTTTGAAAGACATAAATACTTTCCCTACCAAAATTCTCTGTGTTTACATCATAGAACCATGGATGGCCTAAGAGAACATGAGCAACATCCCTGGGTAAAACATCACATAAAATATGTGTGGACTAGTCACCCATCCTGATTGGTACTAGACAAGTCTCAGAAACAGATGATGAGGTCTTATCTACCCAGGCAACTCTATAGAGATGAGGATGTGGGTCGGTTTCTAGTTTTAGCCTAGCAACAACGATTGGATACCACAGTCATCGAACTCCTCCATCAACAACAATGTACAAACTATATCTCTACATTTGACATAAATGTGAAAAATACTGGTATGTTTCCGAGAGCGTGTGTTGCCCATGTGCAATAAAATGGGCAGAGATGGGTGAAAACCCTATTTACCCCCAACTAGAAGTCATGTTGTGCATGTGGCTCTATCCATCCAAAAACAAGTAACAAGATTGTGGTGCAATGTCCTTAATTGAAACAGTTAGTAAGTTCGGAAATTAAATTCCGTAAAAAAAAAAAAATTAGACGAGAGATTAAATTGAGATGCATGCCAAAGTTAAGAGACCAATGGTGAAATTTATACAGCAAGTAACTAAGAACATCAATCTGGTTAATAGGCTCACGGAAGTAGCCAAAGTTATTAACTATTTTAAATATTGTTCATTAACTTCACAAAAGCTTGCTTAGTTTAAGGAAATATAACATGTATGAGAAGTAGCAACAAATGATCAGTTTACCTGATAGTCCACGCCTGCCGTTACAACTAAACGAGCAAACCCTAGAAGAAGAAGTGGGCTAGTAGTCTGAAGTGCACTTCTCAATTTCCTGATGCAGCAAGATCAAACAACACACATAAGTCTTTGTATGTTAAGGCAACAGAAAGGTATAATCACTTCTCATGAGCAGAGCCACAAAGAAAGATTAATTCAGCACAGAAGAGCATAATATTAGAAGTTCTTTAGCACTTGGTAAGGAATCAAGGCTCACTAATCAATCACGCCAATTCATAAATTTTTCCAAGCCTCCGACGACCACATGGAAGTTATATTTTAAATGGCAAACTGGAGGTAAAAAGTAAACAAGAAATCAAGTCCTCCCGATCAAGCTCGGAATATCAATCTATTTCGAGATGCACTACTATAAGTTTCTGTGCCCATAACTCTGAAATATTATCTACAGGAGGACTGGATTAGTCAAGAGATCAGAATTTTCACTATTCAAACCTGGAAGTGACAAATGCAAGAATCAAACAAACAGAAAATATTATGAAACTATGAAATTCACAAACAATTAATAATACAGTTTAACATAATAATTCAACGAGATCAGAGGAGCCTTGATTGAAAAAGTTCTTCAATTAAATTGTATTGTCAGACACACGGGGCAAAAATCAAGAATCTACATATGTAAGATAAACAGAAGGTTCGTAAGCTGTTCTGGTTGCTGACAAGAATACCCGACAACATAGGCTAACTTGGTTGATTTAGAGAGTTTCCCATCCCTTATAGATAGGTCATAGGAAAGTTAATCTAGACATTTGGTGAATATTTAGTTTCAATGGAGTTGGTCGGTTGTAGGTAACAAATGTTCACCACATCTGCCCTTGCCATTTGTATAGTTTAAAGTGCAAAATAATTAGGGAAAAAAAAGGAAGAAAATAATGCTCAATGAGACAAGGAGGACAAGTTGATCAGTGGGATGTAGTTGTATAAAAAATATGCATCACGCGTGTTTCGAACTTTTATTCTCAAATAACTAGCAACCAACATAATATTTGTAGATATGGATGCAGAACAAAAGAGGCTTAGATGTGTTCTGACTTGGCAAATAAGAAAAATAAGAAAGGCAAAAATTCATGGGTTCTCTCTTAATTTGGATGATGTTGATTGTTGGACAAATATGTGACTAGTCAAGACACTTTAAGGATATGATGGGACACATTTAGAGCATGATAGGGCACGTTTGGAACACTGAAGAAGACACGGGAACATAAAAATCCTGTCACTTCTGTATTTTGAGAGGCAATTTTGGCATTTAAATACAATAAAATTTAACAAGGTCTCCTGATCAAAACTCTTGCATTATTTTAATCAATTCTCTCAATCGTATGCATAGATAATCAATATTTTGCTTTCATAATTGTAATATGAACTATTTTTTATTAATACTTGTTTTGTTTAATATATTAAATACATTTTATATATCGCTGATTGATTTCATGCTTTCTTTGGTATGAAGAATATATGCTTTCTTCAGTTACTTATACTTTTTCCTATGAAAACGAGTACGCCAGATTAACACTCCCATCATACAACACTAAGCCTTCCTCATCCACATCAGTCAAACTCACACCTACAAGACTCACATTGTCGAGAAGCCTCGTGCTTGTCGTGAAACCAATGAATTTGCCAATACAAATGAGCCTACTCCAAGATCCATCTGATCCAATTGAAAGGAAAAAATGAATTTGAATACGAATAAATGGGAGAAAATGATAATTAGTCGGTATGCAGCACATCAGGGAATAGGAAGATCATAAAAGGAAAGATTATAAAAAAACGCATAGTAATATCAAAACTCAACGGAAGAACAAAATAAAATAGGAAGTTGATAGCAATGTCAAAAAGTCTTCATTGGTTTCTTCCTTTTTTTTTTTCTTTTTTTTTTTTAATGCAAAAGAACTATTCATGTAACGAAAAGCAAAAAAAGGGAGACAACATGGATGAGAAGTAAAACTCAAGTAGTCCAATCGCCATGTCACAAGATGGAACTTCACTAAACATCCAGAACTTCAAAGATACATGTTAAATCAGCATACTTTCATTTTTTGCAAGGAAAATCACAATGAGATGTGTATGAAATACGCATACAGTATCCATGAATCCCAGCTAAAAGATGAACATCTTCAACCTTCCCCGACATATGAAGATGCTAAAAACTCCACCACCTATCTCGTTACCAATGATGATGATGATGGTGAACATGATTAGCACACTTTCGACGGAGCTTAGTGGATGTAGTGCAAATTATAATTATCTTAATGGAGTAGAGCTGGTAGTCGTAGTCATAAAATATCCAATAAATGGCCTGGAGCGGAGTGAATAGGCAATCAATTCTTAAACCTTCTGGCCAATTAATCAAGTTCTACGATTTTAAACTTTAATTAATTACACATGTCAACATGTGAAGATTAAATAGTCACCACCAAAAAAGTGAGTAAGTGAAAGTGGTGACACAGAGATTTCTACGTAGAAAGTAGAAACCCTTTCGGGAACAAAAGCATGAAACCTCTTTGCGAACACTAGCCAATCCACTAGACAAGAAGAATAACATAATTACAAGACTCGACTTGACACTTGAAAGATTTACGTTGCTAACTACTCCCACTGAGATTCTTACATCCTACACTGCTTGGTGTCTCTAAATCTCATTATCTGTGCTTCACGATACCTCCTCAACCTGATCATGTCCTTGACATCTCCAATCCAATCCGCATACCTTCTCGATTGAAAACTTGGTTCGGCCTTGTTCTTTGGTATGGCCTAGTGCCTTCACAGACATTTAAGCACAAGCACTAAATGTGCAACGCAAAGTGTGATGGTGGTTTTCAAAAAATCTCCCTGAATCAATGGAATTGAAAATCCATAGAAAAAGATTGATTCAAGGAAGAGCTTAAAAATCAAAGACGATGATCAAGAAAAAAGACTTGTTCCCTTCCACAAAACAAGGAACCTAGGGACTGTGTTTATAAGAAATATGCAGCTTTTAGAAAGTTCTCCCGGCCCAAGAAATGCTTAAGGAATGTTTTTAGGTCAAAGCTTTAAAATTCTGAAGTTTGCCACCACGGCCATCTGGACGGCCAAAAGTGTCATTCAAACGGCATAATTCCAGTGGCTCTGGCATCGGGGAAGGCCATCTCTGGCGTTCGGGCGCTAGACCCACTGGAATAACATGGTCCAAACGACAGTCTCATCCGTCCAGATGCTGGAATCACCCTTTTAAAAAAAATCCATTTTTTTGGAAATCAGTGTTCAAGCATGCAAGTGGTGCAGTATGTGCAATGCTTGCAATTACTTCTCCGGACATGTACTTGGAGCGCCAAATAATGAATCAACCAATTTCCCGCTGATGGGGATTAAATAAAATGACCGCTTCAAACTTATGTACGGCGCTGGAGCAAAAATTATTAGTATTTGTTATTTCTATTTTAGAATTGTAACCGTTATGTTTATTATTTCCTTTTGAGATTTATAACCGTCATACTTATTATTTCCATTTTAGAATTATACCCGTTAAGTAGCCATTATGTTTATTATTTCCATTTTGAGATTAAGCCAATATAATGAGGTTTTATTGTAGTGCGAGAGACAACTTGATTATTGATTACTGACCATTAAATTATTCAGAAAATCTTGATTTTCTTTTATTCTTTCTTTTCAATTGGCTTATGTCGTCAATTGGTATTCAAAGCTTCAAGTTGATCTTGGGGCTACAGATTTTCTAGATCAAAAACCCAAGCCGTCAACCCCACAGAACCCATAAGATCTAATGTTCATGTCACTGCTCACCACCACCAAACCCTAGATCTACTGTTCACTCCGCTGCTCACCATGACCAGCCCTCCAACGATCCAGATTTAGCCGCACTGGATCCAGGATCACGGGACCTCGAGAGGCCTCGTCAGCCAGCCCCGCCTATCCCAAGGTTTCCATTGCTCGTCCAAATCTACTCCAGCCACCATACTCCTTGTCCAGCCCTCTGTACGCCAGATCTGACTTCGCCAGATTCCAACAAACCATCGCAGGATGGCGTTGGACGTCGCCGGATGCCCATGTTACTACTGCGGCTGCTGCTCAATGTCATCGGTGCCCCTACAACTACTGATCTCTGTGCCCTAGGCACAATTTAGTAAGTCATATATATATACAGAAATTATTTACTTGAAAAAAACTGTTATTATCTCATTTTATTTCAGTAACTAATAATTATAGCTTCATTTGCAATTTTTTGGTTTAACACAAAAAAAAAAGGGTAAAAAAAAAACAGAAAATACACACACACACACATATATATATATCGTTAATTTAGTATGTCCGTTGCATTTCATAGTCATTAACTACTCTGACTGCATTCTTTTCCCTTTGTGATCGTATAGTAGTAGTTTTAAGAACATTTTGGGATTAACATCAACATTCCTTTACAATCTGCCCATGACTATTTGCGATCATGAGAAAAATCAAAAAACCATTCCACATGAAGTCCAAACCATGCAAAAGACTGCAGTTAACCTTCAAAATTTTGTAGACCACCTTTGAGAGGAAGTGGACTAAAATCAAGATAATTTATATACTTACCTCCATAAGTGATAAACTGAATTTCATAAGGAGATTCGCATTGAGTTAGGTATCCTGATCACCTAACAAGTCATACAATTAGTTGGACAACATTTGAATCACAAGGCTAGGCATATGGAAAAACAACCGGTAGAGAAACATGGAATGGAGTCTAGTTTCTCTCATCACAATGCACATACACTATTTCACAACTCACTACCCACTGCTTTGAGAGTAGGGCAAGCAATTCGTGTAACAGATCGTGTAACAAGCCATTACACGATAACACGAAACACGATAAAACCCAAATACGAACACGATACGATAAGCATATCATGTCAGACTACCCAAACACGAACACGACACGAAAATTATTGTGTTAACACGACACGACACGATAATTTTTCGTGTCACACGATAACACGAAACCTATCAGGTAAACACGACACGATAAGACCTAATAGGTTTCCATTACACATTAACCTACCCATTACACGTTAACCCATTACACGTTAATGACATGTTAAGTCGACACCATGTTAACAAAATTTATTTACAAAAGAAAAAGAAAAAAAACTAGTTCAACCAAAACAACCAAACAAGAAAAAAAAATCCATCATTACATTTACAATGTCACACACACAAAAAAAAAAAAAAAAAAAATACCAACACAAACATCATTCACAAAAACCCTGATTCGAACGTAGCCCTAACCCTTCAGATCTACCAAACAAAAATGAAATACGATGATAACAGCTACCTGGAGTCGAATGAACGGCTGAGGTTCAAACAGCGACGGTCATCGTCGTCTTGTGGAGCAGCAGTGAAGGGAGAGAGAACGTAGTGGAGCAGTGGCGATCGTCGTCGTCGTCTTGTGGAGCAACGGCGAAGGGAGAGAGAACGAAGTGAGCGACGGTAGAACGAATGTCAAATGACTAAATGAGTAGGGTTAGAGAAATGTGAATATATATATTAGGTACTAAATTATAATATTTGATAATTTGGGGGTGTAAAAATAATTTATTAAATTAATGGGTAACCTATTAGATCTCAGGTTATCGTGTAACCTGAATACACGAAATTTTTATCGTGTCTTATCGTGTAACTTATTGGGTTATCAGGTCAACTTGATAACCTGCACTATTTCTTATCAGGTTATCGGGTCTAACACGATAACGACCCGATACCTGATAAGCAAAACTCAGACCTGATAATTTCGTGTCGATCTCGTGTCGTGTCATCGTGTAAAAACCTGTTTTGCCAATCCTAATTGAGAGTACCGAATTCGAGTTCCACACCTATCTTAGCACCCACGCACATTCAACTTGAGCGTAGAAGGGAGGGTAACCCCAAGGACTTTGACAAGAGAAATCCCCTAGAGAATCATCACCCCATAGCCCCAAATCTCCATTTGACGACATTCCTAAATTTTTAGATGCAGTATACTCACTTGAGGAAGTGTGCATGCCTATCCTAGACATATGAGAACCCAGAATAAACCCCATCAAACTCGGTATGAATATGAAAATATCATTAGAAAGCCAAAAGTTGATATTTCTTGTAATGATGGCACTCCAAATCCTAACACTGTCCTAGATTTGTTAAATGATTTGAAAGATTATTTTGAGTGGCATGAGATGTCAAACAACCATAGGGTTAGATTTGCCAAGGTGAAACTTATTGGGTTTACCAAGAGGTATTGGCAATGTGTTCAACGAAAAGTGGAGCGAATAAGGGAGTTCCCTATTACCCGTTGGGAAGATATGAAACGTTACTTGAAAGAAAAGTATCATCCGGCATGC
Source organism: Eucommia ulmoides (assembly GCA_016647705.1). Taxonomy (NCBI): domain Eukaryota; kingdom Viridiplantae; phylum Streptophyta; class Magnoliopsida; order Garryales; family Eucommiaceae; genus Eucommia; species Eucommia ulmoides. The sequence goes on along the minus strand of CM028332.1, from coordinate 68,994,649 downwards.
TATATGCAACAATTCCTTGAAAGAAACGTCACTTGAAAGAAAAGTAGCAAGGCCTTCATCAATGTCATGCCTTCGCCATGGCAATCATTCCTTGCGTCGGATCTAGGAATTGACCAATCCACTCAATCATCTTGAGCCTTACTCAAAATGATCTCAATGCCCATCAGCATTGTTCCCATGTTGCCCTTGCATGCCGAGTCAACGTGGCATGAATAGACATTGCGATTAAAACCACACAGTTGGACATTCGAATCAATTATGTATTGTGCCTTTACTTTTGTATTAGTTAAAATTTTACCTCACTCATATATAGTGTTCGTTGGGTTTTTTTCTTTTTTCTTTTTTTTGTTTACAGTAATGTCAATTTACTTGGTTTATTTATAAAATATGCAAAGGTTAAATAAATATCCATAAAATTAAATAAAAAGGGTCGCGGTTCAGTTTCATTAATCGTGGGGTTCAGGTAAAATAATCTCATAAAATAAGTAGCAACTAGTTGAGCAGTTTCGGTTTTGTTGGTTTCCTAAACAGTTTCAGTTTTGTCCACTGTAACTGAACCATTGTTATCCCTTGGTGACAGCAATAGAACAACTTTTGCTTGAGCAGCCATAATGATGTCATTGGTCCTTTATTAATATCAGTGCCTTAGGCAAAACTCTATTTTGAGCCAAGTACCAAAGCCATGCACTTAGCATTCCAATACTTCACCAACAGTTCACCCAATTCCCATGTCAAACACTTGTCTTCCATTGTTGTTAACCTCTGTCATTACTTGTATCAATGCGTTAGTCAATGTCTAGCACAGCAAAATAGCGACGAAGAAACTAGATATCATTCTAGTAGACAGAAAAAGGCTAGATGTTATTCTAGCAGAGAAGGGGGCTCTTGAATAAACAAGAAAGATGGAAAATCTCAAAGTATATTAAATAACAATAGGTTGTCAAGGGTGTATTTAGAGCCCGAAACTAGTCCCCTAGATTAGTAGGAAAAGAAAACCCTAAACCTCTAAGAAAATAAACAAACTAGTCCTAATACTTGTAGGGAAAAAAATGAAAGTAGGAAACAATCTAGTCCTAATACTTCTAGGAAAAGAAAACATAAAAATTGCAAACAAGCTAATCCTAATACTTCTAAGAAAAGAAAACATAAAAATAGCAAACAAGCTAATCCTAAAACTTCTAAGAAAAGAAAACATAAGAACAGAAAAAGTAAAAATCCTACTTGAAGAAGGAAATCCTACTTTGATTCTCCTACATCAATGCCACAAGTACATAAGCCCGATCATAGCATGGATGTTGGAAAACGCCTATGCTATCTTCCATGCCAACAACACAAACACCTAGGGAAAAACCTAGCTTAATAACCCAAATCACTTACTATGACATATGCACAATATTTTTTTGCCAGGAACGGGAAACAACATCTACAAAACAAGAAAACAAGCCTACCACAAGCTTATCTGAAAACTATTAAATGGTGAAGCATGTATTAAAATAAAAGAGAGGCAAGATTTCTTGCTTTTACTTACCTAGCAAAAAATAAAATGAGAGAAGCATATAGATGCAATAAATGTATACAACATGAATCTTACCAAACTTGTGCCATAAGTCTCAGTTTTCGCATATCTTCTAGGAAATATCCTAAAGTCCACAGCCAAAATGCACAAGGATGTAACAAGCATCTGCAACAATAGAGTGTTAAAACATACATGGCGCCAATTTCAATCTAATCTTCAATATTGGAAATTGAAATTGTATCCAAGCTAAGATTAGTATGCCAATACTTATCACTACAATCTACAGTTTAGAAGTTCCATAATAGTGTTGTTATCATTGTATTCAATTGAGCTAATAAAGAAAACATATCCTCTCTCTCTCGTGGATGTTGGTCTTTGTGGCTGAACCAGGTAAATTCATGTCTTTCTTCATTTTTCTAGTTCCTTGATATCTATGAATTATACCTTAAGACGAAAAATTAAGAATCTCAAGGAAAATAGAGTTTAAAATGTAAAGGAACATAGAACTCAACCACAAAAGAGAAAAGAAAATAAGATTTTGTAAGCAGAGGTGATACTGCATACCATACAAACCCTGTACGTTGAAAAGCTTGACCTAAGAGAATGGACCGAATCCTCCTTAAAATCAGAAAATTGAGACCTGCATTGAAGTCTAATGACAATAAAGTTACAAAAAAAAAAAAAAAAAACAGTAATCTTTTTTATAATCTTCTTAGAAAATTTATTGCGGATTGTAGATATGTCTACAAAAACCTTATTAAAGCAAAGCATCAGAAGAACATCAACGGGGAGAAAAAAAAAAAACACTAACTATTGGAATTTACCTTCTAACAGCAACAGAGTAAAGAAGCAGCAAAATCACCAATGTTGCATTTATATAGGTCCATTCTGCTAGAATCTATCATTGGATATACATAATCGTCAATTCAAGTAATATTGTAGTGGGTAGAAGTACGTAAAACTTTACATTGTGTTTCATGCAGTAAAACCAAAGCCCTTGGAAAATAAAAAATAAAAAATAAAAAAATCTGATATGGCCAACATCAAGAGCATTGGTTTTATAAATAAATAGATAAATAATAATAAAATAATAATAATCATATTAATCCCTACTAGAATATGAAATCGTAAAAGCAGCATGTTCCCAATTTATGACCAAAATACACTTCTTTTATGACTTCTTAGATGAAATACAAAATCACAAATATTCCAAAAATATATTTAAATAGAGTAGTTAAAACGAACGGAATATGTTTACCGAAAATGAAACATTCATCCTACTTTCACTTACATATAATTTTCCTCCATTTCCAAAATACACTTCTTTCATGACTTCTTAGATGAAATACAAAATCACAAATATTTGAAAAACATATTCAAATAGGGTAGTCAAAACGAACGGAATATGTTTACCGAAAATGAACATTCTTCCTACTTTCACTTACATATTATTTTCCTCCATTTCCGTGTTTAACCAAATGAATGGAACTGTTTTCTTTCATATTTTTAGTTTCCATTTTCCCATTTTCCAAGACCCCACATATGGCACAGAGAGGAAAAAGATTGACTAATAATAACTACAAAAACTAACCAGGCATTACAAATGTTCTGCTAATCTCATCATCTTTTACTCCAAGAAGAAGTTTCTGCAGCAGAATTAGGAAACTTACAGTGAGAAACAAAACGATAGGCACAATAATGACCAGGACATCTACACCCATTGCTTGGACATAAACCTTCCAATTCTTAGAACCCACTACATCATCATCATGTTTCTTCACTGAGGTCTCCTTGGTATCAACATCTCAAGAAAAAAAAAAATCATTGGCCATTAGTTACTCAATTGAATGAATAAGCGATACTTTTAAAGAAAAATGAACTGAACTAGCAACCAAGATTTTGAAATTGTTAATTATCAGCCGACGAAAAAGAAGATGAATCCCATGGAATCAGTAGTACAACTCATATCGGCATAAGAATACCCCCCTTCACTTGCATTTCCTAACAGAGTTCATAGAATTTCTTACGCAATTTATGTAACATTTAGCCTCCTGATTAAACAGAATATTTACAATTAAACAGTGTTATAAAATCTTAAAAAATAGGACTCTCAAATTATAACGCCTTAAGCAACTAATTACATTTGATGACATGAACTCTGACAATATCATGTACAGTATTGGACGAGTTAGGAGCCAAATGCGTAAGATTAATAGGTCTGGCACTCAGAGCATACCGAGTTTCACACTGCATCCGATCGAATGTCGTATGAGAATCATAACCTAAAATGCCGCCAAATAATTGCAACAGAATCGGAAATTAATGATTTCAATTACCGAATTGATAGGTAAAGTAAAAGAAAATAAAAATAAAAATAAACTAAACTCACAGGTATCACAGTTGAAAGTAGGAAGATTTCAAAAATCGACGATCCAGTCAGGTTGCTTACGAATCTGAACAGATTAAAGTTCACAAATTGCGTCAGTCAAGAGAGAAAAAAACCACGACGAGAAAGATAATGTGTATGTTCCTCTATGCGGAGAGAAGGGGCAAGCGGAGATCGTTACTGTTCTTTCAAATGCTTGTTGGGATTGAACGAGTTCGTCGAAGAACCCATAGCTGAACGTCTTGATCAATACGAATACGAGCCGTTAAGCCTGCCCGTGCACAAGGAAAGAGGTTGAAACTAAACTATTTTATTACTGTACAGTTTACTGTTAAGAAAGACATGGCGACTAAAAGCAAAACTACACTTACAACACCCCTTGAAGATGCAGAAATTTTGCGCAAATTGCCTAATAGAGCAACTCCAACGGGTAAGCTATTCCGTGTGTCATTCCTAGATTAGGCTATTTTGAAGTATTCCGGGGGATGTGCCATAGATGGTGTGCTTGTGCCAAATGTGGCACAAGCTGATGAACAACGAAAATGACCGTCGAAGTATTCGTTGATCCAACGGTCATGCAATCAGATTCATCAAAAAATGAAAAAACAGAGGGCAGACAACTATCTATAAAATTGAACAAACAATTGAAGAAAATTAACAAAAAAAAATTATCAGATCTTCGTTGTTGCTTGCCGTACTGCCCAGATCCTCGCCATCTTCTAGACCAGCGTCGCCGTTGTTTTCCCTCGACCAACCTTGCCGTCGTTTGGATTGTAAATATAGGGGTGGGTTCAGTTAATTGTTAAATTAGGGGTGAGTTGGGTAGAGTTGGGGTTAATTAGGGTTGAGTGAGGGTTTAATTAAATTTAATTAGGATTTAAATAAGTTTTGTTTATTTGGGTTTAATTAGGTGTGCTGTAGTTTAGTTTATTAATTTTATTTTATTTGGCGATTAAATCAAAAATTTAAAATTTTAATTTTAAAGCTTTAGTTTGAAACAAAATATTCAAATTTGACAATTAGATTAAAATAAAAATAAATAAATTTGACCGTTAAATTGAAATTTGGTGGTTATTTTAAATTTTTTATTCAAGTTATTTTTAGTTTTAAATTTTAATATAAATTAAAAAAAATAAAAACATATTAATTTACCACAATCTTTAGAGTACTCATATAAATAATGTGTACCATACTAGTTTTGGTAAGTCATATTAGCAAATTGCACACCAAAACATGACAACTGCCTTAGAGTTGCTCTTACCTTCCTCTACTTCGTTTTAATATTATTTTATTCTCATTGCTTTAAAAACTTATATTTTACGTTATGTGAATAATTACATTTTTGGTGAAAAGCGTGGGATAGGTGTTTATATGGTCCTTGTGATTTTAGAAATAGCACATTTGATCCTTAAGGTTTAGAATTTGTTTCTATTTGGTCCAACTGGTACTTGGATGGAAAAATCATGTGACATATATTTTGTGGGGGCATATTTATCACTTTATTTATTTAGAATTATATTCATATTACAGGTAGAAAGATTAATAAAATCTAAAAATTAGAATCATTCTCGACTTTTTGACAGCAGTGGAATAAATTCAATTGGGGTTTCAAATCAATATTTCTTGGTTGGTTTCGAGAAATTTTTTTCCTAATGTAATCGATTCTGCATCAATCTATTAAAGAGAAGAAGGAGGAGAGGGAGGAGGTAAACCAACAATTCATGGAAGAGAAAATCAAGTGACAAAATTTATTATTCATTCGATGTCTATTACCATGCATGTATTGTAGTGTTTGTAGAGAATACCAATTGTATAAACACCTAAGAGGAATGTGGAGATAATCTATGTTATAAACTAAATTAGCATCAAAAACTAACAACTTCCAACAACCGCATCTTAGTTGGAGATGGCTTAATCTTTGAAGTGAGCTTCTGCAAATGGACTTGCTTAGTCAGTACACATACACACACACATTGCATGCATAACTTAGGCATTGCCTTCTTCTTTTATAATTCTATTGTCAGCTCCTGTAAGCTCATGATTGGATTTTCAATTCTGAGCTTGTGTTTTAGAAATAAGAATGTATTGGTTGGTAGGGATTTAGTCAATATATTTGCAATCTGTTCATGAGAGTTAACATAGTCAACCTAAATGCCTTTGTTGAGAACTTTTTCTCTTCTGAAGTGGTAATCCACTTTAATGTGTTTGGTCTGAGCATGGAAAATAGGGTTTGTTGCAAGTGATAAACTGACTGATTATCACACCATAATGTAGGAGTAAAGTAAGATTTACTTCAAGATCATTTAGAAGGAAAGATAGCCAAGTAAGTTTAGAGGCAACTTGTGTCATTGCTCTGTATTCAGCCGCAATTGAGGATCTGGAAATGGTTGGTTTATTTTTAGAAGACCATGAGATTAATTTGAACCCGAAAACACACAATATACCCATGTAGATCTTCGGTCTATAGGACACCCTTCCCAATCAGAGTCTGAATAGGTATTAAGTCCTAGCGAACTAGGAGCAAATTGTAGACCTTGAGTCATGGTTCTTTTAAGATATCTAAGGATCTTTTTACACTATTGAAAAGACCTTATTGTTGAGACTATGCATGTGTTAGCAGACACTGTTTACTACATATGCAATGTCTACTCTAATATTGGTCAAAATATTACAAAGCTCCAACAATGCTCCTAAATTATGTAGGATCCTAACATGCTTACTTATCAATAGGTGTTGAAACAATGTATTTGGTAGAAGTAGGAGTGGCAGATGGTTTGTAACAAGATTTACCAACCCTATAAATAACATATATGCAATATTTGCTTTAATATAGGATCAAGTTCAAGTCCCCAAAAAATAGGAAAGCTTACCTAGATCCTTCATAGCAAATGTATTGATCGTGTCTTTGCTTAGATTAGAAACTAGCTTAAGATCACTGCATGTGATGAGGATATCATCAACATACACTGCCAAAATGTCTACACTATGTTGGTTGCTTTGAATAAACATGGAAATAGCTTCCATGCTTGCTTGAAAACCCATAAAACGTAGGAAAATATACAACTTGGAGAACCAATTCCTAGGCGTTTGTTTGATCCCATAAAGAGACTTGTTTAATTTGCAAATGTGGGAGGGGAATTTTGAGCTAACAAAACCTTGTGGTTGGGTTAGACATCCCTCATCCTCTAAAGTACCATGAAGGAATGCTTTGACACTTCAAGTTGTTTGATTTCCCATTGGTTGTGTTGAGCTAAGGAAAATAAGACCTTTATTATAGGATATATGTGTTGTGTAGACATCACATCTTGTTCTGCCTAGTTATTATCGGATCAAAAGTACAAATTTAGATAAATTTTAAATTGAGGTTTAAAATGAATGAATTTTTACCTTAGATCATATTGGATACTATAGAAAAACAACAAAAAACACAAGAAAATATAAAACTGTCAAATTTGATTGAATTTGGTTAAGTAAAAGTTTCGAGTCAACCTCGAAATTCCAAAAGTTAAGGGGGGACTAATTTCACCAATTACCCTTGTTACCTATTTTGACCCCTGAAACATTTACTATTACCAGTTTCGTTTTTTTTTACACAAAAAATATTTCTTTAAATTTCTATTTAAAGTATTAATCTCCATTAAAACAAGCCAAATACCTTGATCAAGCCAAGGAAATTGCCATGACAAATCTAAGTTACCCAAAGTAACTAAAGCTTAGGACTCGGTTCGAAACCAACCAAACCGAAGTCATCATGATTAGCAATCAAAGCCCATCACATCGAGGGCCCCACCAAGAATTTAATGACTCATTAATGAGCATTAAATGCCCAAGCATTTCCAATATATTTCCTATCAAAATATCTAAGGAATAAACCAAGTTACTTAAGAAGTGACTATCGATTACTCAAGAAGTAACTATCGATTACCAATCTAACTGATCCGGTTTGTCATCAAGTCAAGCATTAATGAGCCATCAAATCAAACCTTCCATCAAGAATTAAATGCTTGGGATGACCTAGAGAGGCCACATTCAAGGTATCTAGATATTTTGATCAAAATATCTTAGAGAAAACTGAATTGCATGAAATGTGACTATACGATTACGAGATAAACCGAACTAATTCAATTCCATTAGATAGGATTTAATGCCCATCAAATTAAGTGTTATTATCAAGCATTAAATGCCAAATGACACATGGAGACTAAATACATTGAACCTCCAAAGCATTAATGGCAATCTAACCGAAATAGTTCGAGTAACCGATAGTTAGCCACCAAACCAAACCGAAAAGGGTCACATCATGCATTAAATATGTCATGTGTAATCTAATCATGAACAATCATGACTAATGATAACCAATCATTTCCAATCATGAGTAATGATTGGCAATTATTACCTAAGATATTTTAAGATTTGGTAATCATTACCAAATCTTAGAGAATCTTAGTGTATCTTCCAAATTCGTCCAAAACCATTAAACCACAAGACATCAAAGGGTGACCCCTAAACCAAACAATACCTAAGAAATAGGTTGGGATATCATGTGCATTGGCCAATGCGCAGAGTGCCCGAGCCTATAAATAGGGGGCTTGTTTTCATAAATTAATGGGCTTGATCCAAGGCTTTCTCTCTCTAGTCTCGAAATTCTCTCTCAAGTCTAGGAATTTCTCAACCCTTCTATTCCATAAACACCTAAAAATTCTATCAAAATACCTTCCGAAATGAGTTCTTAATGATCTTGGGGGAAAACCTCAAGAAGTTGTCAAAGAACGATCAAGAACAATCGAAAAGATTCAAAGAAGGAGAAGAAGAAAATCGCTTAGGGAAAAACTACTCCTCTTAGCTAGGCATGTCTTATTGAACACCCTTAGATCTTGTCTTAAATACGTTAATATTGTTTGTACATAGCATGTTTATGTAGTTCTTAGACTTATATTCCATGTACATAACATATATATCAAGTACTTAAATAAAAAACATTGAAAACATGTCAAATTCATCAAACTATACCAAAATTATCCAAAAATATGTCAAGAACATGAATAACATGTGATGAACATGACAAAAACATTGAACACACCATGACTTGTGTATAGCATCTTTGATTATCTCAAGAACACATGAAACCGAACTCCAAAAACTCAAATCAAGTCGTTAATTAACTGACTGCTAACCAATAACTATTAATAACTGACTTTATATTTCTGTAATAGTCTAGATCACAGCCTGACACTAAGTCTTCAGGCTCGTGGACTGGCACCATATACACACACACAGAGACTACACCGTAAGTTTTCAGGCTCGTGGACTGGCACCATATAAACACATACACACACATAGAGACTACACCGTCGAGACCCTTGTAGCTAAAAATTTGAAATAAATGGAGGACCTTTATTCTTTCGGGGATATGTGTGTATCTTCTTTAGAAACATTTCTATTTTTTTTAGTTACGAGTAGGACTGACACATATACTATATGTTTTCCTTTCTTTTTAAACTAATAACCTAAACATAAACACTAAACTTTCCTACGCAAGTGAGTTCGGTTGGAGTGTTCTTGACAAAATCAAAGGTATTATCCACTTATCATTGATGTGATTCATGTCTTTGTCTCATAATTAATTATAGCAAAATAAATCATCTTGCATAGATGAACTACGTACTAACCTGATTCTCAGCTACCTGAGATATGTAAGGAACCCACATATAAGTTCGGTCACCTATCTAAACAAAAATCAGTTCATCTTGAACAGATGAACTACGTTTTGACCTGATTTTCCGTGAAAACTGGGATACGTAGGCAACCTTTACAAGGTTCGGTCATCAAAAAATACAAAAAATCTTTTTATTTCAATCTATTTTATCTGTTGTAGCTGATAGATAATAAACTTTTACTTTCTTTCCTTACATAAAAATGCTTAAAAAAGACAAAAAAAAAATAAAAAAATGGGAATTATTTTGTTAAGCAAAACCAAAGAAAATTACTTGGAATTTGTTTAAACGTGAACATCTATTTAGACTGAGGTACCGCCTTGGAATGAGTGTCTTAGGGTGTTTAAAACTTTCTCCGAGTATAATCGACCCCCGAACTTAATTAAATCTCTGGTAAAAGACCTTTACGAGTCAAAACTCTAGTCATTTCAAAAATAAAATAAAAATGAATTTCTAAAATCTCGGTGACCTAGAACACCATTTAACCCATGCTAAGGGGCGACTCCGTTTTCTGCATAAATCTCGGCCCAAATAATGTTTTCAAAACCGACACCTAGAAAAGTTCCCGAAAACCATTTTCGAACAGGAACAGATTTTGAGGATTTCGAGAGGGAGAAATTAAAACTTGTTTTCCTCTTCTTCCCGATCTCTACTTCCTCTGCTTTCAAAACTTCGGGGTACATCATATTAGATGTAAGCCTTATAATCAATCTTGTATTCATGCATTCGTTGACTTTTATCGATAAAATATTATAATTTCAAGCATTAATAAAAATATATTTTTTATATTAGTTTTTATTACATCAATATTGTTTTATACAATAAATATAAAGTTGAAAGCTCATTAATGTTATTAAAAGGCCGAGAGACATTTTGTAACTTGCATTTTAAATTTTCCTAGTCGATATTGGAGTGTTGAAACTAGTCTTAAATGATCTAGGATAGCTTGTTAGGGTGTTTTTCTCTTATGGAAATTATGAGTCTCAAACTATTAGTATGAGATACTAGAAACAATAACAATGGGACTTACTAGTGTAGTAATAAAAGACTAAAGACGATTATCCTTGATATATTACATGATAGTTTTGCCCAATGTAAAAATAAGATATTTTAGATATGATTATATTTTATGATCTTTTGACTTGAGATATTATGTGTTACATGTATGGATTGCTATACTTTGATATTACTAAATGTTGTATTCTAGTCACGAAACTTCAAAAACTATTCATTGGATATAGTGGGACATATATGTGAATATATGAATATGTAAGATCAGATCTACATTCTCAGTAAAGAGAAACGTTGCTAACCCTAGATGTTTTGATGAACCGATTAACATTTATGTTTTGAGGAACTAATGCGTTTATCGAGTATTTCAAATTTTAATTCTAATGCTTGAATAAGAAAATTTATGAAAATGAATGATAAAGATTGAGATGGTTTCAATAAAGACATTGAAGATTTTTAGTGCAAGAAGATTTTATTTTTTTTATTTTTTTTTTGTATTTCTAGGAAAAAAAACTCAATTCTTCTTAAGCTTTTACTACAACCCGATTAGGATCACGCACGACACTCAAAATTAACTTGGCATTGCAAATATACAAACTGGGTGTAACGAAGAAAGCTCACTAAAGAGAAGAAACAAAAACAGTTGTCAGGAAAAACATAATGGGAAGGTTCAAAAGCTTTCTTTTTTTAAGCGATACAAGTACAAATCCCCTCCAACCATCGTCTGGGAAACTAAATTGACTAGCCATCTAATCAGTCATGAGCCATTTAATTACTGACACTCTCGAAGGACAAACTCAAAATGTCTAGCCAAGCCAAAACATTAGTTGGCACGAGCCACGGAAAAACGACAAGATCAAATCCCAGTGGAAACATCCCAATATTCCTGGTTACTGCTTGGGAATATTGGGTCGTTTCCACTAGGATCCCAAGATGGAATATTTTGCATGAACCTTAGCCGAGGGAAAGTAAGCAAAACTAAAGGACATTCTGTCATCCGGATGTCATAAGTGACATGTCCCGCGATCCATTTCCAGGCATCATCAAATATCTATAGTTTTAAGCTTGTTATAGTTTTGATTGAAAATCGTTTTTATTACTGAATATCTTGAAAATACTTTTAAATGATTTTTCCTGAAAATCTAATTACGAAAATATCTATGATTTAATTGTTGAAAAATCAGATTGATTATCTCACACATTTCTATTACTAGCATATCGGGACATTAATATAGTTTATTTTGAATTGAGCTGGCAGAAGCTCTTATGAGAAGAAACTTATACATTTTAGTACTTCTGAGTTGTAGCTTAGACTTAAACGTAACTAGTCTGAGTGAGAGTGGATTAGGCATAAAGAGGCGTTGCCTAATCAGGGTTAATCCTATACTAGGAAAATGATAGGTTTTATTATGAGCTTGAGAAAAGAATTAGATTAATCCTGCACCTGCGAAAATAGTTGTGTAAAGGCTTCATTCTTACTTGGGAAAAGGATTGAGCTTAATGGATTGCAAATTCCCTATAGGAGCTCAGGGGAGAGGATGTATGCAAGAGTAGCTTGTTGAACCTCTATAAATCTTAGTGTTAATTTCTCTACCTTTATCCATTTGGTTGTGCACTTAGTTAAAACTCGTTTCCACTAAATATCAAGATAATAACTGGTCAGGGAAATTGAAGTAGTTTGATTTGTTAAAGTTATTTGTTTTAATTTTGTAACTACCCAATTTACCCATCTTTTGGGTAGATCTTTGTGCCTATAATTGTTACCAGAGCTAGATTAACTTAACAGACTTGACATCCTAGCTAACACGATCACATCGCACATAACATGAATACACTAGCTGAGAGGTAATCTATACACTGTCCAGGACTTTTTACAAGTAATAATTATGTTTTTTTTAAGGCTAGATTGTCTACATTCTTATAGGCTACTAACCATGATGCATGGTTAGTAATTAAAATTGGTCCTTATGTTTCTACTCTTCATACTACTCTAAAGAAAGAGGATAAGTTTGACAACGATGATTTCAAAAAGTTTTCTATAAATGCCCAAGCTATTAATCTATTATTTTGTGGATTAGATGTGAATGAATATAATAGGATATCAGGTTGTGAGTTGGCAAAAGAAATATGGTATACTTTACAAGTTACACATGAGCGAACAAACTAGGTGAAAGAATCCAAAATTAGTTCCCTAGTTCACTAGTTCGAATTTTTTAGAATGGGCGACACATAATTAATCCATAATATGAACACCAAGTTCACCAATATATTTAACAACCTCAGTGTAGTAGGAAATCCATATTCTATGATGGAAAGAGTCCAAAAAATTATGAGGTCCTTAACGAAAGCATAGGAACCCAAATTGATGGATATTGAGGAATCCAAGAATCTTAACAAATATACGATTGATGAGCTTATCGATAACCTAATGACCTAATGACACATGAGTCATTCATTCGTGGATATTAAGGAGAAACAAGCACTAAAAAACAGAAGTCCTTGGAACTACAAGCTCAAAAAATTAATGACGATGATGACAGTGATAATATAAACCTCGACAACGGTCAAGAGAGTGACGTAGCTCTTATTAAGAGAAATTTCAAGAGGATAACCTGACGGACTTTCCATGGAAGAAAGAACTTCAATATGAACAATATTGAATGCTTCAATTGTCATAAAACCAGGCATTTACAATCAGACTGTCCTAATCCAAACGAGAAGAAAAAAACGCAACAACAAGAAGAAATCGAAGAAGGGAAAGAAAAAATCCATGAAAGCAACATGGGATGATTCAGATTCAAGTAGTTTCTAAACATCAAGTATCAATGACGAATCGACAATGCTTTCCCTAATGGCTATTGGGGATGAGGTACCTAAATATTTTAGTACTTGTCTTTTAAAATTTGATGAATTATTTTATGTTTATCAGGAGTTGTTAAATAGTTATAAAACACAATTCTCAAAAATTAATGCCTTAAAAAATATTGTTGCTATATTGAATAATCAAATTGAAAAATGTGAAACCAAAAACACATCTCTTAAAAATCAAGTTTCAAAACTTGTCTCGTCAGATTTGAAAAGGAAAACAAGGAATTGAAATCCAAAGTTAAAGATTTGAATTCTATTATTGTAAAGTTTACAAATGGTGAGAATAATTTAAATATGCTTTTGGGAAGCTCAAGAGGTGTTTTTGACAAAGTTGGACTTGGTTTTCAGAAAAATGTTAAATAGAAGATATTTCAAATATTCCTTTCTGAAACCAAGAAACTTGTTAAATATTTTCATTGGAACATTGTCGGGGCACACTATAAGAAATTATTTTTGTTCCAAATCTAAAGATAAACAGGTATGGGTTCCTGAAGGAACAAATATTGATACATCTAACAAGATTGAACCTACATAGATTGGGTACCACTTAGGAACTATTTGAGGTGCTCCTTGTAGGTTAATCTGAAAAAAATCTCTAAGTAAAGAGAAATAGTTCCTAGATAGTGGTTGTTCTCGGCACATGACGTGTGATAGATATAAATTTGCGTATTTGACACCTAAAGACAGGGGTTATGTGACTTTTGAATCCAATTCCAGGGGTAAGATTGTCGGTATAGGTAATATCGATAGTGTTTCTACTCTTATTGAAGATGTTCTATTAGTTGATGGTCTAAAATATAATTTGCTTAGTTATGTGATAGAAGTTATAACGTCATCTTTGAGAATAACAAGTGCATTATTAAGAATAGTAATGATGGTAGTATATTTCTTGTTGTATTTCATGTTGAAAATATTTATACATGTTCATTTGAAGATTTCTCATCACAAAATTTATCATGTTTAAATGCATTATATGAAAATATGTACCAAGGTATGATTGGTAGTCGTTTTTATCTTAGTGCTGGTAAAATCCGATATAATGTTTAGTGTATATTTGTGTGCAAGATTTTAGTCTTGTCCAAAAGAGTTTAATTTAAGTGGTATCAAACAATTTTTTTGTTATTTAAAAGGAACCTATGATCTAAGATTATGGTATCCTAGAGAAAGTAATTTTACTTTAATTAGTTACTTTAACGTTGATTTTGCCAGTTGCAAAGTTGAGCGTAAAATTGCTAGTGGGTCTTGTCATTTCTAGGGTATGCACTTGATTCTTCGTCTACTAAGAAACAAAACTTTATTGCGTTATCCACTACTAAGGCTGAGTATATGACAGTTGGTAGCTGTTGTGCGTAGGTTCTTTATATAAAACAACAGTTGCATGATTTTGGTATCTGTATGAAAGAAGTTTCTATTTACTGTGATAACACAAGTGATATGTCTTAGTAAAATCCTACACAATACTCACTCTTCCCACTTTTTGAGATGACAAAAGGGTAGAGAGAGTGGTGTATTTATGTACTAAGGGGGAAAAATGTCATTTTTCTAATTTATTGCATATATTGAAACATTTTTGTTGTAAAATATTTTTTATTTGTTTTCTCAATATAGCATTTACAATTAATAAAACCTATCCTCATAATCAGCGGGAGTGTGGTTATATGTTTGTTTTTAAAAAAAAAAAATCAAAGTTAATCGTCATCATAAAAAAAAAAAAAAAAAAAAAAAAAAAAAAAAAAAAAAAAAATCTAGATGTTTTGATGAACCAATTAATATTTGACATTTTGACGAACTAATGCATTTATTGAGTATTTTATATTTTTATTCCATTACTGATTCACCTCAGATTTTGATAGCGGAAGAAATAGATATCATGAAGAAGAGGAAACGAGTTTCATTCCTCCCTCTAAGTCCTCCAAATCCGTTCATTTTGAAAATGGTTTTTCAAGAGCTTTTTTAGGTGTCGGTTTTGAAAAATTTCTTGGGTCGAGATTTTATGTTGAAAATAGAGTCGCCACCTAGCATAAGGTTAAATGGTGTGCTATGTTATCGGGAGTTTTAGAAATTCATTTTTACTTTGAAATGACTCGTGTTTTGACTTCATAAGGTCTACGTACTAGAGATATTCTTAAATTTCAGGGGTTGGTTATGCTTAGGGAAGGTTTTATGCACCCTAAGACACCTGTCCGTAAATGGTACCTTAGTCGAAATGAATATTTACTGTTAAACAATACCTGAGTAATTTTTTTTATTTCATTAAACAAAACAATTCATTTTTTGTTTAAGTTTTTCCTCTTTTTATATATTTTATCATTATGTAAGCAGTAAAGGTTATCTATTATGCAACTACTACTAGAAATAAAAATATTTTTTGTGTTTTTAATATAATGAAAGTAGTAAATACTATACTATACTATTCTAGACAGCGACAACCCAATAACAGTTTATAAGAGACATAAATATAAATATGCAAGCCATATGAAATGCAAACTAAGACTAATTTATTTGGATATGCGACCAAACCTGCACATGGGTTGCCTACGTATCTCGGATTAATGAGAATCAGTTCTTTACATAGTTCGTTTGTGTTAGGTTAAAGGATATGATTTATGTTGTTAAAGGTGTGACCGAACCCTTATGGGTTGCCTACATACTTTAGGGAGGTAACCAAAGATTAGATCATCACGTAGTTCATTCTTGTTAAGTTGAAAGATGGGTTGGTTTTAGTTGATTATTAGTTGATTATTAATTATGAACAACATGAATCACAACGTGATATGTACATGACCTCTTTGATTTTGACAAGAACACCTCAACAGAACTCTTTTATTTTGGTTAGTTAGTCTTAGTATGTGAGTTTGTTAGTTAAAATTGAAAAGAATACCATATATTTATGCCAGTCCTACTCGTAACTAAGAAAAACAGGAGGATTTCTGAAAAAGAATAACACATATCACCGAATGAATAGACATCTTCCCTTTATCCTGGATTTTTAGCCACAAGGGTCTGTTGGTGTAGTATATATATGTGTGTGTGTGTGTGTGTGCGCGCGCGCGCCAATCCAGAAGCCAACCTAGCTATGATCTTGACGTTTAGCAGTAAGTAAATCCGATTACTAATAATATATAGTTATATTAATAATTAGTAAAGAGACAGTTTGGAATATTCTTGAGAGAATCATAGAGACTATGCACAACTCCTGGTGTGATAGATGTTTTATTTGAATCCTCACATGTTCTCGAATGATTTGGGTCCTCACATGTTCTCAGAGGTTCTTGATGTTTTTGAGATAGTTTTGTATGATTTGGACATGGTTTGGCTATTATAACATGAATTAAGTGTTATTTGGTTGAATATGGGTAATTTGAGTTATATATTTGAGATTAAAATGTATGAACTACATGATTATGATATGTACAAGCATGATATATGAAATTTAAGATAAGATCAAAGAACCTCAAGGTACATACCTAGTTTAGGGGAGTGGTCTTTCCCTAAACAATATCCTTCTTCTCCTTCTTGATCTTCATGGTTGGAACTCGGTCAATCACCGTCGATTTCTTGAGTTCTTACTCCAAGAACCTCAAGAACACTCGACTTAGGGGAAGTGGTCTTCCCTAAGTAGCTATCTCTCTTTCCTCCTTGATCCTCTTGGCTCAGTGTTGATCGATGACCGTCTGTCTCTTGAGTTCTAGATCCAAGAACCTCAAGAACACTCTCCAAGATAGGAGTTCAGCATAATAACGACATATTATTCAAGAAATATGCTTGAGAATCCTAGCACCCGAGACTTGGCTCGAGTTTGAGAAAGAGAAGCTAGGACTTCAAGTCTTGAGAAAATGATAACCAAGCACCCCTATTTATAGGCTAGGGGCCGGTGTATTTATATCTGCACAGGCCATCTCAATCTCTTCCTTGGGGCGTGTTTAGCATAGGGAACGTATTATCTTGTAATGGTCTTGTTTTGTGGTGAACGAATTTTAGGTGGAATGGAAGATTCTTAACTATTTGGTAATGATTAATAAATATTTTCAAAAAAATGGTAATGATTCGCAATCATTACTAATGATTCACAATCATTACTAATGATTGGCATTCATTACCAATCATTACCTTTCTTCCTATCAAATTGCTTGCACATGGGTGCATTAATGGCTCGATGTGACACATCCGGCTCAGTTTACGGGTGTTCACGTCATTTTCACGCTTGATTTTACTCACAAGTGCACGAGGTCAAGTTTTAATATAATGGATCTTAAGATCGAGTGTCTTCCTCTGGGATATGTGTTAGGAGTAGTTGAATACTACAATTGACATAACTTAATATTATCTCGACGGTTCAAGAATTGTTTTGAGTTTGCTAATCAAAAACTAATTAAAACTAACAACTATTGGATTAATTCTATTAAAATAGATTACCTAGGGATTAATTTTGTTCACTAATACATGTTTGATTTCGTTTAGTTTACAATAACGGTATTTATCCTATCTGATAATCTAAATATAGTAAACTCGCTCACTACCTCTCCCAAGTGTAACGTGAGCGGAGATGTACCTCGTATTGATGCCTATATCCCTATATAATGTCTAAATGAGTACATGAGTCTTGACCCAACCTCACGGATTGCACACGTTCTAATAATCTCCCGATTCATTAGACCGTCGCATTGTATTTAACCCTAGTCTGAATCCGGAGTTAACTCTCCCGAATGTCAAACCCCATATTCTCAAACCAACCCTAATACCATACAAAGCATATCAAGGATGTAATAAAATAGTAAACACAATTGAATTTAGATAAACAACTGTTAAAGAAACATATATTCAATCAAACATGCATTTACATGAACTACATCAACCCCTCGATAATATCTACTTAGTTAACCATGATCACAACCAAATAAGCATTAAAACAAGAGAAATATTTCATCATTGGAGATACAACGTTTAAATACAAAGAGGGAAACAAAGATAGAAAGGAAAATCTAAAGAGTAGAGTGTTCCACTTCCACTAAAACTGTTCTGAAATCATTTCCTCTTCTTCCAAATGAACTCTCCTCTTCTAGGTCTGAATATTGCTCTCAACACAAGTGTAAAAATGTCTTGAATAATGGTAGGAAGAAGGCATACAATACAAAGATAAAAAAATATCTAAAAAATATCACAAACGATCAAATCCAGCTGGCTGATTGACCGTTGCAGCGGTGGGCGTCACCGCTACAGTGGTCAAGAGTCAGTAAACCCTTGGCATCGGTGCTGCAGCGGTGAGTTCCATCGATACAGGGGTGAGGCTGCAGTGCTGATCTTTGCCTTTCTTCATCGTTTTTCCACCGATTTCCTACTAATTCGCTTGATTATCAACCATTTACATCTCTACACCTGATTTACGTAAAAACGAATATAAATGATCTAAAATATTACAAAAACACTCGAAAACTATCAATTTCGGCTTGAAAATAGATAGGTGTTTTCAACCTATCAAATACCCCCAAACTTGGAATTTTGCTAGTCCTCGAGCAAAACACCCTAACATTAAAATAAACTATCACTACTAATTAACTAACTTTAATAGTAAAAAGGAACAATCATAAATGAACGAGAAGTAATGGCATGCAAGTTCTGAATTCACCTAATCAACCAAAATGTTTTTCCCTCAACGGCCCCTAATCAAATCAAGTTCAGGAACAAAACACACCACATGGTGTTCTAGAATTTCAATACTCAATATCAATAAAGGCCATTCTAGATCAATTCAAAATACGTGTGTGAAAACTCAAATGTACAATTATCCAAACACCGAATTGGATTATTCACTACCTAAGCTCATGACTTAAACCATATAGGATTAGGAAATCAATATGCCTGACTGGGCTACACTCTCCACCAATGTAGGCTTGGAAGTACAAAAAGATCAACAAGACTTGGTTTCGATTTTTGGTAAATGGCCAAGGGTATCTCAGGAATAAACAACAGGTGAACGTTATAACTCAACGATACCCAAGGCACAACGCTTAGCGCTCAATAACACTCATAACCCCAAAGATAAATTTGAAACAACCCTAAACAATCATTTAAGAACGTTTTACTCACTTGTCAAAAGAAACAAAAATAACACTATATTTATATATGTTTTTTTTTTTTACATTAGAATCACACCCTAAACTTATTTGATTTGTACAATTAAAGAGGTGTGGGAATATGATAGAAAAAATACAAGTGATTACTCTAACACCGAACCAATGAAAAGTTTGCCCAAAATCCAACTGGTCACTTCAAGTAGCATAAACAAACGCTAACTTGATTTTGACTCAAATTGTGCCTTTGGTTTAAAGACTTAGGTTTGAAAATTTTTATTGCCCAGGGCATTTGTTACATGTTCAGAATTGAAATAGATTACAGGCTTCGACAGCGTAACGAGGAGTAAACATATTACATGGTAAGCTTCAAAGGCTCAAGCGATAAAAATAAAAGCCTAAATCATGTCTCATGAACTATGTCACCTCGAATTTCGCCTCAAGTTTCCCTCAATCAAGTTCTAGAATCCCTAAAATTGTCTTGAACTTGCTACTGAATAATCGACGTCAAATCGATTGAATAACTATACATTGAGTCTACGCGATTGTGCATTTTAGGATCCGAAATGACTTTTACCTAATTGACATGCCAAGCACACAGAACACACATGAATGGGCAATACCCCTGATCTCGATATACAACTAGGGAATAATTTTCATCATTGGGTAATGGCTCAGAAGAACTCAACAACTCAGCACACAATTACTACATCACACATAAATATAATTATACTAATTCTATACACTAATATGCATACATTGCACTAAGTATTCAAAACATCGCATTTTACTTCTAAACATGCATAAACAAAAACTACAAATTAACGTAAACTATAAAAGTATTTAACAACTATTAAAGTCTACAACATTACCATCAAAATGTCTACAAACAATAAAAACTTAACATACATAAAACATTCATAACAACAAAACAAAAATATCCCAATACAAAACATAAAAACATCCATCCCGCAAAACAAAAACATCCATATACATCCCCCCCAAACTTCAACTGGTCAGTGTCCACAATGACCCATCAGCGATCCCAAAAACAACATATAGCATGATGACAAAAATGGGTTGCGAATACGTACCTAGGAGGTGAGATATGAAAGTCTCACCTCTTACTGTCCATCTCAAGGATGTCGTCCCCACCGCTATCGTGGTGGGATGGGTTGTGTGGTGGCTGCAACAGGTGTGGAAGAAATGGTGGCATCAGTGGGTAGTCGTTCATATCGTATCCTGCTTGAACCCTGTAGTACCGGTGAGCTTGATATATAATCTGATTATATTGATCTTGGTACCTCCAAAATTCAACGTTTTTATTCCGCAACTGATACTGCTCCTGGCGGATTGCGGTGGCATCCAGCCGTAGGGCTTGAAGCTGCTCCTCCTAATAAACCACCTACTGGTGAAGTTTGTCCAATGTGATCATTTGGCGGACGAGAACCTCAACAACTGGGGCCTCAGACGACCCTGCTTCTTCTTCTTTCGGCCCTACTTCTTGTTCACTCGGCCCCTGAACCTCGACACTCCAAATTCATCTCATTGACGCAAGATCCATAGGTCTTACAGAGAGGCACAAGCTATTTCTAGAGCTATCGACACCCGACATCATGAAAATTTTGGTGAGAAGTGACGAAAATGGTAGGTCGGGCTTTATGTTGTGGATTGCATGCTGAATAGACAAATATATAAGGAACCCAACGTTCAACAGCTTGCCAGTCTCAATTGCATAAATCGTCAATGCTCGGTCTTTGGAGACGTTAGACAAATGAGATGTCGGGTGGAGACTGGAGAAAATTAAGTAGAACCAAATCTTTGGGAATTGGTTCAAGAACTTGGATGGAAAATTGGCGAGACTCGGCCCCATATGTACCCATTGAACATTTTCGTAACAGAGGGTCCGGATGACCATTTGTAGGTCTTCGTCCTCTTCTTCTTCATCCGAGTCTTGTGGTCTTTCCGAAAGAACCAATCCCAGTAGTTCATTGATTGTGTCCGGATCAAATTTTACTAGACGAGTCCAGAACCTGGTCCAGTTGTTCTCAGCTTTAACACATTTTACATAAAATTCTCAGACCAAAGTTACATCGCCCGGGGCTGGTTGTCTGTACAACCGTTACCAATCTCGCGCCCTTCTAACATTTGTAATTTTGACTGGGAGCTCATCCAAGTCATCAAATCCACACTCCCAAATGCAAGGATGTCTATGCTCGAACCGATTAAAATGTTGTTCTACCCGTTTACAAACAAATTGGCCCGAGTCATAGTCCGAGGTGGGATCGTTGGATCGTGGACCAGATTCCTCACCTCTTGAACGTTTGGCAGAGGCTCTCTTCAGCATTGTTCCTATCAATTCAACACACAAAAAAAGGCCACCCAATCATAACGGAACAATACAATTCAACCAAACAATTTAAACCCTTCAAGAACACCAAGTTTCCCAAATGTGCACATACCAATCATAAGAATTTCAACAAAATTTGCAAAAATTTGGCAACAAATCTTGAATCACACAAACAAACCACCCGTAATCAACATGTTCATCACCAAAAAATAGCCCAAATCCACAATGACTTGAAAAATCGCAAAAAGGGTTCTAGGGTTTCACATGAACAATCCAAATTCAAACAATCTTCCTATGTACATGAAAATCAACACAAGATTTCAACATACACATGTAATGTAGGTTCAATACAACTTACTTGATGAAATTTTGAGTGCTCAATGGTTGAGAATGGTGAAAATCGCCCCTTTGAAGCTATAACCCTAGAATCTCAAGTTTAGGGTGTGAAAATCGATTTTGGTGGATGAAATGTGGTGGGGATCTATGATTTTGAATATGAATGGGCAGATTTAAGGTTTTATAGTGGTTTGGAAGGAAGAATTCGAGAGATTTTAGAATCAAGGGTTTTTGAAATGGTGTTCTATCGAAACGACACCCCTCTTATCTGAACAGGGGCATTACCGCTGCAGCGGTAGAAGCCCAGTGGGCTTTCTACTGGTTCACCGCTGCAGCGGTGGAACAGCAGAAAGGTTTCTGCATTATTGGGCGCTGCAACGATAACAGGCCTACAACTTTTTGTTGGTTCTCTGCATTTTTTCTCAAATAGGCCTACCACCCCTCGTTTTCATTCCGCTTTTTCATCGCTTTCAAGATCATATCACTTCCCCTAATATCCAAACTCCTCAAATAACTCTCAAACATGCTTCAAGCCTATTTCGGCCTCCAAAAAGTACTAAATATCAAAAGCTGGCGAAAACCATACCCTCGGTTTTATATAAAAAAAGAACGCTTATTTTATTGTCCCTAGCTGGACTTAGCAAATTCCAACGAGGGAGATACTCTCCACAACTCGTTCTTCATTTTTGAAATAGTGCTAGATTCTCTCCCACATTGACTCAGAAAATGTGTCTATCATCACCTTCCAATTCAACGGAACCGAATGGAAATACATGTTTGATCCGGAACAGTCCGAACCATCTAAACTTCGATTTGCCAAGAAAGAGCCTCAACCGAGAATTGAATAATAAGACCTATTGGCCTAGGCTGAACTCTCTCCTAACTATTTGCTTATCATGCCATTTCTTCATTTTGTCTTTGTAAAGCTTGGCGTTCTCATACACTTCATTTGGGAATTCCTCCATCTCATTGAGTTGGAGGAGACGTTGTTGACTCGAAGCGTTGAGATTAAAGTTCAACTTATTTATAGCCTAGTAAGCGCGGTGTTCTAATTCCACTAGCAAATGACACGCCTTTATAAACACCAACCGATATGATAACATTCCGATCAATGTTTTAAAGACTATACGGTATACCCATAACACATCATCTAACTTTACCACCCAGTCCTTACGGTTTGTATGAACCATTTTTTCCAGAATTTGTTTTTATCTCTCGATTAGACACTTCGGCTTGGCCGTTTGTCTATGGATGGTATGGAAGCACTACCTTGTGTCGGACCCCATTATTTGTAAGCAAAAAATTAAACACTTTATTGCAAAAGTGGGTCCCTTCATCACTGATAATGGCTAGAGAAGTCTCAAACCGTGTCATGATGTTCTTCTGAAGGAACTTCAGAACCACCTTGGCATCGTTGGTTGGTGTTGCCACAGTCTCAACCTATTTAGACACGTAATCTACCGCCAGTAGGATATACTCCTGACCGAAAGATGGCAGAAATGGCCCCATGAAGTCAATGCCCCAGACATCAAAAAGTTCCAACTCGAGAATTGAAGTAAGTGGTTGCTCATGCCGTCTTGAGATGTTGCCAACCCTTTGGCATCGATCATAGGTTTTTACAAATGTGTATGAATCACGAAATAACGTCGACCAATAAAAACCTGACGGAAGCACCTTAGCGGCAGTTTGCGTCGTTCCAAAATGTCTACCACACGGTGATGAATGGCAATGGTATAGAATGATTTCCATTTTCTCTTCCGGAACACATCTCCGGATCACTTGGTCAACACATTTCTTAAACAATATCGGTTCATCCCACATATAATGTTTCGAATCGAATAGGAATTTTTTCCTCTGGGTACTTGAATGGTCCGGTGGCAATACCTTGCATGCTAAATAGTTGATGATATCCGCAAACCATGGAAATTTAGTCTCAACATTGAACAATTGCTCATCCGGGAATACTTCTGTGATACAAGACTCTTCACTAACTTCTTTTTGCAACCACATTTTCACTCCTCTTTTTATTTCTAATTTCAACATCAAATTCTTCGAGCAAGAGAATCCACCAGATTAGACACGACTTGACATCCTTCTTGGCAAATAAGTACTGGATGGCTGTATGATCTTTATAGATGATCACTTTGGATCCTATAATGTAGGACCAAAATTTATCACACGCAAAGACCACCACTAACATCTCATTCTCAGTAGTGGTGTAATTCTCTTGAGCGTCATTCAACGTCTTGCTTGCATAGTAAATGGATCAGAATATCTTCTCCTTGCGTTGGCCTAAAACCACTCTAACCACATAGTCGCTTACGTCGCACATGATTTCAAAAGGTTCATTCCAATCCGAAGCGACTATTATTGGAGCTGAGATCAACTTCTCCTTTATAGCATTGAATGCTTCGATACAAGCTTCATCAAAAGTGAAAAGGGCTTTTTTTCAAGTAAATAACATAACAGCTTCACCCTCTTAGAGAAATCCTTCATGAAATGCTGGTAGAAGCCTGCATGGCCCAAGAAGCTTCGGACTCCCTTCACATTAATTGGAGGTGGAAGTTTCTCAATCATCTCAATCTTCACCCTATCCATCTCAAGCCCCTTATAAGAGACCCGATGGCCTAAGACAATCCCCTCTTTAACCATAAAATAACACTTGTCCCAATTG
Source organism: Eucommia ulmoides (assembly GCA_016647705.1). NCBI lineage: Eukaryota > Viridiplantae > Streptophyta > Magnoliopsida > Garryales > Eucommiaceae > Eucommia > Eucommia ulmoides. Next base: position 68,969,723 of record CM028332.1, on the reverse strand, counting down.
AGAACTACGTGTTTCTCTTCACAACGGTTGAGAACAAGCGACAAATTGTATAAGCAATGGTCAGAGGATAAACCAAAGACCGAGAAGTCATCCATGAAAAACTTCCATTATGTCTTTCACCATATCCAAAAAGATAGTCGTCATACACTGTTGGAATGTGGCCGAAGCATTACAAAGACCAAATGGCATACAATGGTAAGCAAATATTCCACACAGATATGTGAAGGTTGTCTTCTGTTGGTCTTCCGATGCAATGGATATTTGATTGTAGCCTGAATAGCCATCAAGAAAGCAATAATGGCCATAACCAGCAAGACGATCTAGCATTTGATCAATGAACAGTAGAGAGAAATGATCCTTCCGAGTGGCTCTGTGCAACCTTCAATAATCGATACACACTCTCCATCCAGTGATGGTTTGTGTAGGAATTAGATCATTCCTCTAATTCTTCACCACCATCATTCCACCTTTCTTGGGAACTACTTGCACCAGACTCACCCATTTACTATTCGATATAGTATATATAATTCCAGCATTCAATAGCTTCAACACCTCAGATCGGACCACCTCTTTCATCGCCGAATTTAGTCTTCTTTGGTGCTCAATGGAAGGCTTAAATAAGTCCTCCATCAAGATCTTATGCATGCAAATTATAGGGCTAATTCCTTTGATGTCGAAAATAGACCACACGAAGACGGATCTATGTCGTTTCAAGATAATTAGCAGCTTGTTTTCTTCCTCTTGAGTCAAGGATGAAGAAATAATAACCGAATCAATTAAGTTCTCACCCAAGAAAGTATACCGAAGGTGATTCGGTAATTGCTTGAGAATTAACCCATCGTAAGGTAGATTTAAGGGTTCGGGAGAACTAGCTTCATCTTCAATGGTCTCCACTTGAATCGAATCCACTACGTCTTTAGGTATCGCTTCCAAAGATAGAAGGTAGTCCACAACACTATCTTTCGTGGTTGAGTCTTTTTCACCAAAATCCCCCATTGATAGGGAATTTGGGATAGCATGCTCCAATGGATCCCGATCTAAATTTTCATGATAGAATTCCCTAACGCACGAGTCTACAACTTCAACTCGATTTCATGTTGGGCATTCATCCGGAAAATTCGTTGTCTTGAAAATATTGAATTTCACTTCATATTCATTTACCCTCAACGTCAAGTTTCCGTTATGAAAATCAATCAACGCATTTCCTATGGCAAGAAAAAGTCTCCCAAGAATGATAAGAATCTCCCGATCCTCCTCCATTTCCAATACGAAAAAGTCCACCGAAAATATGAACTTATCCACCTTTACCAAGACATCTTCAATTATACCCTTTGGATAGGTCAACAAGTGATCCGCCATTTGGAGAGAAATCGTAGTTGGCTTTGCATTACCAAGCCCCAACTTCCGGTCAACGGATGATAGCATTAGATTGATGCTTGCTCCTAGATCACATAGTGCCTTTTCAAAGTGAGATTTCCCAATAGTGCACGGAATTGTAAAACTCCTAGGATCCTTAAACTTTTGAGGCAACGTTTCTTGAAGAATCGCACTACATTCCTCTGTCATCTTGACTATCTCATATTCCTCCAACTTCTTCTTCTTTGTCATAATATCTTTCAAGAACTTCCCATAATTGGGTATTTGTTCCAAAGCATCCGCAAATGGTAATATGAATTTTCTTGAAGATGTCAAGAAATTTTACAAATTGGGAATCCAACTTTTTCTTCTGGAACCGTTGCGGATACGGTAAAGGCATAGTGAGTATTGGTGGATTTCCAGAAATGAGATTCTTCCCAGAATCACCCTTTGTTCTTTCTTCTTCTCTTCAACCGGAATGGCTTCATCTTTCTCGTCTATTTTCTCCTCAACTTACTCCTCGATTTTCTCCTCAACTTCTTCTTTTGGCTAATCCTTTTCAACATAAAGTTTTTCTCTTGGCTTTTCCTCCGTTGGCTTACTTGCTTTGACTTCTTTTCCACTCCTTAAGATAATTGCTTTGCACTCCCTCGGGTTAGTCTCCGTATTGCTTAGAAACTTCCCATTGGTTCGCTCTTGAATAGCACTAGCAAGTTGGCCAATTTGAGTTTCCAACGACTTCACAGTTGCATTTGTGTTGGTGCACGTTGTCTCAATAGTGTCTAGCATCGTCTCATGTTTGTTGAGCCAGTTATGCTTTTCACGCATAAAAGTTTGAGTTTCCTTCATGAATAAGCCAAACATGTCTTCTAACTGTGGATTTTAGCTTTGCACCGGAGTTTGTTGCATTGGACAGTTTTGTTGCATAGATTGATATACTTGTGATTGTGATCTGTATCCAGGAGGAGGTCGCAATGTGTTCTGATTATTCACATATGAACAAATCTCATGATTGTGAATTCCGGGATGATAATGAGTCGGAATATTGTTGGCGGGCCTAAAGGTGTAAGCCCTATTGTTGACAAAATGGCACTCTTCAAACTCGCTATCTACTCCCGATTGTGAACTACTTGCAACATTTTTCACTTCTCGACTGGATGAAAGATCTTTCGTAGAGAAGGCGACTAGTTTTTCCGTGAGCTTAGAAACTTGGGCCAATAAGGTAGAGAGATGATCGGCCTCATGAATTGAGGCTACCTTTCGTCATATATTTTTCTCCTTAGGCCATTAGTAATTGTTAGCCGTCATTTCTTCCAAAAGTGCATTTGCTTCATTTAGAGTTTTTGATAACAACGATACTCCTGAGACGGCATCCACAATAGTTCTAGTCTGGCTATCCAACCCATTGTAAAAGAGTTGGGTTTGAAACCAATCCTGGTACCCGTGTTGGGGGCACTTTCGCAATAAGTTCTTGAACCTTTCTCAAGCTTCAAATAGTGGCTCGAAGTCCCGTTGGCGAAATTGTGCTATCTTGTTTCTCAGCTGCAATGTCTTCGAAGGTGGAAACAACTTGGTGAGGAACCTTTGAGCTAGGTCCTCCCAAGTATGGATGCTCCCCGGTTGGACTAATTGGAAATAACCTCGTGCTCTATCTCGAAGATAAAATGGAAACAACCTCAGCCGGATCACATCCTCAGCAACCCCGTTTATCTTCACCGTATCACAAATCTCTAAGAATGTAGCAAGGTGGATATTTGGATTTTCGTGGAAATTTCCGCCATATTGATTTTGCTAGACTATGTTGATTAAGGCGGGTTTCAACTCGAAGTTATTTACTTGGATCGGCTGCCTCCGAATCCTAGAATAATTGTCAAACATCACGGGTCGATAATAGTCCCAAAGGACCCGTTGTTGAAATTTTGGTTCCTGTGGTTGTTGTGGTAGCACCTGATGAACCGACAGTTGTTGAGGCATATGATCATCACCACCATCGATCATGGTTTGAGTTTGGTTTCTTCGCTCGCTCCTTAATCTCCTCAATGTACGCTCGATCTCAAGATCAAAAGTCAAGAATTCCAGACTCCGGCTACGTCGCATACACTGCTTATGATCACAACAAATGAAAACAATTTCAAAAACAAATTGAAACAAAATAAAACAAAAAGAATGTCCATATTAATATTGCACTACTTGGTAGTAATATCAACCAAATCACTAAACTAATCCCCGGCAACAATGCCAAAAACTTGTTCATGTCATTTCACGCTTGATTTTACTCGTAAGTGTACGAGGTCAAGTTTTAATATAATGGATCTTAAGATCGAGTATCGTCGTCTGGGATATGTGTAAGGATTAGTTGAATACTACAATTGATACATTATGTAAACAGTTCAAGAATTATTTTGAGTTTGCTAATCGAAAACTAACAACTATTAGATTAATTCTATTAAAATGGATTACCTAGGGATTAATTGTGTTCACTAATACATGTTTGATTTCGTTTAGTTTACAATAATGGTGTTTAACCTATCCGATAATCTAGGTATCGTAAACTCGCTCACTACCTTTCCCGAGTATAAAGTGAGCGAATATGTACCTCGTATCGACGTTGATATCCCTATCTAACATCTAAATGAGTACATGAGTCTTGGCCCAACCTCATGGATTGCACACATTCTAATAATCTCTCGTTTCATTAGACCGTCGCGTTGTGTTTAAGCCTAGTCCGAATGTAGGTCACTTCTCCTGAGTGTCAAACCCCGTATTCTCAAACCAACCCTAATATCATACAAAGCATATCAAGGATGTAATAAAATGGTAAACACAATCGGATTTAGATAAACAGCCATTAAATAAACATATATTCAATCAAACATGCATTTACATGAACTACATCAACCCCTAGATAATATCTACTTAACTAACCATGATCACAACCAAATAAGCATTAAAACAAGATAAATACTTCATCAATGAAGATACAACGTTTAAATACAAAGAGGGAAATAAAGATAGAAGGCAAATCTAAATAGTGTAGTTTTCCTCATCTGCCACAACCGTTCTGAAATCATTTCCTCTTCTTCTAAATAAACTCTCATCTTCTAGGTCTGAATATTGCTCTCAACACAAGTGTAAAAACATCCTAAACAATAGTAGGAAGAAGGCATACAAGACAAGGATAAAAAATATCTAAAAAATATCACAAAAGATCAAATCCAGCTAGCTGATTAACCGTTGTAGCGGTGGGCGTCACCGCTTCAACGGTGGTAATACATTTGGCGTTGTCCTTCCATCACTGCAGCAGTAAGTGTCACCGCTGCAGCTATCAAGGGTCAGTAAACCCTTGACGCCGGCGATGCAACGGTGAGGCTGTAGTGCTAATCTTTGTTATTCTTCATTGTTTTTTCATCGATTTCCTACCGATTTGCTTGATTATGAATCGTTTACGTCCCTACACCTAATTTACATAAAAACGAATATAAACTATCTAAAATAGTACAAAAACATTTGAAAACTACCAAATTTGGTTTGGAAATAGATTGGTGTTTTTGACCTATCAATGGGCTAAGTACTGGTTAGTTTCACTATTTCAGTTTAGTTGCCATGAAGGCTTTCCAAAGGCATTGAACCTAGTCTTGAAGTGTCACCCATGAATTTAATGCTATTTGATGAGTTATTGCTTGGTGAGCACTCATCCGGTTGGTTTCAGATTAAATCGGGTTAACTTGTCTTGTAACCGACAATTGGTTTTCAAGTTCCTTAGTTACCCAAAAATATTTTGGTGAAAATATATATATTCTTTGAACCTATCCCTTCTATGTCATCCCAAGATTTTATTTCCAGATGGGATGTGCATTTAATGCAATGGCTAGGTGGTAAACCAATTTAATTTGGTTTCGGTAATAAGTAGTCACAATTCAAGGTTTTCGGTTAACTCTAAGATATTTTGATCAAAATATATAGATACTTTGAATGTGGAATATACATGTCATCCCAAGGATTTTGTTTCTTGATGGTATGGTCATTCAATGCTCATTGGCAAACTAAATCGGGTTGGTTTCGATAACGGTTTGTCACATCCTAAGTGTCTCGATTCCCTTTCGAGATATTTTGTAGGCAACTTCTAGGAACGTTCCTTAGTCATTTCAAGGCCTCTTTTGTGGACCTCTAATTATGGCTAGGCCCCTTAATCCATTCGGCCTAAGGTGGTTTGTCAAGACAAACTTGGATTTAGTGTAATTCCAAATCAAGTCCAGATCTTTAATCACCTTGGTGATTTAGGGCTTGTCATGACCTTTACAAGACTTGATTAAGGTCTCTCGTATTGTTTATGGGTGGTGTTTGATGTAATATGCATAAATAAAATAATTTTTTTTGGTGTTAAACAAACAAAATTAAGTGAAAGTAAATGTTTCAAGGTTAGGGTAGGTAACCGAAGTAATTTGTTTAAAATATCCTATAATCTAAGGGTAGTGGATAATTTTTTTTTATCTATACTAAAGATGATTTAATGAAAAATCAATTTTAATAAAGTCATTTTAGACCTCCTTAAATTATGAAAATTTCAAGATTGGCCCGAAACTTTTACTTAACTGCATTTTTTCAAATTTAATAGTTTTGTGTTTTTCTCATGCTTTTGGGTATTTTTGTATATCATATAGTATGATCTCAGGTACAAATTCATTTCCTTTAAACCCAAGTTTAAAGTTTATTTGAACTTGTACTTGATTTGACACTAACTGGACGGGACAAAATGCGGTGTCTATAATTGCTTGAATGAGAAAATTTAAAAGGAAGAATAATAAAGATCGGGATGGTTGCAATGAATACATTGAAGACTTTTTAAGAAAGGCTTCTTTTTTTTTTCTTTTTCTTTTTTTTGTATTTCTAGATAAACAAGTCAATTCTTCTTAAGCTCTTAATGCAACTCGATTAGGATCATGAACGATACTTAAAAGTAACTTGAAATATTCTTAAAAGGGGGTAGAAGTGATAAATCTATGTAATCAAAATATTTTCCTAAGTACTTAATCAAGAAGTTGTTTGAAAATTTTGAAAAATTATGTTTTTAGCCTGGACGGTCGATTGCCCAATAGACCAGTTGATTGATTGATTCAGGATAGTGTTTTTTGGACTTTTAGGCTACGTGGTTGACCGATAGATTGAACAAAAGATTCAGATCATAAAACAATCGACCGCTCGGTCGACCAACCTGTCGTGCAACGGCTAGAATTCTAGATATTGGAGGTTAAAAGGTCGACCGTTTGATACACCGGTCGATTGACTGAGTCTTTTTCGACATTTAACCAAAATATTTTTTAAAGATCTTCCACCAATGTTTTATGATTTTAAACATTAGAATATCTTATTTTAATGAGTTTTGACTACTTTTCAAAGATATATCATATATTTTGAAAATCTTTTGACTTAGCCTGTATATTTTTAAATTGAATGTTTTAAAAGTTCTATTCTTATTCAAATAAAGTTGATTTAAATTTATTTTATATATGGGGTCTATACAAACTATTTTTTAGCATATCTTTTAAAATATAACTGTTATAGACATGGTTCAAAATTCCTATATACCTGCAAATTTCATCTTTAAAATCATCAAGAATACATACTGTTTTAGATTTATAAAGGAGATAATCTATTTTTTCTGAAATATTTTTGATAGAAATTTTGTTAAATATTCTTGATTAAAGAAATGGGGCTATTTTTGCTTACATTGGGTTTAATTTTTGCTTTCAATCTTCTTGAGGAAATCCCACTAAGATCAATCTTATTTACTTGCTCAATTTACTGTGTTCTACTTAATTAATATCTATAGTTTTGAGTTTGTTATAGTTTTGATTAAAAAATCTTTTTATTACTGAATATGTTGAAAATATTTTTAAACGATTTTTCTTGAAAATTTGATTTAGAAAATATAAGTGATTTAATTATTGAAAAATCTGATTGATTAACTCACACATTTCTATCACTGGCCTATCAAGACATTAATGGAGTTCAATTTAAATTAAGCTGCTAGAAGCTTGTGTGAGAAGAAACTTACATATTTTTTATATTCATAAGTTGTAGCTTAGACCTAAGTGTAGCTGGTCTGAGTGAGTAGATTAGGCATAAAGGGACGTTGCCTAATCAGCCTAAGCCTGAGAAAATGATAGATTTGATTGTGAGTCTAGGAAATGAATTAGGATCCTCGACAACTACACCAAAATTTGATCATTAAAAAAAATACCCTTAATTTGGTACCTCGATACTAATATAATACGGTGTTCAAGTAGGGTGTTGAATCACAGAAATCGGTCATGTAATTGTCAATTTTTAATTATTTTTCTTCCTTTAACGAAAGCAAAGTTTGAATTGAGTTTTGTGTTTTGAATATAAGAAAAATAAAATGCTAAATCTAAAATAAATGAAAATAGATAACCGGGTTAGCAATTATGGGTTACGTATTTTGGGGTTTATGTTATTTTAGTATTTCTTTTTTAAATCAGATTTACACAAATAGAGTGTTCTTAACTACAAATCGGAACTACTCAAAAAGATTAGATTGATTATTCATTGGCATGAATTATTTTTGGTATTTAATTCCTATGTTACTCTAATATAGGATGAAATAAAATATAGACATAACTCCTCCAAACTAATAATCAAATCCGAAGAATACGATTCTTTGATCATTAGATCTTGACCACATGTACTAAATCTAACATTCTAGTAGCAATTGAATTTTAAACCAAAATCTCTACAAGAAGATTTTGAAATTAAATCTAATCACAATAAAACTATTTTAAAAACATTATTCCTCATCATACAATTGTTTGCATACAATCCGAAATTAAATTAAAAATACAATATTACATGAAACCAAAATACTTACCCTAATTCTAACCCCGGTTGAAGGGAGACTAGTTGTTCATGGCCATGTTCTTCATGTCCGCAAAATATTCAACAAAGCGCTCTTGAATAATCCCACGAAAAAATCCAGTAGAAAATGAAAAGTAAATAAAAAAAAATGAAAAACTTAAGAAACCAGCCTAAAAAACCCTACTGCCTAAGTTCACAGCCAGACTCCCATTTTAGTTCACTATTTCCTTTTCATTTCATGACCATTAGGGTCTCAATTGTCATTTAGGCCATTATTTTAATGGCCTCAATAGCCATTTAGGCCTTTAATGGCCATTAAAACAGCTATGCGCACCCTTCTGTAGGCAGACAAAATCTTCCGGGTTTGGGTCAGTTTGTGGGTCATCTTATTTTTCTTTTTATTTTTTGTCCTTTTTGTTTCTATTTTGCTCCAAAATAACACATTTTTGTACCAATTCCCAAATCTTACAAAAACAAATGAAATAAATCAATTACACTAATTTAATTAATTCAAAATATTAACAAAACATAGATTAATGCTATTAGATCGCGTAAAATGTGACACGATCAATACCCTGTAGGTCCTTAGATCATATAATATGAAAAATCATAATTGAGAAGGTTCACTTGGTGAATTCATATAAATTGGACATTGCTATGATATCTGGTAGACATGACTCACAGTCGTAAGAGCCGCCTTAGGAAATGTGTTTCTCCTAGAAGGGAAAAATTACAATTATTCTAATTTTAACTAGTTAATCAATAAATTAATTCTACCATCTAGCTTTTGATATGAATCTAATGAGTCCATACAATAGAAAAACAAAATATGGAAAAGCCCTTTAAAATGTAATAGGTAATAACGTTGAACTATTTAAAAGTTTAGGGCCAAAGCACAATAATAGAAAGAAGGGGTATAGAATTTTGAACCTTGGACAATACCTATACAAAAGGAAAGCTATCATGATTGCCCCCTTTTAAAAAAAAATTGTCCATCATCATCATTTTGGATTATTCTCCTTCTTTGCATCTTTGTACTACTGTTTTGTTTCTTACTACCATCTAGAATCACAATTGATCTTTAAGATTAGAATTAGATTCTTAAAAATCTAAAAAACATTACCCATGCAAATATATATATATATATATATATATATATATATATATATATATATATATATATATATATTATGGATACTGTTAGAGGCAAAACACTCAAGTTGCTTCTAGAAGATTTTTTTTCTTTATTTCTGGAATGAGATTTGATCTAGTCGATCTTAGAAGAGTCTACTCAATTAACCTCTCGGGAACTACCGACTTTGGGGTTGAAGCACCGAAAGAAGTATATCGATTAAATTAGATTTAATGATTTCTTATTTTTATTTATTTTACGTTAATATAGATAGATCCAGTTTGAAGGAACGTGATATTAAATGTAATTTATTTATTTTTATATTTAGTTGCGCAAGTCTTGTGATTTTTGTTTGTGCTTTATTGTATTTCCACTCATTTAGACCCCGTTTGGTTAGTGTTTCCAACCCAACCCAACTCAACTCAACCCAAAAATTTTGGGATTGATTTTTGGGAACGCGTTTGACAAACATAAAACTCAACTCAACCCAACTCAAAAATGAAAATTGTTTCTTAAAAAGCTAAAGAAAGTGGAAACAAAAAATAGTTGTTTCTTTTTGTGCCCAACCCATTTCCTCTCAAAATAGGGACACGCTCGGTATTAATTAGATTATTAATGATAGAATCCATTCTACTTTTTATTCCCACATCCCCGATCCTCCTCATCTTCCTCCTCTATCAGTGTTCGTCGCTGCTCTCTTCTTCCTCGTCACTGAAGAACATTTTTTCTTCCTAAGCCAAGGTCGTCGTCATCACTGCTCTTCTTCTTCCCAAGCCAAGGTCCCTGATCCTCCTCCTCCTCCTCCACCATCAGTGTTCATCAGTGTTCGTCGAAACCCCAGGTACGAAATCCTTCTTCTTCCCAAGCGTCATTGTTCATCGAAACCCCAAGTACGAAATCGATGTTTGAATATTCTCTCTCTCTCTCTCTCTCTTTCTCTCCCCTCTATTGCTATACCGAAATCCAAACCATAGCTCCGATTTCGTTGAAATCAATCGGTGTTATTGAATTTAGGTTAAGATTTCGTGGATTTCGTTGTCTAATTTGAAAAGATAAAATGCATACCTACCTAATACTCTATTAGATTCAACTTATTTGTAATTAATTTGTATTTTTTGCTTCAGATTTTCTGCTTTGCATTGAGTTGTTTTGAGATCAACGCCTTCTGTTACCAAAGGTGAGTTGCTATTATTACAAAATTTGTTTTGAGTTGCTGTTTCTGTTGATGTTCATGTTCATACCTAAATAGATTGTTGTTTATATTTATGTTTATGTTTATGTTTATGTTTATGTTTCTATTTCTATTTCTATTGCTGTAGTTATCTCTGTTTCTGTTGTTGTTTCAATCAATTCATATTTACTCCCCTATGCATGAGCTCTAACATAACTTTTCTCCAATGTTACAGTCCTTACAGTATTGTTGCCTTTCACATTGATAACGCCGTCCACATATTTGGTTCCTCCATTGTCACTTCTATATGCCTTGTAATTCGTCCTATTGAACAATTGAATGTAGATGATCAATTCGTTTGCATATTTTGTTTGATTTAGTGTATTTATGTTCTCAATCTATTTTTTTGTATATGTCAGTTCATTTTTTTTCTGAATCACAGGGTCCATAATCTCACTTTTATTACAAATTTATTGTACAAGGCTAACATTAATACTGGAAGCGTGCTGGAATACGCCCTTGCTTTCACAAGTGTAGCACTCGATAAATATTGTAGTAGATGGTGTGCTGCTCCGATGTTTCTTATTGTAGTAGCTGGTGTGGTATTTGTAGCAGTTTTAGTACTGAAATTAGTGCAGTATTTGTAGCGGTTTTATTTTAATTTTTTTGGCTGATCTTTTTTATCATTGTTTGTAAATTATATGATGAATTTGGCTGAAATTGAAGAGATATTTTATGATCAACAGCTTTTGGATTTAGATTATCTTTCTCATTTAAAAGGATTTAGAATTTCTATAGCTAGTTGAGCCTCAGATGTTTTGTTAAAGTACTATTTCTAAATTTTGTAATTTGTTTTTTATGTAATTTTTTTCAAGTTACTTTTGTCTTAAAGGAAATTATTAGTAAAATCATGATCATGCAGTAAATTGACTGATATATATATATATATATAAATATATATAGATATATAGATATAGATATAGATATAATTATCTATATCCCAACAAACATTAAAAAAAAAGTTTTAAATTCTTAATTAATATAACCTTGTGGAAGGATTGAGGAAGTAATTCTACAATTACTCATTACCAAACGTAATTCTGTTCCCAGCACAAAATAAAATTCTGTCGTTATCAAACGCAATTCTGTTCTCAGAAAGAAATAGAATTTTCAACTCAACTCAACCCAACCCATCCCAGTTGGGTTGAAAAAAGTGGGAACACTAACCAAACGCCACCTTAGGGATCCATCTCACTTGTGTGTCACCTCAAGAAAGCCTATCTAGTTTCTTTAATTTGGCTACAAGGCTAAAGGTCTATAAGTAGTCAATTCCATATTGTCGATGAAACCCATCTACCTACTAGCCTTACCTTGTAGCTTGCTATAATCCCATCTGAGGCCCTTTTTATCTTTAACATCTATATACATCTTACAGGTTTTCTTTCTTATACCAGAGGAACCAAAGTCCAATTCTCTTTTCTAATATGTATATTTTATTCACTGGTTATAACATCCATCTATTTAGAACAATTAGCAACCTCAGATTATGTGTTAGGCTCATTTTCAAGATCACAAGAAGATGCAAGATTAGCATAGTTAGGATTAGGCTTGTACACCCCTACTTTGGATCTGGTAACCATATGATGACTTATAAGTATTGAGGATGGTATGAATGATGAAGATTGATATCAGAGAGACACTTGAGGATTTGTATGTCTTGTGTGATGAAAGTGTCAATGTCGGTATAAGTTAGTATGTGTGGAGATGATGTCTATTGAGGAACTGGTAATAAAGAAAAATGAATAGGAGTGATGAAGCTTTGTTGTTTAAAGGGATGGGACATCAAGTTTGATGATAACATGAGATCAACAGATTGGATTGAGAATTCTTGTGTTGACTTAGGATGATAAAGATAGAACAAATGTTCATAAAACTTTACATGTCTTGAGACATAAACCCCGTGAGTTTTGATATCCAAAAGGCCTATACACCTTGATGGTTGAACAATAACCAAAGAAAACATATTTCATGGATCTTGGTTGTAGATTATGGCTTTGATATAGTCTTAACAAAGGGAAACAAAGAGATCCAAAAGCTTTGAGATGGAGATATGAGAGAGAAAATTTGTATAGGTACTGAAAGTCAAGAACTGGTTTAGGACGCCTATTGATTAATTGATTTGTAGTAGACAAATCATCTAACCAATAGGATGAAGGAATATTTTCTTGTTGTAACAATGCCATAGTAGTATCAATGAGATTGTTGTGTTTCCTTCCAACCAATCCATTGTGTCGGGGGTATGAGAACAATACTTTCGATGTTTAGTTCTAGGAGATGAGCTATAGGAAAAAAATTCCAGGCTTAGGTATTCTCCTCCATTAGTTCTAAACATTTGAACTTTGTTTTGAACTAAGTCTCGATCATTGTGGATTTATGTGCCTTGAATTTTTGTTTAAGTGGACAAAGCAATGAAAACATTGTGAAATCATTTATCAACACAATATAATATATAAAACCTCTAAAGGAAAGAATTAAAGAGGGCCATAGATAGACGATGATAAATAGGCTCAGTTCTATATGATAACATCAATAAGTAATGAGTTCCAGAAACAGTCCGAATGACTGGGAAGTACATATGCGATTGTATAGTGCCTGGAATATCTCATTGGTGGGCATAGTCATACTTCAAGGTACAACATCTCTAAGGAAGTTTTCATACCCAAACTTTTAGTAGGATCATATATTAGGGAATACGCCGTTAAGATGATTAGTCCAGTTAAGAGACTGAAAAATTTGTGATTGCCTCTTAATCAGGACTTGGTTATGGATTTTATTTTGCAGTCACTTCCTGACACGTTCGATTAGTTCGTGGTGAACTTCAACATAAACAAATTAGAAGTCATACTTTTGGGTCTTCTTAACATATTAAGAACTACTGAAGAAAACTTGAAAAATTCCAGGGGATCACTATTCTTAACGGACAGGCCTTTTGACCTCAAAGAGGAAGAATAAGAAGAAGAGCGAACTCATCTCATCTTTGAATGTCAACTAAAAACCAAGGAAAACAAATATGCCCGATAAGAAAAAATGCTTTCACTGCAAACAACAAGGACATTGGAAAGAGAACTGTCCTCATTACTTGAGTTCTAAGGACAAATCTTTTGAAGGTATGTCAGACTTGTTTTTTGTTATTGGTTATTTAACAAGTTGTTCTATTTTGGATTGAGTTTTTTACTCTAGTGTTATCTCAAATGTGTGTAATACTATACAACGTCTAAAGGAAAGAAGGAGTCTAAGTAAAAGAGATATCTCACTACGTGTGGAAAATGGAGAAAGAGTTATTGCATTAACCATAGGAGACCTTCACTTAGAGCTACTGACGTCACGCATTTTAAATTTAAGAGATTGTTTGTTCATGCCTAAAGTTTTCAGAAATACTATTTCTATTTTTATTTTATTTTTTTAAATAAAGTATAGCTATTTAAGTGGGAAATTAAGTTTGTGCTGGTAACACCGCATAAGATATGCAGATGATGAAAATCGAGTCATAAGTATGTTAAGATTTGAGGATGTCAGACTCGTGTCAAAAGACTTAAGGTAGGCAAATTGGAATGTAGGACTCACATTTGTAGATATATAGAGTACCCTAGGAAAACTATAGGATATTTCTTCTATTACCCAAAAGAACAAATAATATTTGTTGCTAGAAATGCAGAATTCTTAGAGGAATCTTTTCTCCAAGAATCCAACACTAGGAAAATGATAGACTTAACAGAGGTGTTGGACACCAAGAAAGCTGAGTAAACTACACATGTGGAATCGATCACAATGAATGCATCTAGTACACAAGTTTCCCATAGATCTAATAGAACCTATACTTCTTCTGATATACATTTGGGATGTCTAGGGCAGAAGGATAAAGAAGAACTACTTCTAGTGGAAGTAAATCAACCCATTAACGATGAGGATGTAATGTTGGACATAGATAGTGAGAATTATAGAGTAATGATATAATTTGATATGGATTCCATGTACACTAACCGAGTCTAGACTCTTGTGGATCAACCTGAGATAATCATTCACATTGGGTGTAAATTGATTTTTTATGAGAAAATTGGACTTAGATGGTAAATCGACATGTTCATAACCAGACTAGTAGTGAAAGGATATACTTAGTGTCAAGGAGTTGACTGAATTGCATAGTAAAAAAAATTGGGAATGGGAAAGATTTCATTTTAGTGTCACACATTGTATATTAGATTTATTTAAATAAATTCTTAGTTTAGTCCATGTCGTTGTTAGGTTCATAGACGACGCCGGCCATTTCAGCATTTTGACGGTAGTATATTCACTAGCGTAAAAATCGAGGTGAGTGTACTGTGCCATAGTGTGATCCCGACAGGAGGGCATGTCCTGCAAGATGTTGTTGACCCTGACAGGAGGACATGTCTTGTAGTCTTGTAGGATATTTATGTTGTGACCTGACAGGAGGGCAAGTCCGGCAGATGGTTGTTTGTTATTGTTGTCATTGTTGTTGTTGTTGTTGACAATTAATATGGTGGAGTCGAATATGGTATTGGCTATCATTATGATGGGGTTGAATATGTTGATGATATGGTGATTTATATCACGTGTTAGCTCCTACCATTAGAGATATTAAATGGTCCTGACACCCATAGCAACCTTAGATTACACAATTGTACAGGTTACGGTACAGTCATAACTCTCAATTATGAGACTAGTAGGAAAATATGTGTGCGGTGTTTTATTATATATCAAAATAATCTGATTGGTTAATTTAAATGCATTTGTTTTATTGTGATGACAATTGTGGAGTTTTATTTAGGCTCAGTGTACGGTTATCTTTATATTATGTTTTGAAAAGTGGTATTTTAGGTACCTCAACTAGAGACGGGTTCACTATTGGCAATAGGTAGAATCACAGGGTGGTGTCATTTTTTAGGATTGGCAAGACTGGTGTGAACCATAAAATGTTCAGTTTCTGTAGTTTTGTTGTGGATATTTAGGACATATGTATGTCTGAATTTTGAAGTTAGTAATTTTTTTTTTGGAAAAAAGAAATCTATATCAGTAGATGTTTATATATTTGTTGCTTAGTCAGGTAACATCAGTTCGACGTCATGCCCGTCCTTAGGCATTGGGGTCCGAGGGTGGCGTGTGACAATTTTTTGTATTAGAGCTTAGGTAATAGATTCTGTAGAGATTCCAGATTGTCTAGTCGGTAGTGGACCGTAAGATAGGGTGTTGATAGTTTTGTTCGACATATGAGTGGTACTTATTTTATTGGATTAAATAGTATATTTGCATTATGCACTGTCTGTTTCATTGTTGAGATTTTTATTTATTGAATTTCATTTAAAATCTTGAATATGGATCGTGGAAATGAAAGTAGTGGGAATTCGGGACCCTAAAGAAAAAGAGGTAGGATGCAGGAAAACTTGGATGCTGTCGAGCAAATTTTATAGGCTACTACGCAACTGACTGAGCAACAGGCAAAGGTAATGGAATGCCAGAGGGCCCAAACTGAAATAGAAAATTCTCAGGCTACACTTTTGAAAAGATTCAAGGAATTGGACCTGTTGATCCTAAGATTTTGATGAACAATTAAGTGTTGATGTTTTGGTGGAACTAATAGTTTGTTAAGTGTTTCTGTTAATTAAGTTCCAGTGATGAAGATGTGATGACAAATTTATGAATGAATGCTAAATGATGATGTCAAAGATGATGAAGAATTAAGAGTTTGAAGAAATTAGGGAAAACAACTCAGGTGAATTTCAACTCTTAATATCTTAATTAGGAACACACATGGCACAAAAAGTTTTTATTGTATTTGTGTGTTTTGATAAGATGAAAATATTTTCTCCTATATGTGTTTGAAAAGAAATATTTATAATTGACTAAAATGGAATATAAGAAGATTAGTGGAGCATATTTAGAAAAGAAAATGGTTAAAGGGTCGAAAACGTAAAAGATAAAGAGTTAAAAATGAGTTCAGAAAAGAGATCCAACAGATGTAAGTCGACTGATAGGTCGACTGGACCAAGTAGCAGAAACAGCCTGTATTTTTAAGTCGACAGGCAGGTCAACCGGTGAAGAGAAGTTGAACTCTCTATATCTCTAAGTCGACAGGTAGGTCGACTAGTGAAAGCAAAATGAACTATCTAAATCTCCAAGTCGATAGATAGGTCGACCTATGAACGCAATTCAGTCAACTCATTTTCCAAATCATTCAACTACTCATAATAGATTTAAAAAAAAAAAAAAGTTTCAAGTTCGATGAGTCGACCGAATAATGCATAGACAAATTTTTTATTTTTTATTTTGAAAAAAGGTTCAATTAGTCGACTAGAGGGACAAAACAATTGATTGGTTAAAGTAGGTTCCAGAAATTTTGAAAATAGAGTTGATTCATTCGATCGAATGGCTGATTCAGTCGACCGAATGGCTAATCCAGTCAACTAGATTTTTTGAAAACCAATTCTTGGTCTGAATAAGTCGACTGAATTGTCAAAACAGTCGACTGGTTGTTTAGGTTCCTAGAGTTTTTCTAAAACACTTAATTCAGTTGACCGAATCAGTTGGTCAATTAACTTAATGGATTTTGATGAGGGTACTTTTGGGCTTCACTAAGTCAACACCAAAGCCTTAGCCACGTGTCCACCATTGCCGTGATGTAGCCACATTCCAAAATCCAGAGTACCATGCAAAAGCACCTACCAAATCTCATTCCCTAGAATCTCCTTTGTACCCAAGAAGAAACAGTCCGCCTCATAAGGGAGCTGTCGCCCAGAACAGTGTGTCGTGCCCCTAGACAGCCAACTTCAGGGACTTAGCCATTTTCAAAATTCTCATCCAGCACTCCATTCCAATCCTTTTCTCCTCCAGAACTCCATATATCTTTGAGCTTCTCCATAGGTCTAAAAAAGGCACACGGACCCTTCCAAATAGGCCCAAAAAGCCCATACCCAGTGATTATCTCCTAAACGCCCTAGATTATCGGGTAAACAGATGGTTTTGCCTAATTAATCATATTTAAGCCCGATTAGGTAAATTTAATCATCTCCAACGCCTATAAATATCATGGGCTATGCAAGCTCGAGGTAATGCTCAATGCTCATTGTTGATGCTAAGATTTTGATAAACAATTAAACGTTGATTTTTTTTGTGGAACTAATATGTTTATTGAGTGTTTCAATTTAAAGAGTTCCAGACTACATCATGAAGTAAAGGATGTAGAGATAATGTAGAGAAGATAACATCATGAAAAAATTGTGAAGGATGCAGAGATGAATACTAGGAGATTGAAGATTCTGAAGAATCTAGGTAGAAACAACTCTAGTCTATTTTTACTCTTAATATATCCCGATTAGGATCACACACGACATGAAAATGATTTTATGTTTATGTGTGTTTTGATATGATCCTAATTAGTGAAATTATTTGCTCCTATATGTAATTGAAAAAGAAATAAAAATAATTGTTTAAAATTGAATTTAAAAAGTTAGTACGTCAAAGAAAATGATTTAAAATAAAATTTAGGAAGGAGCTCTGCATGGTCCAATGGACAGATAAGTCGACTTATGAAAATTAAACAAAGTCCCTGAATCGTTCAATCGACAGGTAGGTCGACCTGTGGCCGAAGAATGAACTCTCTTATATGTCTGGTTGACAGATTATGGATGAGCAATCGATCGATGGGCGAAGGAATTTTGGCTTGGCTAGTATCCTGAATCAAGCGATCGACTTATGGGCGTTGGTCGGTCGACTGATGAGTCTGTTTCAGGTTTAGAAGATTTCGAGGATTCTAACCAAACAGTAATTGTTACTAGTCATTTATGGTTGAGATATGAGAGAAATTTTAGGGATATGATAGTATTAAAGATATATCATTGATATTTTGTCATCCCTACAGATATGGTTCATATATTTTGGTTATTTCTCAAATTGGTTAATATAATTCTTTCTATCCTATCGATTTGAGTTTGAAAAAATATTTGAGGGACTAATTTGAATGTTTTAAAAGCTATAATTAATTCAAATATACCTAAAATAAAAGATAATGATATATGGGATCTATAAGTGCTTTTAGATACTTATTATTTAAAAACTAGCCGTTGGATGGCTTGTTTCAATTCCCTATATATAAACATACGGATTTCACATAAGAAATACACAATATCAAGAACTATTTGGTTCCTAAGCTTTTCTAAGAGTAATCATTCTGATATTATTTTGAGAGATCAAATTGTGAGATTAATTATTTAGGAGTTCTTAAGTTAAAGCACTGATTGTGTAAACGTCACCGAATTGAGTTGTCTAGCGTTCCAATCTATAATTCTTCGGTGTTATCCGGGTGAGATCTTTCCAAGCTATTAATCTTTACTGGATATTTATTTTTCTATATTTGTTTGGTTGATAAGATCTTGATAAAATCGTTTTCTTAACTTTAAATCGTATAAAAATATTTTAAAACGATTTTTGGCGAAAATTTGATTACATACTTATTTGTGTGCTATTCATATTTATCATAATCAGATTTTTATATTTTTTTGGTAAAAGTGTTCCAAGCATATTCTTAATTGAATCTATTGCTATCATTGCTTGTTTGGTTAATTGATTATATGAGAAATCGTTTTTGAACTTTAAAAGCATAAAAATTATTTTAAAACGATTGTGAGATAATCTGATTATGTGCTCAATTTTATGCTACCCACATTAATTTTATAATCAGATTTATGTTTTCTCACTTAATTCTATCACTAGTAATTATCAGGACATTAATCGAGTTTAAATTGATTTGAGGTGGTAGAAGCTTCAAGTGGGAAGAACTTATCAATTTCTTGTAATTTGTGAGTTGTGTGCAGATTAGGTACTATTGAGAGTATCTAATCAAGGGTAGCTTGGTTTCAATCTGTTCCGGTAAAGAGATTGAGGTGTTAATTCTTCCTTTATAGAATTAATTTTGAGTGATTTGTAAAGGTTTCATCTTTACCTGGCAAAGGATAGCTGGAGTAGCCTAAGGTTCAAAAAGAATTAGGTTATTCTTGAGCCTGTAAAAAGTAGAGATTATTCTTGAGTCTGGAAAAAAGAAGAGGTTATTCCTGATCCTAAGAAAAAGAATTTGTAAAGATTGATTTTGAGCTTGTGAAAAGAATCATTGTTTAAGGGCTTTAGATCCTACATGTTTAAAGGAATCTTAGTGATTAGTGGGTGCGAATTTCTGTGGAGCTTGGAGAACTGGATTAACCCAGAGTAGCTTAGTTAACCAAGATATATCATGGTGTGTTGCCTTATTTATTTTACTTATATTGTTGTTTGTTGTGCATCTAGTTGATAACACATATCCGCTGCTATAAAGATAATAATAAATTTTAGAATAAAATTAATTATTTGAATTTTTGAAGTGTTATTATTATTCTGATAATTTTTTAATACTACCCAATTCACCTCTCCTCTTGGGTAGCTCACTGGGCTAACACTCATTTACATACTTAATGCGTTTCTAGAATATTTTCTCTTTGAACTCTTACTCTCACGCTGGAGGAGTTTCGTCGAGATAAATCTCAGCTCGGCCTTGTGCAAGTAAAGCTCTCTAAAGGGCAGGACTTTAGACTCCAACTAGTCAATCCCTAGGTCGTTAGTTACAATTCATTCGAAGAATTTCCAGCTTCAGCTCCGACTCAACAACTCCACCTCAGTAGGAAAACCCACCTAATTATGATTGGACCATACTCGAGGTATCTGTCACTTTAGGACACCAACAGCTTTAAATTTTCAAACTCTGTGAACATTTTTAGAATATATTTTTGCATCTTTTTTAATGATAAATATTTCTAAAATAATTTTTATAGGAAAGATTTTTTAAATTGATCGTTTTATTAATATTTCAAATTGGTCCTTATTATTCCTGATTTCGTGCTTTGATAGGTAAAACATGTTGAGATTATATTTTGGTTGGTCAAATAAGATGACTAAAGACTTTAACCTAGACAGTATTTAGTCCTTCTTTATTAGTCAAAATATTAGATTTTGTAGGAGATAAGTTGGGGTCAAAAGGTTAGGATCCTAGGGCTTAAATCTAGGCATGATCTCACCAAAAACTAGACGTCAGAGTGATCGGAGTTTGGGGATTAAAAAGGCTATGGAAGTCCTTTTTAAAATTAATATTTCATGTTTGACATTAAGATATTCAAAAAATACAAGAGAAAGAAAAAGCGAAAGCAAATATTCTACAAAATTCTTAGAAATCTTGAAAGAAACCAGAGATTATTTTTCTAATAGTTGGAAAAACTCTTGATCATTTGAAGCTAATTTGAAATTGGGTTACATTCCTTTTAATTATTATTATCTACTTGAAATTCGGTGTTATCGTTCCTTGATTAGATATTCTCTCTTTAAATTTCTTGCTTGATCTATTATGTGCATTGATTGATTATTATTTGATTAGATCTTGTCTTGAGAAATTGAATTGATCTTTGATTAGATATTGTCTTCGTAAATTTCTTGCTTGATCTATTCAATGCATTGATTGATTATTATTTGATTAGATCTTGTTTTGAGAAATTGAATTGATCGTTGATTCTCAAAATCATTTTTGAAAACTTATATAGTTTAAAATTTGAAAGTATTTCTATTACAACAAGTTAAACGATTTGATATAATTTATCTAGGCTCTCTGATTCTGTGTTGTACTGTTTTAAATCTAGATAAACTTAACACTATTTCGAAATTGAATATCTTATAAACTTGTACACTTCTATAACACTTAGATCAGACCGAATTTTGAATTTGATATTTATAAGTGTTGGTAGAATCTCTGAGAGAGAAATCATTTTTTTTTTTTTCCGTATCTTGTGAGATTGCTGCTCAAACTTAGACATACCTAGTTTGAGTGAGAGGATGTTTGGGTATAAATAGAATTTACTCAAATGGGGTATGCAGGTTTAATTCTACCTTGGAAAGAGAATCAGAATTTTAGTAGATTAATTTCCCACAAGATCTCAAGGGAGTAGACGTAGACAAAAGTAGCTTACCGAACTACTATAAACCACGGTGTCAATCTCTATCCCTTATATGTTTGTGATTGTGTTTGTGTGTGCCTAGTTAAAATGATTCCATAAGAACAATAAAATCAAATAAAAATTAAATAGGTAATAACCAATCAGATCAATTTTTTAAACTGCCCAATTCACTCCCCTCTTGGGTAGTCCTTTGGGCCAACAAGCGAGAATTTTTTTTATAATAAATACACCTAGTACATAAATTCTTTGTATGGATGGTAGGACATCCATATCATCTGATAGATGTATTAGATATGTCAATAAAGATGATGAGGAGTTCCTCTTAGTGGGAGGTAACATACTTACCAGTTACAAGGATGACGATGTTGGACATCATGAAGGGAAAATGACAATAAAATCATGGATGGATTGTACGTACAACTAACTGAGCTTAAGCTCGGATGGTAAGTTTAATATACACAAAGCAAGATTAATAGCAATAGGGTGTTACAACGTCAAGGAATTGACACTGTATATAACCTTGGCGTCGATGACCACGCTAAGGACCTTCAAGATTTTATTAGCTATTAATGTACACTTTGGATTATGAAATCTAGCAGATATATGTACAAAAAAAAAAAAAAAATCAATAGTGACATTGTAGGCAATATTTACATTAATACAAAATTTATAATAGAGGGCCTCTACCAATCCGTCACAGAATTTGTCTCTTAATGTCGTGAGTTCAGAAAACTCTAGTTAAGAGAGATAAGATAACTAGGATTTCATATGTTTCGACAATTAGAAGTCTCATATAATATGTACTATGTACTTAAATTGATAGGAATATGGAGGATGAGAATAATGGATTAATTGATTCATAGAATCAGAATTATAAATCCAACGTGGACGACTATCTTTTTTAGGATATACTTATACCTTGATAGGTGAGGTCATTAGTAGGAAAATTTATGGATGAGATCGATAACTTCAAATTCTACTATAGAGATCAACTACATAGCCGTATCAGATGCATCTAATGAAGGTGTAAGGATTTTGAAGTTCGTTTGATGAACTTGGTTTCAACCACTAAGTCACGATACTTCGAAATGGTGGCAACAACGGGGCTATAGCTCGAGTCGAGCAACCTAGATCTTATCAATATCCAAACATCATGAGCAACATTTTTTATGTTTTCATTGAAAGTTAATATGTCTTAAGTAGAGAGTATACACAATGGATAACGTGAAAGATCCACCTATTAAGTTCTCAATTTTATAACGGTTAGCCAAACAAAGTACTAATACTTTACCGGATTGGCTATAGTACTAGTCGGGGGATTATTGGGGAAAAGCCTTATAAATAATCCTAAACGGGCCTGTTTCTAGTAATAATGTAAAGTAAATAAATAAAAGGTATTTTGATTATTATTTAATTGTATCAATGTTGGTGTAAACCTTGAATATTAAGTTGAAGTGTATTAACTCCTTATATGATTAGAAGGTAGAGATCAAAGGCATTTGGTAAATTGATATTTTTAATTGTTCCTAATCAGTATTGGATTGTTAAAAACTAATATTTAACAATTTAGGCTAGCTTGTTATGTTCTTTTCTAGTTGAGAGTAGTGCGTCTCAAATCATTAGTGTGAGATACTAGAACAATCACAAAAGGACTTACTAGTGTAGTAAGGGATCAGAGGTGATCATCATTGATATCCTACATGGTAGTTTTGCTCAATGTCAAAATAAAATATTTGAGGTGTGATTGTATTTGTGATCTTTTGAGTTGAGGTACTATATATTACATGTATAGATTATTGTGCTTTGATAGTACTTAAGTATTGTACTCTACCTACAAAACTTCAAAAGTATTAATTAGGTATAGGACATACATGTGAATACATGAATACGCAAGATGAGGTCTATCACTTTCAGCAAAGAGAAATATGTCATATGTGATTTGATTTAATATAATTCACCCAAGCCTCTATCTAGAGCAGTGTGATGATTGTGATGAGATTCCAATTGCTATTATTAGAAATTATATTGGAGTTTGACTCATAGTGATCATTTATTAAAGAATGACGTTGGTTATCAAATAATTGAATAGTCGGAAGCAATTTGCTTATGATACTTATTTGACATTTATCAAAAGAGAAAAATTGTATAATACAGATTGAAATCATATATGAGGAGGTTCTCTTAATGAAATTCCTATCAACTGAATATGGTTGTGATATGTGGGTAGACATGATTTACAGTCAAAGAAAATGCCTCAAGGAAAAATTATTTTCTTCTATAAGGGATTAGAATTGTTCAAATTTTAACTGGTTAATTGATTAGTAAAATAATTAATTAATTAATTTCACTATTCAACTTTTGGTATGAACCTAATGGGTCAAACATAATGAAAAATTAAAGTTAGAAAAATCCTTGAAAAGGGAACGAGTTGTAATTTAAACTTTAGAAGTTCAGGGGGTCAAAGTACAAATACCAAAAAAAAGGTCCAGGATTTTGAACTCTGGATAGATTTTATAAAGAGGGATGACCATGTGGCTGCCCACACCTAGAGAATTCGGGCCCCCTTGGATTTTTGGGCCAAGCCTTTTTGTTTGTCTGAGATTTTTGTTTTTGTGCCTGTACTTACTAATTTGAATCTTAGTGACGCACCCCGGATTTTAAAAAATGAAATAAAACAAATAAATATGAAGCATTTTTATTTTTATTTTTTAAAAAATATTAAAGAGAGGGTATTTTTAAAGCGTCGATTTTCTCATAAAATAACTTAAGCCAATTTTAGAAAAATACGTCGCCACCTAGCATTGAGTTCAAATGGTGTTTAAGGTCATCGGATTTTTTGAAAAAAATGATTTGAAAAATGAATTAAGTAAAATTTTAACTCCCAAAAGAATGGCCTGACCAGAGATTCATTTTTAAGGGTTCGGGGGTCAGTTACGCTCGGGAAAGATATTAAGCATCCTATGACGCATGTCCGAAGACGGTATCTTATTCAATTAAATCCAATCAAAATTTAAATCTGAATATTTTATTTGAATTTTGAAATCTCTTCTCATAAAATAATTTTTTTCTTAATTAATTAAATTTTTTTATTTTCGTTTTTTTTATTTCATTTTTCTTTTTCTTTTTTAAATGAGGAGAAAATATTTTTTTTTAATTTTATAAAATGGAAATACAATTTTTTGTTTTGTTTTAATTTTTGAAATGTTCCTCCGGTATGATCGCTTATAAAATATTAATGATTTAATAAGAATAACCCCTGGGGGGTTTAATGTCTTGGGTTTTAAATTTTGGTTATCTTGATAAAAGGAAAGAACATGGATGTCAAAATGTATTTTTTGAAGAAAAAAAAATTTACCCAATTTCTTTTTTGAAACAAAATGTAGGGGAATTGATTTGATTAAAAAAAAAACATGATAAATCACATTTTGAGAAAGTTTCATTCTTTAAAAAATATCATTTTTAGTGAAAATAATTTGAAATGACTTCGTTTATAGTGATTTTTTTAAAAAAAATACTCCTTTCTTGGAAAGACTATATTTTCTTATTCACAATTTTTCTTTTTTTGTACATTTAAAGAAAAACAAAATGATTATTTTTTTAGAAAACTCATTTAAAAAAAAAAATCTATTTTTTACATATTTATAGTAAAACATATATGAGATACAAATAAAAAAAAAAATTATTTTATCAACTTATCTCAAGCTCAAAACCCGACTTAGGAAAGTATCATCCTAAACCCACAGTTTGAAAATTTCATACTGGTTGAGAAATTCGAAACGTTGGTATAGAAAACTCTCTCATTCTCAAATTTCTAGTTAATAGTTTTTATTTTTATTATTTTTTGTTTTTTTTGCGATTTTTCATATTTTTATTTTTATTTTTTAGATTTTTGTTCATTTTTTTTATTTTTGGAACAATAAAGATCAATTCAGTTTTTTTATTTTTCTTATGCAAGAAAAGTAAATATTTACAGAAACACCACAATAATACATGAAGGCATAAAATAAAATTACAAAAACAAAAGCATGGAATGGCGCAGAATAAAAAAATAAAAGCACGGAAAGGCACAAAATAAAAAAATAAATACAACCAAAATAAAAACGCGGAAAAGTGCAGAATAGAAAAATAAATACAACAAAATAAAGGCACAGAACAGGAAAATAAATGCTGAAAAGTAAACTGGTTTTTAAGTGTTCTAGTGGAACGCCCTCTTAAGTTTTTTCGGATTACTCTGGGAGCCAATTGTGACTATGAGACTCTATTCAACTTGTTTTAAGATAACTTGAACCTTCCAAAAATTAATTTTGAACTCTGGGTTCAAATATCAATCTTTCAAATTTTCAATTTAGTCCCAATTTTTTTTCAAAATGAACAATTTTGATTCAAAACCCACAATTGAATAACCTTTCGACTTAATCGGATTTTGAGATATTAATTTAAATCTTAGAGGCTTAATTTATTATTTCAAACCTCAAATTAGACCAATAAAATTTCCAATTGCAAATTTCAATTTTGAATTAATTCTTGAAATCTTCGAATCAGCCTCTCTCCTCATTTGGACATTTTTTTAAATTCATAAATAATTGACGTGACAAAATTTTCTTCTTTTTTTATTTTTATTTTTTAAAAATGTCATACATGGGCGGGACAAAATGCGGTGTCTACACTTAGTACCACCTAGAAGAGTTATTATAATTTTTTGGGATTAGAATGATTCAGAGAAATTTCAATTACACTTTCCTTTCTAAAGTTTTCCTCATGGATACTATTGGAGGGAATAACCCCGCCCTACTTATTACTAATGGATTATTCTGTATGTACCTCTTTTTTGCTAGATATTCTCCCTTTCAAAAATAAATAAATATTATTCTACTCAATTACAATTTTACCCCTTAAACTATTAACACAAATATCCATCCAATTTTTTATGTTTTATATCTTTCTCCATTTTCTTCCTCCTCTTCCTTCTTCGGGCGAGGAGCCACACTCTCTCTCTCTCTCTCCCTGAGAAGAAGAAAAAGTGAGGTTGGGAGATGACCTTGGGGAGAGGGGTGAGGAGGAAGGAAAAGAGTGACCTCTAGGGGGAGGAGGTAAGGACAGGGGCGGGGGAGTGAGGGTGTGGCTGATTAGGGAGGTGTTATTGATCTTTTAGAAAAATAAAAGGGTTCAAAAAATTCAGTAAAAAATATTTTAAATAGAACTAAAAGATTAATTTTAAAATTATTTAAATTATATTTTTCAAATAAAAATATGTATCCGGAATAAAGTACGTATAAAATTATCCATTTTACTAAAGGGTAATATCGCTTACACTCCCTTAATTATTTACCAGAATTATGAGAATCTTCTTAATTTAAAAAATTACATAAGACACCTCTTAAACTTTTGGTCAAAAGACGCTGAGACTCCCTGTTCATTTTTTATTCCGAAAATTTTGAAAGTCAGACCTCTTTATCTAAAGACAAAATTATCCCTGGCCTTTTTATCTAAAGACAAAATTACCCTTACATACTAAAATAAAGGGCCAAACTAAAACATAAGAAAATCTTAAAGGTACTTATTGTAATTAAATCTATGTCCTTGTCCAATGTTCTCTATCAACCATAGAAATTCAATTGTACCTGCCAAGCCATGGACGAGCAACGAAATCTAGTCAAGCCCCCACCTCCGAACAAGCTTACGAATTCCGGCGACCAAATCAACCCAAGCTCACTGTCGAACAAAACTACAACCTCCGGCGAGAAAACCCAGCCAAGCCCATTGCTGAACAAGTTAAGCCACAACCTCTGCCGACGCAACCGAAACCCATCTCTCGGACTCTCTCCCCTGCACCTCATCTCCATATCCACCAAACAATACCACCACCGAACAACACCATCTCCATGGAGGTGGTCTGAATCGGAAAATAGAAGAGAGTAATCAACTTCTCCATCAGATCAGATAGATCTGGGATTTAAATCTGGAAATTTCTGTAAAATTCTCCCCAGATGTTCTCTTCAAGTATACAAATCATCAACTTTGATCGTCAAACACAGAGGAACAAGATCATTATCACAGTTCTCTTCAAGTATACAAATCGTCAACTTCAATTGTCAAACACAAAGGAACAAGATCATTAAATAAATTTAACCTGCTTGAAAGCACGGAGCTGATCAATGAGAGCGGCGCCGAGTGGGGAGAAGTGGAAAACCGCGCCGGAGAGGGGGGAAGAAGAGCAACGAAGCCTCTTTGATACCGGAGACGAGGCTAATGTCGTCAACGTCTGTACGTCTTCGAAGAAAGATATCTTGCCGCACACGATTGCAGACATTATTCAGTCGATTCGCCCCCAAATTCGGTCTCAATTCGAATCGATTCAACTTTTCGTTTTGAAAATCATCCAATTTTCTTATTTTCAATCGTGAATTATTCGAAACGAGATTTAGGGTTTTGTTTGGCTTGCAGTAATCGAAGAAGAAGAGATAAAGGTAAAGAACAGATTTGGACAGAGAGGACCACGCTATCGGCGATGTGGTCGGCGGTGGTGGTGTCGTGGTTACCGGTGGAAGGTGGCCGGAATCGGTGTGGGCAATGAAAGGTGGTGTAGTCATCGTCGTCGGAGTGGAGGATGGTGGAGACGGTGGTGTTTGGATTGGCGATGGTGGAGACGGTGGTGGTGCTCTGGTGGTTGATTCAGTGGTGCAGAGAAAGAGGGTGAAAAAAAATAGAAAAAAAAAATTATTAAAAAAAAGTGGGGGTGAGGTGAGGATAATTTGGTCATTCATTAATTTTAGTTATTTTATTAGTTTTTATGTTTTGAATAAGTAAGGGCAAAATGGTGAGTCCATTCAAAAAAACTCCGGCGATGAGTCGCGATGATAGTTTCGAAAATTAGGGGAGTGTATGTAGAATATCACAATAGTTAAGGGGTATAAGTGATATTACCCCATTTTACTAATATCTCTTTATCAGATGAGCAGCTTTTTATTAACTAGTATAGATAATTAGATATAGATAACACTAATTGACTAGCAACTCCTGCCCCTAGTGTTCAATGGTTTCAACGTCAAGGTCTTATCATTGTTTACTTTACTGATTTATTTATTCTTTTAAACAAATAGAAGGCGGAATGACATATTTTGCCAAACAAAAAAAATATTGGGTGTTTACGAAAATCATGAGGTTTGTTCAATTGTAGGTTTAATCTCTCAAATTCTATATTTGTTTTAATTTTATAAAATTAAAAATATTATTAATAATTTTGAATGAAAAAATTAGTTGTTCTCAACATTAATAGAAATTGTTGATGTCGAATTTTGGACGACCTCAACGGTATAATCTGGTCACTTGTTGATGGAGATGATATGCTTGCTTTACCAGAATGGGAATGGAGAAGTCCAAGATAGGGAAGTTAGAGATGGGGATCTTCCTCCGTGCTGGGATGGAGACGGAGAGGTTCGGGATCAGTCCGCCTGACTCGAGATAGGCAGAAGTGGAGTGACCTGGGATGGGTCCCGAGTAGGGAAGCTACCCGAGAGTCTTCTAATCCGTGGAGATTCTTCTGATCCGAGAAGATGTCACTAGCCAAAAAGGGACGGGTCTAAATTGAATCACAGCTTGAGATGAAGCAGATCCGGGAATAGGAAAGCTGGAATGCTTTTTGATCCGGGAAAGGGAAAACAAGAATGTTTTCTGATCTGGGAAGAGAAAAACTGGAATGTTTTTTTATCCGGGAAGAAATGAGACAGCACTTTGACACCTACACAAAGGACTTGGTAGAATGGACCTGGTGTGTCTCCTCTAGCGTGAGAATCAGCTTATAGGGGAAAATTTATAAAATATGTTATTAAGAAGATGAAGCTATTTTTGTATATGTCCAATTCATCTACCTTTGGGCAATTGTATGTCCTCCCATATATAAGCAATGTGGAGATTTGATTAAGGACTTAAGCATGAATTACTGTCTCCTCAATATCAAATTAATATTTTATCTTGACATGTAGCCAATAAAAGGGTGCCAAGAAGCATCTTGTGTTGATTATGTTGGAAAATATTTGTAGATATTTTGAGATATTTGTAGATATTCCTGGGATATTTGTAGGATATTTTGGGATATTTTGTAGATATTTGTGTGGATATTTGTGGAGATATTTAAAGTTGGGAAAATGAATCGGCCCATAAACCGAGGAAGACACCCTCCTGTTGTGCCCGAGATGGGAAATTTTATCTCTGCCCTTTCCGGATAATCGTAAATAGGAAGGGGAGTTACGCGAAGTTTCCTGCCTTGCCCTTCTCGAATAGCTAGAAATGGGAAGGAGGGCTTTGTTGAGGAGTTTGTGGAGTTGATTTCTGATACGGGCAATGCCACTATGGATAATGCCGAGATGAGGAAAGGTTTCCCATCCCGACGGCGGCCCGTCTTCCCTTCCTGAAAAGTGTTGCTAGCTATCTTTGGAGTGGCATGGGTTAAGGTGTGCCCCTGCTCAGCACAATCTTCACACTTGATATTTGACAAGAGTTGATCTTGGTGGAGATTTGTGAACACGTGACGGTCTTTAATTGGTTGTATAGAAGTGACCATTTTTTAACCAGTTGTATGTGTTTAGTTTGTTATTATAGAACTTTATATATATATATTTCATTGATATATCCTATCTTGACAAATTTATTTTAATATCATACTCAATATTATAAATGCTAGAAAATGATTTTTTTTAAAACAACAACAAAAATAAAAAAAAATAAAAAATAATAATAAAAAAAAAAAATAATAAATAAATAAAATAAAATAAAAAAACTTCTATCATTTAAATATTAATTTAAATTCTCAAAAATTCTAATGTCTAGAATTTTAATTCTCTAAAAGAATGAAAAAAAAATGAAAATAATTACCATTTTTGGAGTGGAGTGGTACTTGATCCAAGGAAGCCAAAAACGAAGGGTCAATGGAGGGATGGGGGAATACATGAGGCATGTGAAAAGGCGTATGGGATGGTGGAGATGGATCATAATTCATTAGTTATGGAAATTACACATGGAATAATTTTCCCCTTTTTCTTAAGAATAATTTACACATGGAAATTATTATTATTATTATTATTATTATTAGTCACCCAAATTTTATATGGGAATAGCAATTGATTTGTTTTGTTTCTATTTTTCATCTAATTATACAAATTCTTGTTTAGTGATTTTATTTCTATTTTTACTCTTAGATAATTAAAAATAATTATGAAAATAAAGAGAATATATTTTTGTTTTTTTATAATTTTTTTTTTTAAAATAAAAAGAAAGATTTTTTTTTTTTTTTTTTTTTTTAAATTTTCTAAAATCTAATGATTGACAACACTAAATCCATTTAATTTACCAATCGATCCCTCGAAAATAAATTGTCATCAATTAACTGTTCAATTAGGACTAAAAATTTACTTATATGTATATATTTCTTTGTTTATTGTCACATAAAATTAGAATATTAATTTAAAAAAAAAAATTGTGTTTGAAACAAGTTATTTGTAATTTTTACTGGCAAATTTTTTAATTTATCAAATAATTTTTTTATAGTTTAGTTAATATTAATCAAATTGAATCTATCGATTTCATTTTAATTAAATTTTGAATATTATAATTTAAATTAATTTAAATACTAATAAATATTAAAAGTAAATTATTTTAGAAATAATTTAAAGATTTTAAAAATAAAAAATAGACAACTATGTAATATTTTTTTATGAAAATCCTCTAAATATTTTTTTTGTTCACACTTTCATTTATATTTTACATTTACACTAAACAAAATAAAAACAAAAACAAA
The DNA here is from genome assembly GCA_016647705.1 of Eucommia ulmoides. Lineage (NCBI taxonomy): Eukaryota > Viridiplantae > Streptophyta > Magnoliopsida > Garryales > Eucommiaceae > Eucommia > Eucommia ulmoides. Next base: position 68,938,356 of record CM028332.1, on the reverse strand, counting down.
AACAAAAATACAAACACAGACACAAACAAAATGCAATGATGTTGGTTTTTATTAACTGAAAAAGTATTGTTAAAAATTAGATATAAAAAAAACAAAAATTTATTAAAATTTTCAACAAAATAATATTATTATTAGGTAGTTCCAACCCAGGTGGTGGACTTAACCTAATCATATTGGGGTTTAATGAAAATAAAAGAAAAAGAAAAATATTTGGGCTCTTAACCCAAGACCTACGAGATCAATTAATAAAAGGCATCAATTATTTTCGTTTTGGTGGGGGAAGAAACAGATATAGTGTTGGCCCAGTGAGCTATCTAAGAGAAGGATGAATTAGGTAGATATAAAAATTTAAACAAATTTCTTATCTTTCAACACTTACTAAATCAATTATTTATATTTATAATGCAGCGAATAAGTGTTCAAATTTAGGTGCATATCAAAATAACAAGAAATAAAGTAAAGAAAATCAACAAAGCAGAACACAACGATATATCTTGGTTCACCAAACTAATCTTGGCTAATCCAGTCGTCCGAACTTTACGGAAATTCGCACTCACTAAACCACTAGATTCTTTTAACAGGTAGGAACCATACATTTACACAATGATTCTTTGACAGACTCAAAATCAATCTTTACAATTTTCTTTTTACAAGTTAAGGAAGAACCTCTATTTTTTTATCAGACTAAAGATTAACCTTTTTTTTTTATACCTTAGGCTAAAAATCAAACCTCACCCAAAAAAACACTCCATGTATTATTTTTACTGATAAGGATGGAACCATTACAATTCACTCAATTTTAATTTTTATCAAGAAGAATCAAGCCTATCTCTTTTCAAAGGAAAAGAGTAACCTAACATTTTTATACAATAGGTAAAGATTAAACCCCAATCTTTTTACCAGAAAAGATCGTAACCCAAGCTATCATTGATTAGATACTCTCAACAGTATTTAATCCGCACAAACTCACCAATTACAAAAATCGATAAGTTTCTTCCCACTTGGAACTTCTACCACCTCAAATCAATTAAACTCAATTAATGTCCCGAATTTACTAATGATAGAATTTATATAAGGAAATCAAAATCTGATTATAATAAATATGAGTAATACAAAAATAAGCACGTAATCAGATTATCACAAAAATCGTTTTAAAAATAATTTTTATGCTCGTTAAGTTTAAAAACGATTTTACTACATTCTTATTACCCAAGCAAATATGATAATATAAAATCGCAATTAAGAATAAAAGTTTGGAACAATCTCATCAAGAATAACACTGAAAGATTCAATATGAATCGTAAGACAGTTTTAATCAGTAATGCTAAAACATTTAGCGCTTAAACTCAAGAATTTCTCAAACAATTTAACACACAATTGATCTCTCGATATAATCTCAGAATAATGACTCTTAGAAAACTCATGAACTGAAAGTTCTTAATAAATGTGATGCATTGATCTCTAAAAAATGCAGGTCTATTTAAATTAATTTGAAACAGGCCCTCTAACGGCTAGTTCACACAAGATATGACAATTAAATGCACATATAGCCCCCATATATCAATATAATTTAATCTTGATCCAATTAATGTAAATATAGCTTTTAAAATATTCAATTTAGTCCCTAGAATAATTCTCAATTTCAAATCAAATAGATAGGAAGTATTAAATGAACTAAATTAAGAAATACTTTAATTTCATGAACCATAGCTATAGGGATATCTAAATAAGAGTATCATATCTTCAATACATTTAAATCCTTAAGATATTTCTGAACGATCAGCCAAAAAACGACTAGTAACAGCTAGTTTTGTTCAAATCCCAAAAATCCTCGAAATTTGAAACAACATAGTCGGTTAATCGGCCTCTACCCATCGGTTGACCGATCGATACAGGATGCTATTGCTAGCCAAGCCTTTCTCAAACACTAGTCGGTTGACTGATCCCCCATGGGTCGGTTGACCGATCGATATAGAATGCAATCTCAGGCCAAATTTCGGCCCTAGTCGGTTGACCAATTATTGATGGTCGGTTAACCGATCGATACAAGGAGTTCATTTTTCGGCCATCGATTAACCGATCTCTCTCGGTTGGTTAATTGATCAATTCAAATACTCTCTATTCCCCAGCCAATGCCCATCGGTTGACCGAACATCCATGGTCGGTTGACCGATACTTACTGGAACAATTTCTTCTCAATTTGTTTCAACTCCAATTTTCAACGTTTTCGACCATTTAACCAATTTTTTTTCTCGATAAACTACGTTAACACTATTAATCAATTTTAAGCACTAATCTTACTTGGGTCAATTTGTCTTTTTCAATTTCCCATTAGAGCAAATAATTTAACAACTATTAGGACCTTAATATAAACACTCATAAATATAAATCATTTAATTTATGTCGTGTGTGATCCTAATCGAGATACATTAAGAGTAAAATAGATTTAAGTTGTTTTCACCTAAATTCTTTAGAATCTTCAATCTCTTAATGTCCGTCTCTGCATCCTTCACAATTATTTCATGATATTATCTTGACTGGAACTCTTTAAACTGAAACACTCAATAAAAACGTTAGTTCCACAAAAAATATCAACATTTAATTGTCAATCAAAATCCCAAGATCGACATATAGGATAGTTTCTAGAGATAACGAAGGAAAATGAGAGAGAATTACCGCTTCAGCTTGACGATCGGACAACAATCCGAATTCTAATTGGGCAAAAAATCCAGGACTTAATTTTTGGCATCAAGTACTTCATTTCCATAGGTCTTGATTTTTGGTAGACCTTTTCTGATTGACGATTCAGTATTTCTCTCTAAATCCGTATTTTTATTTTTATTTTTATTTTGTTGAATCCACCGTTTTTGGTAAAATTTATATAGTGATTCAAGAATTATTATCTTGAAGTTGTAAATGATTGAGCCCTATTATTTTTGTGATTGTACAAGTTGATAGAGTAATTAAATTCCGTGATTTTTTTTTCACCTTAGGATTTTTCACATAAACCTTGTATTTTCTATTTTATTTATTCCTTACTATATTTTGTTAAAATCAGTTAATCCTAATAAACACAGAGAGGAAAAATAAAATTTAATTTAGTGGTAGATTTTCCAGCAATGATATCATTAAAAGGCGAAATATAATATGAGGAGCCGTACGAATTTTGTCTGGACGCTTCCATCCGGACGAACACTCACCGCCGGTTCACGTTTCGGACATCACACGTGGAAACCCTTCCGGTCTACGCTCCATAAAGTTCACATTTTAACGTCGACGCCACCGGGGCTGCACCCCTCACGTGCGAAAAGAAGTACACGCGTCGTCCGATCACGGGCCTCTCAATTTCAACGCCGTCACCAAATCTGACGGTGCTAAAGAGATTACTACAAGTGTTTGTCTTTTACACTTTATGCCCCCAATGTTTAGTATCATCTCACTTTGCTTCAAAACTTTTGATTCAAAATAAAGCCCTTATATGTATTTGTGAGTAAATATTCGTTAGACAGCTATAACTCACAATCTATCAAAACATTGTAAACTTAACGACTAATGTGTTAGTGACGTTTTCCATTAAAGATCTAAAAATTTTGTTATCTTTTTATTAGTAGTATTACTGCATTAAGGACTAAAACTCGTGTGGCTTCATCTCAAACCACTAATGTTGTTAGAACATGTAAGTGCCACATTGATAAAGATAAATTAATTCATAATGCCCACATACACACCACAAAAATAAAAACTATCTACCTTCGATTACTCTCTCTCCCTCTCTCTCTCTATATATATAAAGAGAGAGAGGTAGTGTTTGATACAGATGTTTAAGGAAAATCAATTTTGAATAAAACATTTGGAGTTTTGGAAGATAAATTCATTTTCATTTTTAGCATTACGCGTGTGCATACAATTAGTCGAAAAACTATTTGGGTCAAAATGAGATGATCTATAAATGTTGGTGTATTATGGAAAAAATAAAGTTATCGGAACCAAAATGAGATGGTGTCCAAATATTTAGGTGCAAAATGTAAATATCTTCTTTATAATGAAAGGCGCGTTGTTCATGCTGCTGGACTCAAAGACGACTCAGTAAGTGCTTCAAACGCCCTCTAAACAGCCATGAAAACGGCTCTTCTCCGAACCGGTTCAGTCCCGGTCCACCCCTCGTTTATGACCGGTTCACCAAGAGTTTCTGCATCCATCCATGAGTCCGTCTCCGGCGGGAGGAGCAATTTTCCTTCCCCGAGGTTTCCTCTACACTTGGAGGTCAATCGCCGGGGAATTCGACGAGTGCTGTCGACATCGGCTATGACTGGAATGGATCATGAGGTTTCCGACGGGGTATCGAAGTTGAGTGGCGTCGGAGCGCTATCTTTTCCGTCCAGAATACCGGCGGAGGAGTTTGTATTCGGCAGAGATGAGGTGGATTTTACGGAAAGACGATCTGGAGGGAAGAATTACGCCGGATCTCCGCCGGAAACTGGAATTCTAGCGGAGTTATATTCCTTTCCAGACTGTGGAATTGGTAACGGGAGGACGTCTGGCCGTGGCAGCTGCGGAGACGACAACTTCGGGACCGGCGGTTTCACTGGCGGCAGCGCCGATCGAAGCAAGATCGGCGCGTATTATCAAGAAATGCTCAAATCAAACCCTACGAACTCACTTCTTCTCAGAAACTACGGCAAATACTTGCACGAGGTACATTTCGACCGATCATTAACAATTCTCTATTCATTTAATAATCGTTAATAAATTCCGATCAATATCTTATGCGATCTGCCGATTTTTACAAAGTTGATGATGATTTTTCTTCAGGTGGAGGGAGATGCGGTTAAAGCGGAAGAGTACTACGGGAGAGCGATCCTGGCGGGTCCCGGCGACGGAGAAGTTCTCTCACTTTACGGTAAACTGATATGGGAGACGGAGAGAGACGAGAGCAGAGCCAAATCTTACTTCGATCAGGCCGTTCAATCCTCTCCAGACGACTGGTAAAAATCTCAAATCTCCCCTCGCTCTTTCATCGTTTTCCCGCCAAATTTAACAGAAATTTGTGTTGAGATTGGCTAGATCGGTTTGATTTTGAAATTGATTGAAATGGCAGTATGGTGTTGGGATCGTATGCGCAGTTCATGTGGGAGGCCGAGGAAGACGAAGAGGACGAAGAGAGAAAGCGAAGTATCGCCAGCGGCCATGGTTGAAGCTTTCTAAGCATATCCAAGATCCCAGCTAACGGTAACTATCTAATAAAAGAATTAACTTGACTCTATTGAGGAAGTATTCTAGTGTGTGTGAGAGAGAGAGAGATTTCAATGTGTTTTCTGTTCATTGTAAATTTGAATAAAGAACAATGCCCTCTTGGACTCCAATAATCTAATTATTATTGTTGAAATTATAGATATAATATGATCTTCGCAATAGCATGAATATGCGAATAATTTTGAATCCTTATTTTTAAGCAATGATTTTAAGTAATTTCAAATATATATATATAATGCTTTTATTCTCATTATGTACCAACGTTATTTACTTTTAGAATTTCTTATTTTTATTTATTTATTCTTTTTTGCTTATTGGATACATACTGATCCAAAAATCAACAACAACCAATTCAATTTCATGCTGATAGATTTAATCAGATAAGATTCACAATTAAACACAAAATAGATTCGTTAGATAATCACAAAGAAATTAGAAAGTCTTTAAGAATGATGGATTTCACTGGATTTCAAATAGAAGATATCAACGAAAAGAAATCAGTCCGGTATTTCAAATCAGCTCAAATAGTCAAAGATATTCACACAGAATTTTGATTTTTAATTTATCTCAAGAGTCTAGAAAAAACATTAAGATGTTCTCCCCTTCTCTTAAACACTCTCCTGTGTAGTTATTTAAAAAGTGAATTTTTGCAGGTTTAATAACCCCTAGTGTCATAGTATCCTAACAAAAAGTCTAATTTTACCCACTTTGCAGGCCTAAGTTCCATTACCTTTGAACCTAACAATTCTCCCAAACAAATACGACTTTTGACCCATGATTGAGGACATACATAAATCTAGATTCAAGTCAAAAGTCAGGACATACATAAATCTAGATTCAAGTCAAAAGTCAACAAATTTGACCAACCAATTATTTGAGTAAAAACGTTTTACCGATCATTTTATGAAATAAAAAAGAATAGGGACAAAAAATGAAATGTCAATAAAACCATTAAATTCAAAAATAAATCCCTCAAAAAATATTTCAAAAATCCTAAAAAAAAATCTTTTAGAAATATTTCTAATACAAGAATATTATTTAAGAATATTAAAAAATATTTTAGAAATATTTATCGTTTAAAAACGATGCAAAAACATTTCTTGAAAACATACACAGAATTTTAAAAATCTGAATAATTCGGTTGATTGATCCAATCATTTATTCGATCGATTTGAATATTTTTCAAAACTTTCTAGAATCTGAATCATTAAGGTGGCATTTGGTTAGTGTTCATACTTTTCTCATCCCACTTGGGATGAAATGGGATATGATGAAAATTTTGTTTCCTTCAAAAAATATAATCACGTTTGGTAATGAAATAATTTTATTTCGTTCAAGGCATAAAATCGCGTTTCATCACGGATTATTCTAGAATTATTTCCTTAACAATTGTTCTTTTTTTTCTTATTATTTATTTATTTTTCTAGGTCATCAATCTAGCAAACAGCGAAGGACTAAGTCAAATCCAATTGCTGAAACATAAATTTACAGTAAAGATGCACTCTAATCAGATATAGATGGATGAACTTCAACTTCACTAATGCTTCACTCGAATGTTCAATCGTTGAAGCAAATTTAATCAAAACCCTAAAAAAGCAATAACATAGATTCACCAAGTATCAACTTTTTATGAAATTTTTAGTAGCCAAACCCCAAACTGAAGGTATATACCGTTATCGGAGAGTTGCATGTACAAATCGACCTTCGAGATCACTGGATTTTGTTATAAATCCTTTTTTTATTTTTTTTATCCTCGCTTTCAGAATCTCCTCGATTTCTTTGTAATATGACATCTTCCTGGAGCCGTTGTCGTTCCGATCTAGCTGTTGCTCGGCCTTCTTGTACTCCTTGAGTAAGTTCCCCCACTTGTCGGTGCACATGGTGAATGAAGAAAGCAAGACAAAGAACGATAGAGAGAGAGGGGGCTTCGAAGAACAGACGAACACGACAGCGGATGTTTGGGATTTGGAGGGAAAAAAAAAAAAAGACTTGTGATTTATCTTAACAAAAGTTGAACAATTGACTCATTAACAACTCAAAAAATTCCTAGTATGTCCCTATTTTGGAAATAAGTTTACCAAGCGCGTTCTCAAACATCTTTTTAACAATTTGGGGATGGGATGGGATAGGATGAGAACACTAACCAAACAGGGCCTAAGTTGACTGAATTTTACTATTTTTTAAAATTTTGTGGTCCCTGAAAAATTAAGTTGATTGAATCACAATTCAATCGACTGAATTAAAACATCTTTCAATAACTTCTGGTTCCTTTGAAATCTAGTCGACTAAATCAAATTCAGTTAACTTATTGAACCAAAAACATCAATTTTTAAAATTATGTTACATTCAGCCGACTGATTTAACAAAAAAATTTACTGATTTGAACCCTAACATCTCTAAACATGCATAAAAAAATCTTAACATATTTATACTCACATGCATGCATACTTATAACTTAATTACTGTTGGCCCAGTAATCTACCTTATAGGGAAGGTAAATTGGGTAGTTATAAAAATTAAAACAAATTGTTATCTTTCAACACTTAAATTTTTAAATAATGAATTTAATTCTAAATTAATTATTATCTTTATATAGCAGCGGATAAATGTAACTAACTCTAGGTGCACACCCAAACAATAATAAATAAATAAACAAAGCAAAATACCACGATATATCCTGATTCATCAAGCTACTTTTAGCTAATCCAGTCCTCCGAGCCCTACGGAGATTTGCACCCACTAAATCACTAGATTCCTTTAAACATGTAGGAACCAAACATTTACACAATGATTCTTTTACAAACTCATAATCAACCTTTACAATTTCCTTTTCGCAGGCTAGGGAAGAACTTCTATTTTTTTAACAGGCTAAAGATTAACCTAATTCTTTTATACTTAGATTAAGAATCAAACCTCACTAAAAACACTTCAAGTATCATTTTCACCGATAAGGATGGAACTATTACAAATTACACACAATTAATTTTAATCAGGAAGAATCACGCCAATCTCTTTTCAAAAGAAAAGAGTAACCTAACCTTTTTATACCTGAGGTAAAGATTAAACCTCAATCTCTTTATCGGAAAAGATTAAAACCCAACTACCCTGATTAGATACTCCCAACAGTATCTAATCAGCACAAAACTCACCAATTACAAAAATCGATAGGTTTCTTCCCACTCGAAACTTTTACCACCTCAAATCAATTTAAACTCAATTACTGTCTTGATAATTACTAGTGATAGAGTTAAGTGAGGAATTTAAAATCTGATTATAAAATAAGCAGGTAACACAAAAATAAGCACGTAATCAGATTATCATAAAAATCGTTTTAAAATAATTTTTATGCACTTTAAAGTTCGAAAACGATTTCACACATATCTTATATCCAAGAAAGCAATAATAATAATAACAAATCAAAACATGAAACAGTAGCTTAGAAAGATCTTACTAGGATATCATTGAAAGAATAAAAATTGAATCACAACAAAACTTAGATCGGTGACGCCAAAATACTTAGCACTTATTCTCAAAAACTTTTCTCAAGAATAATCTCACAATAATATCTCGATATAATCTCACAATAATAACTTTTAGAAAGCTCACGAATTGAAAGTTCTTGATAGAATGATGTATTGATATGTAAAAAACGCCGGTCTATTTAAACTAATTTGAAACAGGCTCTCTAACGGCTAGTTCCCACAAGATATGACAAGTAAATGCACATATAGACCCCATATATCAATACCATATAATCCTAGTCAATTTCGCTTAACTATGACTTTTAAGTCATTCAATTTAGTCTCCAAATTATTTCACATTCTCAAATCGAAAAGATATGAAATATTAAATAGACTAAATTGAGAAACATTTAAACAAGTGTACCATATCTATAGGGATATTTAAATAAAAGTAATATATCTATAATTTGTTCAAATCCCCAGAATATCTCCAAAATATCAACCAAAACATGGTTGGTAACGGCTAATTTTAAATCAAATCCCGAAAATCCTCAAAATCTGAAACAGCTCAGTCAGTTGACCGATCTTAGGCCATCAGTCGACCGATCATTTCAAGTTACTAGCCAAGCCATTCTCAAACAATGGTTGATAGACCGATCTCCCATAGATTGGTTGACCGATCGATCTAGGATGCTTCTCTAGGCCAAATTTCGGCCTTAGTCGGTTGATCGATCATCGATGGTTGGTTGATCGATCAATTTAGAAAGTTCACTTATCGATCATCGGTTGACCGATCTCTCTTGATCGGTTGACTGATCGATTTAGAGACTTTCCCAATTCCCAGCCTACGCACGCCCATCGGTTGACTGATCCTTCTTGGTCGGTTGACCGATCAATACTGGAACATTTTTTCCTTAACTCAATTCAACTCCAATCTTCAACATTTTAGACCCTTTAACTGATTTCTTTTCTCGGTTAATTTAATTGACACTATAAATCAATTTTAAACAATAATTTTTCTTAGGTCAAATTTTCTTTTTCAATTTCACATTGGAACAAATATGTGAACTAATTAGGATCCTAATAAAAAAAAAAACACTAAAATATAAATCATTTAATTTGTGTCGTGTGTGATCCTAATCGAGATACATTAAGAGTAAAAATTAATTTGAGTTATTTTCACCTAGATTCTTCAAAACCTTCAATCTCTTAATGTTCGTCTGTTTGTCTGTCTCTTTGAATACTTAGCAATTACTTCATGATAACATCATCAATGGAACTTTTAAACTGAAACACTCAATAAACTCGTTAATTCCACAAAAAACACCAACACTTAATTGTCCATCAAAATCTTGGGATCAACAATCTCCTATTTTTTAATGATGACAATTAACTTTGATGTTTTTTTCAAAATAGGAATGTAACTACTAAATTCGAGGATGGGTTCTTTAACTCATTATAGCACAATCATAAACATAATTCAATAAGATCATTAGATATTCAATGAAGCAAATAAAATATGATCAATAAAACAGTTATAAATATTCAGTAAAGCAACATGATCATATCAATATTGTTCTCTCCCTATAACAGTGCAATGCTTAGGCGAACAAAATCTAAATATTAACTAACTCGTTTTAAGAGCAACTATGGTTTTCCCCTTTATAGTCACTAGATCCTATTACGTAACAAAAAATTCTTTTTCACAGCAATTAGATGAGACTCTTTAGGACAAAGACTAAAATCTCTCGCACAAATATACAGTGAACATTATAACTGGTCGACTAGCAGTGAGATAAATTAAGCTTCCGATCATATCTCGATAAGTCTTTTCGTTTACGCTTTTACCTTTATCATCTTTGTCAAGTTTTGTAGTCGTTGCCATTGGAGTTTTATATATTTTTGCATTTTCCAAGTCATATTTTTTAAGAAGCACTTTGGTGTATTTGGCTTGATTGATAAAAACTTCATTTTTTGTTTGTTTTATTTATAAGCCAATGAAGAACATCAATTTGCTGATCATACTCATTTCAAACTAATCATGTATTATCTTGGCAAATTTTTGGCAAAAGTTCTCATTAGTAGAACCAAATATTATGTTGTTCACGTATATTTGTACTAAGAGAATATCAATATCAGTTTCCTTAATAAACAATGTAATGTCAATCCATGTTGAAAATTATTTTCAGTCAAATACCTATTTAATCTTTCATACCAAGTTCAAGGAGTTTGTTTAAGACCGTAAAGTATCTTTATTAATTTAAAAACGTAATTTGGAAGCTTATCATTTTTAAAATTCGGTGGTTGTTTAATATAAATTTCTTCAGATATAAAACCATTTAGAAACATACTTTTGACATTCATTTTAATAATTTAAAATTACGTGAACAAGCAAAAGTTATGAGCATTCGCATAACTTCTAATCTAGCTACCGGTGCATAGGTTTTCTCATAATATATTTATTCTTTCTGATTAAATCCTTGTGCTACTAATATTTCTTTATTTCTAATTACTACACCTGATTCATTCTTTTTATTACAATAGATCCATTTAGTGCCAATTGCAGGGTGAAAATTAGGTCTAACAACTAAAAACCAAACTTTGTTTCTCTAAAATTGAATCAATTCTTCTTGCATTGCTAAACTCCATGATTCATCAATTATTGCCTCTTTAACATTTTTAGATTCAATTTGAGAGAGAAATGCAAGATTAATAACGTTTACGAAGTTAACAACGACTACTTTCACCTTTTAGTATGTCTCCAATAATTTGGTCGAATGGATGGCCGATAACTCGTTTAATTGATTTCAAAATACTGGTTCCTCAATACGTTGTGGTTCTTCAGGAGAATCAAATAGATCTTTGGCAGGCTCAGTTCCTTGATGCTTTTATTTTGATGAAATTCCTAAATCATCTTCATCCATACCTTTTCTATATGTAACAAGATCAACTTCCTAAAAAATAGCATGCATAAGCTCTCCAACGATAATAGTTCTTTTATTATAGACCCTATACGTTTTACTATTGGATGCATACCCAAGAAAAATTCCTTCATCAAATTTACTCAAATTATCTTTATTATTTAATATAAAACATTTACATCCAAAAGTTGTAAAGTATGAAATAATTGAGATTTTTCTATTCCAAATCTCATAGGATATTTTGTTTAATCCTTTACGAATAGAAACAAAATTAAGCACATGAAAATTAGTACTAACAGCTTATGTCCAAAAATATTTAGGTAGACTATTTTCGTTAAGTATAGTCCTAGCCATTTTTTGAAGAGACTTATTCTTCCTTTCAACAAAGCCATTGTGCTGAGGAATTATAGGAGCAGAAATTTTTTGAGTGTACCTATGTTCATCACATTAATTAGAAATTTCTTCATTTTTAAATTCTCTACCTCTATTGTTATGAATGTTAATAATGCATGATTGCATTTCATTTTGAACATGCTTACAAAAGTTGAAAAATGCAAATACAACATCATTTTTCTTAGTCAGGAATAGAACCCATATATAGCATGAAAAATTATCAACAATAACATATTAATAGAATTTGCCACCTAGGATAGCAATAGGATTACGTCCAAACAAATCTAGATGCAACATTTCCACGGTTTAGATGTAGAGGTATACAGTTTCTTCTTAAATGAAGACTTAACTTGTTTACCAAGTTAACATGTATCACAAATCTTATATTTAACAAATTTGATCTCAAGCAATCCTCCAACAAGATTTTCCTTAGAAAGAGCATACAAGCTAAACGCGCCCCAATTTTTCAAAGAAAATCAAAAAAATAGATATATGGTATGCGCTGGTAAAATGAGAAGGGTTTTTTAAAAACGTCGATTTTCTTATTAAAATACTTAAGCCCGTTTTAGAAAAAGGAGTCGCCACCTAGCATTGAGTTTAAATGATGTGCTAGGTCACCAGATTTTCTTTTTGGAAGCAAAATTAAAAAATGGCTTAAGTAAAATTTTAACTCCAAAAATAACATGGTCCGACCAGAGATTCGTTTAAAGAGTTCGGGGGTCAGTTACGCTCGGGGAAGGTGTTAGGCACCCCAAAACGCACGTCAAAAGACGGTACCGTATCCAATTAACTCCGATTAAAATTTAAATCCAAATGTTTTTATTTTTATTTTGAAATCCTCCTCCTATACACACACAAACATATACACACACATCGAGGGAAGTAATCTCCCTTTTAAACCTAAACCGTTCCAATGGAAGGTTGGGAATTTTCCACCTCATCTTGTCAGCAAATTATATTCAACATGAATTAAAGAAAACGCACGCGCACACACACTCACACGCATCGAGGGAAGTAATTCCCTTCTAAACTTAAACCGTTCCAATGGAAGGTTGGGAATTTTTCACCTTATCTTGTCAACACATTATATTTAATACGAGTTAAAGAAACACACGCTCACACACGCACGCACACATCGAGGGGAGTAATTCCCTTCTAAATTTAAACCGTTCAAATGGAAGGTTGGGAATTTTCCACCTTATCTTGTTAGCACATTATATTTAATACGAGTTAAAGAAACACACGCACGCACACATCGAGGGGAGTAATTCCCTTCTAAATTTAAACCGTTCAAATGGAAGGTTGAGAATTTTTCACCTTATCTTGTTAGCACATTATATTTAATACGAGTTAAAGAAACACACGCACGCACACATCGAGTAGAGTAATTCCCTTCTAAATTTAAACCGTTCAAGTGGAAGGTTGAGAATTTTTCACCTTATCTTGTTAGCACATTATATTTAATACGAGTTAAAGAAACACACGCACACACACGCACGCACACATCGAGGGGAGTAATTCCCTTCTAAATTTAAACCGTTCAAATGGAAGGTTGGAAATTTTTCACCTTATCTTGTTAGCACATTATATTTAATATGAGTTAAAGAAACACACGCACACACACACACACACACACACAGGCACACTCCTCAAGGGGAGTAATTTCATTCTAAACTTAAACCGTTCAAATGGAAGGTCAGAAGTTTTTCACCTCGTATTGTTAGCACATTATATTTAATACAAATTAAATAAAACACACGCACACACACACACACACGCATCGAGGGGAGTAATTCCCTTCTAAACTTAAACCGTTCCAATGGAAGGTTGGGAATTTTTCACCTCGTTTTATTTACTCAAAAAAATATATTAAAAAAATAAATAAATAAAAAATAATAAAAAGAGAAAAAAAATAATCTAATTTACAAAAAAAAAAAAATTAGTATAATAACAATTTATTTAAAAATAAGAGTAAGATTTATAACAGATGAAAATTTACCACCTTCTTGGAGATTTTTTTTCGTCTTCAAAATTACAATAAAATGAAAATAATATTATTTTCTTCAAAAATTTTCTCCAGATTTCACCTCTTCCTCCCCAAAAAAATTCCTTCTGGTATTGTGAGCCTTCATTCTATTTATAGGAATGAAGGCTGCGAAATTCGTCCGCCAAAAAGCGAAGCAAAATGTAAGAAAAAGGGGTGGGTGCACCGAATTTCGGTGCACCCAAAGGTGCACTGGGCAGAGAGCTCTCTGCCCAGCTGGCCGCATATGCGGCCAGAGCACTGGTCGCACCAGCGACAAGTGCATCTGGTCGCTGGTGCGACCAGACTAGTCGCACGTACGACCTTTATGCAGCCCCCCTCCCACTGTTCAGTCCAGGCCTCTCTCGTTCTCGTCTGTTTCTTGTCCATTTTGTTCCGAATTAACGCGTTTTTATTCTACTTCGAAAAATCTACAAAACCAAAATAAATAAATAAATCAATTACTAATATTTAATTTACTTAAGAGATTATAAAACTTAATTTAGCAGTATTAAACCGCACAAATACGGTACAATCAAAACAAAATAAATAGAAAAATAAAATAAAGGTAACTATAAAATAAAGTATAATTTTTTTGCGAGGCGGTCAAAATGCCGTGTCTACAGTTGTCCCTCTTTATTATGCAAGTCCCACTTGCTTGACAAAGATAAAAGACTACGTCATTTTGATCGTCCCATTTTTATTTTTATTTATTTTTTAGTGTATTTTCCAATAATAGAACAAATAAAATAAAATGACTCATAACGAACAAATGTACGTTTAGAGTAATAAAAGAAGACTCATGACGAACAAGTGTCCGTTCAGAAAAATAAAAGAATGACTCATGACGATGTTCATGATAAACAAATGTCCGTTTAGAGGATCGTTTAGAGTGATAAAAAAAAAAATTAACTCGTGATGATACTCATGACGAACAAGCGTCTGTTAAGATGATTGTTTAGAGTAATAAAATGATTCATGACGGTACTCATGACGAACATGTGTCCATTTAGAGGATCGTGTAGAGTAATAAAAAAATGACTCCTAACGATACTCATGGCAAACACGTGTCCGTTTAGAGGATCGTTTAGAGTAATAAAATAATTCATGATGGTACTCATGACGAACATGTGTCCGTTTAGAGGATCGTTTAGAGTAATAAAAAAATGACTCATGACGATACTCATGACAAACATGTGTCCGTTTAGAGTAATAAAAATGACTCATGACGATACTCATGACAAACGCGTGTCTGTTTAGAGGATCGTTTAGAGTAATAAAATAATTCATGACGGTACTCATGACGAACATGTGTCCGTTTAGAGGATCGTTTAGAGTAATAAAAAATGACTCATGACGATACTCATGACAAACATGTGTCCGTTTAGAGGATCGTTTAGAGTAATAAAAATGACTCATGACGATACTCATGACAAACACGTGTCTATTTAGAGGATCGTTTAGAGTAATAATAAAATTATTCATGCCCCAGCCCTCTTGGCCAGGGGCCTAAAGAAAGTTCAAGAGTATAAAATATGCCCCAACTTGTGACTAAGCCCGAATGAGAGAGCAAAGATATGAATGTGCCCCAGCCGAACTCTCAGATGACCGAACATTTATAGATTGCCTGCGTACCTTAGTATTATGCCGAGGATCAAGTTTAGCGTAGTTCATTTTTTACCCTTTTCAGGGCAAAACGCATACCTGGACGCTCATTTAGAGCTTCTGAACTTTCAGCAATAAAAGTTTCTAATTTGAGCCGGAAGGTAACAAGTCTTTGTGAGAGAGAAATCCATGCTTCCATGCCCTTTGAAATCCATGTAATTGGACAAAAAACACATGCAACACAAAAATTTAGTTTGAAAAACTTGTCACTCTTGACGACTCGCAATTCCGTCCCCCCCTTTTCCGTCGCAATCCCTCGTTTGATGGCGCTTGACTTTCTCGAGATAGTATCGGGAGATTTTTTTTTGTCTCGTCCTTCCGTCAATCTTAGAGATGTATTTGCTGGAGGTTTTCTCTAGGTTGTTGACAGGGTCTGGTTTTTGGACAACATACCTATCAGCCTTTGTTTCTCTACACCCGCCGATTCTCACTTTCTCTTTTCTTCTAAGCATCCTCAGTGTTTAGGAAAATCATATACTCCTGCTTGCTTTGTATTTTTCAAATCCTGCAAAACTGATTTAACCAAATATGGGAAAAACGTGTAAAACCTTACCCCAAACAGGTATCTTTATCACCAGATATGTTGACTGCGAGATTTCAAGCCGGATTGTCTGACAAGTATGATTTCAATACAAATTTGACCCATATTTGATGTTTCTTTTCACAGATTCCAACTCTTGCTCAAATCCATCAAGTTCCGAACACGAAAAAGTCTTACGGTCAATGGAAGTCAGCCGTAGTGGAAATTCCAAAAATGTCCCTAGGAGTGATCTAACTATTACCCTTTTTTTTTTCCTTTGTTTTTTTTTTTTTTTTTTAAGCAACAGATAATCACAAATTGAAATAAACTTACTTAGAAAAGAATGATATTTATTAGGCAAAGTATTTCTTTACAGAATCCGAGTTTAGGGGCTCGGGAAATACATCACCATCCATTTCCTGGAGAATCAAAGCTCCACCGCTCAAAGCCTTATGAACAACAAAAGGACCTTCCCAATTTGGCGCGAACTTACCCTTAGCTTCATCTTGGAAAGGAAAGATTTTCTTCAATACTAACTCACCGACCTTGAAGACTCTAGGGTATACCCGTTTATCATGAGCTCTGGTAATCCTCTGTTTGTAACACTGTCCGTGGCATATTGCTGTTAGCCGCTTTTCATCGATTAAACAAAGTTGGTCCAACCGTTGTTGTACCCATTCAGTTTCATCAAGCTCGGCTTCTATGAGCACTCGTAGAGATGGAATTTCCACCTCGGCCGGTATCACCGCTTCTGTGCCATAGACCAAAGAATAGGGGGTTGCCCCTGTCGAGGTCTGAACCGAGGCTCGGTAAGCCATCAAAGCATATGGCAGCATATCATCCCACTCTTTATAATTATCAATCATCTTCCGGAGAATTTTCTTTATATTTTTGTTGGCGACTTCCACTGCTCCATTCATTTTTGGATGGTAAGGCGCTGAGTTTTTGTGCTCGATCTTAAACTGCTGACATATTTTCTGTATTTCTGAACCCTTCAGGTTTTTAGCATTGTCGGTTATCAATGTTTGCGGCAAACCGTATCTTGACACAATATTTTCTTTGATGAATCGAGTTACTATCTTTTGAGTCACTCGGGTTAAGGAAACAACTTCTACCCACTTGGAAAAATAATCAATTGCCACCAGGATAAAGCGATGACCACTCGGCGCCTTAGGGGTAACTTCCCCAATAACGTCCATACCCCACATTGAGAAGGGCCATGGGGCCGCCAAGCAATGAAGGTGCGAAGGTGGGACATGGATTTGATCACCATGAATCCGACACTTATGGCATCTTCGGACAAACTGCACGCAGTCGCTTTCCATCGTTAGCCAAAAATGACCGGTCCTCAGGATCTTCTTGGCGAGCATGAAGGCGCTCATGTGAGGTCCACATATGCCACCATGGACCTCTTTCATCAACTGGATGGCCTCTTCGACTCCAACACATCTCAACAGGCCCATGTCAGGAGAGCGTTTGTACAGTGTCTCCCCGCTTAGGAAAAATTGGCCTGCTAACCTCCAGAGAGTTTTCCGATTAACACCTAATGCCCCTTCTGGATACTCCCGATCTTTCAGAAAGTTCTTTATGTCATGGTACCACGGGTCTTTGGCTGGTTCAGATTCAAGCTGGCAACAGTGGGCCGGTCGGCGCTGAACTCGGATTGCCACCGGAATGATATCATCATCCTCCCGAGTGATAGAGATCATAGACGCCAAGGTAGTTAAGGCATCGGCGAAGTCATTTTTTAGCCTCGGTATGCTTTCGAATTCTATCATCGTAAATCGCTTGCACAACTCTGGAGGTAATTGTTATAGGCTATCAAGGTCGGATCTCTTGTGGCACACTTATCCGTCACCTGATTGATTATCAGCTCAAAATCTCCGAACACTAGCAATTCTTTGATTTTCATATCGACAGCCAGCTGGAGTCCTAGAATACAGGCTTCGTACTCAGCTCGATTATTTGTGCTCTAGAACTTTAACTTGGAAGCCACTGGATAATGCTGCTTGCTTGGAGAAACCAGAATGGCTCCGATTCCAGCCCCTCGAGAGTTCACTGCTCCATCAAAATACATCTTCCAAACTGATTCCTCATTTTCTTCCTCCACTGCATGAATAGACTCGTCAGGGAATAGCGTCTCAAGAGGCTGGTTATCCGTTTGAGCTGGACAACTAGCCAACTGATCTGCTATCGCCTGACCCTTCACTGACTTTTGGGTCTTGTAGATGATATCGAACTCTGTCAGCAGCATCTGCCATTTTGCAACTTTTCCTGACAGAATCGGCTTCTCGAAGATGTATTTTAAGGGATCCATCCTGGCTATCAAGTAGGTAGTCAGTGGGAGCATATAATGGTGCAGTCTTTGAGCAGACCAAGCTAATGCACAACAGGTCCTCTCCAGCAAGGTATAATTTTCCTCATACTTCGTGAAGCGCTTGCTGAGGTAGTAGATAGCTTCCTCATTCTTTCCAGATTTATCAAATTGCCCAAGAATAGCTCCCATAGAGGAGTCGAGAACTGACAAATATAGTAATAACGGAACCTTCTCCCTAGGCAGCACTAGAACGAGAGGGTTCGTTAGATAGACTTTAATTTTCTCCAAGGCATTCTGGCAATCTGCATTCCATCGCCCGTCACTTTCTTTTCGAAGTAGCTTAAAGATTGGCTCACAAGTGGCAGTGAGTTGGAAGATGAATCGGGCTATGAAATTTAATCGCCCCAGAAAACCTCGGATCTCTTTCTCATTTCTCGGTGGTGGCATCTCACGAATGGCCTTCGTCTTTGCAGGATCAATCTCGATTCCTTGGCGATTTACCATGAACCAAGAAGTTTTCCGGAAGCCACCCCAAACGCGCATTTTGCTGGATTAAGCTTGAGCTGGTACTTTCGAAGTCTGTCGAACATCTTTTTCAAATGGCAGAGATGATCCTCGTTCTCCTGAGATTTAACGATCATGTCATCTACATATACCTCCATCTTATTGTGCATCATATCATGAAAGAGGGTCGTCATTGCTCTTTGGTATGTTGCCCCGGCATTTTTGAGACCGAAAGGCATCGCCCTATAGCAAAAGACTCCCCATGGTGTAGTGAAGGCTGTCTGTTCTCAATCTTTCTCATCCATCAGAATCTGATTATAGCCAGAGAATCCATCAGCAAAAGAATAGAGTTTTCACCCCGCAGTATTGTCGATGATGATGTGAATGTTTGGCAGTGGGAAATCATCTTTTGGACTTACCCGGTTGAGATCGCGATAATCCACGCAGACTCTGATTTTTCCCGAGGACTTTGGCATGGGAACGACATTTGAGAGCCATTCACTGTAGTTACAGACTTCAATGATTCGGGCATTGAATTGCTTCACGATCTCCTCCTTGACCTCGAGGCTGACAACGGGCCTCAACTTTCTCAACTTTTGTTTGACTGGTACACTCACTGGTTTTAGCGGCAGCTTATGGGCCACGATACTTTTGTCCAGTCCTACCATGTCATCGTAGGACCAGGCAAAGATATCTTGGTAGAAAATTAAGAGCGTTGTCAACTCTTTCTTTTCCAGAGTCATGAGAGCTGATCCAATCTTTACTTCCTTCAACTCTTCCGAGGTCCCCAAGTTTATCAACTCGGTCTCATCGTTACTGGGAATCGGCTTGTTCTCGAACTCCGTGAAAGCTTTTCGAATCTCACCATCGTCTGGCTGGCAAAAGTCATCTTCTGTTTCCACTCCCATTAGGTTATGGTCTGGTTCTGCATTGAAATCATACTTATCGCACTCTAGCTCAGTTATATCGTATGCATCATACATTGGTAATTTAGGCATCCTGAAAGCATAAAATTTAAACATTTAAACCATATGTCAGATAAAACAGAATTGCATTCATTAAATATAAAAAACCATTACAAAGCAAAATCATTTTCCATCCAGAAGGTTAGGTGGATGGCGGGATGACCAACAGAAAATCTCCCTAAGTTTACCGAAACGCCTGGCGAATTGGGAGAGAACAAGAATCCCAATTCCGCAGCTTCTCTTTTCCCTTGGTTCGAATACCAGACCCATGACTTGGCCCTGCCTCATTTCTCATGATTACATTCACAGCTTCCTTGATCATTACTCTCTCATGGTACAACTCGAATCTTGCGGTCTCCTTCCCTTTGTTGATGGTTTCTACTGGATAGGGGAAAGTGACCCGGATATGCGGAATTTTCATTGCCTGGTTGTTTGGGGATCCATCATTCTTCTTCCGAAAGAACTTCGCCCTATCTGCTTTTGTCGGCTCGTATCCCAATCCGAATCTCCCCCTCTTCTCTTTGACTTCTATAGGTTCTGTAATTCCGTTTAGATTCTTACCCAAACCTTTCCCGGGAATGCAACCCCGAGACTTCATTTCTTTAGCAACGAAGGCCATAGTATTAGACAGTGATGGTGTCATCTCGTGTCCTCCTTCCTTCACAAAGGTAGCATTTGCGATGTCGAACACGTGATAGGAGGCTTCAATCTTCTCCTTCTCTTTTCCGTCGTCTATTAACGGGACATGCCGACTTATCGCTTGATGGAAAGGTATGATATTTGAATCAGCCCTGATCACGTACAGTGTGTCATTGATGATAAACTTGATCTTCTGATGTAGAGATGAAGGCACTGCCCAAGCGTTATGGATCCACGGGCTCCCCAACAACAAGTTGTACGAAGCAGGTATGTCGAGCACTTGGAACTTCGCATTGAACTGTATTGGACCAATTTCAATTGGTAGGTCAATATCTCCAACGCTATCTCTCCTAGCCCCATCGAATGCTCGGATAACCGTCTTAAAAGATCGAACCTGTGATAGATCTATCCCCATTTCTTCCAGGGTCGACAAAGGACAGATATTTAGTGCCGATCCATTGTCAATCAGCACCCGAGCTATGAACATTCCATGGATTTCGACCGTGATATTCAAAGGCTTGTTGTGACCTGTTCCATCATCGTCCATCTCGTCATCTGTGAAAGTGATGGTGTTAGATCCTAGGACCTACTCGACCAGAGTGACAAACTTCTCCGGAGAGATCGTGCTAGGCAAGTGGGCTTCATTTAGGACTTTCAGCAGTGCCTGTCTGTGTACTTTTGAGGATAGAAGTAGTGAGAGCATCGAGATTTGCACCGGTGCTTTGCTGAGTTGCTCCACTATCTTATATTCTGAATTCTTCATTGCCTTTAGGAAGTTGTGAGCCTCCAGTTCTGACACCGACTTTTTCAGAGCCCCTCTTGGTTCCCTCATAGGAATCCTGATCAAATCCTGTGGCGTATACACCCTTCCAGACCGAGTGATTCCACTGGTTTCTCCTACTGAGATTGGCAATTCTTCTCCTTCTCCTGTTTTA
The DNA here is from genome assembly GCA_016647705.1 of Eucommia ulmoides. NCBI lineage: Eukaryota > Viridiplantae > Streptophyta > Magnoliopsida > Garryales > Eucommiaceae > Eucommia > Eucommia ulmoides. The sequence goes on along the minus strand of CM028332.1, from coordinate 68,916,760 downwards.
GCGACGATCTCATAATTCCATGGAACCTTATTAAGATTTTCCACCATCTTTTGGATTGGGAAAGACAAAACTAGAGATTTCTCCAGTTTTTAGGCTACCCTTTCTAGATGTAATTCGAACCTTCCGTAGAGAACCTCCGGGTGTAAACAAACACCACCGATATCGATCACATCAACTTCTACCTCGACCTCCTCTGTGAAAATTAGATTGACGCCACTTCCTGAGGAGGCATGTTCAGGCAACGGATTTTGCTGACAATTTGGCGTACCGGCCTCAGGTTTTTTAGGAAACGTGATGGCTCCGGTCCGTATAAACTCCCGAATTTTGTCTTTCAGCTGAAAGCATGCTCAGTCGCATGTCCTCTGGTTCCCGAGTGGTATTCACAGAAAGTATTTGAAGAAGCTGCTTTACTCCCAGGTTTAACTTCGTAGAATGGAAGGGGTGTCAGCATCCCCTGCTTCAAACAATTCCGGTACAACTCGGTGATCGAGACCGGAAGGTTTTGTAGCTCTCTGTTGTCGTTTTGAAAATTTCCCCCTGTAGCATGAAATAGAAGGCCTTGGTGGTATTGGGTTCCTGACCTTGGAGTGTGATTAGGAATTTGAGGTGGGGTGTTCGGGTGTGGTTGATAGGTATGGTAAGAGGGTGCTGGGTAGGCTTGAGGATAATATTGGGGAATGTGGTTTTGATAAGGGGGAGGTACATTTTGGTAATAGCGGGGGCGGCTTTGGGAATAGGGTTGGTTTTGAGGATAATTTTGGTTTTGGCGATTTTGAGGAGGGTAGTTGTGATATTGGTTGTTCTGGTTTGGGTAGTTTTGGGGACAGGAAGCTTGGGGGTAGTTCTGGTAATGGGTTTGCCGAGGGGAAACGACAACAGCTACTTCATTTTCTTTCATCTTTGGCGGGGCTGACCTTTTTCAGATTGGATTGGGCCCCTTCAATTTTTTCGCTCCTTATTCCTTCTTCCGTCACGTCGGCCTGTTTGATCTCATCGCCGAAAGAAACCACTGCTATGCTCGAGAGATCTCGATAGAACGGCGGTAACTGAATTGACTTGAATATCTCTAACTGAGCCTCATCGCTCAGCCTAGGGACAACTTTGGCAGCCTCCTCCCTCCAACGGGCAGTATACCTCCGGAAACTTTCATCTTTATTTTTCAGTATCTGGTAGAGGGTATTGTGGTCCGGTGCGGCATCCCTATTGTACACATATTGCTCACAGAAGGCCTCTACCAGATCTTTAAATGTTTTAATCTGTGATAGCTCCAGGGTCATGTACCAGTTGAGAGCCGGTCCTTTCAACGATCTCCGAAACATCTTTTGGGAAAGGTCTTCGTTCCGAGCATGAATTCCTAACTCCTCTTTGTAAACGCTGACATGCCATTCTGGAGGGCCAGTGCCATCATATTTTGTGAACTCTGGAACCACAAAATTTTTCGGGTACACAACCCCGGGTGGTGCTGACAACTCCTTGTACGTCGCTTTCCTGGACGGCTTCTCCTCTTGCCATTCTTCCATAGTTTTCTCCAATTTCTCCATTTTCAGAAGCCAAGCCGGTGGAGGGCCATTCTCTTCTTTGTTTTCAGTTTCAATGGCCGGGGCCAGTTGGCTATCATTTGAATTGTTTGGTGGAGCAACGACCATCTCCGGGTGAATGAGGACCTGCGGTGCGGCGGGGGCTGAGCCCTCTGGCGAGGCCTGATAGACATGCCCCTGGATGGGATATGCCGGAGCTCCATAGGCGAAAGGATGAGGGCTCATCTGAGGTCCATAGTAGACCGGTACTGCAAAGTTTGGGCCGACGTGGTTCGGATTCGGCCCTGAGTTCTCCATCCCAATACTTGCAGGGTTTTCATTTGGGGATTCAGTCACAGGAGTCCCGTTGGACGGAGGAATAGGCACCTCCTGAGGTCGGCTAAGTTCGTTGATCCTTTCCATCAACCTGTCAATAGTTTCCTGCATCTGAGTCATCTGGGTCGTTCGGGGAGATTCGGGATTGCTTTCTGATGTCATCCTGGAATGAGTCTGTGCTCGACTGCGTGTAAAGATCGGACTTCGAAAGGGGGGAACTGGATTTACTTTTCTGGGACCAATTTTCTTTGTCTTGTTATTTTCTTCTTCTTCTACAAAAAAAATCCTTTTATTAGTTCACGTGGGTCTTAGGTGGTCTTAAAGCCCATTCTAGTTCGAAGATTTCAATTTCGATAACGACCAATTAAAACAAATGATGGTACATGAAAAATCTTTTTTTTTTTTTTTTTTTTTGTCGTTCCCTACCGATATTGAAAACTTTGAACTTGTTTGGTGTATTTTTTCCTTTTTTTTTTTTTTTTTTTAGGACTTCCCAGGACGTCATCAATCCATCAAGTACCAAAAACCCCTTTCTCATCTTGTATCATAGAATCCTGAGGGGATAATATAGATACAAGACAACTTTGCTTTTGTCAGAGGATTTACAACGATATAAGAGCCTGAGAGAAAATAAGGAAAAAAAGAAGAAAATATATAAAATAAATGATAAAAAAAATCACAACTTATTTACCGAATTGAGGGGAAAGAAAATAAAATAAAATTTAACATTCGGACTTTAGATTAGTCGGACTTATTTAGACATATTGGGCTCGACCTTCTAAAGTAATCCCCAGTGGAGTCGCCAGCTGAACGCGCCTCAATTTTCCAAAGAAAATCAAAAAATAGATATATGGTATGCGCTGGTAAAATGAGAAGGGTTTTTTAAAAACGTCGATTTTCTTATTAAAATACTTAAACCCATTTTAGAAAAAGGAGTCGCCATCTAGTATTAAGTTTAAATGATGTGCTAGGTGACCAGATTTTCTTTTTGGAAACAAAATTAAAAAATGGCTTAAGTAAAATTTTGACTCCAAAAATAACATGGTCCGACCAGAGATTCGTTTAAAGAGTTCGGGGGTCAGTTACGCTCGGGGAAGGTGTTAAGCATCCCAAAACGCCCGTCAAAAGACAGTACCTTATCCAATTAAGTCCAATTAAAATTTAAATCCGAATGTTTTTATTTTTATTTTGAAATCCTCCTCCTATACACACACATACATATACACACACATCGAGGGAAGTAATCTCCCTTCTAAACCTAAACCGTTCTAATGGAAGGTTGGGAATTTTCCACCTCATCTTGTCAGCAAATTATATTCAACATGAATTAAAGAAAATGCACGCACACACACACTCACACGCATCGAGGGGAGTAATTCCCTTCTAAACTTAAACCGTTCCAATGGAAGGTTGGGAATTTTTCACCTTATCTTGTCAGCACATTATATTTAATACGAGTTAAAGAAACACACGCTCACACACGCACGCACACATCGAGGGGAGTAATTCCCTTCTAAATTTAAACCGTTCAAATGGAAGGTTGGGAATTTTTCACCTTATCTTGTTAGCACATTATATTTAATACGAGTTAAAGAAACACACGCACGCACACATCGAGGGGAGTAATTCCCTTCTAAATTTAAACCGTTCAAATGGAAGGTTGGAAATTTTTCACCTTATCTTGTTAGCACATTATATTTAATACGAGTTAAAGAAACACACGCACACACACGCACGCACACATCGAGTGGAGTAATTCCCTTCTAAATTTAAACTGTTCAAATGGAAGGTTAGAAATTTTCCACCTTATCTTGTTAGCACATTATATTTAATACGAGTTAAAGAAACACACGCACGCACACACACACACACACACGCACACTCCTCAAGGGGAGTAATTTCATTCTAAACTTAAACCGTTCCAATGGAAGGTCAGAAGTTTTCCACCTCGTATTGTTAGCACATTATATTTAATACAAATTAAATAAAACACACGCACACACACACACACACGCATCGAGGGGAGTAATTCCCTTCTAAACTTAAATCGTTCCAATGGAAGGTTGAGAATTTTTCACCTCGTTTTATTTACTCAAAAAAATAAATTAAATAAATAAATAAATAAATAATAAAAAGAGAAAAAAAAAATCTAATTTACAAAAAAAAAAAATTAGTATAATAACAACTTATTTAAAAATAAGAGTAAGATTTACAACAGATGAAAATTTACCACCTTCTTGGAGATTTTTTTTTTCTTCTTCAAAATTACAATAAAATGAAAATAATATTATTTTCTTCAAAATTTCTCTCCAGAGTTCACCTCTCCCTCCCCAAAAAAATTCCTTCTGGTATTGTGAGCCTTCATTCTATTTATAGGAATGAAGGCTGCGAAATTCGTCCGCCAAAAAGCTAAGCAAAAGGTAAGAAAAAGGGGTGGGTGCACCGAATTTCGGTGCACCCACCCCCTTTGGTGCACCCAAAGGTGCACTAGGCAGAGAGCTCTCTGCCCAGCTGGCCGCATATGCGGCCAAAGCACTGGTCGCACCAGCGACCAGTGCATCTGGTCGCACGTGCGACCAGTTTTGGTCGCACGTGCGACCAGTTTTGGTCGCACGTGCGACCTTTATGCAGCCCCCCTCCCACTGTTCAGTCCAGACTTCTCTCGTTCTCGTCTGTTTCTTGTTCATTTTATTCCGAATTAACGCGTTTTTATTCCACTTCGAAAAATCTACAAAACCAGAAAAAATAAATAAATAAATTACTAATATTTAATTTACTTAAGAGATTAATAAAACTTAATTTAGCAGTATTAAACCGCACAAATACGGTACAATCAAAACAAAATAAATAGAAAAATAAAATAAAGGTAACTATAAAATAAAGTATAATTTTTTTACGAGACGGTCAAAATGCCGTGTCTACACAAGCATTGCCCTAAACTTCTATGCCATGGCCAACTATTCTCAGATAAAACATTTAGGCAAAATAAGTTTTAAAATACAATATCATCAAAAGAACATGTATAGACATTTTGAAAATGAGATGCAACAAATAATCATTTATTATTTGTTCCTCCTTTGATGATGCATTGATCATTATTAAAGATTACACTATACCCTTTATTACATAGTTAACTTATGCTAAGCAAATTATGTTTTAAACCATCAACTAATAGAACATCCTCAATGAGGGTGGATGAATTATCAATATTACCTATGTCAATTATCTTACCCTTGGCATTATCTCCAAAAGTTACATGACCTCTGTCTTTAGGTGTAAAAGACACAAAATTTATTTTATCACTTGTCATGTGCCGTGAGCAACCACTGTCTAGGAACCATTTGTTCTTACTTATGTTTTGAAATTAACCTACAAAGTACACCTCAAACAATTCATAAGTGGTACCTAATCTACATGGGTTCAATTCAGTTAGTTTGAACATTTAATGTTTCTTTCGGTACCATAACTTAAGTTTTACTTTTACATTAGGTTTAAAACAATTTTTAATTGTATGCCCCAAAACATTACAGTTAAAATATTTGATAAACTTTCTTGATTTAAAAATAATAAAAAATTGAAAGCGTTTTTGTTTAATATTTTTTTTGAAAACCAAGTCTAACTAACACACCTCGAGCTACCCAAAAGCATTTTTAAGTTATTTTCACATTTCGTAAATTTAAGAACAATGGAGTTTAAATCATCAATTTTAAATTTCAACTATTTGTTTTCTTTTTCAAAAACCAAGGAAGTAATTTTGGAAAGTTGGTTTCTAAGAGAGGTGTTTTCACCTTCACGAATTTCGATTTGTTTGTTTAAAGACATAACTGTATTTTTTAGGGCATTGATTTTAGAAGATTATTTTTTATACTCATTTAATAAATCTTGATAGGCATCAAATAGTTGATCAAAATTTACAGGACATGAACTAGAGCAACTTAAATCGGATACCTCATCACCATTGGCCATCAATGCAAGTATGTTGGACTCCTCGTCATTGGTGGAACTGTAGAGCTACTGGATATTGAGTCATCCCATGTACCTTTCATGAATTTCTTTCTCCCTTTTCTCTGGATTTCTTGTTCGTATTTCGTCTACTTTCTTTCTTTGATTACAATCAGATTGGAAGTGTTATAAAACATTCAATGTTGTTGACATTGAAGTTCCATTTCCCATAAAACGATCGATGAGCCATTCTTCTGAAGTTGTTTGTTATAAGCACTAAATTTCACTTTTGCTCATTGTCCAGACTCTCTTCGTCGTCATCTTCATCATATTTTTGAGTCGTTAATGCCAATGACTTATGTCGACCGAAACTTGATGCATTTTTTATATCCTCTTATTGAGGGGTCCTGAGTCATTAGATTACCAATGAATTAGTCAATGGTATAGGTATTAAGATCATTCACTTCTTGAATGGTCGTCACCTTCGTATCCACGCTTTAGACAAAGATCTCAAGATTTTTTGAACTTTTTCGGTCATGGAATACGATTTTCCAAGAGCGCCAAGACTATTGCAAATATTCATGAATCTTGTGTACATCTCTTGAATTGTCTCAAAGTCTCTTTTCTTAAAGATTTCAAACCGGTAGGCCAATGCGCTAATTTGATAACCTGACTCTTTTCGTCATGTGTGACTTATAGGGTATCCCATATTTCTTTGGCCAATGAACAACCTGATATCTTATTATACTCATTTACATATAAACCACAAAATAACATGTTAATAGCTTAAGCATTTATAGAGAGTAATTTATAATCCTCATCATCGTATTTTTCTTTCTTTTTTGAGATACTGATAATATAGGGTTCATGTGGACTATTTTTAATCACTAACCATGCATCATAATTCGTGGCTTGCAAAAACACTATCATTCTGGCTTTTCAGAATAAGTAGTTGTTGCTGGTAAAACGTGGTGGTCTGTGTACCCAAGGCAGAATGGTGCTCAAGTTATGTGTCATGTGATCGATTAGCTTGGTTTTTAAGCATATTTAGCTACTTAGCTCTGGTACCAATTGTTGGCCCAAAGGACTACCCAAGAGGGGGCGAATTGGGTATTTTAAAAAATTAAATCTAAATAGTTGTCACCTATTCAAATTTTATTAGATTTTATCTTATTTACGGAAGCGTTCTAAGTAAAACAAATACAAACACAACCACATACAAAGAAGGGTTAGAGGTATTGACACAGTAATTTTATAGTAGTTCAACAAGCTACTCTTACCAACGTCTACTTCCTTGAGCTCTTGCATGAAATTAATCCACTAGTATTCATATCATTTTCTCAAGTGAGAATCAAACCCTTATGCTCAATTTTGAGTAAGTTTCCTTTATACCTAAACATATTGTCGCTTTGACTAAGTATGCTTAAGCCTAAGCTACAATCTCACTGAATTTTTTTTTTTTTTAAAAAAAAACAAACAAACAAACAACAACAACAACAACATTTCATTCAGAGCTTCTATCAACCTTATAAATGTAAAATTCAATTCCATTCCGATCTAAGTGAGATAGGAGTACACATAATTAAACAATATTCAATTGCAGATTCGTGTCAAAATTATCTGGTTTAATTCAATGCAGCACATAAACATATAATCTAGACAAAAAATCGATTTTTCCCTAATTTGAAAGCCTGAGACCCTTGACATTTGACCCTAATAATTCTCCCAAGAAAAGAAGACTTTTGATCAATGAATGAGGACATACATAAGTCTAGATTCAAGTCAAAATTTTGCAAACTTGACACCTAATTATTTAAGTCCAAACGTTTTACCAATCATTTACAAAATTAGAAAGAATAGGGACCAAAATAAAATTTTGATAAAATCATTAAATTCAAAATTAAATCCCACAAAAAAACTTTCAGAAATATTTCTAATAACATAATATCATTTAAGAATATTAAAAAATATTTTAAAAATATTTATCGTTAAAAATTATGGAAAACGATTTCCTGAAAAACGTTCACGAAATTTCAAAAATCAAAAGAATTCGGTGATCCAATCATTCGATCGACTGATTTGAATATTTTTCAAAACTTTCTGGAACCTAAGTCATTAAATCATCTGAATTGTCAATTCGATCAACTGAATTGTACTATTTTTCAAAATCTTTTGGTCCCTGAAAAATCAAGTCGAATAAATCACAATTCAATCAACTGAATTGAACCCTCTTTCAATAACTAACTTCTTGTCCCAGTAAAATCTTGTTGACCGAATCACAATTCAGTTGACTCATTGAACCAAAAATGCCAATTTAATTTTTTTTTTTTTATTACATTCACTTGACTGATTTAGCAAACAAGTTGACTAATTTGAACTCTAACACCTCTAAACATGCATGAAAAAAAATCTTAACATATTTATACTCACATTCATGCATACTTACCACTTAATCACACACACAATATTGCATTTAACACATATTCAGGTGTAGTGTATAAACGTAATCAGAATGAAACGAATTTGACAAATGCAAATTTCATTTACGTTAGAAAATACAAAAAAAAAAAAAAAATGATTTGTCAAAAGCTCTTGATCTTGCAAAGGGTTAGGCAGGTAGTATGGGCCTTCTGACTTCTAGCTATGTGTTGTGCGGCTCTAGGGAAGGGAATGAAGAGAAGCTTGAAGAGCTTACGGGTGAGCTTACGCTGACTCTCAACCTCTTTGATTGGTAGGTGGACAGGCTAAGCCCCCTACTTCAAATTCCGTTCACCAGGCTAACTCGATGTTGTCATGATGCTTTGGTTAGACGGCTTAGCCGCCAACTAGAAACTCCGTTGGAGCGAGACGATGGCGTGGTTCCGGATCTCCTCTCACGGCTACTTCTAGCGTGTATGGTGGCCCTTCTACTTTGTTCTTAAATTGTCTTAATCATTTATTTCACTTCTAGTGCATCATAATTCGACATCTCTCTTTTTAGTACATCATAAATATGACTAATATTCTATTAAATTGTAATCACATCTCAATTACATTATTAGTCTAAAAAAATCATCAAGTTAATTGAATCATCAAAATGGGAATTAAATCGTTTAGGGTTAACAATATTGTTTATATTTTTCTCTCTCTCAAGTTCAATTTTCAAAAAACAAAATGTTAGCTAAAATAAGTGTTTGTGCTCTAAAGTAAGGAGAAAAAATAATTTATATTTATATATATAAATAATTATTGAAAACAATCTATTAAAAAATTCTTTTCTACAAAATGGTAGATAATTTCTCAGCATGAATTTTGTAATTATTTTTGAATATTTTAATATTTTAATTATGCTATTCTAAAATGTCTTAACATTCAAAAGATAAATTGATTAAATAAAATTTAAAATTATTAGTCTGTCGGAGTTTTGATGTTTTTTCGAGTGTTTTTGTTATATTTTCATAATGATAAGTGACGAATGTACTAATGAGTTTTATCATTGAAATTTAACAATATTTGTCCATTAAAGTGTCACTACTCACTGCACTCGGTTTTTCAGCGGCATCATTATATTAAATACATTCTTCTTGCAATTTTATTTTCTTAAATATCAATTGATTAGAACTGTTTATTAATAAAATGCACCACGTTAAACGATCAGTATCATTTGGTGTCATTTCATTATCGGCGTCACCGTAACAATTTCTTTTGTGATTTTTATAAATAAAATGTCACTAGGTAGAATTAGGTATTCGGAATTCAAGACGATATTGGAATGACCATGGAAATAGATATTCCATTCTTATATTTGGTACATGGGATTAAATCTCATTCCTATTACCAAAAATTTTCCAATCCTACAAAATATGAAATTAACTAATACCAAGATAAATTTGGTATTAGTTAATCTCAATTATATGAGATTAAATTTTAATCATTCATAGGCTAAAAAATAAAGTCAAATACTAATTAAATATTTGAATTGAAATGAAATTTAATTAAATTAATTATTATACCATTTAAAATTTTAATTAAATTATTATTTTTCTTTTTGATATTATTCTAATATCACATGTAATCCATTTTGTTACCAAATATAAAAATGATAATAATTATTATATTTTATTATCATATTAATTTTAATTTTATTGTCATTCAATTTCACTCTATTTTATTTCAGCGTATCAACATAAGATGTTCAATTCTTCAATGACAATTTTACTACCACTTGTCACTATAATCAATTGTTCATGAAGTTTATTACTAAAATATCACTTCATAAAAAGATAATTTTCACATTTAGTGATATTTACTTTCGTATGGCTCTAAAAGTAATTTTTTTAGCTGTACTTTCCTAAAAAAAAAATATGTTGACCAAAGAACTATTCGAGGTGAACTGTAGGTTAAAATTTTAATTTAAATTAAACAATCTTTTCAAATTATTATCTGAATTTAGAATGCTTAGATTATAAGAAAAACATTTTGATTTTGATGCACACAGTTAAAGTAATCACACAAACATGCAATCACACACAGAATAAGGGATAAAAAAAAATGATATGCAGAATTTTATAGTAGTTTGACAAGATATTTTTGTCTACGTTTACTCCCTCGAGCTCTTGTGGAGAATTCAATTCACTAATTCATATCCTCTTTGTAGGTGAAAATCAATTCTCATACACCCTCTTTGAGTGAATTACTCTTACATTCAAACAAAATACTTGGATTTAAACTTTATACACTTAGTTCAAGCTACAATACAATTCCACGCAAATTAATTATTTTCTCACAAGAGCTTCTTCCAAAAATCAGTATTTTAAAAATTAGACCGAATATGGAACCGAAAAAGTCACCAGATCATGGGTCACCGGTTCAACCAGTAGCAAACCGCAGTAGAACCGTGATGTCATAATTACATCATTAAAAAATAAAATAATTTTTTAAAAATAAAAAATATTAAAAAATACAAAAGAATTAAACAATTTATACAGTTAAAGCGTTATCTAATTCTTTAGTATAGATTGAGCACTAAAGTGAGTGGTTGAATTTTGCCCAAACAAGCACATTTCATAAAATGATCTCAATCTTGTTAACAAAAATTTATTTTTAGTTTTTAGGTGACCAAATTATTAAATAGATTATCTACAATAATTCTATGAATAAAAATCAAACAATTAACATGAGCACATTAAGGTTGTGTTTCGGTAAGGGACTTGTGGGAATGATTTCATTTGTTTAGAAGATTTTAAAATTCTCTTTTGACAAATCCCTTATTTGGGTTTTAGGAGGAAGGGAATTGTAAAATTCTTTTATCTAAAAAAAAAAAGGGTAATATGAGGTATTTTGAAATCCCTTTTTTTCAGGTGTAATTTGAAAAATCCTTCCAAGGAAGGATTTGTGAAATGGCCCTCCTCTCATCTTCCTGAATCGCGACACAACCCTTCGCTCCTGATCGTTGCCAATCTGCGCCACCGCCGTCGTCTTCTTCTTCGTCGTCGATCTGAGGCCCTTTTCTCTCATCTGCGTCGCCGTCGTCCTTTTCGCTTCTTCGTCTTCGTTCGTTCATCATCTACGATTGATTTCGATTTAGGGTTCGATTGATTCCGGTCGTTCTTCGTCGTTTGATTCCGATTGCTACTACGATTCTTCATCTTCGTTGTCGTCGTCCAGATTTGGGGTTCGTTTGATTTGGGTTCGATTGAGATGGGAGGGATGGAATTGAGCTCAATGAAATTCGTGCAGATTAGGGTTTTTGAGATGGGAGGGATGGAATGGGACAATTTTGTTTACGAATATTTTACCTATCCAAATAAGGAATTGTAAATTACACGATTAAATACTTCAGCTTAAATAATTATTCAAACGAGGGATTTGCCAAATCCCTTACTGAAATGCAATCTAACATACAACCGCAATTAAACAGATTATTAAAGAAATAATAAAACAAAAAAAAAAAATCAAAGAACTTAGTACAAATGAAACAAAAGCAATGAAATTAAAAAAATGGGAAAAAAAAAACAAAAAAAAAAAAAAAAAAACCCTTACAGATAAACTTATTAGTTACTGCCTGTGCAGTGTCACTAAAGATTTGGAGTGTCGTCGATCAGATATGAGAGAGAGAGAGAGAGAGAGAGAGAGAGAGAGAGAGAGAAGGAAGATGGATAGAAGAAAGACATGGAGCAGGAATAAGGTCTGTGTGGACCAGTGAGGCTGCGTGTAAGACCCCGACATTTCATATACAAATAATTTAAGTCGTGTTTCAAAATATTTTGAAAACATCGGAGGATTTCGATATTGATTTGGTGAATTAAAATTTTTAAGGGGTTGGATTGAAATTCTTATAAACATTGAAACCTTTATTTGGTTTAATTACTAACTCACCATAATCTAAGGGGAGGTTTGTGTAATTTTACAAAAATATCTTATATATATATATATATATATACACGAAGAAAATTCGAGAACCGACGAGAAGGAAGAGGAAGTAAGGGAGAAAGAGAGATCCGTCGGTGGGTATTGTTACCGATCGTGTGGAAATCGCCAGCGGTGACTTGTGGTTTCCGTTGTGTGTATGTGCTGTGTGTATGAGTGTGTTGTGTGTGTGTGCTTGTTTGTTTGTGTTCCCCTGTTTCCTGTTTCGGTTTTGGTGAGGCGGTGTGTGCGCATGGGTTCCGATAGCGGTGTGGGTGTGGGTGTGTATTTCATGTGTGTTTGTGTATGGGTTGCTATGTACGCGTGTGTGGTATGTTTAGGCAGTGTTTTGATCCAACGGAGGTGGCGGTGGTGCATGCTTTGATCGTCACCATTATCGCGGGAGCGGAGAGCTAGAGAGAAAAAGGGTGTCGCCAGCGTGGGTTTGTCTTGCAAGTGTGTGTTGTTCTTGCTGTGTGTTTGTGAGTTGTCGGAAAAACAGAGAAGAGAGAGAAATGAAGGTGGGTTTGTTGGTGAGTGTCCAGTGGCCGGAGATTGTGTGGGTTTTTGTGTGTTGTATTGTGTGGGTGTGAGCTTATGGTGAGAAGAGAGGGAGAGAGTTGGCTGAGATCTCAAAAAAGAGCAGGAGGAGGAAGACGGTTTACCGCCTAAGCGGTGGATTTTTGCCTAGGCGGGGAAAATGCAGAGTGCAGTTATGAGAAAGAGAGATGTAGCCACTCGGTCGCCTAGGTGGTGGGACGTCGCTTAAGCGGTGGGGAGCAGAAGCAGAAATACATGGAATTTTAGGAAAATCCATAATCGGTTCGGAACGGGTAACCTTTCTAATTTATTTTGTGAATTCTAAATTTAGTTTACTAACCTTAGAGTAATTAAATGAAAATAATAAATCTTGAGATTTGTTTATAAGAACAAAGTTTATAAATAATAAACCATAACGAAACGATACTAGTTGAATAGTTATATTTTGTAATAAAAGATGAAAAATAGAAAATTGAGGAAATTAGGATTTCATGGCGTGATTAGTTTGTTTTATACAAAAGTATTAATTTAGGCTCTATCACCGTTAGGTTCGCAGGCACCAGAGTTTGGATAGGGGATAGTCAGATAAAGGTTACGAAAGCAGATATCATGTGAGTGTACTGCCCTTCTTGCCAAACTATTTTCATATAAATATGATGAGATATGTGTTTATTTAACTGTACGAATTTTATAAATTATATGGATCAAGCCAGTTGTGGGTGAGTTGGTAAAATGGTTTTCCATTGAAATGTTTTGGTTTAAAAAGAAAGACTTTATAAATAATTTGTTGAATTTGGTAGTTTTAATAAAAAGGTAGGAATAGCATGATTTTTAAATTAAAAGTGGGTTTTGTAATAAAAGAGGTGGACAAGGGTGATTTTGACGGTATTGATGAAATGGTGATTTTGTCGATATTATTGAAGTGGTGATTTATATTATGGTCTGTCCGAAGGGTGGTCCGGCAGATGGATAATTATTTGTGTTTTGGTGATGATATAATTTAATTGATTATGCCATAGTTATGATGTCATGTCTGGAGGGTAGTTCGGCAGGTGGTGATTTATGATGGATACTTATTATGTGGTGATGTATATTATTGGCCTCTGGAGACGTCCGGTTGGCGGTGATCTGCGCAGTTAGATCCGCTAGGAAGGCATATCCTACGGATGGTTACGGTACCGTTGCAACTCCCGATCGTGAGGTTAAAACGATCACTATGGCTTAGCCGGTGGGTGTGGGATTGAGGTATGTGATTTAAATTGAGGTGTTTTATATATACTGGGTGACTTATTATTGATTGAGTGTTTGGAAACTGAATTTATACTGCTTTACTTCCATTGCTTATTTGATATTAGAGATTTTACCAACTTTATGTGGTGTTTATATTTATTCACGCTTGATCTATTTAAAATGTTGGATTTTATGAAATATATTGTTGCTATGATAAAAAATGGTTTTTTTTTTTTTCCTAAGAAGGCAGTACACTCGCAGGTGAATTCTTTAGGAGACGATCTCCTACTGGCATTAGGTGGAGTTATCTGAGAACATGTTTGAGTGGAGCTGTCAGAAAAGATCAATAAGGAAGTAAAAGATTATGTATATGTTGTGTAATGAATTGTACAGTGAATTATTTTAAATTTGTAATGTATAAGAAGTTTTAGATGTATTAGGTGTTATCATATTGTCGTCACGTCAGTCCTGGGATGACGGGTGTCCGGGACGGGTCGTGACACTGCGAGTGTGAGCTGGTATGAGGAAGGAATCTAGAGAATCATGTTTTTTTGTTGGGAACAACTCATAGCCTCATACAAATCGAAATTGAGGAGAACTGCTCCAGTTCACTAGTTCACTGGTTGAATCGGTTCGAACCGGTCAGTTCACTAATTTTTGTCCTAAATTGGATTTTAGCAGGCAATCGGAATAAGTCCAAGTGACAGCTCAACCGCTTGAATTAGGCGGTCTGGACTGATTTTTAAAACATTGCCAATACTTCTAAATATCTAATAATATTAATTTGACTAGTAGAAGTGATTTAACATGATATGAAAATAATCAAATTTTAAGCATGTGTTAGTTCATCTTAAATTATATAAAATGTGAGCACGTAATCAAGAGATTCAAATAATATCAAATTAACTGTTTAATTCAATTGAATCAAATAACCAAATTTGAAGTATAGGTGTTTAGTCAATGATTTAGTATCAATATAACCAGACAATAAATAATTTCCAACTTAAGCACGTGTACTGATTATTAAGAATTCAAACTCAAATAATGAGAGACAAATTCAATTTTTAAGTTTCTTTAGGCAAGTTGATTAATTCAAAGACAATCACTGATGAATTCAAGTAGATCTTACTTAGATAAATGCTTAGTGTAAATTCATATCTAAATGATAATATATAAGAACAATCTCCCCTGCATATATATAAAGATTTAAATAAAATCAATTAGCCATACAATCGAGAAGCAATATGGATCTGATTGACTTGAAATTGCAGCAAGATCAACACACAATTTTCTTAAGAGAAATCTCTTTTTTCTCACAAGAATTAAGCTCAGAGAATTTTTAAGTAAGGGAGTCTCTCTCTTTTAATTAATTTCATGATAATTAATAGGATGAATTTTAGATGTTTCAGTAGTCAAAAAATCTGATTCAAATTACACTAAATTAGACATATGACTTGACCCTATGAAAATCTTGACCAAGGGTATTTAAATTCAAATAAATAAATGTATTTGGACACATATGAGCCTTAAATACAGTTTAATCAAGCCAAAAACATGAGTTGTAGGAGCAAGTCGAGGTGGTAAAAAAGATTTACAATCAAATAGGAGCAAATCTGAAAATATGATGTCTTCTTTAAAAATATATATATATATATATATATATATATTAAACAAATTTTCCTTGCACAAAAATATTTATAAAACAATTCCAATAAATAATAAATCATTTAGGAATATTTACAAATAAGTTAAAATAATTAATCGTTAAGAACAATGCAAGAAAAATGCCAAAAAAGTTTAAATATCCAAACAGTTTCTTGCATGTCGGTCGACCATCCTGCACAAATTTCAATATTCAAGACCTTTCTGCCCATGTCAGTCAATTGCCTTTAGATAGGGGTGGGCAGCGGGTGGATTGGAGCAGATTGGGCCAAAACGGTGAACCAAACTAATACTAGGCGGGTTAAGTTAGTTTGAACCATGGACCACCCAATGATGTGTAAGTTGGGGCGGATTGGATTGTGCGGGTTGTTTAGTTTAAACCGTGGGCTACCCAATAGTGTACGAATTGAGCCTATTTTATGGTTGGGCTAATTAAAACTGTGGATTACTATTGAAATATAATAAATGTTGCTAAAAAAAAAATTCATTACATTACAAAAATTTGTAGAAAAATTGAGATAAAATTATAGTAACACAAAAATAAGAAAAAAACTATAATATAATTTGTAAGCCATCACAAAAATAGAAATTTTTTTACAAACATAAGTAATAAAATCTAAAACGATGTCGTTTTGTGACTACTCAGGCGGGCGGGTTGAACCCCTAAGAATATGGGTTAAACCGTAACTCATTCATATATGTGCGGGTTTCAAGATTTAACACTCCCGCAATGCGCGAGTTAGTATTTAGCGGGTTTTTTGCAATGCAGGTTTGGCGGTTTGGGCGGGTTTGGCGGGTTGACCTGATCCGTTGCACACCCCTACCTTTAGAAGATGGTCGACCAGATGGTCAACCGGACCTAGCACTTAGTCCACCAACACCCAATTTGAAATGGTTTTACTAATCTTCCCTATTTGGTCAATCATCCCATGATCCTAGTCGAACGGTATAACTAGAATTTCAATTTTTTTAAAAGAAGTTAATATTGAATGATCGTTTTTACAATTCGGATGACCATTTTGGATGGTACATTATTTTTTTAGAGATGTAATCAATGTAAGCATTAAAATTCATATAACATGCAAAGATTATATGCTACACACGTAAAAAGTCATGTAATTTGATCAATTAACGTGTCTGCAAAGCTAATCAAGTTGAAGATTAAATGGAGAAGTATAAGTGTTGTGTTACCCACGAAGTACAAAAAAATGAGTTTTTTAAATGCTTTTTCATCATCCATTCGTTTTGCACATCATATTGATCCCGATTCATTATCTTTATATTCTGACTTGAATTATTATTATTGCTTTGCTATATCTGATATATTTTTTAATAAACAGATTAGACAGAAAAATCAAATGTCCCCTAAATAGTCACTATTTTTCTTGTACTGTGCACACATTTGGGAGAAGACCAACAACAAGATATTTAGAAGGGCGAGAAGAATAGGAATTTATTCCTAAGACGAAATCCTTACTTTGGGTTTCAAGTCATTGAAATTAGAGAATTAGTTAGGATTCACAATGAAAAGATTCTACAAGTTTCTATATCTTTTAAGACCTTTGGTTGAAAAGTTGTACCAGATTTTTTGTAGTTATAGTCTAATATATCATAATCCTTAAAACTAAGACTTCCGCATGGCAATTACTGAACGAAAATTGTTATATAAGTTTGGTACAAACTAGTTACCAGATATTTTTGTCTCATAACAACTTGCTACATGACTGCAGGCCGACTATAAACAAAGATAGATATCTTATCAATTTTTTTTTATAAGTTAAATTAAAACCCAAATATAGTAATGGATATTATTGAGAAATTAACATAATTTTTTTTTTTTGGCAATATCACAACCAGAATTAACCCTTATTTTTTTCTAGTCCTCGAACCGATTTAATATTTGCTTTGAATTTCTGTTTGGAAAATAAATAAATTTAGGATTTAAGCATTGGAATGATAAAATAATCTGGAAGAAAATTAAGCAAGGCAAAGTAGTGATGAAAGAAGTTGAATTGACATCTATATAAGCCCATTGGGCTTTTGTGGGCTTGAATTGTGAATTAATTTGATTACTAATAAACAGTAGCCTCAGCTGGGCATTATTTTCAAGAACATCGTACGCATTTCTTTTTCTTTTCGTTTCTTCTTCTTTTAGGGCTGATGAGGTCCCACTAATTTCTGTTTTTTCTCCTAAATTTTGGAATTAATATATAAAAAGGAATGAGTCACAAGGTAGCGAGTGCAAAGCAAAGAGTCCTCCTGTCCGCTAGACTATAGTGAACCATCTCCCAGAATTTGATCCTGACTCAAAACGAACGCTACCTATATGCTTCACACAGCACACCTATATAATTCCATACAGTCAATTGTTTGCACCATCAACAGCCGGACATTGCGCCGGTTGCTTGCTTGATGCACTCGGCTTGCGAGGCGTCCCTCTCGTAGTAGGATTCCAAATCTCGCCTCGCTCTTGTGACATGCTATGTTTCCCCTCTATTCAAGCAAGTCACCGCAGATTTCGCGCTTAAGAGTATAAATAAGAATTCAGACAAGGAACTATACTAACACTCACTCAGTACCTTTTGACAAATGAAAAAACTTAAGATTTAGATAACAAGGATTTCGATTTGGAAATATGAATTGAATTCGAATATGAATATTCAATAAAATCTTTTTTTGTTCATTTCAGATTTGATTTCTAAAAATTTGGAATAGTTTATATCAACTATATACTTACATTTGGTAAACATGTTTTTATTTTTAAAATTTTAAAAGTAATTTGAAACTATTTCCTGAATTCTTTAAGAATTTGAGAAACAAAATAATGTTGATTCTCATTTACTCGCACAAAACTATTTCACTACCATACCGTCGGCTACCATATATTTAAAGAAAAAATCTTGCAACTAAACGTATTTCTTATTTATATTCTCATAAATTAAACAAAACAATTTTAGGATAATGGTTGTTATCAAACATGTTTATGTTTTTGGAATACTCCAGAACATCGGGAAAGAATTCTCATTTCTTCACATCTCAGTTTATTAAAAGTAGAAACAGAAAAATAGAAACACTAATCAAACGACACCTAATCAACTAACTTCATTAAGGATGAGACTATTTTTTTTACGTCTCTAGCCTTTTGTCCTCTTCAAAAAAGATCATCATAATTTTGGATTAATTAGAGTTATACATTAGGTAGTATAGTCATGTCCATGCAATTATTTCTTTAATAGACTTGCGTTCTGTTTGGTATCAATTTAAAAGGAAAAAAAAAAAGGATTCAATTCAATTAAATAAATTTTATTTTGAATTCTATTTTTGGGGGGATATAAAACAAAATATAATCAAATTTTATTATATTTTGTTGATTTCTTCCGTTCCGCAAATAGCCGGGAAATTTTAAAAAAGAAATTGAATCACAAATATTATAATATTAACCCTATTAATAACATCAAATGTTCTACATTAAAATACACGTCCATTCCATTATAATTAATATAAGTTCAAAAGCTCTGTTTCTTAAAGTCAAATACTCTAAACACTAATCGTTACCTATATATAGGTATTTTTTGTATATCTCAATATTTTACATACTTCACACATATCAATACATAGTCTAATATTTTCTCTCAATATTTCACCTCTCAATTATGTTAAAGCAAAATACATTTTAAATCCTCTAATTATTAACATTTTTATGTAGTCCTCTTAATTTTATTCGTTTCAATTTAAACCCTATAAATATGAATGTGGTTTTAAAAGATCATTCTGTTAGAGTTTTCATTCAAACTAACAGAAATTTCATTTTTTAGGAGTATAACGACCGTTTTACTATTTTATTTTTTATTTTTTATTTTCTTTCCTTTTTTTTTTTTTTTTGGCCTTCCTTCTTCACCGAACACCTCCCTCTCACAGAGGGTGTTGTTCCTTCTGTTTCAAATCGAGGGTGTCGCACCATCTATTAAACAAAGGTAGCTCACCATCTGTTTGAAACAGAGAGTGTCGCACCCTCTGTTTGGCAGAGGGTACGGATACTCTCTGTGTCCGGCATGTAGAGGGAGAGGCAGGGAGAGAGAGAGAGAGGGGGGGGAAATGAGGTGTTCGGTGAATAATGAAGGCCTGAAAAGAAAAAGAAAAAAGAAAAAAAATAGTAGAATGATTGTTATACCCCTCAAAAAATGAAATTTCTGTTAGTTTTGATGGAAAATTTAACAGAATGACATTTTAAAAACTATCTTCATACTTAGAAGATTTAAACTTAAACGAATAAACTTAACAGACTATATAGATACGTGTCAATAGTTAAAGGGTTTTGAAATGTATTTTGCCCATTATTCTAGCATGGTGTCAAGAGTTAATTTTTTTTATTTTTTCGTCCTATTCTTACTAAAATTTTGCAACCCTAAAACCATTTTTTTTCAAATCTTCCATTATGCCGTTGCCTAAAACATTTGATATCACAATATCCTAATGTGGACTTTGTCGTATCAATATCGTCTGCTATGTCTACAACTGTATACTCTTCTAGCACAGGTTTTCCATTTTCAAAACATAAATAGACTTTAGATATACCTCTGAGAAACCTGAAAAACCATTATACTGCGACCTAATGCTCTTTACCTGGATTCGAGAGAAATTGACTTACAACGCCAATTGTATAAGCAATGTCATGTCTCGTGCATGCTATAGCATACATTAAATTACCAATTGTTGAAGCATAAGATACTTTCTTCAGTCCATTCTTGTCATTATCACTTGAAGGACACCCACTGGAAGTGATTTGCAAGTGGAGAACTAACAGGTTTCGCATTGCTCATATTGAATTTTTCTAGAACTTTCTCAATATACTTTTCTTAAGACAACCAATGCCATTCCCGGGTGATCTTCATCCCAAATATTTTGCTAGTCCCAAATTTTTCATCGTGAACGTCTTGCAGAGATCTTTTTTCAAATTTTAAATCTTGTTTGCATTCTGATCAACAATCGGCATATCATCTACATAGAGTAGGAGAATGATGAAGTCACTATCTATGAGCATGTTCACGAAAACACAATGGACTAAAGTAGTCCTTGTGCACTTGTGATCTAGCGTAAACGAGTCAATTTCTTGTACTACTATCTTGGAGCCAGTTTGAGCCTGTATAAACTTTTCTTCCATTGACACACAAAATTCTTTTTGCCTTTAATTTCGAATCCTTTTGGTTGATCCATATAAATTTTCTCTTCCAAATCCTTGTGTGGAAAAGTTGTTTTCACATCAAGTTGTTCAATCTCTAAAATCAAGCTGGCAACTAACTCAAACACAACCCAGATTGAAGACATTTTAACTACTGGAGATAAAACTTCTTCAAAATCACTTAACATCAAGTCGAGCTTTGTACTTAGGAAGTGAGCTATTTTCTTCAGTTTTCAATTTGTAAACCCAATTATTTTTCAAAGATCTCTTGCCTTTAGGAAGTTGTACCAAGTTATAAGTGCAGTTCTCATGCAAAGAATTCATCTTTTCTTGCATGAATTTACTCTACTTGTTTATGTTTTCACTTCACATGACTTCTTCATAACTTTTTGGCTCTCCCCCATCTATAAACATCACATACTCATTAGACTGGAATTTTGTGGAAGCCCTTCGTTCCCTGTTGGACCTTCTCAACTGAACATCAATTGGAGGAGGTGGAGACGGCTGCTTGTGCACTATTTCATAATCAACATGTGCTTCATCAATAGTCTCACGGGATTGTTCTTCTGGTGGATTTGTTCATTGGTGCTGGAACTGGCTCTATATTGGACCTTCTCAATTGAACTTCAACTGGAGAAGGTGGAGATGGATGCTCATGCACTATTTCATCACCGACATGTGATTCATCGATAGTCTTATGGGATTGTTCTTTTGTTGGATCTGTCACTAGTGCTGGAACTAGATCTATGTTAACTGGATACTCAACAGAAGATTTCAGTTTTACACCTTTCTTAGCATCCTTGATGTTGGCCCAGTGGAATATCCAAGAGGGGGGGTGAATTAGGTATTTAAAAAATAATCAGAATAAAACTTCAATAAATCAAATAATTAATTTTAATCCTAAATTAATTATTATCTCTATATCACAGCGGAAT
Source organism: Eucommia ulmoides (assembly GCA_016647705.1). Lineage (NCBI taxonomy): Eukaryota > Viridiplantae > Streptophyta > Magnoliopsida > Garryales > Eucommiaceae > Eucommia > Eucommia ulmoides. Next base: position 68,895,032 of record CM028332.1, on the reverse strand, counting down.
TGAATAATCAACTAGGTGCACACCAAACAGTAAAAATAAACAAATCAAATATTGCAGCACTCCAAGATATATCCTAGTTCACCAAGCTATTCTTGGCTAGTCCAGTCCTCTGAGCCCCACGGAGATTCGCACTCACTAATTCTCAAGATCCCTTTAAAGGTAAGAATCAAACCCACACACCGATTCTTTTACAGGCTCAGAATCAACCTTTACAAAATCATTTTCCCAGACTGAGGAATAGCCTCTACTTTTTACAGGTTCAAGAATAACTTATCTTTTTACAAGCTAAAGATTAACCTAATTCTTTTTATACCTTAGGCTCAAGAATCAAAACCTCACAAAACACTCCAAATATCATTTTTCCAGGTAAGGATGGAACCTTTACAAATAACTCACAACACAATTCTATCCAAGAAGAATCACTACCTTAATCTCTTTACATAAAGAGACTGAAACCTGACTATCCTTGATTAAATACCCCCAACAGTATTTAACCCATCACACTACTCACCAATACAATTGATAAGTAAAAAATCTCACTCGAAACTTCTACCATCCTAGATAAATAATAACTCAATTAATATCCCAACTAGTGATAGTAAAATGTGAGATAGAAAAATTTGATTTTAAACAAGATATGGGTAGCAAATTTGAGCACGTAATCATATTCAAGAAATTGTTTATAAAAAATATTTTCTTAAAAGAAATAATTTCTAAGATCAATTTCCAATAATAAATAAGTAATGCACAATAAAAATTAATTGGAAAGTGTTGATCCTAAGATTTTGATGAACAATTACGTATTGATGTTTTGGTGGAACTAATGTTTAATTAAGTATTTTAGTGATTTAAAGTTCCAGCAATAAATATGTCAAATTAAACGGATGCTAAATGAAGATGTCAAAATGAAAAATTAAGAGTTTGAAGAAATTAGAAAAAACAACCCAGGTGAATCTTAACTCTTAATATCCCATTTAAAAATACACACATGACACAAAATGTATTTTATCATTTATGTGTGTTTTGGTTAAGTAAAATTATTTGCTCCTATGTGAATTGAAAAGAAATAATTTTGAATGACTAAAATAAAAAATAAGAATATTAGTGAAGATTATTTAAGAAAGAAAATGGATAAATGGACGAAATCGTAAAAGAAAATGAGTTAAAAACAAATTCAGAGAAGAGATCCAATGAAATTAGTCGACGGGTAAGTCGACCGGATGTAGAAGCTGAAAGGTCCTGTATCTTTTAGTCGACTGACAGGTCGAGCGGCCATTTAGGCTGAACTCTCTGAATCGAGTAGTCGACTGACAGGTCGACTAGTGAAAGCAAGATAAACTCTCTGAATTGAATAGTTGATCGAGCGATCGACCAATGAACTCCATTGGCTACAACTTGAAATGGGTAGTCGATTGGGCAGTCGACTGAATGCATAGTTTCAGGATACTGTTTGATCCGAGTTTAAATTCAAAAGTAGCTTTTTTTTGTTAGGATTTGAGAGAGATTTCGGGGATATTCTTTATATTTAAGATATGGTTCATATTCTAATTAAATCATTTTAATATGGTTCATTAAATATTAATATTTCTCAATTTGGTACTTGAAATAAATTCTATACTGATTTATTTAGATTGAGAAATACTTTAGAGGTTTAATTGAGAGTTTTGAAAGATATTTTTAAGTGGAATTGAACCTAAATGAAGTCCTTATGATATAAGGGATCTATAAGAGTTTTTAATTGTTATGACACTTATAAACTAGCCGTTATAAGACTGATTACATGTTCCTCTAAATAGACTTACGAATTTCATTAGCAAGGTTAATTATTCTAAGATAAAAAATCATTCATTGCGAGAGATTTCATAAGAGTTATCATTTTACGATATTGTGAGCTTTTTTAAGAGTGATTCTGAGAATCAATTGTGATTAATTTTTGTTGATACTGGATTTGAAGTTACATTATTCTAATCATTATTTCTGTGGATTTCGGGTGAGATATTTTCATATTGCTTATTGTTTGTTTATTATTCTATATTTGAAAATTGATCTTGGAAATTGTTTCTGATTTTTTAAGAAAATATTTTTTTTTAAAATAATTTCTTGAATCTGATTACGTGCTCCAATTTGCTACCCATATTCTTGTTGCAATCAAATTTTTGTATCTCACGTATTTTTATCACTAATTAGGATATTAATTGAGTTATTGTTTATTTGGGGTGGTAGAAGCTCCGAGTGAGATTTACTTCTTATCAATTTGTGTATTGGTGAGTTATGATGGATTAAATACTATTGGGGGCATTTAATAAGGGATAGTTGGGTTTCAGTCTCTTCCTATAAAGAGATTAAGGTAGTGATTCTTCTTGAATAAGAATTACGTTGTGAGTGTTTTTGTAAAAGTTTCATCCTTACCTGTGAAAATGATAGTTGGAGTATTTTTGTGAGATTTTGATTCTTGAGCCTTAATGTTAAAAAGAATTAGGTTATTTTTTAACCTGTAAAAAGTAGAGATTATTCCTTAGCCTGAGAAAAGAAAATTGTAAATGTTGATTCTGAGTCTGTAAAAGAATCGGTGTGCGGGTTTAGTTCCTACCTTTAAAGGGATCTTGATTTTAGTGGGTGCCACCTCCATAGAGCTCGGGGGACTGGATTAACCAAGAGTAACTTGGTGAACCAATATAAATCTTTTGTATTCTGCATTATTATTTTACTATTTTTACTATTTGGGTGTGCACTTAGATTGATCATATTATTCCGCTGTGTTATAAAAATAATAATTAATTTAGGCTTAAAATTAATTATTTGACTTATTGAGTTTTATTCTGATTATTTTTTAATTACCCAATTCACTCCCCTCTTAGGTATTCTACTGAGCCAACAGAAAGATCTCACCTAGAATTCGCAGAATAATTAGATAAAGTAATGTAACTTCAGATCCAGTAGTAGCAAAGATAAACAACAATTGATCTTCAAGATCGTCTCTATTAGTGATGTTTTATTAAGGGGGAGTTTATTTAAATTGGATTTTATTTAAATGTGTGTTTTATTGATTATGTTTTAAAATCTTCATTATGATGCTTTATCAAATTAAAGAACATGTCCTCGGATTCAGGGGGAGTGTGGTTATATTTTTGTTTTAATGAAAATATCAAAATTAATTGTCATTATCAAAAGGGGGGAGATTGTTGATCCTAAGATTTTGATGGACAATTGAATGTTGATGTTTTGGTGGAACTAATGGTTTAATTGAGTGTTTCAGTTATTTAAGTTCTAATGATGAAGATGAAGATGCAAATTAAATGGATGCTAAAACACGATGTCGAAGATGATGAAGATTTAAGAGTTTAAAGAAATTAGGAAAAACAACTCAGGTGAATTTTAACTCTTAATATCCCAATTAGGAATACACATGGCACAATTTTTTTTTTTATTATTTATGTGTGTTTTGATAAGGTGAAATTATTTGCTCCTATGTGTTATTGAAAAGAAATATTTATAAATGACTAAAATAGAATTTGAGAAAGTTAGTGGAGCTAATTGAGAAAAGAAATTAGTTAAAGGGGAGAAAACGTAAAAGAGAAAGAGTTTAAAATGAATTTAGAAAAGGTTCCAGCATTGGTGAGTCGACAGGTAAGTCGACCGGAGCGTAAGAATGGAACTCTATGTATCTAGCAGTCGACAAGTAGGTCGACTAATGAGATTAAATGAAACTCTCTGAATTAAGGAGTCGACAGATAGGTCGACCGATGGACGCAGCAGGCTACATCCTGAATTGAGCTGTCGATTAACCAGTCGACTGAGATAGCTGATTCAGGATTCTATGGATTCCGAAATCATATCTAAAAGTAGCCATTTTTTGTTAGGATTTGAGAGAGATTTAAGGGATTTGGTGATATTTATGATATGCTTCATTTATTATTTAATTCCTATAGATTTGGTACTTGGAACTAAAGTGGTTTTAAATTGGTCCTTTTAATACTTCATATCTTATGGAATTAAGTTTGAAAATTCTTTTGAGGGACTAAATTGAATATTTTGAAAGTTATTATTAAGTGAAATATACCTTAAATGAAAGGTATCAATATATGGGGTTTATTGGTGATTTTAAAAGACATATCTTGTGGAAACTAGCCGTTATAAAAACTTGTTTCAAATGTCTTTAAATAGACATGCGAATTTCTTATATCATTAAGAAGAAAAGAAGAGAAATCATATCACATCATAAGAGTGAGCTTTTCTAAGAGTTATCAATCTGAGATATTGTGAGTTATTCTAAAAGACGATCTTAAAGATCAATTGTTGTTTATCTTTACTGCTACCGAATCTGAAGTTACATTGCTTTATCTAATTATTCTATGGATTTCAGGTGAGATCTTTCCAATTAATTTGCATCTTCATCTTCATCACTAGAACTTAAATAACTGAAACACTCAATTAAACCATTAGTTCCACCAAAACATTAACACTTAATTGTCCATCAAAACCTTATGATCAACACTTGATGGTCTGATCTTCAAGGAATATCACAAGCCTACTACGAATCAGTTTCCTGATAACTGGATCTCAAAATCTATAGCCTAATTTCTCATGCCCATTGCCCAAGAATATTTACTGTTTTGTCTTGTCATCAACCTTTCACCTCTCATTTTTTAAAACATGAACAAATGCTTGGCATCCAAATACCCACATATGCTTGTAGGAGATGTCTTTTTCAGTCCACACACTTTCTGAGATATCGCCATACAAAGGGACTGATGGAGACAAATTAATCAAGTCAGTTGCGGTTCTCATTGTCTTACCCCCAAAATGATTTAGGAAACTTTGCGTGAGAAAACATACATTTGATTCGTTCACAAATGGTTTGGTTTATTCTTTTAGCGACTCCAATATGTTGAGGAGTCGTAGGCACACTTTTCTCAAGTCTGATATCGTATTTCTTATTGTGTTCCTCAAACGGGCCTCTATACACTCGAGAAATGTGTTAGACACCCCAAGAAACCCGTCCGAAATTACACATTATGTCCAATTAAATCTAATTAATTTAAGTCCAAAAGTTTTATTTTATTTTAAAATCTTTTCTTTCTTATAAAATATTTTTGGCATTTTTTTAAAAAATAAGGTGGGCCAAGTTTTTGTATTTTTTTTTTTGTTGGGAATGTTCTCCTGGTATCTGGTATAACCTTTTATCGAATATTAAGGATTTGACAAGGATGGTCCCCAGGAGGTTTTATGTATATTTTCAAGAAATTTCTTTAATTTAAATAGGCAAACTAAAATAGATGAATAAGATTGAAAATATGAATATAAAAACTAACATCTATATGAATTTTATTTTTTTATGCAAAAGTGACCTAAAAACTAAAGGGTTTAATTTAAATATGCCAATGTAAAATGATACGAATACGTGAATGAATAGAGAACACTACGTGAATTAACGTTATTATGCGTAACAATGATTTAATTATTTAATATAAAAATATAAGTGGTGCACGTGCCGTGACATCTAAATGATACGAGAAATTAACATGTTAAGTGGAAGTAAAAAAAATCTACTTTGAGTTAGCCCGGTTAATTTAAAGAAATCTCATTTTGAAATTTTCTCAAATTCTATGGATATGAGAATCAATTAAAGGAGATTCATAGAAACAATTTTGTTGAAATTAATCTATCCGAAACTTAAGTGGAATCCCACAAAAACTTTACTGAGGGAAGATATTTCCTAAAACCATTCATTTCTAAATTCCACTTGAGTTGGGGAATGGAAACGAAGCTACGGAAAACTTTCCCATGATTTATCGAATCGTCGGATTCACCTTAAGGTTCATAAGGATTAATTCCTACAAGCAAATATTTTTGGATTTTTGTATTTTTTTTTTTAGGGTTTTGATAATAAAAATAAAAATAAAATAAAATAAAAAATACAGAAAAATAAATAATGAAACATCCTTCACCTAACGCTCGGGGTTAAGTTCAACACGAGAAACTCACCCCGGCATTTTCATTGGATCATCGGACGACTTATTTTTTAGTTTATATGAATTACAAACAAAACAAAAAAAAAAATACAGAAATTAAAAATAATAATAATAATAATAACAGCGGGTATTCTCGTTTAAACGCTAAAAAGTTCGGATTGAAAATGAGGAACCTCATCCCGACTTTTTTCATCGAATCATTGAACAATTAAAAATAAATAAAGATTACAGGAATTTAAATTGCAAAGAGAATAAAATAAACTGAAAAAGAATTAAAAATAAAAAAATATACATGTTCTAGGTCAAGAATCCCGATACTCGGGCTTTTTCTCTCTCGCAGACAACTTCCCAAAAAGATTCATGATGAGAATCACTCTCTAAGGGTTTTTTCTCTCAATTTTTGAATGAATAAATTAGGAGGAAGAGGAAGGTCTTATTTATAGAAAAAGATGGGATGTGAAAATCACTTAGAAAACCCTAAAAACTAGGTTTGGCCGCCTAAATCCAGTCCAAGTTGGACTGAAAAAGGGTAAAATTATAAAAATAGAGAAAAAGGGAAAATTTTGGATGCAGGGCGCGTGTAAAACACGCACCCCTTTCATTGCTTACCAGACATTGACATGTGGCAGAGGGGGCCACACTTTTTGATTTTGTTTTGATCCATCTCTTTTCTTTTCTCTCACTAGGTGGCCTTCTACCCTTTCTTTCTCTCACTCTCTTTCTCTTCATAAGCACACACACACTTGGCCCTCTCTCACTCTTTGACTTTTCTCTCTCTTTCTCTCTCACTCATGGTTTCTCTCTCTTTCTTTTCTCTCTCTCTCTCTCCCTTCACAGTTTGACCACAAAAAGGGGACCCACCCCTAATTTTATGTCAATTTACTCCCTTCTTTTCTTCCTTCTTTCAATTTCAACCTTTTTTCTCTATTTTGTTTTTTTACTGTTTTTTCTTTTTTTTTTTTTTTTTTTTTTTTCTTTTTTTCCTTTTGTATTTTAAAATAAAATAAAACAAAACAAAATTAAATGAAACAAAGTCCACTATAGCACAAAATTTTTTAGGGGTGTTTAAAATGTCATGTCTACAGATGTCATAACTCCATAGAAGAATCTCCAAGTGCATTGATCTCTCCTTTAGCCAATCTTGTTTGTATCACATACAAGCTACTAGTTTATTGTCTCTGGCCAACACCAAAGAACTACTGGTGAGTTTCTATTTTGTTTCGCCGAAATGACTATTGTAACCTTCGTTGTCTAACTTTCTGGTAGAAATCAAATTGAGCCGAATATCTAGAATATGTCTGATATCTTTAAGTACCAATTTACAGCCGATACTGATTTTTAGATAAATATCTCTCACACTAATGATCTTGGATGTACTATCATTCTCTATTTTTACATAGCCAAAGTCACCACTAGTGTAATATGAGAAGAAATCAGTACGAGAAGTTACATGAAATGATGCACCTGAATCAATTACCCAATTGTTATCCTGACATGCAAGGTTGACACAACCATTTTCATAAAGAATCACAAAATCGCCATCAACAACAATTGCATTGGTCTCTTCATCTTCTTTATCCTTCGTTCAGTCTTTAGATTGTTCTCTTTTTCAATATTTTGCCATCTCGAATAATTTGTCTTGACCTGTTCTAGTGGAAGCACCTGAAGTCCTTTTTACCTTTCGATCTACCTCTCGATTGTTAAACCACCAATTATTGCGATGATTCTTGCTTTTGCTTCTCTCCCTTCTTTCTTGATTTTCAGTAACCAATGTATGTGCCTCTAAGGATGAGCCCTGCTCTTTCCTTTTTGCCTCTTCATTAATGAGACTATCTTTAACCATAGCCATCGTCAATTTTCCATCTAGTGCCGAATTACTGAGTAATATTCTGAGCGTTTTCCCAACTATGTGGTAATGTGTTGAGAAGTAGTAATTTCTACACTTCATCTTCCGAAACAAGTTTCATTGTAATCAATTAATTAGTAAGATATTGAAAATTATTTATATGATCAACTATATTTTGCCCATCTTTATAGGTCAAGTGAACAATTCTCTTAATCAAATTAGCCTTATTCAATCCAGTTTTCTGCTCATACAAGGACTTTAATTTTTTTAACAATTCATCAACTTTGGTTTCATTAATAACATGTTGGTACACGCCTTGATCAATCCATTGACGAATGTCACAAACTGTTTTTTCATGCATTATCTCCCATTATTCATTACTTTTGTCGCTTGATTTACCTGCATCACCTTTTAATGCCTAATACAAATCCTTACAATAAAGAATATCCATCATTCTAGATTTTTAAATTGTATAATTATCCGATTTCAATTTTACCATGACACTATCTTCCATTTTAAATCACACTAATAAATCTTTCTCCAATAACCTGAACCTTTTGATACCACTTTATTGGAAAAATTTATTAATTAATTAGATTTTATTTTCCTTATTTATGTGATTGAAATGGGATTACTGATTTTAATACCCATAGATATGAATCAAGATAAACACAAGTAATAAATAAAGCAGACACGATTTTTACGTGGAAAACCCCAAGGAGGAAAAAAAAACCACAAGATCGAAGTGCGATATTAACTTTCACCATTACAAAATAATAAGATTACAATCATTCACATCTTAAAAAAAAAAAAAAAAAAAAAGTCCTGAATCGTCACATAAATATTACCGAAATCAGTAGATACAACAAGAAACGCTAAATACGGGTTTAGAGATGAATACCGAATCAACAATCAGAAGATGGTAATCAAAGATCAAGAGTGATGGAAATGAAGTACTTGATGTCGAGAACATACCCTTGAAATTTTAGCCCAATCGGAATCCGAGTCACCGTCCAATCGTCAAGCCGAAGTGTCGCGTTTTCTCTTCTCTTACTTTTCTATCTCTACTACCTCAATCTCCTACTGCCTTGTGACTTTTTTTTGTCTTGTTTCTTGTGCTCAAAACAGCTGCATAATGGACACACACACACACACACACACACCTAGGGCTGACAAAACAGGTATTTACATGATAGCACGATAAGAGACCGGCACAAAATTATGGATATGGATTTAGCTTATTGGGTAACGGGTGATTATCGGGTCTGACCCGATAAACACAATAAGAAATAGGTCAGGTTATCGGATTTACCTGATAACCCGATAAAAGACACGAATGACACGATAATAATTTGTTGGGTGTTCAGGTTACACGATAACAAAGACCTAATATGTCACACGATAATTTAATAAATTATTTTTAAAAATATACAAATAAATTTATTTATAAACATCACCCCAAATATATAATATTATAATTTAGTCCATATTGTATATTATACTCTAACTCTAGTTCAATCTCTCGTACTTTTTTCACTCTTCTTCACATACACACTCACTGACTCTCAATTCTCATCACAACCACACACATTTCTCACTCACTTCTCCAGTTGTCGCCACCTTCATCAGTCTACCGCAGCACCTCTATAGCCTCAAACCAAACATAGTCTCCGCCTCTTTATCTCTTTCAATCTAAATTCCTATATCTCTCTCACTTCTCTCCCTAAGCGATTACGATGATGAGGGGCTAAGGATCTGTGATTGTTCCATTTTATTTGGGGGGGGGGGGTTTCCATTGTATTGGTGATTTTTTTTTTTTTTGGTTTCTTTTCTTGAAGTTGTTTAATTTTTCTTTGTTTGTTTTTTTATAAGTTATGTTAAATTTTAACAGATCTTTAATGTGTAATGGGTTAAATATATATTTATTGTATCGTGTTAATATTTCGTGTTAACACTATAAATTATCATGTCATATCGACCCGATAAATTTCATATTATTGTGTAACATGATAAATTATCGTGTCGTGTCGACCCCATAAGTTTCATGTCATGTTCATGTTTTATGTTATCGAGTTCGTGTCAGACCATGACACGACATGAAACTCGATCTGATAACATGATTTGTCAACCCTACTTGTATTCTTGCTTCCTTATTGTTCACTGCTAGATGAGTAAAATGTAATGCCTAATAGTTCTTACATTAATGAAGCCCATTTTGGGCTTTGCCCTCAAACCCACCCCCCACCCCACCCCATCCCTCTCTTTTTTTAATAAGGCCCAAGTTGTCTTTTTGGGTTAGGTTCAACCCCACATGGACTGGACCTACCCAATATTACTCTCATTCAAAACCATACACAAAAAATCAACGATTCAAGAATTGGATTGATGAATGCAAGATTCTTCTGTACAACTATACTGTCCAATTTGCACCCAGAGAGACCAACAGATGCGCAAGCCTTCTAATAAATAAGGATGTTGATAGAGACTGTGGGCTCAAAATCATTGAGACTCCGACTATGGATTTAAAATACCTCATTTTTTAGGAGATGAAAAAGAGGGTGTTTGATCTTTGTCTAGAATGATTTTTGTTTTTGTTGTCAGTTGGCTGTTTGTTTTTCTTTAGTTTATTTCTTATTTTCTGAACTACCAACAAGAAAAGGGTGGAGATAGTTTTGAAAAAATAAAATATAAATTGACTCTTAAAGGCTATAATAGGCATTTTGTTCTTAATTTTTCATTCAACGAGTATTGATGTCCTCCAATATAATACAACGAGGGATCCGACTATATATTTTTATAGTACAAAGAATTCCCATGATCTCTTTAGAAATGACATGATATCCTAGATAATTACCTAATATATTTTGCTTCATTTTAATTTTTTTAATTAATTATTTATTTATTTATTTTAATTATTTTTTTGTTGCATTGGAAAATATAAATCGAAAGCCTGCTACACATCACCTAAAAAGTCAGCCTAGCCACCCGTGGAGCAATTTAATGAAACAAAGCTGTTAGAGATTAAATTTGAGTCTACATCCATTAATAAATGTCACAACTGTCCAACCACACTGACCTCTTAGAAATTAATAATTATGGCTGATTGCCTCATTCCTATGAACTCCACTTATCCAAGGTGGATATATGACAATTATTTGTAATTATGATATTAAATATAATTTATTATTCCATTAATATTAATTTAATAATTAAAATTTTGAAATAAAAAATTTATAAATAAATTATTTCAAAGACAATATAATATTTCTTTTTTCATTTTCACAAGTCAAACTCATTATTTAATAAATTATATTTTTAATTTTACCTAATTTTATTTAGATAATAACAAATAAATTTTAATCTAAAAATAAAAATTTCAATTGCAATTTGAGTATAGTGTCAAACTCAATCCGTATTAACTTTAGGTGGTCAAGTTTTAAGCAAATAAGGTGGCCTTTGGTAACTGTTTCCATTCACATCCCAACAGTGGAATGAGAATGAGATGAGAATTTTGTTTCATTTTTAGGAATAAAATCGCGTTTGGTAACGATAATTTTTTTTTTTTTTTTATTTTGGGAACAAAATCGTGTTTGGTAACGATTTTATCCTAAAATCATTTTTTTTTTTTTTTTGTTTGGACGGACGGTGACTGGCGAGTGGGTGACGGTGGCCGGACGGCCTGCGGTGCCGGAAATTGCCGGACGGTGGCCGGCGGCAGCTGATGGCGGTCGACCGGCAGATGAACAGTGACAATGTTTTGGGAATGGGATGAGAATAATGATAAACAACTTTTTTTTGTTTCTCATTTCTTAAGAAAAAAGTGGGCACAATTCTCAAATAGGAATGGAATGGAAACGGGAACAAAAATTATCAAACGCTATTCCCAACAGAAATTCCAAAAATTTGGGAATGGGATGAGAATTTCTGGGATGGAAACGGTTAACAAACATGGCCTAAATATCGATAGCGAAAATTTGATTTTTGGGACCACCTTCCATTGGTTCAATAAGGCCCTATTTGGTTAGGGCTTGTTTGATAACAACTTAATTTTTAAGTGCTGAAAATCTAAGTGCTGAAAATTAAGTACTGAAATTTTAAGTGCTGAAAATTTAAGAAGGTTATTTGATAAAATTGTGCTGAAAATAAAGTGCTGAATTTTTTTTATTTGTTTGATAAGTATAAAATTTGTATGCTAAAAATTGTTTAATTTGCATAACTACCTTTGAATTAAGATAATGTGAAAAAAAAAAAAAAAAATTGAAAACAAAGCAATAAAATCAGGGTGCCATTTTAAAAAAAAAAATTATATTAAAATTAAAAGTAGAAATTAACCTAAAAATATGTAAATATTATGTGTTTTTTTATGTAGTTTGATTACTTAAATTAAATTATAACAATAATTTAAATATAAAATAAAATTAAAACCATAAAATAATCCAAAATTAATTCAATTCTCATTAATCATAATTTTAATTAAACCATCGTAGGAGATCAAGGGTAAAATGGTCAAAATATAATATTTTTTTTAAGTGAAAAATAATGGAATGCATTAAGTAAAATAAAATAAGTGAAGGGATTTTGACTTAATTTTTTATTCACATTTTGACTTAATTTTTAAGTTAACTTAATTAATTAAGTAATATTAATTACATTTATCAAACAAACTTAATTAATTAAGTATTTAATATAATCAGTTTTAAGTACTTAATTTTTTTATCAAACATGGCCTTAGTGTTTCCAACCTAACCCTACTTAACTCAAAAATTTTGGGATTGATTTTTAGAAATACATTGGACAAATTTAACTCAATCCAAAAAAATGAGAATTAATTCTCAAAATCCTAAGGAAATGAGAAACAAAAAGAATATTTTTTTTGTGTGTCCAAAACACTCAACCCATCTTTAGGGACACGCTCGGAATTAATTGATTTGTTAGTGAGTCCTATGTTCCACTTTTGTTAAGCTCAAATCAATGAAAGTTTTACTTTTCTCTCTCCCATTTCTATCGTCTTCTTCGTCATCGCTAAAATCCCTCTCACCATCATTTCGACGTCTTCGCCGAACCGTCTTTGTCATCCACCTCCTCCTCTCCATCAACATCGCCATCGTCTTCCTCGAAATTGCCGGATTCCTTCATTCGCCGCTCGTTCCTCCTCCTCGCAATCGTCTTTGCCGCTCGTTCCTCCTCGCAATCGTCGTCGCCATTCTTGTCGTCGTCTTCGCCAAACTCGTCGCTGTCGTTATCCTCGCAAACGCCATCGTCCTAGCCATTTAGGGTTCGATTTCGTTCGTTACTGAAATTGAACAGGTTATGATTTCGTTCATTCTTTAGGTTTTTTGGTTGCTCGTTCATTCTCAAAATCGATTTCGGTGCTCGTTGACGAAATCGATTTCGATTTCGTTATTCGTTCACGAAATCGTTGTTCGTTCATGAAATCGAAATTGTTGTTAGTTGTTCGTTCACAAAATCGATTTTGATTTCATTGCTCGTTGACGAAATCGATTTTGACTTTGTTGTTCGTTCGTGAAAATCTCTGTGGAATTCGATCAATGAAGGTTGTTTGGTGAAGATGAAGATGAAAGAAGAGAAAATAAGAAAAAAGAAAAGGAAAAAAAAAAAGAAATTAAAAAAATGTGAGGAAATAATTTTAGGATAATATCGTTACTAAACGTGATTCTGTTACCAGTATAAAAAAAAATTGTCGTTACCAAACGCAATTCTGTTCCCAATAAAAAATAAAAATTTTAACTCAACCTAACCCATTACAATTGGGTTGAGAAAAGTGAGAACATTAACCAAACGCCACGTAACTTTGCCACTTCAAACCCTTTATCTTTAATTACAATTTTAATTAGTCCTTCCGTTTAATTTTATTGTTAAATTAGACGGAATTAGAGATAAATTGTCAATTTATATTTTTTTATTTATTTATTTTTCCTTCTTATTTTTTTTTTTTTATTCTTCTTCTTTGTTATACCCTCTTCACCGATCATCTCCATCTCTGCATCTCCATATACCATGACCGCCACCAACCACCTTCTTCCAACGAAAACTTCAATGGCATAGACTTTCTTCCCCTCCTCCTCCTCTTCCTCTTCCTCTCTCTATATGAAACTCTCTGCTTTTCCCCAAGAATCTGATTTCTCCTCTATTTGTGAGTTTCTTCATACCACAATCAACGAGATGAATGATGATGTCGGCAGTCTAGCAACCAACAGAAGGCGTAGAAAGAAAGGAATCGACAATGAAGACAAAGGAAAACGGCGGTGGAATCGACAGGGACGAGTCAACAGTGAGAAACGAGGTGGTGGGAAGACGAAGGGGTTGAATGAGATCATAATGTCGCTGCTGCTGCTGCTCGATGAGAACGAGAAGTGTGAATGGGAGGATTAGCCACCGGCGAACCACTGCGATTCGTCTCCAAACAATTCGGCCTCGAAAATTTAACCTGCCACAAGCTCATCCTGGAGGTATGTTTTGCCATTAGAGCCGTTTTGACGCCCAAATACCTCCAATGACCGAACAAGCAATCCTCGACTAAAAATGAAGACCAATTCAAATCCATTTCCAACATCCCAAACGTAATCGGATCAATGTACACAACCACATTACCCATAATCGCTCCCAAGATCAGGGTCGCAACCTATTTCAACAAATGACACACAAAGACAAATCAGAAACTTCTTACTCCATCACCATTCAGGACTTCGTCTATCCAAACTGTGTATGGTGGTGGCAGTGATGACGGTCGTGGCGGCATCGGAAGAAGGTGGATTGTGGCAGTGATAGTGTTTGGAGGTGGATATTTATTGTGGTGGTGAGCAGTAATTGTGACGGTAGTGGATGTTTGTGGTGTTGGTGAATGTTTATTGTCGCAGTTGTGGTCATAGGCAATGGTGGTGATTTTTGTTGCGATGGCGGTGGCGGTGGTGATTAATGATTGTTGTAGTAGTGAATGTTTGTTATGATATAAACAAATTGAGGACAATTTTGTCATGACATATTATTATGAGTGAATGCCTAAGACACCCCAGTCATTTGGTCTTTATACCGAGGACACCTCTTATAATTTGAATAATATTTGAGACAATTCTTATCATTTTAATTGGTAACCTAATACACCCCTTATTATATTTTATTGATAAAAACACATCAGCAATGTAATATTTTCAGTTATTTATTTATTTTTATTTTTCTTTCTTTTTTCTACTCTGTCTTTGTTTCCTTTTATTATGTCTTTGTGTGTTATAGAAAATAAAAATAAATAAAAACAAAAAAAAATAGAAATTCAAAAACCAAACTAAAATAAAATATTTAAATTTTAAAAAAAAATGAAAAATAAAACAAACAAAAAAAAAAATTAATTATTTTTTTTTTTCCCTTTATCTGTTGTTTAGTTTTTACTTTATATTTTTTTTTTTATTTTCTATGTAAACACCATACACAAAAATAATATATATACACACACACATTGAAAAATAGTGATTCTGAGAAGGTAGATTTATATATATATATATACTAGGTGGATAGCACATGATTCGCACATGGTTGTCCCAATGTATTTTATAAAAATTAGAAGGATAATTTACCTATATTTAAGTACAAATCATAGAATATAAATTGTTCAAATTTTGGTATGTTAGGATATTTCAATTCTCATATAACCATTTGCATCAAAGAATAAAGTGTCTGAATTAATGACATTCACTATGAACAAACATTCTTTCAATATTTCATGAATTGTTATATCAAATGTTATTTAATCGACACCAACCGGAAATAAATTATGCATTTAGGTATATAAATATTCCAGTAAGAACAGTTTAATGAAGAAAAAATTGTGACAAAGTAATCGATATTTGTTCTCAATATTGTATAATTCTCATTTTCGACATGATAGTCGAGAAAAATGAGATATCCGATTGATAATAAGTATAAAGAGTTTGTAAATATGCCCGAATCATTTTATTAGGTATTTTAATATTAAAATAACAATAAAAAAAATTTGAATATATATATATATATATCACGACGATAATTTAAACAAAAGTCTATCTATGTATTTAATGACAAAAGATAACATGTATCTAATGTATTTTGAATATAAAATCCTTTTAAAATCTTTTTTTTTTTTTTTTTAAATAAAAGTAGAGATATTAAAATAAAAGTAAATTGATTCCTCTCTTATATAAGAGTATAGAAAATTTGAAAAAGTGTACGTTAAATGATAAGTTAATTTTGTTTTTTAAAATTTTAAAGGACATTTTGGTAATTTTAATTATATAAACAAATAATAAACTAAATATTCCAATAATTTATATATATATATATATATATATATATATATAATTTAAAATAAATATATATTTTATGTTTACAGTGTTACATATTTTTCTTAATTTTTTATACTTTTTATGTTTCTATATGTAGTTTAAGTATTTTTTAAATCAAATGAGACTCTTTATTTTTTTCCTTAAAAAGTACGATTTAGAAGTCTATTTTTTTCATAAAAATATTTTAATAATTTTTAGGATTAATTACACTTTATCCCCTGTTGCTAGGCCGTTTTGTACTTCGCTCCCTGTGATATTTTCGTCACCATTTTACCTATTATAGTTAGGATTTGTTGCACTTTACTACTTGATGTAGGCATAACCATAGGGGAAAAAAGTGCTCACGAGGGGGATAAAGTACAATAAAGATCTAACCACAGAGGGCAAAGTGGTAATGCGAATACTACAGGGGCAAAGTGCAAAACGATCTAACCACAGGGAGATAAAGTGTAATTAATCCTAATTTTTATGGATATATTCAATTATTTTAAAATATATGTGTGTGTGCTTACGCATTAAGTAATTTTTCCTTAAACATTTGAAAAAGTATGCTTTAAAGTATAAGTTGATTTTGCTTTTAAAATTTTAAAGGACAATTTGGTAATTTTACATCAAATGAATAATAAACTAAACATTTCCTTATATAAGAGTATACATATAGATATAGATTATAATATATATTTATGTTAAA
This sequence comes from Eucommia ulmoides, assembly GCA_016647705.1. NCBI lineage: Eukaryota > Viridiplantae > Streptophyta > Magnoliopsida > Garryales > Eucommiaceae > Eucommia > Eucommia ulmoides. The sequence goes on along the minus strand of CM028332.1, from coordinate 68,878,190 downwards.
TGATTTTTTTTTTAAATCGAAAAAATGTGCCTTAAATGATAAGTTTATTTTATTTTTTATATTTTGAAGGGCACTTTGGTAATATTACTTATACAAATAAGTAGTAAATTTAACCTAATTGAATAGTGTTTTTAATTTTTTTGGTAAGTATATATAGATAAAAATATCAATAATTTTTCCTAATTGGGTGTACTTAAAAAAACCTTAATTCTAATAAAATTACTTAAATAAAATATCTATACTTATTTTTGTGGTTACATATTTATTTAATTATTTTCACATTTTATTTTTTGTTATATAGTTTGAGTATTTTCATTTACATCAAATAATATTGTTTTTAAGCGAACAATAAAAACTTTGGTATATTATTTTTTAATTGTTTAAATACAATTTGTAAATTTACTGTTGTGTATAAAATTTTTACAAACAAATATATATTTATATTACACATATGTGTATGTAATAAAATAAGTTATCATCTATTTTCTAATATATATTTTCAGATATATTTTTCTTTTATATTTTAAAAAAAAATATTTTAAAAAAATGTGTCATTGCACATAGATTTCTCTCAATTAATTCAATTTTTTTTTCTAGAATTTTCCTTTATCTTTCAATCAGTAAATATAAAAATCTCCTCTATTAAAATTCTCGCTCGCTTTTTCTCTCAATCCCTAATACGTTGTCTCACTCTCGAACAACACACTATACACCTTTATTAACACCCATCACAGATCAATCAGTCTTTGCCCAATTTGTTAAAATTTAAAAATTGTGAATTTTATAATCCATGTTTAAATTTTTGGGGTTAATTATACTCGGCACCCATGTGGTTAGACAAAATTGCACTTTGTACCCCTATAATATTTCGTCACCACCTACACCCCCTGTGTTTAAGATTTAATTGCAACAATTAAGTTTTTCATTAATTTTAGTGGTCAACGGATAAAAGTCAATTAAAATCTGTTAATTATTGTTAAATGACATATATACCCTTTAAATTTTTTAATATAGATTGTTTTTATACAATTCAAAAATTTAGGGGCTAAATATTTACTTTATAGTTAAGGTTAAATCTACAACTTTTCGTATACAAATGAATAGGAAAAAAAAGTTTGACTTTTATAAAAATTATTTAATCTTTATAGATATAGAAAAATAAAATAAAATAAAAATAGTTGGTGAAAAGTGGATATTTAGTTTTCAAAACTTTTGAGGACAATTATGTAATTCTAAATAGGAAAATAAATAGTAAACCCAAACTTGCTTTGTATAATATATATATATATATGTGTGTGTGTGTGTGTGTGTGTGTGTGTGTGTGTGTGTAAGAATGTTAGGAGATAGTACTTTGAGTTATTTAAATTTGTACCATTCTCATAAATCGCAAGAAAAAGTGACAGCGCACAAGCAATTGAGTTTGTGCACTTCTACCTCTGTTTGTTTGTGACCCACAAAGTACAACAAAGCACCATGTCAATGAATAGACAAAATTATAAATATATATATGTATATATCACCAAGTTACACAATTTTAACTTTTGGTTTTGGGGACGAATTTATATTTTTTGAAAATTTGGGGTGGTAAATGTATTTAATATACAATTTTTTTTAAACTACACTATAGGCATTTTTCAATTTTTAAACCACGAAGGTCGTTGCTACTAATCCTTTCAGTTAAAAGTTCGGGAGGAAACAAAAACCTACATTTAAAAATGATATTTTTGGGTTTTTAAAATCTCTCTAAAACATACACATTTTTTTTTTCTCTTGTAATAAGTGATTTTAAATATTATTTATGTGATAGTTGGTATAGGTAGGTAGGATGCAATAATGGTTTTTGTGTTGATTTATATTTGGTATATTTAGTATTTTATGTTGATTTTAACATGGATGAAAGTTACATATGGTGGTACATAAAATTAGTGTAACAAAAGAATGTTGATTTGGTATATGAATGTTAACACTAAAGGGGTGTGATTTCCATTCAAACTTAAATTCATTAGTGAATATCAACAATTGGCCATGGTTGATAAACACAACACAAATGTCATCTTTTGGCCTTTTGAGCATCATTTGTTAATATTAAGTTAATATTAACATATCAATTATCAAAACGGGAAAGTTCAAAAAAAAAAAGAAAAAGAAAGAAGTTTCCTTTATTTATTTTTTGGTTTAATTTGTGTTGATATCAACATGAAAAACCATGATTTCAAAATAAACATAATTACTTATGTTTTTTTCTTTTAAATGATTATAGTTGGAAATTTCTGATATGGGAAAAATTCTCATATACACCCACACCCAGACAAACACGGCACCACCGTCACCTCTGGAGCACACACACACACACAACAAGCATACATACCCCTCAAATTTCTAATTTAAATAATAAATGGTACACGCTACCCCCATATTTTCTTAAACGTGCGAAATTGTGTTTTAAATAAGGATCGCGACCTTACAATTCTTCCCCCCTAAAAGAAATTTCGTCCCAAAATTTTCGTGCAAAACAATCGAAATTAAAATTTTTGTCAACACAACTAAAATTCAGAGCCGCACCACATAACATGCTAGTCACACTTGATTCTAGCACAAATGTTTTTTTATGTAAAGTCCTATAACCGAAAGTCACCCTTAATTCGTAACCGTCAATTTTCGTTCCAACATCGCAATATTTTCTTTCGCAGTGACCAACATTATATCCAACATCCAACAAACATGGTGCACTTTGGTCGATAACGCCTAACACAGACAACCAGCTGTCAAAGAATCTAATTTCCAGTAGGTCCACGACCTCAATAATTCCCCATAACCCATATTTATCTATTTTGTCCAACAATTCTAGGCAACCAGTTTGCAATAATATCTCCATTTCACATTTAAACCTACAATACTCGCAACCAATCATCAACCTCAATATTTACATCATAACTTCAATAATCTCATAAACGGTCTATACATATTACCAAAATTCAACGTCAACTAATAAATTTTTCACAATATGACAAAACTATATAGATACGTTTCAAATCGCCTCAAAATTCATAGAAATATCCCTCAAACACATAACTATCACCAAACCATATCAATACGTATCAAAATACGTCAAACGGGTCATCTATAAGAATTCCCTTCATGCCTCCACATTTAATCAAGTCCCTGACAAGGCCACATACTTCAATTTCATTTCAATCTACCTAAAAAGACTAAACATTTAACCACACATATATATATGGATCGGAGTACATAGATACGTCCCAACTTCAAAAATTCGATATGTCACAACAGTTAATGGTCACTGAATGTAAAATATTGTAGGTAACATATTATATCAATAATATTCATCCACTGAAGGATAATTCAAATTATCATTTTCTCATGAAATCTTAATGACCCCTACATTCTAATTTCATCTAATGTTAGTAGTGGTCCAATACATCTAGTTGAGTTCTTTTTATCAAAATCCATTTCCCAATAAAAATGTAGCCACACCAGCCTATATTCAAATCTCGAAACTTTCCGTTTTCCTATCTCAATTCAGTCTATTTGACTGGAGTCCTGTATTATTTTCATACAGCGCTTTATACAGTGCTACCTTGATCGCCAAAAAGGTATCTGTTATTATAAACAAATTCTATTAGCACCACATAATATCCCCGCTATTAGAACATTCCAACACACGACTCCTCAACATATCCTTCAACGTCTAGATCGCACTTCCCGATTGACCGTTTCTATCCGACACTATGGAAACCGGTGCACCATGCAACCTAACCATCTCGTCCATATACAATTGGGCATAGGTATCAAGAAAATACGTCATCTTATGACCAGGAAATAAGTAGACTTAGTAGACCTATCTACAATTACTTAAATGGAATTATGTCCCTTTTCGAATGTGAGGTAATCCTGAAACAAAATTCATCGTGCTACGCTCCCATTCCCATTCTGGAATAGTTGCAATAACCCACCTGGATGTTGATGCTCAACCTTAACTTGCTAACAAACAAGACACCTGACAACCAATTCTGCGATCTCCTGTTCCATTCCGATCTACCCATAATACTCACGCCATCTCGATACATTTTGATACTACCAGGGGCATTGCGTATATTGAACTATATACTTCTTTTAATGTATCTTTCGGCAAATACACAACCTATTTTCAATCAGCAAGACTTTATCATCATTTCTGACACGAAAGTCAGCTCTGCGACTATTTTCCATTGCATCTCTAATCTTTTCCAACTGGAAATCTGATTTCTGCGCTTTCTACAACACGGTCGATCAATATCGGTTTCAAAATCAAAATCTCAAACAGCATTGTCATCTGACCAACCACCCACTAAAACTCATAAGTGTCTCAATTCAACACATAAATTAATATGAATAACCTAAATGTGCGCAACCAACTTACCGATTTTTGATTCAAGCATCCCTTACAACATTGGCCTTTCCTAAATAATAATGGATGATACAACTGTAGTCTTTGATCAATTTTATTCAATGTCTTTGCCTTAGATTTAGCTCTTTTTTGAATAAGTAAATATTTCAAACTCTGGTGGTCGGTACATATCCCACAAGTCTCGTCATACAAGTAATGTCTCTAAAACTTCACGTGGTATAGCGCTGTAGTTTGTATACCTTTTCTCATAATATCAATACATGATTCATTCTCCCACGTTTCAATCATCTTAACAAAATAAACACAAAAAAAGAAAAGATATTTTGACAAACCGAACACCGAACTTGAAAACCTACAACTGTCTCTCATATGACAATTAAGTGAAGGTGATCCATTGGAAACCTTTTCACTAAATGACCCCTCTACCCTTCTCAAAAGACTCCATTTCCTCCCCTCATAACCTCATTTTACAAACCCCCCTCTATCTGTCCCCTAACCCAAAAAACTACTCAAAACCCATCTCTCTAACTTCCCGACGGGACCCAAAATGAGCAACGACGGTCCATTTTCAGGCGACACTACCGGAGACGATAGGAAAAATCTTAAAGGAGGAGAAAAAAGAAATAAACCTCGTAAGGTTCCCCTTATCAAGCTTTTCGCGTTCGCCGACGGCTACGACTACTTTCTGATGTCCGTCGGATCAGTCGGAGCTTGCCTACACGGCGCTTCGGTGCCGGTTTTCTTCATTTTTTTCGGCAAGATGATAAATATCATCGGACTGGCTTATCTCTTTCCGGCGGAAGCCTCTCATAAAGTGGCCAAGGTATATGATTATGGAAATAATTTTGGGATTAGTAGGAGGTGTGTTTGGTTTGTAATTATGGAGATGGTTTGTTTACATAAACCAATATTCAAAAAACTCAGTTTTCATAGAATTATATTGATAACCCAAACACGTCCTTAATATGTTAGACGAGAGGGGTAAAAGGGTCTAATGCTTTTTTTGGGTTTGTTTTTGCAGTATTCACTGGAATTTGTGTACCTCAGTGTGGCTATATTATTTTCCTCGTGGACTGGTATGGCTATAATTATTATGTAGATTACATAATCCCTGCGAAGCTAAATTACAATTTGTACCCCTCATCTTTATAATATTTGTACTTCTCAAACTAAAATTTCATTTGTTGCATGCTTATTTTCATTTCTTTGGTTATTATGCCCCAATATTTCAAATTTAAAAAGTTTCAAATTTTGGAATTTGAACACCAATATTGTTAGCCGAACAAAATAAACCTTAAGGGTGTGCAAAGTGTAATTAAACTATTCTTGTTGTGGAAAATTGATGTGTTCTTATTTTTACTTTTTCAATTTCTAAAAATTTAGAAATAAAAGTTGCATTTTACACCATAATGATTAATTTCATCAGATTATTCTTCAATATTTTATGTTAATCTAAAAATATCTCTATATTGTGAATTCTTACAATTTTTTTTTTATATCAAATAAGCGTGATCCACTTAAATTTTTTTTTTAACTAATTTTTTTTAATTAATGCATAAATATGTAATTAATTTTTGTGATTCATATTTTAAATTACTTAAAAAAAATTTAAAAAATAATTGTGGTTCATATTTTAAATTACTTAAAAAAAATAATTGTGATTCAAAAAATATTTCAAAAAAAAATAAAAATGGATATGATACAAATTAATTAAATTAAAATTTATTGACTTGCAAATTAAAATTGATAAAATTAATCATAATCTATGGTCATTTGTTTGTTATCCTATAGTATATTAGTAAAAATTAATTTATAGAAATATTATTCCACTTTTATTATTATTTATGTAATTTTTAATAGTATATTTAAATTCGATATTTATAAAACGTCATGACTTACTAAAATTACGCATCTACTCTCAGATATTGCTAACAAAATAATCAAATGATATTTACGCCTGCATACAATGTGCGAGTATTTGTTGAGAAATTGAAAAAGAAAAGGACATTATATATTGGTTGATGATGGTGTGAAAATATTTGGATGTATAGAGGTGGCTTGTTGGATGCACACCGGAGAACGGCAAGCGGCGAAGATGAGGATGGCGTATTTAAGGTCGATGATGAATCAAGACATTAGTCTTTTCGACACCGACGCTTCCACCGGCGAAGTTATTGCTGCTATTACTAGTGACATCATTGTTGTTCAGGATGCTCTCTCTGAGAAGGTAAGTATATATCATTCACATGTGTTGCTTGCTCAATCTATTTTTATTTTTTATTATAAAAAATAAAATCAATTTATTCAATGGGTATTAATATATTGCGTCATTTACCAACACGAGTTGGCTCAAGTGGAAGGGATTTGGGTTCCCTTAAGTAACGTTTAGGGATCGAAACCTGAGGGTTGTGTATGGAGAGTGCTCTGTTGGAAGAGGTGCCCGTTTCGGCGCCCGACATTACCCCGAGAGATTAATCTCCGCCGATCATGATGCGGGAGATACCCTGGTATACACAAAAAAAAAAATATATATATATTGCGTCATCTACAATTAATTTGAATTTGACATTTTCAAATATTTGATCAGATTTAATAACTTAGGGTACATTTTCCACTGGACGTCCAATTCTTGTTATCATGACCATCGTTACAAAAAAATAAATAAAAGGATGAAAAATAATTTAATTTAATTTGATTTGATTTACTATTTCACCTTCATATATTACAAAAATAAATTTTAAATTCTATTATCAAGGATATATTTGCAATTTTACTCTCTTTTGAAAAAGTTTCCCTCATTTTTATTCATTTTCTTCTCAAATTTGTGTAACAAAAAGATTGTTTTGAAAATTGTGCAATTTTTCTTTATATTTTCTTTTTCCTCCTATTTTCCCTCCACACCAAACATGTTTTTTTTTTTTTTTTTTTTTATCCATCATTTTTTCCATGCAAACAAACACACTATGTTTAGTTGGAAGGAAGGAAAAGAAAAAGGAAAAAATTTGAGAGGATTATATTTGTATTTATTGTGAAAAGAAACATATTTTTTTATAATATTGTTTAGTTAGAAAAGAAAAAGAAAAATGAAAATAATTCACTTTAATATAATTTATTATTTTACCCTTCATATATCACAAAAATAAATTAAAAATTCTATCATCAAAAGTATAATTATAATTTTCCTATTTGTTTGAAAAATTCTTCCTCATTATCTTTCATTTTCCTCTTAAATTAGTGATAAAATTGTGTATTTTTCTTTTTATTTTTCTCCTTTTTTCATCCAATACCAAATAATTTTTTTTTCTCATTTCTCATACTATTTTTTTTTTTTAATTTTTCTCATTTCTCATACTATTTTTTTTTTAATTTTCTTATTCATCATTTTTTCCACCAAAACAAATCATTTTAGATTAAAAAAATAATAATAATATAAAAATTGAAATTTATTTTTAAAAAAGTCAAAGTCAACTGTCCTGAGTTAAATAAAGGTCTTTTCACCTGCCTTGGTTAATACTTTATTACATAGGAGAGGAAAGAGAAGAATCCAAGTGGGTCTGATTGCAGGGGAATTATTTGTGACAGTGGGGTTTTAGTTCTCTGTGGCCGATTACCGGGGGTTGAATAATAAATGCTTTCATTTAATAGTACTTTTTATTTTATTTTATTATTATTAATGGGGTCGGCTATGTGCTTATTTTGTCGGAGGGAATTGAAGGAGTGTTTGGTCGGGCAGTTGGGAGTGTTTTCGCGGTCTCATCAATTTTATGAGGTGGACTTGAAACATTAAAATCGAACAAGAAAATTCAACGTGGGACATAAAGAAATTGATTTGGAATACAATCTACGATATTTTAAACATTATATATAATAATATTTTAAAAAAAAAAATGTTAGTCTAGTTAACAATAAGATATGCCATTTTTCTTGTCAACTAGGATCTGACTCTTTTTTAGTGAACATTTCAAGAATTAAATCATAAATTTAATTATGCATTTATCAAATCAATATGGTGTTTTGGAATGTGATTAGGCAAGATGCATATAAGTTTGCCTGGACACAGTCGACTAATCATCTCCCTGAGCGATCTTAAGGATGTATTCTTCCACATCGATTTGATGTATTCATGATTAAATTCATGAAGTGCTTCTTAGGATATTGAATCCTGATTGACAAAAAAATAGGACATCTCTTTTTGTCAACCGGATTATTACTTCTTGAATTAAAACATTATATATATATTAAGCGGATTTTATTATATATAGTTCTCAATTTTTTTTTTTTAAAATTTTTGTATCCTATTTAAAAATAATTTATTTTCTAGCATTCATAGTTAATTTAGTTAGTGTTAACTATGATATCAAATGCAAATTCAATATTAATTAACATTAATTCGATAAATTCAATTTAATTGATGTAAACTCAAGAATTTAAAAAAGAAAAGTAAAAAAAAAAACGCGGATAAAATATTATAGCTGACTTCTTAGAAAAATAATCTAATATTTTTTTAAAAAAAAATAAATATGTGGAATTACTTTCTTTTATTCTTTCTTTTTTCTCTCACTTCTTTCAAGCTTGTAAGAAATTTTAATTACATTTTGCACTCTAAAATAAAGATAAAAGTAATACCAAAATTATTAAATCTTACCGAAATCATTTTTATTTAATCTTAAAAGAACAAATATTGTTTGATTAAAAATAAATAAAATCATAAAAAAACTAAAAAAAAATAAAAATAAATTAGCACAACCAAAATTATAGTTAATTTTTTATTTGCCCAAAAAAAATTGATGAAATAGTTAATTTATTTTCTCTCTTTAATTATAATTATAATTCATTAATGTAGGTGGGAAACTTCATGCACTACACAAGCCGTTTTATAGCAGGGTTTTCAATAGGGTTCATAAGGGTGTGGCAGATAAGCCTGGTGACCCTCTCCATTGTGCCCTTAATCGCCATCGCCGGCGGCGTCTACGCTTACGTAGCCACCGGTCTCATCGTCAGAGTCCGCAAATCCTATGTCAAGGCCGGAGAAATTGCCGAGGAAGTAATTCTTTTTCATCTCTCTCTCTCTATAAAAAAATATTTATTTGGAGTCTTATATGAGATATTTCACCATAACAAAATTAAGTTTTAATGGCACAAAAATTTGTCATAACATATACAATGTAGAGACGCATTAAGTATTTAAATAATTAAAAGATAACCCACAAAAGGTTGTCGTCATATGATCTGAAGGTCATGGATTTGAGTTATGGAAATAGACTCTTGAAAAAAAAAAAAAAAAAAAAAAAACAAAAACAAAAAACAAACAAACAAACAAACTAAGGTGCATGCAATAGACCAAAGTGGTCCAATTCTTTCCCAGACCTTGAATATAACGGGAGTTTTGTAATACCGGATAATCATTTTTTATTATATATTTTTTGAAATGTTTCTTATTAAATAAATGTTATAAAAATTTCATGATTGAGTGCCTCAATAAGAATTTAAAATGAAAAATATCATGATTAAGTGCCTCAATAAGAATTTAAAATGAAAAATATTATGATTGAGTGTCTCAATAAGAATTTTATTGATTTAAAATGATATTATTTATAAATTGTCTTTAAAAATGTTGTCATAATGTCATAATATATAATTTTTTATATAGTGTTTTAATTTTAGTTATCATTTTTTTAATTTTATTTGTGAAGTAATTTATTTTTTAATTTTATTAAATTTATTTTTAATATATTAATTACAATATCAAATACAAAATTCAAATATTGTTAATATTAACTCAAGTTTAATGTACTTGAGGTTAAAGAGCAGAAAAATGAGGATAATTTTTTTTAAATGACTTCTTTAAAAAATAATCTTTTAATTTTTTTTATTATCTTTTGTGTAATCATGTTTTATTTAATTAATTTTTAATTAAAATATGATTAGAATAAAAGGTTGAGTTAAATATTATGGCTAAAAATTTGAATAACACATATTTTTGTGTGCTGAAAAACATTAATTATGGTTGTGTGCTATTTTAATTTTTGAGTTTTAAGTAGTGTACAAGTAACTTTATTAATTTTAAGTTGTACTTTACATTAGCTATCATGTTAAATAATACAATTCGAGGTATTATGAAGTAATAAGAATAAGATATCTAACATCAAATTAATAATTTTTTTTTTTTATTTAGTTTTAGTTCTATCCATTATAGTTCATGGAGACACTAATATTCTAATTAGATTGCATCGCCGTTCACCAGACTCCCGATATCGGATTTTGACCACCATCGATCGCCAAAACTCTGGTCACCAGTTGCTGAATTTTTTTAAGTTACATTCAACTAAGTTTTTAGTAATAAATACTTTTTAATTATATTTAATTATTTTTTTAATTTTCAGACGTTGAAAAATTAAAGAAATGTAACTAAAAAATATATTAAAATCTACATCAAAAAAAAAAAATAGTTACATATAATTAAAAAAAAATCATTGTGACTTTGGCACCCAGAAGACTAAGGTCCGACGGCAGCAAGTAGTGATATTGGGTGACGTCGGTAGTGGACGATGCAAATTTTAATTGAAAGCATTTAATGAAAGATATGAGAGAGTATGGACTAAAAAAAATAAAATAAAACATAATTAAAATAAGTTTACTCGATTTAAAATTAAAGTATGATAAAAATAGATTAAATTGTGGAGAGCATTGACGAATTATCCGGACTAAGACTTACCTAAATTACAAAATATGGAATGGAGATACCAATTGCCCATTATTAAAACTAATAGGGTAAAATTATTAAAAAAAACTAATAGGGTAAATTAATCGAGCAAATGACATTGAGGATGCAACGTGTAATTTACCTACGAATAAATAATCACAGTGGCCCCATGTAATGCTTTCCTCTTCACCGATTTCGCGCGTAATTCTCAGGTGATCGGAAATGTGCGAACAGTTCAAGCATTCGTCGGAGAAGAAAAGGCGGTGAAATCATACCGAGCAGCTCTGTTCGACACGTACAACTATGGAAGAAAAGCAGGACTGGCCAAGGGACTGGGCCTTGGCACGTTTCACTTGGTTCTGTTCCTATCGTGGTCGCTGTTGGTGTGGTTCACGAGCATCGTTGTTCACAAGGGCATCGCCGATGGCGGAGATTCTTTCACCACCATGCTCAACGTCGTTATCGCTGGCCTGTAAGTCTTAGGTTCCGTATTACCTCATCTTATAGGCAATGATTATGTTATTTCATCCGCTTGTGATTACATTTTTTGAGTGTCTGATTATATTACCTGGTGGCTAAAGATTGAGATCCAAATTACGTGTATATTTGTGACGGAATATGCTTTTGATGGGATAAAACAACTTATTCGAAAAACTTATTGAATAAGAATGCGCAACATAAATTAATTTTATCCATTTCTTGTGTGAACTTAGTAGGAATTAAATTTGAGTGATAGATCAACACAACACAATCACAATTACACAAGACAAACGATTTTTAACGTGGAAAACCTTCCCAGGGTGAGGAGTAAAAACTACGGGACCGAAGTCCACCAAAAAATCTCTACTATCACAAATAATGGAAATACAAATCCTTTCTAGTTACAACTAGAGGTACATAACCGCAATATTTCAAGATTAAATCAACCTTGCCAATGAACAAGATCTATAAGAAGAGAATTGAAGAGATCTCACCACAAGAGGTTTCAAACAACCTAGAAACAGTCAGGCCGTAAACAGTAACTGCGTAATCAGAACCGATCTCCATCGTTCAGATTGTAGAACTAGGAGTCGTGAACTTGTTGTCCAAATTTCAGTCTAATCGGATGGCGGATTGACCTCCAATCAGCATTTGGTCGAAACAGTGCAACAAGGGTTTTTGTGGACAACTTTCTCTCTTCCTCTACTGGTTTGTTCACTTGTTTTTCCCTTACATTTTGACCAAAAATTAGAGCACATTAAGGTGTTCGAAAAATAGGCTCAAGTGAAAATACCATTTTGTCCTTTGACAATTTTTCATGGGCCTAACCAACAATGTTGGGCCATATCCAAATAGAGGAAACTCAAGCCCAACAAATCTCCTCATTTTCGACTATGTGGAGAGATTCGTCATTCCAGCGATCGAGCAACAAGTTTCAAGTTTTCCTTTTACTAGAGCTTTCGTTAACATATCGGCACCATTATCATCCATATGGATTTTCTCAAGTTTTAACAATTTTTCATTAAGAGTTTCTCTTATCCAATGGTACCTGATATCAATGTGCTTTAGCCTCGAATGAAACGTAGAATTTTTCGCCAAATGGAACTTTGACATCGCAGAATAACACATATTGCTCCTGGTTGAAACCAAGTTCTATCAAGAACTTCTTCATCCATAGGAACTCCTTGCAGGCTTCTATAGCTGCAATGAACTCTGCCTCTGTTATAGAAAGTGCAACGCATTTTTGCAATCTTGATTGCCATGAAACAGTCCTATTTGCAAAAGTAATCAAATAACCAAAAGTAGACCTACGGGCATCCACATCTCCAGCCATATCTGTATATGTGTAGCCAACTAGCACTGGTTTTTCATTTCCAAAACTGAGTCTCAGCTTGGTAGTGCCTCGAAGATACCTCATTATCCATTTTACTGCACTCCAATGCTCCCTTCCTGGATTTGAAATAAATTGGTTGACTAAACCAACTGCATGAGCTAGATCTGGCTTTGTGCAAACCATTGCATACATCAAACTTCCAATTGCTGAGGCGTATGGAACTCTTTCCATGTCTTCATTCTCTAAATTTGTAGAAGGACACTCCTTAGTACTTATCTTAAAGTGAGTAGCAAGAGGGGAACTAAAAACTTTAGTCTTATTCAAATTGAATCTTTCAAGTGCTTTTTCAATGTACCGTTCTTGTGACATAAACAATTTTTTCTCTTTTCCATCTCGATAAATTCGAATACCAAGAATTTGCTTTACGGGCCCCAAGTTCTTCATAGAAAAAGACCTACTTAACTGTTTCTTCAATTTGTCAATTCTTGAGGAATTCTTGCCAACAATCAACATGTCATCGACATAGAGCAATAAGATGATAAAATCACCATCACTAAATTTCTGCACAAATACACATTGAGCTGAAGTAGTCTTCGTGTAGCCTTGCTCCCCCAAAACCGACTCAAACTTCTTGTACCATTGTCTAGGTGCCTGTTTCAAAACATAGCGACTTTTCTTCAACCGACACATATGATCCTCTTTTCCTTTTGCCCTGAAGCCCTCTGGTTGCTCCATATAAATTTCTTTCTCCAAGTCACCATGAAGGAAAGCAGCTTTTGCATCCATTTGCTCAATCTCCAAGTCTAGGCTAGGTGCTAACCAAGAACAACATGAATTGAAGACATTTTCACAACTTGAGAAAAAATCTCTTTAAAATCAATGCCTTTCCTTTGGTTGAATTCTTTGACAACTAGTCTAGTTTTGTATCGTGGCTGTGAAGTATGTTCATCTGGCTTTACCTTGTAAACCCACCTATTTTTCAAAACTCTTTTGTTCTTATGTAACTTCACCAATTCAAAAGTATGATTGTCATACAATGACTACATCTCATCTTGCATGGCTTCAATCCACTCTTTTTTATGTTTATCTTTCATGACTTCATCATAACACTCGGGTTCTTCCCCGTCAGTCAACAACATGTACTCATCTACGGAATACCGAGTTGAAGGATTTCGGTCTCCAGTAGACCTCCTGAGTAAAATTTCTGGTGGTGTTTGTGGTACTTGCAGCTGATCAAGAGACTCATGATTAGTCTCATCCTCTAAGAAAACATCTGCATCATCTGGACTCAACTGATTGTCCTGGATATCATCTCTAATCAGCGTTGGCACTCATGCCAGAGGAACTGAATCCAAGTCAACCAAGTTATCATAGTTTTGAGGCACTGTTTCATCAATCTTCTCGATATCTCGTATGGTTTGGTCTTCCATGAATACAATATCTTGGTTTCTTACAAGTTTCTTTTGTATCGGATCATAAAACCTATAACCGAACTCATCATGGCCATATCCAATAAATACGCACTGTCGCGTTTTGACATCAAGTTTGAACCTCTCATCTTTGGGAATATGCACAAAAGCCTTGCATCCAAAGACGTGTAAGTGATTGTAAGTAACTTCATTTTCTGACCAAACTTTATCTGGAACATCAAATTCTAAGGGAACACATGGTGTAAGATTTAACACATGTATAACTGTGCTCAAAGCCTCACCCCAAAAGATCTTGGCAATTGTGCTTGTGAAAGTAAACATCTCACCCTTTCAACTAGTATTCTGTTCATTCTCTCTGTTAAGCCATTTAACTGAGGAGTTTTGGGAGGTGTCTTTTGGTGACGAATGCCTTATTGTCTGCAATAGTCATCGAAGGGACCCAAATACTCACCCCCATTATCTATTCTGATACACTTTAGTTTCTTCCCAGTCTGTCTCTCAACTGTAGCCTGGAACTGTTTGAACACATCTAACACTTGATCTTTAGTCTTCAAGGTATACACCCAGAATTTCCTTGAGTGATCATCTATGAAAGTCACAAAATAGAGAGCACCACCAAGAGTTTTTGTTTTCGTAGGACCACAAACATCTGAATACACTAAATCAAGTATACCTTGTTTTCTTGAAGAAGATGATGACTTGAAGGCGACTTTGGTTTGCTTTCCCGCCAAGTTGAGCACACTTCTTCAAAGGTGCATTCTTCATTCCCGAAAGGAAATTCTTCTTGACCAAAACCATCTACCCTTTCTCACTTATGTGATAAAGTTTCTTGTGCCTAAACTCAATTGTACCTTCATTTTCCACCGCATTGATGTTGCAATTCAAGATCTTTGCTTGCATTAAGTACAAGGAAGAACACTTATTCCCTCTAACCACAACCATGGAACCTTTAGTAAGCTTCCATTGACCATCACTAAAGGTATTGCAAAACCCTTAATTATCAAGTTTGCCTGTAGAAATCAAATTCAAGCAGATATCTGGAATGTGTTTGACATTTTTCAAGACTAACATTGTACTATTTTTGGTCTTCAAGCACACATCCCCAATGCCAATGATTTTTGCCAAGCCATCATTTCCCATCTTCACTGTCTCAAAGTCACCGGCGGTATAAGAAGTGAAGAAATCCTCTCGAGATGTAGCATGAATAAAGGCGCCACTATCAATGAACTAATTGGTCTCATGACATATTAGATTAATAACACCATCCTCATAAACGAGGAAGTCTTCGGAAGTAGTAGTGGCGGCAACCTGATCATCCTCCTTTCCTTCATTGTTCTTTTTCTCATTCCATTTCTCCTTGTTCTCTTTTTTCAATTTTCTGTAGTATTTCTTGATGTGTCCCTTTAAGCCACAATGATAGCACTCCACATTATCGAACTTGTTAGACTTGCTTATATCTATTCTTGGATCTCCGCTCCTGCTCCTCCCCCTATTTTCCGTAACCAAGATGTCCGACTTTGAAGAGGAACCATGTGATTTTCTTCTCATCTCTTCGTTCAAAATACTGCTCTTGGCAAAGTTCATATTGATTATACTGTTGGGAGCTGAATTACAAATCGATGTTTTGAATGTTTCCCAAGAGCTCGGCAAAGTACCAAGTAACCATAACTCACGAATCTTTTCATCGAACTTGATGCCCATTCCATCCAGTTGATTAATTAATCCCTGAAATGTGTTTAAGTGATTTGTCAATAGAGTTCCGTCTTAGTATCTCAGACTCATCAATTTATGCATTAAATACATTTTATTGTTTCTCCTCTTCTTGGCATACAACTCCTCAAATTTAGTCCAAAGTGTATGTGCATGTTTCTCTTCATCGATGTGATTCAAAATATTATCATCCACCCATTGTCTAATGTATCCACATACTTTCCGATGTAGTAAGTTCCACTCTTCGATGGATTTATTTTCAGACTTTTTAGTGGCAAACACAATTAAATGAAATTCGTTCACATCAAGAAGATCTTCCATTTTTCTTCTCCAAGTGTGATAATTAGAACCATTCAAAGTAATCATTCTCCTCAAATTTGCTTCCATTGTTCAATATAAGATATTCGACAAAACCAACCTTGCTCTAGATACCAATTTGATGGAATAAAACAACTTACTTGGAAAATTTATCGAATAAGAACGCGCAACGGAAATTAATTTTATCCATTTCTTGTGTGAATCTAGTAGGAATTAAATTACAGTGATACTTGGATCAACACAACACAATCACAATCACACAAGACAAAAGATTTTTAACGTAGAAAACCTCCCCAAGACGAGGAGTAAAAACCATGGGATCGAAGTCCACCCAAAAATCTCCATTATCACAAATAATGGGAATACAAATCCTATCTCGTTACAACTAGAAGTACACAACCACAATACTTCAAGATCAAATCAACCTTGTCAATGAACACGATCTATAAGAAGAGAATTAAAGAGATCTCACCACAAGAGGTTTCAAACAAGGTCCTGCCATAAACAGTAACTGCCGTCAGTAACTAGGAGTCATGAACTTACTGTCCAAATTTCAGCCCAATCGGACGACGGATTGACCTCCAATCGGCGTTTGATCAGAACAGTGCAACAAGGGTTTTTTGTGGACAGCTTTCTCTCTTCCTCTCTTTCTCTACTGGTTTGTGTTTGTTCACTTGTTGTTCCCTTACATTCTGACCAAAAATCAGAACACATTAAGGTGTTTGAAAAATAGGCTCAAGTGAAAATACCATTTTGCCCTTTGGCAATTTTTCATGGGCCTAACCAACAATGTTGGGCCATATCCACATATCCACACAGAGGAAACTCAAAGCCCAACAGTTTTTTCTCCATTTTTGAATTATAAATGGCGGAATGTGGAAGAATGGAAGCGAACAGATGCTGCAAATGGAAACTGAAGCTCTAAAAACTAAAGTTAGCTTGCAGTAACTAACCTAACCTCAATGGGGCCTTAAATTTACATAGAAATTCATGATTTAGATATTATATGTCACTGGAAAATGTGTGGGAAAAAATGACTGTTTTAACATCAAAGAATCAATTTTGCTGGGAAGGAGAAGGGGTTGGTGGTGGTGGACATTTTTAACCTAGATTCAACGCAGTAGACCTTCCAAGAATATAAAATGGTGGTTTCTTACTAATTCACGATAATAATTTTGAGTAAATATATTTTCATGCAATTCACTTTGCTGCAAATCGATCAAAACGAGGTAGAGTTCCATTGGAACACTTTACAGCCATGGTCGTCTTGATCTAATCGAAAACATGTGTGAATAGTTCATGGTAATGAAGAATAATAGTTGCTGGTTATATTTATATGTATCCATATGGACTCCTGGCTATTCCCCAAATGTCTCTGGCGAGATTTTCTGCTCTCCCACTTGTGGCTGGTATATGATATAGGGTGCTATTCTGACTTGTACATGGAAGATATTGCCAATTTGAATGGGTCTTAGCTATATACACTATGCTAAAGATTTATAATTATACGTTGCAACTTGCAAGTATAATTTGAAAAAGTTTCTAGGAGTTGGAGATGATTGTTAATATCTCACGAGTTACTATGTCTATCATGATTGACTTGATTTTAGTTTTGAAGAGAGCATTATTTTTCGAATATGCTTCTAGTTTCTCGTACTTCGCTGGGCAAACTATGATATGTCTTTGATTTAATATACACATGCCAATCTAAATGACTTGTAATTCCAGTCTTTTTCCACTATCATTTAGTTGCTGAGATTGAAATTTTGGTATATTAACAAAAATGATAAACGGTGGACATTATTCTTTGAGATGCTTTGGATGGCATTGGAAAAGTTATCTTTTACTCTTTCTCCACCAGGACCACCACCATGTGGTTGGTGACCGGTGAGATTGAATCATTGGTATAATGGTATGTCTACAAATAAAAATTCTGAACTTTATTCTTTAGAGGCTTCGAGCAATAGCAAAGTTGCCTTCAACTGCTCCAGTATTATATATAAGAGTTTTCCTCTTTGGATTGATGGCACTGTTGGATGTCTGGAATAATTTCATTGCTCTTCTTTCACATTTGAAACTGCTATTTGATGTATCATAGAGAATGCACTTATCCTTACGATGGGCTTCCAAAAGCTAAAATGCTAATGGGAGCGACTCTATTCTCACGGAACCACACCATTATTAACCAAACTATATTTTTATCATGGGAATTGAATCTTATTGCAGCCTCCAATTATTGAATGCTCCTTCTTCATGTGCATAATTAGATGTCAGATTCAAATCTGTCAAACCTAAAGTTTGCTAAATTATGCTTTACCGTTCATATATCTTTTGTCACTTCTCAGGTCACTTGGGCAGGCAGCACCAGACATCACAGCATTTATACGGGCAAAGGCAGCTGCCTATCCTATTTTTGAGATGATAGAGAGAGATACAGTCAGCAAAATCAGTTCCAAGTCAGGAAGAAAACTAAGTAAATTGGATGGACACATCGGATTTAAGGACGTGTGTTTTAGTTACCCATCACGTCCTGATGTAATGATCTTCAATAAGCTCTGCCTTGATATTCCTTCTGGCAAGATTGTGGCCCTTGTTGGAGGAAGTGGATCTGGAAAGAGCACAGTCATATCTTTGATTGAACGCTTCTATGAACCCCTTTCTGGACAGATACTACTGGATGGAAATGATATCAGGGAACTTGACCTTAAGTGGCTCAGGCAGCGAATCGGGTTGGTTAGTCAAGAACCTGCCCTCTTTGCTACTACCATTAGGGAGAACATTCTTTATGGGAAAGTGGATGCCACCTTCGAGGAGATCACACGTGCCGCCAAACTTTCCGAGGCAATCAATTTCATTAACAACCTTCCTGATAGATTTGAAACTCAGGTACTGATGTTCTATGCTTCTGCTGTCACCAAGGAACCTTGGAATTTCTATCTGCATAAATGTGATTCCTCTTGCAACTAACTGAAGAATCATCGATTTACTTATTTATATTTTATTCTATTTTAGAGTCATGTTTCTCTTGACTAATTCAGAAGATTAGAAAAGTAGAAAATGATGCTAAAGGCTTTTAAACTCATGCTTTCCAATGTTTCCCCCCCAAAAATCATAAATTAATATCAGCCATCCATTTTTGCTAAATCAATCTTAACCACGAATGAAAGTACATTTTCAAGTACAAAAATGGAAACACTTCTTATTGGATGACTATGATACTTCCCAAAAATCGAAATTCTACCATTGTTTTGTTATATAGATATGCTAGCAAATGCCCTGTACTTGAAGGCACTGCTTTAATTTAAAATCTTAATTAGTTTTAGTTACCAACATTATTAATTAATTGTAGTTGCACATTTGATCAATCAATTAATCTATTCAAGTTTGGATTAAATTTGGCAAGTTTTGGTTGGAAGGGTAATTATACAAACCAAGGTTTGCAATCGCGGTATTGGGTCATGTGGCGGCAATGATCGTGGTATAACGGTATCGAGAGTATCGACCTATTTGTAACGGGAATCGGCCGTGACGATTGCGAATTTTTTAAAATCACCAGAAAATCCTCAAAAACTCATTCGTTGTAATTGTTGTACTCTTAACTCTTAATAAACACATTCTAATAGATATTATGACATTTAACTGTATAATATATATACAACACATCTGAAATATTAAAAAAACTCCCCCTAAGTCCGAAATCTTGGTGGAGGCTCCATATAGATAGTTTCAGTCAGGTCACCATTAAGGAAGACATTCTTGATATCTAATTGGTGCAGAGGCCAAGAATGAGATGCTGCTAACGAAACAAGGAGCCAGACGGTAGTCAACTTAGCAACCGGGGCAAAGGTGGCAACGAAGTCTTTGCCTAGGATTTGTGTGTAGCCCTTAGCAACAAGTCGTGCTTTGTACTGATCAATCGATCCATCAGCCAGATATTTGACATTGAAGACCCACTTACAATCAACCAGCTGTTCACTAGTCGGCAAGTCAACCAAGTCCCATGTCTGATTCCACTGTAGGGCATCCATCTCTGCTTGCATAGCGGCAACCCACTTTGGATTCTGGAGGGCCTCATGAACGGAGCGAAGAATGACAATCGAATCAAGTTGTCCAAGGAAGGATTTATATTGGGCTGAGAGATTTTGAAAAGACAAATACTTGGAAATCGGATGATTAGTAGAACATAAAAGAAGATAGTGGGATGGTGGGCGACGTTCCCAAGTCGGGTAACGGCGGGGAACAGGGATAGAGATAATGGAAGATGGAGATATACCTGAGTCTGGAGAAGATGTCGACAGGGGATGTGAGACACATGGATGACGGGAGTAGACTCGTAAAGGGGCGGGTGAGGGGTTAGGTGGTGGGTGTAATATGGGCAGGGAAGATATATCGAAGGCAGGGATAAGACGCAGAAGTGAGGTATGATCCTCGGTAGTGGCTGCCTCGATAGGTGGAGAAGGTATGGTACCGGAAAAATATGGGACAGTCTCGAGGAACATAACATCAAGAGAGTGGTAAGTATGGTGGGTAACTGGATCGTAGTACCTATATCCTTTTGACATGGAAGAATAGTCGAGGAAAACACATCGGATAGAGTTATCATCTAACTTAGTGCGAGTAGGGCTCCGATTTTGGACAAAACACGTACAACCAAAGACACGGGGTAAGATAGGGAAAAGGATGCTGGTGGGTTGCGATATATGAAAGGAGGTTTTGCCTGAAAGGACATGACTTGGTGTGTGATTAATGAGATAGGCAGCAGAAAGAACTGCCGTGTGCCAAAAAGATTTGAGAACATTTATTCCTCGCAAAAGACAACGGACTACAGACATGAGGTGACGATTCTTACGTTCCCCACACCATTTTGTTCAGGGGTGTAGGAATAGGTAAGTTGCTGAAGGATGCCTTGCTTATTAAGCTTAACCCGAAAATCATCGGATAAGTATTTCCGGCCGTTATCTGATCTGATATTGCACACTACGGTTTTATATTGGGTTTTTATCATTTGAAGGAAGTGGGTAAAGTGAGTGTAAACCTCTTATTTGTGTTTTATGCAATAAACCCAAGTGCACCGACTATAATCATCTATGAAGGTGATATAGTAGCGGTGTTTGAAAATGGCTATAACAGGAGAGGGTCCCCAAATATCAGAATGGATAAGATCAAATGCTTGGGAGGCACTGTGCATGCGAGGAATATAAGAGTTACGTGTGTGTTTAGACAATTCACAAACCACACATTGAAATTTAAAGTCCTTGCAAGCTTTATTAAGAGACGGAAATAACCAACACAAATACTGAAAATTTGCATGTCCCAGATGGACATGCCACAAGTTTAAATTTTTGAAAGAACATATAGAAGAATAAAAAACAGGTAATACAGAGGCTTGCATACTAAAAGATGGAACGGGTGGAGGTGGAGGGCTGTCGAAGTAGTAGAGGCCATTGCGTTCATATCCCCTGCCAAAAATCTTTCTCGTAGTCAGGTCCTACAAGAAACAACGATCAGGTAAGAAAACAATGGCACAGTTAAAATATTTAGCAAGACGACTAACCGATAGAAGATTATAGGCAAATTTAGGAACATAGTAAACAGAGTGAAGAGTGTCATGGGATAAGCATGCATCTCCCTGATAACGAATAGGGATAGAGGTATCATCGGCAGTGCATACAAACCGATTGATAGGCGAAACAGGGGAGGTGAAGGTAGAAAACTTACCAGTAATGTGATTGTTAGCCCCGGAATCCAGAATCCAAGTAGAGTGACTAGACTTATCATGAAGCGTAGTCGGAGTACTCGAGGCAAGAGCAGCCGTGGGGCCGGAAGACGATGCCAAAGTGGTTAACTGAGCCTGGAGCTGGGCAAGTTGGGCTTGGACGTGGGAAATATCCAAGGTAGTGGGTGGAGGATCTACTAGACCAGGGACAATATTATTAATAGCACCAGTATGTGGTCTTTCTTTTCCTTTCCTCCCTCCTAGGTTTCGGGGTTTCAATTCAGGATGAAAATTGTAACAACGGTCAATGTTGTGACCAGGCTTTCGGCAGTGCTGATAGTAGGGTCGCGTGCCTTATGGGCGGGGACCAGAGGGAGTCAGAAAGGCCATCTGCTTAGGGACTGAAGGAGTGACTTCAGGTGGGAGAAGGAATCGGCGTTTCGAATCGTTGTCAATAGTAGAGAATGCATTGTATAGATCTGGCATCGGTGAAGTGTTCAAAATCTGAGTGCGAAGATTCTCGTACTCCGGATTTAAACCCATCAAGAAATGGTATGTGTGACGACGATCCTGATGCTTGGCTTTGATCTTAGCAGCATCCTCAGGGAATTCACTCAAAGGTTCATACTGCGCAAGTTCCTCCCACCTAGATTGAAGGTAGCCGAAGTAATCCGCAACTGAAAGTCCCAAGGATGCCTGGGAGGCATGGGAAATCTCACGGTAGAGCTCGAAGATCCGTGATTCATTGCGAGAGTGGGCACACATCTTCTTAAGAGCTGACCATAATCCGCTGACAGTTTCGTGGAACATAAAGATATTATAGATCCGTTCCTTTATAGAATTGAAGATCTACCCGAGGATGGTACAATTATCAGCGTCCCATCGAGCAAACTTGGGATTGTTGATATCTGGCTTTGGCTCAGTGTCGTTGAGCCATTTGGTCTTACGTTTTCCACAAAGGTAGAGACGGAGAGAGCGAGACCAGGTAGGGAAATTCGCTCCATTGAGTAAGATGGTGATAATACGTTGGACTGTGGCCTCAGGTGCACGGGTAGAATCTGAGCGGGCGGGTTGCTGTGAAGCATGAACGGTCGGAGATGGGATGTTATCTTTTTTTTCCGGATGCCATTGATACAGATGAGATGAGATGAGATCATAGCAATGGAACACGCGGAAAAAAAATGCTACGGAAGACTGATGGGCTCCAGAAAAAGAAGGCACAATTTGAGAAGCGTACCAGAGACGTAGTTACTTATTCATTCAAAGAATCGAAGCGACGGCCGTGTGTTCAAGACATTCGGAACACCAACGGATGTAGAACAACAACGATAAGCAGTCAAGCTTTACACAAACGAGCAGCAACTTGCGGCTGGTAACAGCCCGCAACGTACAAGTACAAGGCAGAGGGCTGTTTTGGGCAGAAAGCTGGTATCCAGGGTTGCAGGTTCGCGGCGGCTAGGGTTCCTGGTGGTGGTTCGCGAGTATGGTTCGCGTCGTGTGCTGGTTCGCGACTGTATGGTGGTTCGTAACTTTGATAGTGGTTTGCGATGGCTAGGGTTAGGGTTAGGGTTAGGTCTCGATTCGCGACGGCTAGGGTTTCGGTTGTGGTGGTTGTTCGCGATAGCTAGGTTGCGGGTTAGGGCTCGATCGGTGATGGCTAGGGTTTCGGTATAGGGTGGTTCGCGATCTGTGGTTCGCGACGGCTAGGGTTAGGTTTAGGGCTCGATTTGCGACGGCTAGGGTTGCGGTATGGGGTGGATCTGGTTCGCGGTTGTTGGAGGGCTGATGGCGGCGGCGTTTAGGGTTTCGGGATATCAGCGGCGGCTGGTGGTGGTTGTGGGGTGGGAAAGAAATTTTTTTGGCTCTCGATACTAAAAATGATATAGGGAGCGGGGAGAATAATCTATTGTATTGTATTGTTATATAGAATGAATTCTATATCCCAAATTATATAGCCGCAGGAGCAGACTAAATTAGGAAATGTATCGCTGGAATGAATGGGCTAATAATGCCCTACAATCAAAATACTAAAAATAATAAATACATAAATATTGTATTTCAACAACTCTTAATAAACACATTTTAATAGATATTATGACACTTAACTATATTATACATATACAACACATCTGAAATATAAGAAAAACGAAAAACAGATATTAAGAACTATTGTAATAAACAATCGTAAAAGAATAAAAGGATGCACAACATTTAATGAAAATATGTTACACAAACGTAATAAAACTATAGAAGAGTAAACCAAATATAGGCAAAACTTGTTTGTAAAGCTGAAATTAAACCCAATATGGGCAGAAATTTAATATATATATATATAAAATGTACATATCTGCTCGAAAAGGAGAAATCCTGTTGTTTTGATTAAGAAATTCTGCTAGAAATGCTTGGATCTGGCCAAAAATAGAATGGATGGCTTCGATCTAGCCAAAAATGGAGTGAAGGAGGGTTGGATAGCCTGGATCTGGCCGAAACTTGGATGGCTGGGTTGGAGGATGAATGGGAAAGGGTTGGGTGTGAGGAGAAAAGTGAGTAAAAAGAGTTGTCTGGACACAAATATACATAATTGGCCGTAACGGCCGTTACAAATATACATAACGCGTAACGGCCGTTAGTCTTGTTACGGTCCGTTATAGGCATAAATCGGTCTGCAACCGATTTATCGGCCCGTAACAGTGACAGAGCGCCAAAAATCCGTTACGTATTGTAACGGCCGATGCTTAAATCCCTGATACAAACTTAAGTGAAAAATTTGAGTTAACTTAAAGGGTAAATAATGTAATTTTGTCCCTGTTCAACCACCTGGGAATGGGGTGGGGTGGGGGGGGGGGGGGGGGAGTGGAAATTTCTCCCCCAAAAAATTCATAAATCCATCCCAACCATCCATTTTTGCCAAACTAATCTCAGTGTCATCCATTAATTAAAAGACATTTTTAAATATTTTCCAGATTTATTATATAGATATTACACACACACACACACACATACATATCTACACAAATGTGTATACGCACATACACATGCACACTACTCTGAAGCAAGAAACAGACAGTGAGTTATTCTTCCAAAAGGGATAATATCAGAAGCTCAGAGGGATACACTCTGAAGCATACGTACACAAATGTGTATACGCACATACACATGCAGACTCTGAAGCAAGAAACGGGCAGTGAGTTATTCTTCCAAAAGGGATGATATCAAAAGCTCTTTCGCAGGTGGGAGAGAGGGGGATACAATTATCTGGTGGGCAAAAGCAAAGAATTGCTATATCTCGCGCAATTGTGAAAAATCCATCAGTTCTCTTGCTCGATGAAGCAACAAGTGCACTTGATGCTGAGTCTGAGAAGGGTGTGCAGGAAGCGCTTGATCGTGTGATGGTAGGGCGAACAACAGTAGTTGTGGCTCATCGCCTCTCTACAGTTAGAAATGCAGATGTAATTGCAGTTGTTCAAAACGGAAAGATAGTGGAAACTGGAAGCCATGAGGAGCTCATCTCTAAACCAAATAGTGCTTATGCATCACTTATCCATCTTCAAGAAACAGCTTCCTTGCATCGTCTCCCCTCTCATGGACGACGACCTCTCAGGTACATTACTTTTCTCCGTACTAAAAAAATTAGTGATAAGTTTTACCGATATAGTTTTTAGATGCAAACAGGAACCTAATTTGGATATATGCATTATCCTCGAAATTGTTTTCATAATAGAGAAAACACTTTTTTTTTTTTTTTTTTTTTTTTAACTTCAGTTTTTTATTTTTTGTAGCATTTCTAATTCACGTGAAGGTAGCATCAGATATTCATGTGAATTATCCCACACAACAACAAGGAGCCGTGGTGCAAGTTTTCGTTCTGATAAAGAATCAGTTAACTGCGTTGATGCTGAAGGTGCAGAATGTGTAAAGTCGCCAAATGTTTCCTCCAGAAGATTATATTCCATGGTTGGTCCTGACTGGACCTATGGGGTCTTGGGCACTATTTGTTTACTCATTTCTGGAGCTCAGATGCCTCTCTTTGCACTTGGTGTCGCTCAGGCTCTTGTGTCTTATTACATGGACTGGGACACAACATGCCATGAAGTGAAGAAGATTGCATTCCTTTTCTGTGGAGGTGCCGTGATAACTATAATTATTCATGCCATTGCACATCTCAGTTTTGGGATCATGGGGGAGCGACTTACTCTTCGTGTACGAGAAATGATGTTTTCAGGTAAACGTTTGATTTACCATCTCGCACAATAAGTTATTCTAAAGTTTGATTTTATTTTTTATTTTTTAAATTTCTAGCATTTTCACTCTTATTTTTATTACTTTATTTTAAAAACTAACGCACAATTTGATAACGTTTTTTAAGTAGTTTTATAATAATAATAATAATAATAGCAAAAGAAAAAATCAAAAGTTTGTGAGATAACGTGGACATGATATCTTAATGTTATCCACCTAAACGATCTCTTAATCTAAAAAAAATAAAAAATCATTAAGGGTTGTCAAAATTTCGGTAAATGTCCTAGTCCATCAATCTCTTAAATATAAAAAATAAAAATCAAAGAAACAAAAAACAACTATTTTTTGTTTTTCAAAAAAATATTTTAACTTTTTTGCTTGCAAAACAATTGCTACTTTTATTTTTTTATTTTTTTTCTTTTTGTTTAAAAGGGAAAAGGTACATTTAGAAAAGCATTATCAAACATGCCTAAGGGCTTCATCTTTGGGGGCTAATAGTTCACTTGATTATGGCTCTTATTCTATAATGCATAAAGAACTCATCTCTTTGCTAACATAATAAACCAGTATCAGTGTTGTATTCCCACCATTAATTGTATATGCAAAAGTGAAAGCATCTCATTATTTGGATCCTGAATTCGCTTGAATTTTCATTTGCCATCTTGTTGCAGCCATATTGAGAAACGAGATCGGATGGTTCGATGGCATGAACAACACAAGTTCCATGATCGCATCGCGTTTAGAGGCTGATGCTACTCTATTGCGAACTGTAGTTGTCGATCGCTCTACGATTCTCCTGCAGAATTTAGGTCTGGTGGTCACCTCATTCATCATTGCCTTCATCTTGAATTGGAGACTCACTCTTGTTGTGGTGGCCACCTATCCATTAATAATTAGCGGCCACATCAGCGAGGTTTCTTCTTCGTCTTCTTCTTCTTCCATTTTTTTTTTAATATACAAATGATAACAATGATTACATCAACCATAAGGACAATCAACCATCAATGATATAATGAACTTAGGGGCTGTTTGATGGTACAATTCAACAATTGTATATGTTAAGTACTTATTCAGTTAAGTACATTTGATAAAAAATAACTCAATCACTTAAAAATGGGTGAAAATTTCAAGTGGCGAGCCCCTTACTATTTTTTTTCTTTCTATCATCATAATCATCATTAAACTTCACCACTAGATATATAGAGAAATATATATAAAAAACCAAATTTTAGAGAGAAAAAAACTAATGAGAAAAAAATAGATAGAAAATTTAAGAGATTTTTTTGGAAGGGAAGGCATTGTCAAAAACAGTTAGTAAGAAAAATTTGTACAAATGCGAAATTATAGAGATATAAAATATTGAAAAGAAATGTATTTAAATTGATAACTTAAATTTCATAACTTTAAATTTAGTACTTAGCATTTTTCAGTACTTAAGTTTTATCAAACAGGCTCTTATACATCAAGTAAGATAATCCACACGACAAGAGAACAATATATAAATATTTATAAATTTAAACTTTGTTTGTGGCAAGGCTCGAACCTTTAATCTTCTTCCAATTTTCACTTGTACTAGAGAGTAGTGTTTCGTAATCATTTTTTTTCTCTCATATTCTTTTCAGAAACTTTTCATGCAAGGTTATGGTGGAAACCTAAGCAAAGCCTATCTAAAAGCAAACATGCTTGCGGGAGAGGCTGTAAGCAATATCCGCACCGTTGCTGC
Source organism: Eucommia ulmoides (assembly GCA_016647705.1). Taxonomy (NCBI): domain Eukaryota; kingdom Viridiplantae; phylum Streptophyta; class Magnoliopsida; order Garryales; family Eucommiaceae; genus Eucommia; species Eucommia ulmoides. The sequence goes on along the minus strand of CM028332.1, from coordinate 68,850,130 downwards.
CTTCTGCTCTGAAGAGAAGGTGCTCGACCTTTATGCTCGTGAACTTGTTGAGCCTTCAAAGAATTCCTTTACTCGGGGACAAATTGCTGGCATTTGCTATGGAGTTTCACAGTTCTTCATCTTCTCATCTTATGGCCTTGCCTTGTGGTATTTGGTTTTATCTTCATACTTTCAACTTTTGCAGTGAAATTAGCTTGAAGTGCTGAAATATTTTTTTTATTTTTCTTTTTTGTATTCCATTTATTGTCCAATTAGGGCATTATTTTCCTTCTCTAGTCTATTGTTTCGCCAATATAATTGAGAGCGTAGAGCTCCATTGCATATATGAATACAATAAAGATGACTTATCTTCTTCCCCTATGTCCTTTTTGGTATCCAGAGTATTAAAAAAAAAAAAAAAAAAAAAAAAGAGGGAGAGAAGAGAAAAAGCTTAGCCCAACTTTGTGCAACCCCTAGCCTGCACAGAATTACTTTGCCTCAACCATAGCAAACCCTAGACACCACTACCGCCAGTTTCAAGCAAGCCCTAAGCCTGCGTAAACCTGCTTTGCCTCAGTTGTTGCAAACCCCAGACACCAGCACTGCCCAATTCACGCAGAACAACCACACCTCCGATGCGAAGTCTACCTCGCTGAACAACTACCAACACCTTCGCGAACTAGCACCACTCCTACGCGAATCGTAGCCACCTTCGCCGCACAGATCTCCTCCACCTGCACTGCTGCAAATTGTGCTCCGTGTGCTCTGCTTCTGCACGAATTGTCGCCACCAGCACTGTCACCAAAAGTCGCATGCTAACCTTAGCCCGCCGTCGCTGCTCCAGCTTAATCACCAGCGCCTTCTCAACGTGTTTTTGACCAGAACCACCAACGCGACGCGCGTTTCTGACCAGCCTGTAAGTCACAACTTTCACCATTGTCCCAGATGTACTAAACAACAATATATTTCTTTTATCTCTTGTCGAGGTAACCGTGTATTCGGTTACCTTGGTTGTGTTGTTCCTGACTTCTCGGTAGTTCTTTGGTTGTCTCTGTCGAGTTTTTCTGACATGTTGTGTTTTTGAGACTTATGGCTACCGAAAAGAAAGGAGATATTCAATTGGCAACTCGCTCAGATATCTCCCGTGAACCGAATGCCCCGGCTCATCATGTCACTAGTGTGCTGCCGAATGGGACAAACTTTCATGCCTGGTCTCACTCGTTTTGTCTCTACTTGGGTGGGAAACGCAGGACTAGATGGATCTTGGGAATTGAGTTACAACCTGCAAACATTGATCCCAAATATGCCTAGTGGGATGCAGATAACTTTGTCATTTTGGGCCGGATGTTTAATTCTATGGTGGAAGAGGAACATATCTACAATATGTTCATGTACCACGGGAAAGTTTATAACCGTTGGTCTGCCTTGATGAAGATGTATGTCCATGCCCGCAACGAATCCTGGATCTTTGAGCTTTATCGTGAGATCTCACAGGCCTCTTAGGCATCTTTGGGGTTGTCTGTTGTGGATTACTTTGAGTACCTTAAGACTCGATGGGAGGAGCTGGCTCAATACAAACTTCTGAGTGATTTCCTCAATGATGCTGCTATTAAGGTCAAGCGATAGGATCGCCATCAAACTCATCATTTCTTGATGGGTTTAAACCCTAAGTTTGAGAATCTCCGAATTCAAATTTTAAACATATTTACGATGCTCAATTTATATGGTGCCTTTGCGACTGTTGATGGGGATGCACGATACCGACTTCTCCTGCCACCTGAGCCTACACATACAATCCCAGAATAGATGGCCTTCGCCATTTCCTCTGGCAGTCGTTCAACGGGACCATTAACTCCTATATGCTAGCATTGTCACAAACCAGGTCACTTTATTGATTGGTGCTTTGAGCTCCAACCCAAATTACGCCTGCAACACTCTTGGAATCGCTAGGTTAAAAATGCTCCTCGAACTAACACAATAGCTGATGGGGCGGCTACCCCACCAGAACCCGCTCCTCTTCACCGCGATTACACTCAACTTCAGGCCTAAATAGCTCAGTTACAACTGCATTTAGGCTTGACATCATCTTCAAGTCCCACGACTGCTCTTGTCACCGGTACCCCTACCGCTCTTCATGGTAAGTCTACCAAACCAATTTAGATTCTGGATTCCGAGGTGAATAATGACATGACTAGTGAACTATATACATTTACTTCCTCTGTCACCTATGTTAATCAATCCGTGTGTATTGTTGATGGGACTTCTATTCCTATTCGCTGTCAGGGAGATACCTGCTTATCTTCAGAAATTACCCTTCATTTCATCTATTATGTTCCTTACTTTGTCTATAATCTCTTGTTTGTTAGTCGTCTTGTCAAGAATCTTAATCATGCATTTATGTTCTTACCTGACTGTTGTCTCTCGTAGGACCTAACTTCAAAGAGGATTTTAGTAGAGGATATAAGCACAACAGACTCTAATACTTCAGCAACCCACCCACTCCCGGTGTGCCTCCTTCTAGTATGCAAACATCTATCTTACCTGCTTTGAACCATCTCTATGTTCCTTTAAAAATCTAAACTTGTGGCATGCTCGTTTAGAACATGTGAATTTTCAATATTTATGCTGGTTATTTCCATCTCTTAGCTAAGTTTGCAAGGATTTTAAGTTTCATTGTGTGACTTGTGAATTATCTAAACATACTCGCGCTTCCTATATTCCCCGCATGCACAGAGCACCGCATGCCTTTGATCTCACTTGTTCGGACCTATGGGGGCCTTCCCCTGTCACAGCCATTTCCCAACATCGTTACTATGTCACCTTCATCGATGATTAGACTCGGTCGTGAGTTTATTTAATAAAGAAAAAATCTGAGGTCTTTTTCTTACTTTACCCATTTTCTTCAAATGATTAAAACCTAATATAAAATTGTTGTCTGCAATATTCATTTTGATAATGGTAAGGAATACATATCCAATGAATTTAGGGCAAAACTAAACTGAGAAGACATCTTTCAGCAACTTGTCCTTATACTCCTAAAGAGAATGGTATGGCGGTACGTAATAACCGTCACATTATGTATGTCATTCGGTGCCTCTTACGTGGTATGCATGTCATCAAATCTTATGGGCATATGGCAGTTCTTGCTGCTGCCTACCTTATCAATCGTATCCCTAGTTGAGTTCTTCACAGCAAGGCACCCCTACACATACTACAACCTGATAGTTCTTTCTTTTCCATCTTGCATCGTGTATTTGGGTGCACTTGCCTTGTTCAAAATCGTAGCCCCTCCCGCACCAAGCTAGATGATAAGGCTATCAGGTGTGTCCTTCCTGGGCATTCCTCCATGTTTAAAGGATATAGGTGCTATGATCTTGTTACTCGTCGTCTGCACCACTCTATGGATGTCACATTCCTCGAATTTGTGTCTTATTTTTCTAGCCATTCCTCTTCCACACACATGCCCATGTCCCAGATGATGGACTTGTGCTTCTGTGCCATAAGTCTCTTTTTGACGTATCTCTACCCATCACCACATCATCCTCTAGTGAGCCCATGCCACCTGATTTGCTTCCTGCCCATTACAGGTCTACTCTCGCTGTTCGCGTGCTTTTGATCCTCTGCCGACATCTTATCCAAATTCAAATATACCTACATCACCCACAATTTTTGATCTTGTACCTCTTCGTTACCCTACCAGAGACCGTTGTTCTTGCCCAGTATCTTCTTTCCAGTTGTCCTAATCATCCAATTGCCAAGCATATGTGTTTTCAGGGTCTCTCGGATCAATACAAATCCTTCATTGGGTAGTTTGACTCAATCTCCTTTCCTTGCTCGGTTCATGAGGCCCTCCAGGATCGAAAATGGGTAGATGCTATGAAAACAGAAATGGATGCCCTCAGCAGAATCAGACGTGGGAACTGGTTGATTTGCCGTCTGGTGAGTTGTCGGTTGGCTGTAAGTGGGTGTTCAGTGTGAAGTATCTGGCGGATGGTTCCATTGATCAGTACAAGGCATGCTTTATCGCCAAAGAATTCATACAGATACCGGGCAAAGGCTTTGGTGCTACATTTGCCCCTGCTGCTAAACTAACTACTATTCTGCTTTTTGTCTCCTTAGCTACCTCTCAATCATGGCCTTTTCATTAGCTGGATGTCAAGAATGCATCAACGACGATCAACCTGAAACTATCTACATGGACCCTCCACCAGGTTTTCGGGCTCAGGGGGAGTATTCTGGGAAAGTTTGTCGCCTTCACAAATCTCTTTATGGACTTATAAAGTCCCCACAAGCTTGTTTCAACCACTTCAGTGATGTCATTCTCACTATGGGATTTACCAGGTGCCATTCTGATCACAAATGCTTCATTCGTCGTTGTCTTCAGGGTTAACGCATTATTATTTCTGTTTATGTGGATAATATCATCATTACAGGAGATGACACGCAAGGCATTGACTCTGTAAAAAATGACCTTGGAAAGTCCTTCGACGTCAATGATTTGGATCCTTTTCGATACTTCCTTGGTATTAAGGTTGCTCAATCACGTCAGGGTATATCCCTATCCCAGTAGAAATATGTTGTTGACTTCATTCAGGATTCGGGCATTGCTTGGATGTAGACCTGCTACCTCTACTCCTATGGACCCAAACCTTATGTTGTCAGTAGAATCGGGAGAATTACTATCGGAGCCATCTGTATGTCAGAGGCTTGTGGGCCACCTACTTGACTACTACAAGGCTGGATCTTACCTATGCCGTGAGCATTGTGAGTTAGTTTATGCATACACCACGTACATCTCACTTGGATACAGTTTATCATATCCTCTGGTATCTTAAGACGTGTTCTGGTCTTGGTTTCTTCTATGTTGCCTGGTCGCAGGAAGGGTCCTCCTACTTTACAGATGTTGATTATGTAGGATCTATGATGACAGTGGGTCAACTTCTGGTCAGTGCACCTTTCAAGACAGTCATCTCATCTTATGGAAAAGCAAAAAATAAGCAGTTGTCTCCTAATCTTCCGCTGAAGCTGGGTACCGTGCTATGGTCTAGGGAACATGTGAACTTCTTACATATATGGTTAATTAAAGTTGATACAAATATAATGTAATTAATATACACACAAACATACACTAGAACAATGTATAGTCCTTCTAATCCTACTTTTATTTCCTCCTGTCTTTCATTCTTACATGACAAATTCCACAAATTTTATCCATCTTATCCGTCTTTCGATCGGAAGTTCTAATCTCATCCTACTCTTATTTTTTTTTTTTATCCTTTTTTCATTTATATGTTTATATTTATAATTAATTTTTAATTTTTACTTATACAAATAAAATTAATTCATAAAGTTTTCCCGCACCATTAGCAAGGGCAGAAGTCAATTTACGGTGGAAGGTGGCTATGGCCACCTCAAATTTTTGAATGTTCACTTTTTACTCTTGATTTTTCAAAATTTTTTGTAAGTATTATAATAAGCTCCCTTAAAATATAGTTATTATTTGGCCCCCTCCAATGCTGGATTGGCCAGTGCAAATAATGTGTGTGTATATATATTAGTCTGTTAATTATTCCTTTTTTTTGTGTACAAAGAAAAGCCACAGCGGGTTGGGTTTTAAATAAAATGCGAAGGTTTGGTAAATCCAAAACCCTGTCAGGTTTCGGTGCAGGTTTAGTATTTTTTTTTTCTTTTTTTTTTTTTGTTGAATTTTGTTTAAACCTGATCGAAACAGGAAAAATCCAACCCATTGCCTACTTCAGTAAAGGCTAAATCCAACATATACCGCAATTCTCATATTCATGATCCTCGCACAAAAATGCTTGCTAAACAGAACAATATTCTGATTAAAACTTTTCCAGGTACGGTTCTGTTCTGATGGGGAAGGAGCTCTCTAGCTTCAAGTCCGTCATGAAATCATTCATGATACTAATCGTTACTGCATTAGCCATGGGCGAGACATTGGCAATGGCACCAGACATTCTTAAAGGGAATCAAATGGTGGCATCAGTTTTTGAGGTGTTGGATAGGAAGACAGAAATATCTGGTGATGTTGGAGAGGATCTCAACAGAGTGGATGGTAGTATCGAATTGAAAGGTGTCGAATTCAGCTACCCTTCAAGGCCCGACGCTATGATTTTCAAGGATTTCAATCTGAAAGTGCAAGTGGGAAAAAGCATTGCATTGGTAGGGCAAAGCGGTTCGGGCAAAAGCTCCGTGCTTGCTCTCATACTTCGGTTCTATGATCCATTGACTGGAAAAGTGATGATTGATGGTGAGTAAATTAATCGTACTTGTTTAAATTCATTATATATTGGCTAAATTGTACTTTGCACCCCTAAAGTTTGGAAGACCTTACTTTTTTGCAATTGACCAGAGTTTATTTTTTGTATCGATTTGATCCAATTGACTTATTTCAGTCAATTTTTCGCCGGATTAAGGGGCAAAATACAATAAAACACAAACTTCAAGGATGCGAAGCGAAATATAACCTTTTTATTGGAAAGTCAAAAAAATATATTTGGAAATAATTTTGTTCTGTTCTTAAAAATTATTTTAAGAACTTGGGAGCAGCACAAAAACATTTTTTTTTTAACTTTTTTTTCTTTCCCTGTTATGTTCCTAGTTTTATGGGGATATTAACACTAAACAAAGGGGTTTCTATTTCCATATTTTCAGAACAACATTTTGGAAATAAAACTGTATTATTATGTGGTTTATGTTGTAAGCTTGTGAGGCTAGAAACACTAAAGAAACCAAACCTTTTCCTCTTTCATATTCTTGGAACATTTTTTTGGAAACAGAATAATATTATTTTCACGATTATGTTTCGGATCTAAGTTTTGTGCGAAGAGAAACAATAGACGGAAACCACCTTAGTGTTTCCATTTCCATATCTTTACAACAAATTTCCCGGAACAAAACAAAAGATAATTATTCTCAACTCAAATATCTGTTTCTGTGCCAATTTTTTCGTAAACTGAAATACAGCGGCGGTTACAAGTGGGGACCAATGGGGATTCAAGCCCCCCGCCCCCCAAACTTCTGAATTTTTTTACTTTAACCCCTACACGTTTTTTGGAAAAATCATTAGAACTCTTAAAATTTTACATAAACCCCTTTCCTCCCTCCCCCCACCCCAAAAAAAAAAAAAAAAAAAAATTTATTCCCTCGACCAATTTTCTGGATTTTCCAATGCAAAAACACGAAACAAACACCACCCTAGCCCCTACAATAGCTGATCTTCCATTTTCTATTCTAATACACAATTTTTTTCTTTTTTCAAATTCAAACAGGGAAAGATATCAAGAAAGTAAAGATCAAGTCACTCCGCAAACACATTGGCCTAGTCCAACAAGAACCCGCCCTCTTTGCCACTTCCATCTACGAAAACATCCTCTATGGCAAAGACACTGCCTCCGAATCCGAAGTCATTGAAGCAGCAAAGCTTGCCAATGCCCACACCTTCATCAGCGCCCTTCCGGAAGGGTACAACACCCGGGTCGGAGAACGGGGAGTACAACTCTCCGGCGGCCAAAAGCAACGGGTAGCCATAGCCCGAGCTGTTCTTAAAAACCCAGCAATTCTGCTACTGGACGAGGCTACCAGTGCCCTCGACGTGGAGTCGGAACAGGTGGTTCAAGAAGCGTTGGATCGGTTGATGAGGGATCGGACGGTGGTGGTGGTGGCCCACCGGCTGTCGACGGTTCGGAATGCAGATCGGATTTCAGTTTTGCAGGATGGGAGTATAGTGGAGGAGGGGACTCATTCAAGTTTGGTGGAGAACAGAGATGGAGCTTATTTTAAGTTGATTAGCTTGCAGCAGCAGCAACAACCGTAGGGTGAATAGTTTCGGGTTGGGGTGTTTGTTTTAGTGTTTCTTTCCTGGATTTCTGTTTTTTTACCACAAACGTGGGAGCGGAAATAGAAGCCTGGAAACTGTTTTTTTTTTTCTCCTGTTCCTGGATTTTTCTGTGTTCCCATAAACTGGGAACAGAATTGGAAATCTGGGAAAAAATAGTAAAGAAATGGAGCCTAGACCGATTGAAATTGCAGAAGCAGCAGCAACAACTACAGGTACAACACCAACATATTTAAGGGAATTTGTTCTGTTATATATATATTGATATTGTTTTATAATATGTTGATGTAATCTTTATGAGTCATTGTTTCTCATATGAGAATAATCACTATAAATTATTTAGAATTTTTTTGGCTCTAGAAATGAAGATTATAATTATACATAATGATGGGCTTTGAATGTGTGATTGTTCTTGTGTTTGTTGTTGCTTGGGTTTGCTGTGGGCTATCTAGGCCATATATGTGAGCTGTTAATGGCACTTTGTTGGGCTTTTTGGATATGATTAGACACCAAATTCTATTTTAATTAATATACCATATTTCCTAATTTTAATATTATATTTTTATTATCTTTAATTAATTAATAAGTTTTTTTTTTTTTTTTTTTTTTTTTTTTTTTTTTTTATGGGTCCTAATTTTGGGGGTTCAATATACACATATGGCCTCTTATTGTTTGTTTATAGTAACGGATTGCGTGATTTGAATATTGTATGATTATGGTTAACAACTTCATATTATTGATCGATTTCATTTTTAAAATTAAATTAACTTTTAGTGATTTTTTTTAGAGTTGCGGAGGATGAAAAATGATAATATATATATATTTTTTTTTGTAAATCTAATGAAGAAATAAGGGTATTTTGGTTCAAAATAAATTTGAAGGGTTTGATATGAAAGAAACAAAAACTTTGAACCTTGTAGACTAAAATTTCAAAATAGTGAACTGTTGACCGAAAACCCCTTTATTTTTTCACTATGAGTATGTTTGCAGGTTTTATTCCACTCATTTTTTTACTATTCGGTCAGATTGACCCTTATTTACTGACATCTCATTCCTTAAATAACGGGTGATTGATTTATTAAAAATAACTATATCATAAAAGTAGGATAATTATTGAATTAAAAGGAAATAATTTTTATGTTCTTAAAATGAAGATAAACTTTTAGTTAAAAAGTCCACGTTGAAATTAACATGAAAGAAAAAACACCGTGTAAAATTCAACAAATACTAAATTATTCAACAAAACATATATAAATGGATGTCGTTTTGAAGCTACGTTTATGGCGAATATAAATCTGTGTTTTGATTATCAAAATGATTATAGTATCACAATTTATTGTTAATTTTCTCACATTAGAAACTATGAGTTGACCAATATTCCAATTTATTTTTCCATTTGTATTCAAATCAATATTTTATTTTCAATTTATGGAAAGACTCATAGTTCATAATTGTATTTTTTTTTTTTTCATAATTCAATCAAACAATCACGTACATTGTTGCATCCAAAATTGTGTTGTGTTGAATACAATAAATCCTAAATTCTACAACAAAATGTATACTAATTGATGTTATTTGAAATTATATTTCTGTATAGATGAAGATTAAATGTAACACTACAATTTTTTTTAGCACTAAAAAAGGATATAGGAGAGGAAGAAAATTATTATTCTATTGGTATATTAGAATAAAGCTCCACATCTCCATTATATAGCCAAAATGATATGCGAAGTAAGGAAGAAAATAGCCCTAATCAATAAGAAAACAAATAGTATAGGGAGACTACCGAATATCGTCAACATGACTTGTGAAATATTAAATACTAATTAAATACTAAGTACTTTAATACTCCACCTCAAGCTGAGGTGAAGATATTGATGCGTCCAAACTTGACAATGGCTGAGTGAAGAAGGGATGATCCGATCAACTTGATGAACTTGTTAGTTGTGTGCTCGAATGATGAGATGAAAGTAGGAGCAATGATTCCTTAACAAACTTCATTCCCATGAAGTAGATATCAATTTCGATGTGCTTGGTTCTCTCATAAAGGACTGTGTTAGAAAATAATATTATGGCATATTTGTTAGCGTAGAATAATATAGATAAAACTCACAAAGTACCCTAATTCTGTTCGGAGAAAACGTAGCCAAAGAAATTCACACTTCCCCCTGAGCCATGGAATGATACTTAACTTCGACCCACTTACAACTAACTGCCTATTCTAGGCAGTAAGGCAACCAATTCTCAAGTCCGATTCCTCTATAGAACATCTATCTTCGCTTGCATAGCGGCTACCCACTTTAGATTTTCGAGGGCCTCATGTACTGAGCGAGGAACGATAACTGAATCAATCTGTTCAAGAAAGGATTTGTATTGATTTGAGAGATCTTGATATTGGAAATTGGATAATTAGTAGAACATGGAATGAGGTAGCGGGAGGGTGGACGTCGATTTTAATTAGGGTAACAGGGGGGAACAAAATAAACAATTACGAGAGATAAAGATATACCTAATTCCGGAGACGATATCGACAGATATTGTGAAATATGTGGTTGACGATAGAAAACCCAAAATGGTGTGGGTGAGGGGTTAGGTGGGAAGTGTGGTGTAGGCAGCAAAGATATATAAAAGATATGAATAGGGCGCAAAAAATAGATATCATCCTCGGTAGTAGTTGCCTTTGTTAAAGGATATTTATGTATTTCCTGTATTATTTAAGGTTTCTTGTATAGTTTAGGGTTTTTTGTTTGGTTTTCTAATTTCTATTATAAATAGAGAGAGAGGCTAACACAATTGTAAAGACTTCTCATTACTTTAACATGGTATTAGAGTAGGTTATGAGACATTAATACCATAGGTTTGTTTAACCATTTTTTTCCTTTTTCTCTCTTTCAATTTCTTTCTTACCATCCATAAGGGGAAAAAAAAGGTTCAGAAACCCTAGCAGCTGTCGATTTGTAACCCTAACCAGTTCGCACACTCTAGCTGCCATCGCCAAAGCCCCATCGTCTAGATCCGCACCTCCACTGTTGTTAGTATCCGCATTCGATGCCTTCCCCATCATCAATGTTAAGCTCCATCACTTTCACATTCTAGTTCTGATGCCATCCCGTAGTTGCCTTCCAGTCTGACACAACCCCCACAGTCGTCGTTCAGATCCGAGCCTCTACTAATTTCATAGTCCACATCCAACTATTGCCGACAGTCCTCTGACCTCGCAACACCTATTCCTTATTCGACTAGTGCTTCAAATCGTCGCTACCACAGTTCTTTTCTATTCGACCATCATCGGCACTTCGCCAACCATCGATTGGCCAGATTTACAACTCAAAGGCTTCGTAGCTATCACTGAAACTTATTTCTAAGTATTATTATCCTTCAGTATAATACATCCCAGCAAACATCTCTTCTCATTGCTTCTTTAGCGTAACGAGGTACTTCTACTACTTGTCTTTCAATTTGCCCTTCCCCTCCCACATCTTGGGTCATAGATTCTGCTGTCATTGATTACATGTTAGGTACCTCTTCCTAATTTACATATATTTAGTCATCTTTTTCATTGTCTCTTGTTACCGCTTCTTTAGCAGGCATTTCTTGCCATTGCTTCTTTAGCTCAACGATGTACTTTTACTGCTTGTCTTTCAATTTTCCCCTCCCCTCCCACACCCTGGGTCATAGATTATGCTGCCATTGATCAGATGTCAGGTACATCTTCCCTATTTACACATATTCAATCATCTTCTTCGTTGTCTCCTATTACAACTGCTGATGGTTCCACTATTCCTATTCATGGTATTGGTATCGTGGAACTCTCACCCTCCTCATCTTTATTCTTTGTTATGTATATTCTTTTTTTTTTTTTTTTTTTTTTTTAATTTGATGTTAGTTAGTAAGTTTACTAAACATCTTAATTATTTTGTATCATTTTTTTCTGATTCTGCCATTCTTCAGGATTTGAGGACGTGGAAGACGATTGGTATAATGCGTGAAGAAAATTGCCTTTATTACTTTGATGATCACGACGAGAGTTCTGCTATCCCACCTACTGCCTGTCCTACTGTTGCATCAGCTCACCAGATCCATTGTAGCCTTGGTAATCTTTTCCTTGGGCAACCTCAAGTTACTTATTCCTAATTTAAGTAATTTGTTATCATTAGAGTGTGAATCTTTTCAATTGGGTAATCATCATCGTATTTCATTTTCTTTCCCAGCTCATGTTCGAGCATCGAGTCCTTTTAGTTTAGTCCATTCAGATGTCTGGGGTCTTTCTCGTGTCGCTTCTACATTAGGTTTTCATTATTTTGTTACATTTGTAGATGATTTTTTGAGAGTTACTTGTCTTTATTTAATGAAAGATTGTTCAAAATTATTCTCTATTTTTGTGCATTTTGTTCTGAAATTAAAACTTAATTTAATGTACCAGTACGTATACTTCGAAGTGATAATGCTCGAGAATACTCTTCTTAGCCTTTTACTTCATTTATATCACACTCTGGTGTCTTACATCAGTCTTCTTGTCCTTACACACCGCAGCAAAATGGAGTTGCTGAGCATAAGAATCGACATCTCTTGAAAATGGCTTGTACTTTTCTTTTTGAGATAAACATTCCTAAACACTTCTAGGGTAAAGTGGTTCATACAACTTGTTTCTTGATCAATAGGATGTCGTACTCTACCCTAAATGGCAAGATTCCTTATTCCATTATTTTTCCTTGTTCTTCCTTGTTTAGTACCTCCTCGAATAGTTGGGTGTATCTATTTTGTTCATCAATTAACTCCAGGAAAGGACAAGTTAGATCCTCGTTCTTTAAAATGTGTTTTCCTCTGCTATTCTTGCACACAAAAGGGTTATCGTTGTTATAGTCCATCGTGATGTCGCTCATTTGTCTGTGCAGATATTACATTCTTGAGTCTACCCCTTACTTTTCTGCCCCATTATCTCAAGATGATCTGGATATTATACTCCTTTTACCAAGCCTCCCAAAACTCTATATTATTTTCTTCTACTCTAGATAATATCCTGCCTAGTCGTTCTTTACCACTTTTACGGGTATACTCTCATCTCTAGAAGGTAGCCTCTGTTATCGCACCCATCAACTCTGTGTCCTCAGTTTCTTCTCTAGTTGACCTACACATGTTTGACCTGGACATGCCCATTGTGGTTCAAAAAGGTAAGTGCACCTACCATCCTATTTCTAATTTTGTCTCATATGCCCAGCTGTATCATTCATACTTCTCTTTTGTCGCTTTTCTATCATTTGTTTCTATTCGCAAGTCTATTTTAGAGGCCCTTACTCACCCTGGTTGGGCAAGAGCAATGGAAGAAGAAATGTTTGCCTTATATTAGAATGGTACTTGGGATCTCGTTTGGCTTCTGCCTGACAAAATGATAGTTGGATATAAATGAGTGTACACTGTCAAAGTTCATTCGGATGGTACCATTGATTAACTCAAGGCTCGCTTAGTAGCCAAAGGCTATACTCAGGTATACGGTCTTGATTACTCTAAGACATTTTTCTCGTTGCCAAGCTCGTTTTTGTTCAATTGTTTATTTCTCTGACTGTTACTTTTCGTTGGCCATTATATCAATTCGATATCAAGAATATTTTCTTAAATAGGGATCTAACTGGGAAAGTATATATAGAGCAACCTCCTTGATTTGTTGCTTAGGGGGAGTCTGATTTGGTATGTCGTTTGAAGAAATTTATTTATGGCCTCAAGCAGTCTCGTCGAGTATGGTTTGAAAAATTTAGTGAAGTGGTCACTGAATTTGATCTTCGGCGTTGTGGAGTCGATCATTCTATCTTCTACAAGCATAGTAAAGTCGAGAGAATCTCATTGATTGTGTATGTGGATGATATCATGATTACTGGGGATGACCACGGTAGTATTCAGGAACTCAAAATGTTTTTGCATAGTAAGTTTCAAATCAAAGATTTTGTTCACTTAAAGTATTTCTTGGGGATTTCTCGATTAAGTTAAGGCATTTATATGTCTTAGAGAAAATATGTCCTTGACCTATTGAGCGAAACATGAATAATAGGAGCTAAACTGATCGACTCGCCTATAGATCTAAACACCAAATTGTTGGCAGATCAGGGTATACCACTAACAGATTCAGCATAATATGGACGGTTAGTTGGAAAGTTGAACTACCTGATAGTTACCAGACCAGATATCTCATTTGCCGTTTGTGTTATCTGTCAGTTCTTGGATCTTCCAATAACTTATCATTGGGATGCAATTATTCGTATTCTATGATATCTGAAAGGTGTTCTTGAAGACCAAATATCTCATTTGCTGTTAGTGTTATTTGTCAGTTTTTAGATTGTCCAATGACTTATTACTAGGATGCAGTGATCCGTATTTTTTGATATCTGAAAAGTGCTCCTGGTTGTAGTTTGCTATATTAAAACTTCGGTCATACTCAAATAAAGGGCTACACAAATGTAGACTGGGTCGGATCACCCTTGGATAGGAAGTCTACTATTGGGTATTGTGTGTTGTTGGTGGTAACCTTGTCTCTTGAAAAAGTAAAAAAAGGACAGTAGTGACACGGTCAAGTGCAGAATCGGAATACAGGGTAATGGCTCATACCACTTGTGAGTTAACTTGGTTAAAATATTTGTTGGAAGAACTTGAATTTGAACACTCTTCACCGATGGACCTAGTATGTGATAATCAAGTAGTACTTCACAATGAATCCAATCCAGTCTTCTACGAGAGAACAAAACACATTAAAGTTGATTATCACTTTATTAGAGAAAAAAAATTACAAAAGCAGATTGAGACTAAACATGTAAATTAAGTTGATCAATTAACTGATATATTTACTAAACTGTTGGGGGATTTAAGGATAAAGTATATTTTTACCAAGCTAGAAGTATACAATATATATGCTCTATATTGAGGGAGAGTGTTAAAGGGTATTTATGTATTATTTAGGGTTTCCTGTATAATTTTCTAATTTCTATTATAAATAGAGGGAGAGGTTAACATAATTATGAAGCCTTCTAATTTCTTTAACAACCTTAATGGGTGGAAAAATATGATACTCGAAAAACAATGGACAATTTTGAGGAATGTAATATGAAGAGAATGATAAATATGATGAGTGATAGGATTGTAGTACCTATATCCTTTGGACATGGAGGAATAGCCAAGAAAGGCGCACCGAATAGGTTTATCATCTAACTTGGTTTAATTGGGGCTCCAATTCTGAACAAAAGACGTACAACCGAAGACACGAGGTAAGATAGGAAACAAGATGCTAGTGGACTATTTTATATGAAGGGGGCTTTGCTTGTAAAGACATGACTTGGGGTGCGGTTAATGAGATAGACGGCAGTAAGAATCGCCATATGCCAAAAAGATTTTAGAATATTCATTCCCAGTAAGAGACAGCGAACTACAGACATGATGCGACGGTTCTTACGTTATGATGCACCATTTTGTTCAGCGGTGTAGGGACAGGTAAGTTGTTGAAATGTGCCTTGCTTACTAACCTTAGCTTGAAAGTCATCAGATAAGTATTCTTGTCCATTATCGAACTAGATATTGCATACCACTATTTGTACTAGGTTTTTATCATTTAAAGAAATCGGTAAAGTGAGTATGGACCTTTGATTTGTGATTCATCAGATAAAACCAAATATACTAGCTATAATCATCTGTGAAGGTGGCATAAAAGCAATGTTTGAAAATAACTATAACAGGAGAGGGTCCCCAAATATCAGAATGGATAAGATCAAAGGCCTGGGATGCATGGTGCATGCGAGGAATTTAAGATGTTCGTGTGTGTTTAGATAGTTCACAAACCACACATTGAAATTTAAAATCTTGCAAGGTTTACTAATAGGGAGAAACAACCAACATAAATACTGAAAATTCGTATGTCCTAGACAGGCATGCCACAAGTCTAATTTTTTTTAATAAATAGATAGAAAAATAAAAAATAGGTAGCATAGAGGCTTGAATACTAGAAGGTTGTACGTTTGGAGGTGGAGGATTTCCGAAGTAATAGAGACCACTGTGTTCATATCCCCTACCAAAAATCTTTCTCGAAGTCAGGTCCTACAAGAAGTAACGACCAGGTAAGAAAATAACGACACAGTTAAGATTCTTAACAATGCGACTAACAGATAAAAAATTATAAGTAAATTCAAGGACATAGTAAACAGTGTGAAAGGTGATATCAGTGGACAAACAAACATATAACTGGCAACGAATAGGGATAGAGGTACTATATGTAATGTACACATATTGATTGACAGTCGAGATATATGATGATCGAACTTACCATGACGAGCAGTAGGAGTACCCGAGGCAAGAGTAACCGTGGGGCCTAAAGATAATGCCAAATTGGTTGACTGAGTCTGAAGTTGGGCAATTTGGGCATGAACTTGGGAAAGATCCGGGTGAGCTAGTGGCGGATCTATCAAACTAAGAACGATATCAGCAACAATACCAGTACGTGGTGCTCATTTTCTTTTCCTTCCTCTTCGGTTTCAAAGTTTAAACTCAGGATAATGATTATAATAGCGGTCATTGTGGCGACAGGCCTTCATCAGTCCTAATAGAAAAGACAAGATCTAGATGGATGAGGACTAGAGGGGGCTGCAGAGGCCATTTGCTTAGGGACGAAAAGAGTTGTTTCAGGCGGGAGAAGAAGTTAACATTTTGAATCATTGTTAACAATGGAGAATGCTCCATAAAGATCAGGCATCAGTGATGTGTTTAAAATTTGGGTATGAAGACTCTCGTATTTCAAATTTAAACCCATCAAGAAATAGTATGTATTACAATATTCTTGGAGCTTGGACTCACTCTTAGTGGCATTCTCGGGGAATTCTCTTACAGGTTCATACTGCGCAAGTTCCTTGCAGCGAGTCTGAATATATCCAAAGTAGTCCGCAACTGATAGTCCCAGGGATGCTTGGGAGACATGAAAGATCTCATCATAAAGCTCGAAGATCCGTGATTCGTTACGAGATTGAGTATACATCTTCGTGAGAGCAAACCATAATCATTTCATTGTCTCGTGGAACATGAACATATTATCGGTCTATTCCTAGATAGAATTGAAAATCCACCCTAGGGTGGTACAATTATTTGCATCCTACTGAGCAAACTTTGGATTATTGATATCTGTCTTTGGATCAATGCCTACAAGATTCGATCTTACGTTTTGTTCCAATATAGAGACAAAAAGAGCAAGACATTATTCGTACTAGTAGAAGCTGATAGGGTGGGCAGTTGTGGAGCATGAATGGCATAGGACTATACATCATCTTCGTTTCTAGATGCCATGGGTACAGATAAGACGAGATTGTAGTAGTAAAACAATCGGACAAATGCTATTGAAAACTAATCGGGCTACAAAAAAAGAAGGCACAATATAAGGAGGTATAACGAGAGACACAATTACCCAACCATACAATGGAGATAAGGAACTACCGTGTATTTAAGACACACCAACGGAAAATGAACAACGATGACAAGCACCAGAGATATAAGGACAACGAACGAACTGCAACTTGCAGCAATGGACAGTTCGCAATGTATGGTTATTAGTAGTACTGAACATGTGTTGTATGACAGCGGACAAGAGTTAGATGGTTGCCCGACGATGTCAGATGGATAGCTACGGATACTGATGTCGAATAGAGCGCGACGACGCGCGACGGATGACTGGTATGCGTGAGGTAGTGTGCAAAGCTTTATTTGTTCATGATAGACTAGTTCGCAAGGGTTCTAGTTCGTGAAGGTTCTAGTTCACAGGGGTAGCTGGTGGGCTTAGGGTTTGCGAGGTTCTAGTTCTTGAAGCTAGCTGGTTCATGAAAATGGTGAGTGGGATTAGGGTTTCGCGAGGTTCTAGTTCGTGAAGCTTCTTACTCGCGAGGGTTCTGGTTCGCAAAGCTAGGGATGGCGGTAGGTTTCGCGGCTGTGCAGAGGGGTCGTTCGCTAGTGGTTTGGTTTGCGAAGGTGGCTGGTATGGGGTTGGTAGGGTTAAGGTTTCACGAGGATGGTGATGGCAAGGTTGGGTTAAGGTTTTGTGCAAGGCGGGGCTAGAGATGGCGACTGCTGGTTGCGGCTGTTAGGGTTAGGGTTTTGGTGAAAAAAAACTCGGTTTTAGATACTAAAAAGGATATAGAAAAAAAAGAAAAATATATTTTAGTAACAGGAATAGGCTAAATTAGGAAGGATATTACCGAAATAAATAAACTAATATAGCTCTACAATAATGATATAAAAAATACTATAGAAACTAAAATAAAAGCATAAATGTTACATTTCAACAATTTATTTTGTATTTTGGAGGTATGCTTATACAAAGGCAACTTATAACAATCAATTACAATGGAAAGAAGTCAAAGTTCTTTATCGTATTGTAAGTACAGTATAACTCGAAACTTGGACAATGCTTCACTTCCATTTTGCATGAATGAAGAAATTGTTGTCGACCAAAGAAGAAAGTAATGTGTAAAGAGACAACTCTATCCCCTCACTCCATGATATCTTTCCAGAAGGAGCTGCAGGATTCATCCTCCAGGAGTTTCTCCCATTCCTCGACAATGTTGGAGTCGAGGGAAGAATTGTTCAAACCACAGGTTAAGTTCTTGCATTTCGTTTGGTCCATAGTATGCGATTGTTCCATGACCGGAGCTTGTTGAAGAAACAACTCCCCCGGATCAGTGGGATCACACTTGATGCTTAAATCAGGGCTTAATATCCCGCCATTAAAGCTTGCTTGTAAACTCGAAAAAGTGGGGTAATTACCATATTGTGCCTCTACTTCTGGAACAAGACCTGCATTTGGAAACATGGTTTGTGCTTGGAATAAATCCATGATCCCATTTTGAGACGGTACAAGATTTTGTGATGCAAAGAGATTTGTTTCTTGGACATTCGGGATCAAATTCGTGTTCACGGCTTGGAATATGTTGTGCAGGAGTTGGATTTTGGCCAATTGGGTTGCATCCGCCTGTAATCTAAGAGCATTTTCCCAGGCGTTCCCCAAGCTAGAAGCGGACATCAATCGAGAGAGATTGACTAGGCAACTGAGATCGGCTATTGATTTGTGGGTTCTCGGATCAATACCCATACAAAGCAGCTTCTTCCTGAGATGGGTGTTCCAGTAGTTCTTGATTTCGTTGTCAGTCCTTCCCGGAAGATGGCCAGCAATCTTGGACCACCTGCAGTAACATTTTACTTTGCGTAAGCCTTTGTTTCTAGCATTTTATTGAGGGAAAATTTACGTTATCCTTGAAATAATTCACTCTGGGCCTGTTTGGTTTTCTAAATTATCCTAAAGGACAATCGTGCATGAAAGCTCCCATCATTACGGGATTTGAGAGGTTCAAATATACGTAGGCTTACCCCTACATAAAGAGATGTTGTTTTCAAGATTTAAACTTGGGACCTTGTTATAATGGAGAAACCCTACCGTTGTCTAAATTATTCAATTTTATGAATTATTTTATTTTTGATGAATTTATTTGTATATTTCTCCATTTACATATGATTTAATCTAAATTATATTGCCTCCAATTAAACGGAAAAATGCATCTAAACTAGAAGTAAATCGGGTAGGCAGCTTATTCCACCAAATGTTCAGTTATAACAATTCTTGAATTGATTAATAGAAAAATAGTGCAATTGCGAATTGAAGGACAAATAAACCTTTTTAATTTTTTATAAACTGCTTGGTGGAATTATTTCCATTATTTTTTCTCTTTATTTTTAATCTATCGAATTAGTTTTTAGTTCTTCGATTAATATCTCAAATATATCTAGTTGATAGTAATTACATGTTGAACTTCTATCTATTATCATACTTAAATTAAACTGAAACAATGATAAGGTGTTTTTTTTTTTTTTTAATGACTAAAAAATAAGTTGCAAAGAATAAAAAATAAAAAAATTTGAATGTTAGGGTGCAGTTGCTCAATGTTTTAATTTTTGCATATTGCTCAATGTTCCAATTTTTGTGTCTAAGGGTAGAGTAGATTTTTCTTTGTTTTTAGGCTTTTTTATTGTAATCTTATATAAGTTATCTTGTCTAGATATTTTTTCTGTAACCCTTTATTCATTATTCGTTATAATAACCCCTAGCCTCGTTTATCTTTTCTATTTGGATTCTATGTCATTCAATAATCTCAACACCAGCCACTTTCGGCGACAGAATAAGGAACAAAGTGCAACAATAGTAAAACTTCATGGTGCAAAATTCAATTTGGTGTTTTTTTATATTTCATCTTTTATCCCCCATGCAGTGACGTAGCCAATTTAGGCCAGGGGGACTTAAACCTCATCTTAACTTTTGAAAATTCAAACTTTCGTCCCTATATTTTTAATAAAATTTAATTAAAACCTTTAAAAATTTAATATAAGCCTTCAACCCCGGATCAATTTTTAGGATCAGCCACTACCCCCATGTTTGTCGCACACAAGGACCTCTCGGGACAAAATTGGCCGAATCTGTCAATGGGACAAATTCAACACAATTGAAACTTTGAGGAGCAATGTGCAAAAATTAAAATAATGAGGAGCAACTTGCTACTGCACCCTAACATTAAGAGTGTAAAGTGCAATTTAGCCGATGATGTATTAAAAATAAGGGATAATTGATAAATAGTCTCAAACTAGAGAGTTAAAATTCATAAAATATCCTATTTTAATTTTCAATTGAGTATAAATCATTTAATTATGTTTCGACTTGTATTTTAGTCTTATGATCAATACTCTATTATATTTTCAATTAAGGTATGCATCATCGAATGCCGACATCACCCTTTGTGGCCACCTTCCACTGCCCATTGTCAATTACATATAATTAGTTGTTTAGTGTATCTTTTAGTTATATATAACTATTTTTTTAGCGTATTTTTTAGTTACATATAGCTTTTTTTTTTTTTTAATGTATTTTTCATTTAGTGTATTTTTTTAGTGATAGTGAATCTTTAGTTATATTTTAGTATTTTTTAGTTACATTCATATAATTTTTCAGTGACCAACATTTGAAAAATTAGTTGGATGCAACTACAAATTATAAATAAAAAAGTATATTAAAATATGTTACTAAAAAATAAGTTGAATGTAACTATAAAATTGGCGATCGGTGACCGGAGTTTCGGTAACCGGCGATCAACAATGACCGAAATTCAGTAGCTTAAGTCTAGTGGGCGGCGGCTGGAAACAGAACCTTAATTGGAACTTAGTGTTTCCATGAACTCTAATAGATAAGACTAAAATTGAAACATTTATTTGATTTGAGAGTTTTTATTAATTTAATGTGGTTACCAATTATCCCAGAAAATAAAATTAAAGGAACTCAATGCTTGATGGAGAGGGAAAATTTAGAATAATACTTGTTTCCCATGACAGAATGGAGGTTGATGATGATCCGTTCTTCTTCATCAGTGAAATTTCCTCTCTTAATATCAGGCCTGAGATAATTATTCCACCTCAATCTGCAACTCTTTCCGCACCTGTTCAAACCGGCACGCTTTGGGAGTGTTCTCCAGCTCCCATGGCCATGTTTGTTGATAAAATCGACTAAGATCTGATCCTCCTCCAGCGTCCATGGTCCCTTCTTTAAGCCATTGTCGTCGCAACTTGGAGATCGACCCATTGTTGACACTAGATATTTTGATTATCCAACAGGACAAGTGGGATTTCTTGTGGAGATTTCATGGTTTTTATAACTGCATGGAGGACACAATTCAAACAATGAGGTCAATCTCTCTCTCTCTCTCTTAATTTTTGTAAACCAAGTTGTTGAATGGAATTAAAAATAGGATTAGGTGATGCTAGTGTCATACCATAAGAGGGTAAGTAATGGCTGAATTTCCTGTCCTTGCTGGAAGTATCATTTTCATGTGCTTATATTGCATGGGGTCTTTGATTATCCAAAAGGCAATGGCTGAAGCTTTTTGTATTGCACTTATTTTTTATTAGACTAAATTACACTTTGTATCCCCTAATGTTTACATGTTCGACTTCTATTGTAGCAAAAGTTAGAATTGTAGTATTATGCACCTCAAAGTTTAAAGGGTCTTTTGGTGTGGCAGATCCCTTATTTTGCCTTCAATTTAAATAAATAAATAAATAAAAATTCTTCTACCCAATTACAACTCATGTTTTAGTCCCGCGTATTGAAAATTGCGGAAGACGGCGCTTGTACCTCCGCAGCCGTACTAAATAGAAACATCTTTTACATTTATCTAACCTATGCGTAAATATTTGTTAGATGTAATAATAATAAATGATTTCATCATAAAAATACAATACACACATTGTTTTCTCAATTTTTTATGAATAATCGTATTGACATATAATAACTATTAACAATTCGGTTTTAAATCCGAGTGATACAGATGGTTGTAGTTTTTCCTGCACAAAAATAATTACATATAATTAATATTATAAAAGTACATATAATATATAATTATTATATAACTCGTAACTAATTTTAGTTATATGTAATTAATATTCACTCTAATATGGAATCACTTATCAAACTCTTTCTACGCACCATAATGAGTGAGCACGTGCGGAACTAATACGGAACCAAAAACAAGTTTAAGAGACTAATTCTATACCTATATTTAAATAGGACAAATAACATATTACACCATCTATTTAAAACTAATTCTGGATTATCTCAAATTTAAATACAGTGGTACTCTTTTTGTTTTGCACAAATTTCAATTTTAGCCCTCTAATTCAATTTTTTTGCAATCAACCCTTATAATTTGTAACCGTTATTCTAAGTGGCCCTTCTATTAGAATTAATATTAATTTTGACTAGAAAAATTATACTTCACTCTCAAATTTTGACTAGAAAAATTATACTTCATCCCCATATACTACAAGAAATAACACTTTACTCCATGTAAGATAAAACTCCACACTAAACACCCCACTATTTTCATTTTTTGTTTTGTTATTTTTAAAAATTTTATTTTTTCTTTTAATATATATTTTTTTTTAATTTTTTTTTTCTTTTCACAAAATTCTAAAATGAGTTGGATTTATAAGCTAAGATTTAGGACTAATTAAATATTTTAATTCGTTGTTTGTCTTCATTTCTTTATTTCTTCATTTATTTTTGTTATGTTTGTTTTCTTTTTCTTGTTTTCTTCAATATTATTTCTTTTTAAAAACTATAGATTTTGACTATTTCGATTTTTAACTAGTCCCAAAGATAGAATTAATTTTTTTTTTTTTTTTTGCATTTTATGCAAAACCAATGCAACTAACATTTCAAGTGGAATTTCGTCATTGATGGGTTGAACTTCTACTAATAAATTTACTATTTTCTCCTCTACTTTTTCAATT
This sequence comes from Eucommia ulmoides, assembly GCA_016647705.1. Lineage (NCBI taxonomy): Eukaryota > Viridiplantae > Streptophyta > Magnoliopsida > Garryales > Eucommiaceae > Eucommia > Eucommia ulmoides. The sequence continues at coordinate 68,826,951 of CM028332.1, read as the reverse complement.
CTATTTGGAGACTGATTAAAATTTTAAATAGGCAAAATCTAGATTTTTCAATTTTATTTTTAAAAATAGTGAAAAAATAAATAAAATGAAAGAAAACAAACAAACAAAAAATAAATAAAAAAAAAGAAGAAGAAGAAAAATTTGATGGAAAACAACAAAATAATATTTGTTTACTAATCTCAGATTTGAGCCTACAAGGGCATGTGATTTTAGATTTTTATGAAAAAGAAATAGAAACAAAATAAATCCAAAAATAAAAATGGAAAAATATAAAAAAAAACATAAATGGGCGCTTAGTATGGAATTTCATAACATATGGAGTATAGTGTTACTTCAGGCCTTACATTATATGAAGATGAAGTATAATTCTTTCAATTAAAATTTGAGGGTGAAGTATAATTTTTCAGTCAAAAATTTATTTTGACGAAAGAGCTACTTAGAATAACGGTAATAAGTTAGAGGGATTGATTGCATAACGGTAACAGTCAAAAAAACATAAAGGTCCTCCTATCTGCAACGCTTTTTTTTTGCCAATTTTTACCTTGTAGTTGCCATTTGAGGTTGCAAAATGTTACCCTTTTTCTGAACTTTCATTTCTCTAAATTTCACTTGGCATCCCTAAAGTTACATTTGATTGCACATTGCACCCTAAATTTTGCAAATTGTGTATTTGGCCCAAAAAAAAAAAACAAAAAAAGGGAAAATTGTAGGTTGTGACCAAAGGCCATAGTATCACTCGAGTAGAATCTCAAAAATTAATGCCCAATTTGATCATGAACTATATATAAACTCGATGGGCCTAATTCAATTTGAAAAGACGATTGGTTTGGCTTGGCTTATGACATGGTATTGGTACATAAGCTTTAATCTCCCTTTGAGTTATACTATTAATTAGATTTAAATATGGATTTCTTGGTCTATTTCTCCTTTTACTACTTTAATCTCCTCCTTCTTGTTCAACCACAACATGAATTAATTATGCACCCAAAATCTTTTACTGTCTCTTTCATGTGGATTACTCATTTAGGATTTGAAATTCCCGAAATTATCAATTCCTCGTATGTGTGTGTAATGTATTGATCTGTATATTAAATAAAAATCAAATTTCCGAGTACTTTTTGACTTCTGAAAATTTGTACTTTTTCCTTATTTTTGAAGAAAAATCAATTAAAACTCTTCAAATTTCAATATAAGTCCCCTTATTTATTTAGATATCTAGTTAACCTTTAGAATAAAAATTAGCCCTCCCCCATCCGATGAAGTTTCTGCATCCGCCGCTTTTCTCTATCACAAATATTTTTTTTTGGTAAAAAATTCAATTAATTCCATCGTTTTTACTTTTAATTTTTAACACATTTTTATTAAAAAATCTATTTTCAAAAATTAAAATAAACAAATAGTCAAAATTCTTGAAAATTATAGATTTTTTTTGGAAGTTTTAAATAAGAGGTTTTTGCACTTTACACCCTTGAAGTTTTAGAAAACTTTACTTTAGTTCCTGTATTTTCAATTTGAACACATTAAACTTTGAAGTATCTAAATTATGTCAAGTTAGTCCAAATCGGAAACTTCATCAATTTTTATGACGGACATCAGTCACATGTTAAAGGCGAAATCATCCACATGGGTAAATTCCGTGATGAAACATGACCAAAGGACTCACTTGACACTATCTGTGCTATAAGGTTTATGCTGGAAAGTGGCTAAAGTGGAAATTCTCTGAAATATTCGGGTGAAAAGCGCAAAAAGCTTAAAAAATAAATGTTAGTCAATAAGTGGCTTTGGCTGCTCATAATTCTTTGTTATTGTATTGTTCTGCACATATTACATCAGCGAACCTGTCATCTTTTTTGCCATTTTCTTCCCTTTGTTTCGTATCTTCTAACTTTATATCATAATTTTTTTCCCCCTTTTTGTTATTCATCCAAAGGTTTCTGTCCCAAGCAACCGAATATAAAGTCTCCAACTGCTCTCTCTCTCTCTCTCTCTCTCTCTATATATATATATATATATATATATATATATATATAGAGAGAGAGAGAGAGAGAGAGAGAGAGAGAGAGAGAGAGAGAGAGAGAGAGAGAGAGAGAGAGGTGAATGTAGATTGTGGCAGTTGCATGGGTATATCTTCCCTCCCACCAACAAGATTTCGTGAAACACGCAACTAAAAGTTGATTTCAACTTTTTTCCCTCCATGTTGACCACCCATACGCATGTGCATTATAGAATTCTTCTAGATATATATGCACAAAGTATGCATGGAGGGACGGATTTTTAGGTTATATGTTCCGGGCCCCGGGGGGTATGTAGTGTAATAGTTTAGGAAGTTAGGGGGGTTAGTGTAATTCTTTTAGGGCCAACTATTGAAAGGTATTTACTTTGGTTAATTTTTTTCTACTTCTATTTTGATCGTATTTTATTTTCTCCCGTCAAATTTAAAAATCTACACTCTATTCCCTTTTACTTATAATGTATTAATTTTTTTTTTATTTAACTTTACGAAATATGTTTAAAAATTAGTGAAATTTAAATTTTTATCTAAATTTTACATTAAATGGACAAAAGAATCATTTATTTTTTTATCTTTATTTTCCCAAAAAATAGGAGAGAGAGAGAGCGCTAGAGGAAGTGCTAGTTTTTTTTTTCCCTTTTATTATCTTTAAATATTGAATTTAAATTTTTAAAAAAAAATCAAGGTAATTAAATTATTTTATATATTTTTTTAAAGAAAATGTGAGCTTCTCCCTTTAGTCAAGAGTAAAAATGGGAGATGTATAGTGTACATTTTTTAAATAGAGAAAGATAAAATGTAACAAGGTCAAAGTATAGGGAGATGAAATGCAATTAACCTATTTACTTTATAATATTATAATGATTTTCTGAAAGTTTTGTAGGGCCGACGGCCTTCACACATCCTTATCTCCGTGATTGTCAAGAAAAATTAATAGATTCTCCTTCAAATAAATCACTTACAACTTTAATTTTTTAAATAAATTTCTAGTCTTCTAGTTAACATCAATCATATTAAATTTATCGAGTTGATTTTAAGTTGAAGTAAAATTTAATTTGATATTATAATTAACGTTAATTATAATATTGATAAAAATTAAAAAATAAATTGCTATAAATTCGATAAAAACAAATTTAAAAAAATAAAAAAAAGTGCCCTTGAATAAATCGAGGTTTTTTGCGGTATAATATTTGTGTCAACGTTGTTTTTGGGTTCGTAAGATCTATCAAAATAGTTGCATTATATTTGACTCTTGTTAATTTTATTCCTAATTTTTTGCTTATGTTTCCAACAAATATGGAAGAGAAGCAAAAATTAGGGAACAATTCTATTCAGTTCATAAATTTTTGTTTTAAAAATTTGGGAGCAAATAGTTTGTTCGGTGATTTTTTTTTTCTGTCGTTCTTGTTGTTATAGGAAGAGAAATAGATTTTTGGAAACATAGATACTAAGGACTTGTTTGATTTTGTTTTTGAAAAATTTTAAATAAATTTTGAGAATTATTTTTGAAAACTGTGAGAAATTGTTTGGTTTAGTTTTAAAAATATTATGAAAGTGAAAATATTTATCAATAATGGGAAATCTTGTTGTGCGGTACCTTTGCCTACCTCACCTTTATGGTAAATTTGAATAAAATAATTAATAAATGTTTAAAAATTTAAATTAATTTAATTTTTATTTTGTATATCTATTTTTTATAAAATTTATATTTTTGAAATCTACTCATCTATATCTACAAAACAAAAGTAATATTGAATATAAAAAGATAAATAATCTCATCAACAGTTAAAAACTTCTTCACAATATGCTTATCATAATGGTTACAAGTTAAAATTACAGAGTTGGAATTTGGCGAGTATGTGTTAAATATTAGTATAGTTCTCGACATAACATTGTTACAATGTGATATTTGCAATATGAAATATTTAGTTACACTTTGGAGTAAAAAAGTTACAATAATAAGTAATATTGGTTATAAAGGTTTTATAATAGTACATACTTTCATTGCAATTTAGAGTGCAACAGTTACAATAATAACTAACAATAGTTACAAATATTCATAATAATTGTTGCAATTTGTAGTGACTAGCTAGTGGAAGTAAAACTAAAAGACGTGTCACAATGAACTTTGTACAACATTATGCACAAAAGATTCAACTATTTAATTACGAGAATTGTTGTTGCAATATTTAATGACCTTGTGAAATGTTATACAAACTACAACAATTATTATGAATCTTTATAACTATTATTCCTACTATTGTAACCGTTCCACTCCAAATTGTAATCGAAAGTTTATATTATAATAAATGGGCAATCAACCCGTAGGTCCTATTAAGAAGGTAAAACTAGCAAACAAACATTTTATTAAGTGGGTTACCAAATAGTTTTTTTGTAATTATTTGGTCAAATTTGTCCCTACAACTACTTACTGATATATAACTTTCTAAAAAATAAGAATTCAAAATCATATTATTAAAATTAAAATAATTATTGTTTTACATATTTTTTTAATGATGTAATTATATATTTAGATTCGTTTGAATAAAATCTTCAAAATAATATTACATTCACCATTTTTTTCATTAGTTTTCAAATTTATGTTGAATTCAATATTTTACTTTCAGAATTTTTAGTTTTTCAATTTTGTGTTGAATTCAGTATGATACTCCAAATGTGTATTACTTTGTAGGTAATGATATCACGTTCATAATTTTTTAATCAAATTTTCACATTCTTGTTAAATTCAACATACTATTTTGGAATTTTTTTAGTTTTACACATCGTGTTATATTCAACATGTTATTGTTTTTCATGATCGAATTATATATTCAGATTTGTCTGAATAAAATTATCAAAATGATATCACATTTACCATTATTTTTCATTAACTTTCAAATTCATGTTGAATTCGTGTAATGGAGTTTGAGGAACTTACTATCGAAATGAAATAGGAGATGCAAAATTGAAGGCAACCGGAGTTGCTGCGAAGGGAAGAGGGGCAGTCGGAGTAGTTGTGAAGCGAGGAATGGTCTTCGGCCTTATCTTGGTGTGTGTGAGAGAGAGAGAGGCAGAGGGAGAGAGATTAGATAAAGATGAGGATTTAAGAATTAGGGGTGTACATTTAGCAAGTAGGGTGAAGATTTTTTATTATTTGTACAAGAGTGTAGAATTGAAATATAGTGTTTACATTTATCAGCCGACCTTATTTAAGTGTGACAAAGGCTTAATTGTTATTGTTATTGTTGTTTACATTTATCAATCCAATCAAATTTAATTATTTTTAGGGGTGTATCTTTAACAATTTTATATAAAATAGCCAAAAAAAAGTGTAGATATAGCATTGGGCTAATTAGTGATTAGTCTCAAATAGCGGGTGTAATTTGTTATTAATCTCATTTGAAACATAAGTTTTTATTTAGTCTCTTAAACTGATTTTTACTTACATGTTAATCCCGCATGAGCTCACACCTATATAATATTAGTTACATGTACATGTGTAATATTTGTTACATCTAATAAATATTTCATACACAAGTTAGATATATATTACTGCAAAAGTGTAACACGTGTATTGGTTCTTCCACCTCTTTTTAATGCTTGGGATTAAAACACAAGTTGCAATTATATGCATATAATTTTTTTTTTTTAAATTAAGAATAAAATAAAAGATTTGCCACGTAAACACGCCATAGTTGTATTTTATAGGGAAAAAATAGAAAGAAATAAAGAATTGGTTTTGTGAGTAGGTAGGGTTAATCGCTCTTAATAATTAATTAATTATTTTTATTTTTATTCAACTTTTTGCTTAGTCTCTATTTACTTACTCATATTGACTTCTTTAAAGGAGGCAGTTTCTCGCTAGGTTCCTTGTGTCCCCCGGTTAACAACTGTGGCATCATCTCTCCGAGGAGTCAAAACAGTAAAATAAATCCTCCACGTTTCTTACCTCATTTGCTTCATTCACTAGTCTACCATGTCTTAAAAATTATTTTAAAATAAATTCATGTTTTTTTCTTCTTCATAAATTAATTCCTTGAATTTAGAAATATCGTTGTGCTTTTTTTTTTTTTTTTTTTTTAGAAAACATATATATATATATATATATATATATATATTTTAGTTGTATGATAAGATGTTGTCCATGTCAACTTATGCACACTTCAACTAATCATTTTTTTGAGCGATTTTAAAAGCGAACTTCCTTATATCGGTCTAATATATTTAAGATTAAATTTAAGATTTAATTTTTAGAGTGTTATGTAGAGAATTGAACCATGGTCAAAAAACATATTTAAAACAAAAAAAAAGAAAAATAAAAAAAGAAAAGGAGGGTAATGAAAGCAAAGAGCATAGTCCAAAATTTGTGGTTGTAAATAGAACATTGGTTTCCACGAAGAAAGACTTTGCAGCCAATGTCAATTCAGAGAAAACACCTGGAGCTTCCGTAGGGCCTTTTCACTAAAATTACATTTTTCAATTATTGACATATGTCATATGCCATTTTTCATTTTTCTTTTTCCCTACAAAATCTATTAGTGAAGTTTGGATAATTTTTTAAAAATCTCTCTTTGTTAAGAGATGAGATTGATTTAAAGAGAACTGAGATTGTATTATAACACTTTTTGGAAAAAGGATTCTAGCCCAAAAAATCCGCATCTCAATTTGGCTCCTCGAACAATGCTCAATTGACTCCACTATTTAGTGTTAGATATATTTGATCTTTTATTATTGAATTTGGATTTAATTTGATCCAAATTGCAATTCTATTAGTCAAAGTTCACAGTTGATTGTCAGTTTAAGAATTTTTTTGTCATTTTGCGTCCAAAGACGTTCCCTCTCTTGTCAGCTTATATAGATTAATTACACTTTACACCCTTATGTTTCATTTTACAACCTTTAAAAATTCACATTTTTATTTTTAAATTCAGAAAATAAATAAAATAAGACTTAAAATTTATTATTTTTTATTTATGAAATTAAAGTGTTAGCCCTTAATTCACGCGCTACAGTATTTTTCCCTCTTTATTTGATTAAACTAGGATCATCAATTTTAGTACCCAAAGTAATTAACCAAGTGACGTGCCCTGTTTTTCTGAAAGGAAAATGATTTGAAATAATAAATGCATAAAAGAGAAGGGGTTTTTAAAAACGTCGATTTTCTAAAAAAAGTACTTACATTGTTTTAAAACAAGAAGTCACCACCTAGCATTTGGTCTTAATGGTTTGCTAGGTCACCAGATTTTTTTTAAAAATAATTTGAAAGGTCTAAGTAAAAATTGACTCCAAGACACGATCAAACCAAAGATTAATTTAAATAGCTCGGAGATCGGTTACGCTTGGGGAAGGTGTTAGACACTCCAAGATGCCAATTCGAAAATGATACCTTATGCCCAATTAAATCCAATTAATTTAAGTCTGAACGTTCTATTTTATTTTGAAATTATTTCCTTCTTATAAAATATTTTTCGGTATTTTAAAAAATATGATAGGACATTTTTGGTATTTTTTAGAATATTCCTCCGGTATCACTTTTTATTGAATATTAAAGATTCATTAAGGATGGTTCCCGGAGGGTAGTTTTATGTATGTTTCTGATGAAATTCTATAATTTACGTAGGCAAATCAAATAAATATTTTCTAAGTGATGCAAAAGGCAGCACGCAAAGCGACATGAAATATTATATTATTTTCTATAAATGCAATGTTATCAAATACATACTTTCCTAATTTGCCCAATTAATTTAAAAAAATTTCAATTTGACAATCCTTTAAATTCTATGAAAATGAGAATCAAGAAAATATCATGAAAACGCATTTTGTCGAAATTAATTCTACCAAAACTTAAGTAAAATCTAACGAAACGACTTACCGAAGAAAATGATTTACTAAACCAATTGTTTCTAAATTTTATTTTATTTAGGAAATCAAATTGTCAGTATATTGAATCGTTGAATTCACTCTAAGGCGTGTGAGAATTAATTCTTACAAAATAATTTATTATTATTTTTTATTTTTTTATGAATTTAGGTATAGTAACAAGTTAAATAATAATAATAATAAAATAATAAAAAAAAATATCCTCATCTCACACTCGAAGGTTAAGCTCAAAAGGAAAGTCTCATCTGGGTGTTTTCATCGAATTATCGGATGATTCTAACGGAACTAAACTTGTAGGAATTTAAATTGCGATAATAATAATAAAAAATAACAAAAAGAATTAAAGAATAAGAAATATACCTGCCCTCGCAAAGATCCCTAACGCACATATTTTTTATATTCTCAAAGACGGCTTCCCGAATGGGCTTTCATTGAGAATAACTGCTTAGGAGAGTTTCTCTCTGAATTTTGGAGTCCTTAAACTATGAGTGATAATGTCTTATTTATAGGAAAAAATGTGGAATGAAAAATCCTAAAAAACTTGCTCGGGCTGCCAAATCCTAACCCTTGATCACAAAACAGAAAAACCCGTTAGGAAAGATATTTTCATACTGATGTGGACGCGTAGCAGCCTAAGAAGCTGCCACATGTCTACTACTCCATTTTTTTTTACTATTTGTCCGAATTGGTGGGGCCCTTCTCTTTCATTTCTCTCTCTCTCTCTCTCTCACTCTATATATATATATTTCTCTCTCTCACTCGGCTAACTCTCTCTTCTCTCTCTTTTATCTCTCTCACTCTCGGCCAATTCTCTCTCTCTCTTCTATTTCTCTCTCTCTCTTTCATTCCCATTTACTCCCCATTTTTTCTTAATTCGATTTTTCTTCCATTTTTTTTATTTTGTATTTTCTAAAAAAAAAAGATAAAATGAAAAATAAAGAATAAAATATCTTTGCGGGACAGTCAAAATTTCGTGTCTACAACTTCCCATTTTTGTCATGCGAGTTTCACTTGCTTGACAAAGATAGAAGACCACGTCATTTTGATCGTCCCATTTTCTGGATTTTTCAAAACATTTTCTAGACAATAAAAAAAAATAAAACATGAAAAATGACTCATGACAATACCCATGACGAATAAGTGTCTGTTAGAAGATCGTTTGGAGTAATGAAAAATGACTTACGATAATACTCATAACGAATAAGTGTTCGTTTAGAGTAATGAAAAAATGACTCATGACAAACAAGTGTCCGTTTAGAGTAATTGAAACAAAAGACTCATAACGATACTCATGACGAACAAGTGTTCGTTTAGAGGATTGTTTAAAGTAATAACGAAATGACTCATGACGAACAAGTGTATATTTAGAGGATTGTTTAGAGTAATGAAAAAAAAATAACTCATGATGACACTCATTACGAACAAGTGTCCATTTAGAAAATCACTTAAAGTAATGAAAAAAAAAAAGACTCGCGATGATACTCATGATAAATACATGTTCGTTTAGACGATTATTTAGAGTGATGAAAAAATGACTCATGACGAACACATACCCGTTTAGAAGATTGTTTAGAGTAATGAAAAAAAAGACTTATGACGAACACATGTTTTTTTAGAGGATCGTTTAGAGTGATAAGAAAAGACTTATAATGATAGTCATGACGAACAAGTGTCCGTTTAGAGGATCGTTTAGAGTAATAAAAATTGACTTACGACGATACTCATGACGAATAAGTGTCTATTTAGAGAATCGTTTAGAGTGACAGAAAAAAACTTATGACGATACTCATGACAAACAAGTGTTCATTTAAAGGATCGTTTAGAGTAATGAAAATGACAATCATGCCCCAGCCTTCTCGGTTGGGGGGACCAAAAAATATCCAGAGGCATAAAATATACCCCAGCCTGTGGCAGAGCAAAAATAAGAGATCAACGATATAAAATGTGCCCCAACCTGCGGCTGAGTTTGACTCCTAGATGAACGAACCTTTACAGTATACCTTAGTATTACACCGAGGATCAGATTTAGCGTAGTTCACTCAACGCCCCTTTCAGGACAAAACACATACCGGGATGCTCATTTAGAGCTTCTGAATTTTCAGCAACAAAAGTTTTTGATTTGAGTCGGCGAAAAAGTGAGGGGACCTAGTGATAAGGAAATCCATGCTCCTAGCCTTTTTAAGATTCCTGTAAGTGGACAAATTAACATTTCCAAAACAAAATCTTAGTCTGAAAAATTGGTCACCTTTGATGACTCGCAATTCCATTCCCTCATTTTCGTCGTAGTCACTCGGGAGAAGGGCCCAACACACCTTGGGGTGATTTCAATGAGACCCATTTTTTGTTTAAAATTAAGAGACTTCGTTTTTTAACTCAGGGGAGGGCCCAACATACCTTATCAAGGTCTCCTTAGCTTGCCTGACTAGATTATTGTATTTCCAAATTTCTAAGTGTTTCGATGCTTGAGATTCTAATACTCCTGCATGCTTTGTGTTTTCTCAAGTCCTGCAAAACTGATTTAGTCCAAAAAATGGATAAAATGTCAAAAATTACTAAAACCAGTACTTTTAATGCTCGATATAATTTTCTGTGATATTTTGAGTCAGATTGCAGATGAATATGGTTCCAATATATTTGCAAACCATGACCAATATTTCTTTTCACAAATTCAGATTCTATTCAAATCCATCAAGTTTTGATCCGAAAAAAATGTTGTTTGCCCACCAAATTGGCCCAAAGCGAAAACCTTAAGAAAACCAATCCATCCCTTTTATTTTCTCTTCAAATTTCTTCCATATTTGCAACAATGCTTTTTACTCGGTCAGTGGTTTGATTATTTTTTTTTCCATTTTTTTTCTTCTTTATTTTTTCATTTTTTTTTGTGAGAAATAAATGATCGAACTTACAATGCTTAAAGGGTAACCGAGCTTATAAATTAACTTGGTCTTCTTTATGAATCGATACCTTTTTGCAGCTCGAGAATCCGTTAATGAAGGAGTATATCTGGTGTCCAACAGTGTTCGTTGATGGTGACAGATCCTCATTTTTCAGCTTTGATCTTCATCGAATTATTGAATACCAGTATTACATTTGAGAGTTTCTTCATTAGGATTATTGATTTGAGATGATTGAGTGGACTAAAAAATGTTTACACCCAGTTTTATTAAATCACTAAAGGATCACCGGAGACAGCTTGATTAGCTTGTAGCAATATATCAAAGCATCTTTAAGGAAACGAATGCTAATCTTGACTTTCGAATCTTCCAGTACTCTTGAATTGCTGCCAAATTCGGTCAAAGGCCCTTTGGATCTCACCATTGGATCTTCCTTTATTTCTATTCCCATTGGATCGTTGACCAGCTCTGTACGAAATCATACACTTCTCATCCTTGTTCAGTCACATCACATATGATATATGCATGTAACTTTGGGTACCTAAAAGAGTAAGATTCAATCATTAGATCATAGTTTGGATAAACAATATTGCATTTATTGAAATTTAAAAAGTCATTACAAGGCAAATCATTTTCCATCCAAAAGACCAACGGGATGAGAAGGTGATTACACAAAAACTTATTTTATCAAAAACACCTAGCAAATTAAAAGTTAACAAGGATCCCAGTTTTGTAGCTTTTAGATTTTCCAACTCGAGCTTCGGGCACATGACTCGCTCTCATCTCTGCCAACATTTTGGTAAAGATCGACTTCACCACTCCTTAAAGGTACATGCTCAAGCAGCTGATGCACCCCGAATTTTGGAAAATCAAATACAAATAACATATATAAGCCTTTTTTTTTAAAAAAAAAATATATATATTAAAGAGAGGGACTTTTAAAAGTATCGGATTTCTCATAAATAACTTAAGCCAATTTTGGAAAAAGGAGTTGCCATTTAACATTGAGTTTAAATGATGTGCCAGTCATCGATTTTTTTTTTAAACATTTTGGAAAATGGCTTAAGTAATATTTTGAGGGTTTGGGTGACAATTACGCTTGGGGAAAGAGTTAGGCACCCCAAGATACTCGTTCGCAAGCGGTACCTTATCCAATTAAGTTTAACCAACAGTTAAATCCGAATGTTTTATTTGATTTGGGAAAAAGACCTTTTTGGTCCTTGAAAGATGGTCATAGTGTCCAATTGGCCCCTAAGATTTGAAACTCAACACATTTGATCTCAACATTTGAAAATCGTTTCAATTTGGCCCTTGAAGAGAAATCTGTGAAGTCAAAGTAACGGTCAACGTTACTTCAAGGTCATTTCGATCATTTAAGTGCCCCCAACTAATTCCCTCCATATATGTCCATACCTATTCAGTTTTTTCGCGGTTTTCTTCATTTCATGTGCCTATAAATTAGCCCTCTACCCATCTCTCTTGTTCTATCTTTTGGAACCCAATTTTTTTTTTCTTTTTTATTCTGTCCAAAAAAAAAATGGAGGGTGAACACATTTGTAATTGTGGGAGAAAAGCGAAAATGGCAACGTCTTGGACTACACATAATCCCGGAAGGAGATTCTATTCTTGTGGAAATTACAACCAGGTACGTTTTATTTTTTTTCATACCAATTTTTATGAAATATTTAAAAAACAAATTCTAATTTCATTTTGTAGGCTAGAGGTTGTGGCTATTTCTGGTGGGTTGATCTTCCTATGTATCCAAGATCAGCGGCAATAATACCGGGATTATTAAGAAAAATGAATATTTTAGAAGAAGAGAATAACTGAATGAAAAATAAGGAAAAGATGTTATGGATAACATTAATTGTTTCATGGGTAGTGTTTGTTATCATGAAACAATTAATGTTATCCATAACTTCTTCTCCTTATTCTTGTTTCATGGGTAGTGTTTGTTATCATGAAACAATTAATGTTATCCATAACTTCTTCTCCTTATTCTTCCTTCGGTTATTCTCTTCTTCTAAAATATTCATTTTTCTTAATAATCTCGGTATTATTGCCGTTGATCTTGGACACATAGGAGGATCAACCCACCAAAAATAGCCACAATCTCTAGCCTACAAAATGAAATTAGAATTTTGTTTTTTAAATATTTCATAAAAAATGGTATAAAAAAAAATAAAACGTACCTGCTTATAATTTCCACAAGAATTGAATTTCCTTCAGGGATTATGTGTAGTCCAAGACGTTCCATTTTCGTTTTTCTCCCACAATTACAAATGTGTTCACCCTCCATTTTTTTTTTTGGACAGAATAAAAAAGAAAAAAAAAAATTGGGTTCCAAAAGATAAAACAAGAGAGATGGGTAGAGGGCTAATTTATAGGTACATGAAATGAAGAAAACCGCGGGAAAACTAAACAGGTATGGACACATATGGAGGGAATCAGTTGGGGGCACTTAAATGACCGAAATGCCCTTGAAGTAACGTTGACCGTTACTTTGACTTCACAGATTCCTCTTCAAGGGTCAAATTGAAACGATTTTCAAATGTTGAGATCAAATGTGTTGAGTTTCAAATCTTAGGGGCCAATTGGACACTATGACCATCTTTCAGGGACCAAAAAAGTCTTTTTCCCATTTGATTTTGAAGTCTCTTCTTTATTTTTTTTTTTTTGCTAATTTTTTATCTTTTTTTTTTTCATTTCATTTTAAAAATAAAATAAAAAGAAAACTTTTTTTATTTTTTTGATTATTTGATTTTTTTTTTGATTTTCAATTTTTTTGAAAATAAAAGGCGAACTCTACTTTTTTTGTTTTTAAATTTTTTATATTTTTAATTTTCTTTTTCTCATTTTTAATTTTTTTTGGCTTTTTGGCTTTTTGGTTTTTTGTTTTTGTTTTTTTATTTGTTTTTTTTTTTTTCAAGAAAAGAGATTTTTTTTTTTAAATTTTATTTTGATTTTTTGTTTTTTTCAATTTTTTTCCATGAAAAGATTTTTTTTTTCATTTTCTAAATGTTATTCGGTATGATTGTTTATCAAATATCGATAATTTAATAAGGATGATCCCCAGGGGGTTTATTGTAGCGAGTTTTAGTATCGCACCCTACTCTGGGCCCCCCAATGCCCAAGGCCGGGCATTACCTTCATTTGATATTACTCGACCAACAATATCATATATATAAATATGTACAAATATAGATTTTGTTTTCCCAAAATATTTACCAATTTCAAAACTCATAAATACATATGTCTCAAATATCCATAACAAAACTACAAATTGAACCTTTCACGGTTCACACTTGTCGTGCCAATCCTCAAAAACGTCACCACCCTCTGACTCTACCTAGTACTAGTAGTGGATAGGGATGGTCATGGGCTCGGAGGCCCGATCGGCCCGCCCAGCCCGGCCCTATTTTTTTAGGGCTTGGGCTTGGTGTTTGAGCCCATGGGTCGAGCTAGGGCCTAAAGACTAAGGCCCATTCATTTTTAGGGTCGGGCTAGGGCTTGATTATTTTTGTATAGGGCTGGCCCGGCCCGAACTTTTTTAAAATATAATATATATATATATATATATATATATATATATATATATATATATATATATATATAGAGAGAGAGAGAGAGAGAGAGTTGAGGGGCCATTTTGTAATTTTTGATTTCAGCTAGATAATTTAGCAAACCCTAGTTTCATTCATCTTCATAGAGAGAGAGTTGAGAGGTCATTTTATAATTTTAGTATTTAATTTTTAAATTTAAAAAAAAAATTATAGGGCCGGGCTAGGGTCGGGCTGGGCCTGGGCTTAATTTTTTTTTGTAGGGCCGGGCTTGGGCATAAAATTAGGGCCCGATTATAGGGCCGGGCCGGGCTAGGGCCTAACATTTTTGTGTAATACCCTAGTCAAAACCCGGCCCGAGCCCGGCCCGGCCCGGCCCATGACCATCCTTAGTAGTGGACCGTCTCTGGCTGAGGTACCTGAGACAAAATATTTTATCGGTGTACTGTCTTTATAATAAAAAAAATAATTTATGAATTAAACATAATTATAAAATAGCACTTTTCAAAACATATTATAAAGATAACCGCACACTGAGCCGAAATAAAACTCCACGGCTATCATTACAATAAAATAAATGCATTTAAATTAACCAAATAGATTATTTTGAGATATAGTAAAATACGGCACACATATTTCTCTACTGTCCATATGATTATTTCATCTCACAATCGGGAATTATGACGATATCGTAATCTGTACAATTGTACAATCTAAGGTTGCCATTAGTGTCAGGGTCATTTAATTTCTCCAATGGTAGGAGTCAACTCATGGTATAAACCACCATATCATCAACATATTCATCTCCACCATATTATATTTTCAATACCATATTCAACTCCACCATATTGATAATCAATACCATATTCGACTCTACCATATTAATAGTCAACAATAACAACAACAATAACCACCTGGAGAACTTGTTCTCCTGTCAAGTCACAACACAAACGTCCTATAGGACATATTCTCCTGTTAGGACCAATAACATTCCTTAGAATATGCTCTCCTGTCAGATCACACTATGGCATACAAGTATAATAATAAAAATCACTTTTCCACAATCAACTTTTTACTTAATCCATATAAAGTTATAAAACTGTCTATTTTAATAAATTTTTTATTTTTCACAATTTAATACGAAAATATAATTTGACAATTTACATAGAAGACAATACACTCAGCCGGATATTCGTACTGTTATTAGGCTATCGTAGGAATATTATCGTAGTCGGTGTCGCTTGTGAACCTAACAACAAGCCTAAACTAAGAATTTATTTAAATAAATTTAATATGTAATGCGTGAATCCAAAATGCAATTTTTCCCATTCCCAAATTTTATTGATTATAAGAAATTATTAAACGCTCAATTTCTTAATTGAATATTAACTGTACACAAATTATTATAATAACGATTACGATTTTTTTCATGTTAATAATCTAATCTATTGAAAATATTAATCGATTATTAAAAATGTTATTAGTCAATGAAATATTAAAATTGTCATTTTAATAAAATTTTTATTTTTATTTTAAATTTTATTATTATTATTTTTTCTCAAATTATATATATATATATATGAGACAACCTTCACCGTCATTCATTTTTCCAATATTTTTTTTTTTCACACGTGTCATGCTAAATTTAGCATCACACACATACACACACACACACACATATTTATATATACATGTGGATGGATTTGTTGCGTTTCTTAGGAAGGCAACGATTCCATCCATATATATATATATATATATATATATATATATATATATATATATATATATATATATATTTAAATTTATTTATTTACACTAATTATCCTCTTGAAATAAAAAAAATATTAATTATACCCCAAAAATTTTTAAATTATATTTTAAATAACTTAATAATCCCTAAACTTTTAAAAGTTAAAATTAAAATTAACATATTAACCTTTAAAGTTTTTAAAATCAAACTTTTAAATACCTTCATGACCCCTAAAATTTAAATAGCACAATACACCTCATTATTTTTCTAAATGTTTTAAAATGTAGCAAAGAATATGCATGTGCAAAAATTAGCATTTATAATCTTTCTCCGCTAAAAGAAATTTCGTCCTGAAATTTTAGTTACCTTAAACGAATAAATACAGATATTTATTCCTCATCTCATTTTCCTTTTTCCACATTTCCACTTCCACGAAGTGATTGCGCCATAGCATTTTTACCAACAAAATCGTTTTCGTCTGCAATACTTGATTTTTATGGTTTTGAATCTACACTAACTCCTCAACGTATAACAAATCTTCCTTCAATTTGATTGCCTAAAAAGTCAACACATGCGAATGTTCCGACACATATTTCCTGAGCATTGAAACATGAAAAACATCGTGCAATCTAGACAATTCGTGCAACAGGGCTAGTCGATATGCCACTGTACCGATCCTCTCTAGAATCTTGTATGGCCCGATGTACCTCAGACTTAGCTTTCCCTTCTTCTTAAATATTTTGATGTCTATCTGTGGAGATATATGTAAAAGCACGTAATCACCCACTTCAAATTCTAACTCCCGTCTACGCTTGTCAGCATAACTCTTACACTGATTCTGAACAGTCTTTAATTTTTATTGAATAACTTTCACCTTTTTCGCTATCATTTGAGCTATGTCAGGCATCAATAATTTTTGTTCTCCAACTTCAGTCCAACAGACTGGGGTTCTGCATCTTCTGCCATATAAGGCTTCATACGTTGTCATTTCAATTGTTGAATGGTATCTATTGTTATAGGCAAATTCCATCAACGTCAAATGATCATCCCACCTACCAAGAAATTCTAGAATGCAACTCCTCAACATATCCTCCAATGTCTGAATTGTACACTCCGATTGGCCGCCTGTCTGAGGATGGTAAACTGTACTGAATTTTAATTTAGTACCTAGAGCAGCTTGAAGACTTGGCCAGAATTTTGACATAAATTTCAGATCTCTATCTGACACTATGGAAACCGGTGCACCATACAATCTAACAATGTCGTCAATATACAATTTTGCATACTTGTTCATTGAGCATGTGGTTTTCATAGCCAAAAAATTAGAAGACTTGGCAAGTTTATCAAGAATCACCCAAATGGAATTATACTTCCTTTTGAGTATGGGCCAATCCTGAAACAAAATCTATCGTGATATGTTCTCACTTCCATATTAGGATAGGCAAAGGCTGCAATAATCCTCCTAGACGCTAGTACTCGATCTTGACTTGTTGACAGACAAAGCACTTGACAAGAAATTCTGTAATTTCTAGTTTCATTCCTGCACATCTTTCTCTATCAATTTCGTTGTGTTCACCAGTTTCGCATAATTTTTTATTTGCCTGCCAGTCAACCTTGAACGTATTTGCAAATCTAGTCTTTTCTGAAATCTTCTACATCTTACTTCCTCAGTCTTCACTAGATCATGAGCAAATTGGGACAGGACATCAAATTTGATTTCATATTGCAGAACTGACATTTTTTTTCTTGTTTCAGTAATATGAATTTCTCCTCCATCTCGAACTGATAGGATTCAGGAAAATTAAATACTGCAACGAATTGATCCCAAGTGATATCTTGGTTCGGAATTGAAATTGGCCTCTTTTTTTTTCCCCCACCAATGTTTGGTTTTCCCATTCAACTGGAAGGTGGCGAAAGAAACTTGGTTGTCATCAGTTTTGCCCATCACCTTGAATATGTGCCCTATGCTCCTCAACTAATTTTCAGCATCAGCAGGACTCACAGTTCCCGTAAAAGTCGAAGGGTCCAATTCCTTGAATATTTTCAGGAGTACAGCCTGAAGAGTGGCTGTTTTGGTTTGGTCCCTTTAGCATTCTATCATCTTTGTCTGCTGCTGTGTCAATTGCGCAACAACTTGTAAAATTCGTTCGACAACATCTAAGCTTCCCCGCGACCTACCCCTTTTTCTTTGGG
Source organism: Eucommia ulmoides (assembly GCA_016647705.1). Taxonomy (NCBI): domain Eukaryota; kingdom Viridiplantae; phylum Streptophyta; class Magnoliopsida; order Garryales; family Eucommiaceae; genus Eucommia; species Eucommia ulmoides. Next base: position 68,808,663 of record CM028332.1, on the reverse strand, counting down.
GGCCATAATTCTCACTATTTCCATTTCCATGATCCATAGTCGAGATCTGAAATGACATTTAATAAGTAAAAGGGCCAACAATGCAAACAACAGTGCATGATATAATTATACTCCAACAAAATAACTACCACTCATGTGTCGAACCAACTTATCAACACCCTATTTTACGGTCCACTACTGACGAGACAATTGGACAAGTCTATGACACCTATAACCTAAGCTCAGATATCAAAAACTATTACACCCCACCCCGAGCCCCCTAAACGCCCAAGGTTGTGCGTGACCTTAACTTGATGTTAACCGACCAACAACATCATATATATAAATATGTACTGATGTATATTTTTTTTTTCCAAAACTATTTATCAACTTCATAACTCAGAAATACATATGTTTCAAATATCCATAACAAAACTACAAAAACTGAACCTTTCACGGTTTACACCTGTTTTGCCAATCCTAAAAAATGACAACACCCTCTGACTCTACCTAGTACCAGTAGTGGACCAGTCTCTAGCTGACGTACTTGAAACAAAATATTTTATCGGTATACTGTCTTCATAATATAAAAATAATTAATTGATCAAACAAAATTATCAAATACCACTTTTCAAAGCATATCATAAAGATAATCGCACACTGAGCTGAAAATCACTTTTCCATAAATCAACTTTTTACTTGATCCGTCTAAAGTTATAAAACTTTTTATTTTAATAAATATTTTATTTTTCACAATTTAGTACGAAAATATAATTTGATAATTTACATATAATACAATACACTCACCCCAATATACGCACTGTCATTAGGCTGTCGTCGGAATATTGTCGTAGTCGGTGTCGCCTGTGAACCTAACAACGATAGAGCCTAAACTAAAAATTTATATAAGTAAATTTAATCTGCAATGCATGACACCAATTTGCAATATTTCTCATTTCTAAATTTTCTTGATTACAAGAAATTAGTAAACGCCTAATTTGTTAAGTAATATTAACTATATAAAAATTAGTATAATAATGATTACAATTTTTTTTCTTGTTAATAATCTAATCTACAGAAAAATATTAATTGGCTTTAAAAAATGTTGTTAGTTAATGAAATACTAAAATTATCAATTTAATGAAATTTATAATTTTTATTTTAAATTGTATTATTATTATTGTTTTCTCCAATTAGATATATCTATATATATAAATACACGTGCACACACAGACATACACACATATGTTTAACTTCATAACTAAAAAGCTGAAGAGAGGGATAATGAGTTTTTTTTTCTTAACCACAGATTATGTGAGACAACCTTTACCGCCATTCATTTTTCCAATATTTGTTTTCACAAATGTCATACTAAAATTTAGCATGACATACACACATATTTATATATACATGTGGATGGATTTGTTGTCTTCCTTAGGAAGGCAACGATTTCATCCATATATATATTTTTTAATTTATTTATTTACACTAATTATCGCATTTGAAATAAAGAAAATATTAATTATACCCCAAAACTTTTAAAATTATATTTTAAATAACTTAATAATCCCTAAACTTTTAAAAGTTAAAATTAAAATTAACATATTATCCCCTAATTTTTTTAAAACCAGACTTTTAAATACCTTCGTGACCCCTAAAATTTTTAAAATAAAATTTAAATGGAAAAGTGCACCCCATTATTTTTGTAAATTTTTTAAAATGCAGCTAAGAGATGCATGTGCAAAAATTAAGCTTTACGTTTAAGTTCGAGTTATTTTGATAAATGGAAAGAATATGAATGCATGTAAAAATATATTTTTGAAAAATATATATATATTTTTAATTTTAATTGTTAACAAGATAAATTTTTCTTTTTCCTTTTTTTTTTTTTTTAAAAAAAAAAAAAAAACCCAAATCTAGGGGAGTTGATTTAGTTCAGAAAAGTACAGTAAAACACATTTTTTAGAAAATTATGATTTTCTTAAAAACACATTGTTTATATGCAAGTCAATTAGAATGACCCCCTCTTTTGTGGTTTTTCAAAAATACTCATTTTTTGAAAAAAATCAATTTTTTTTTACTATTCACAAAAACTCTTCCTTTTTTTTTTTCCACCTTTTAAGGAACCAAAATGGTTTGATTGATTTTTTAAGAAAAACTAAATTTTATGTGAAACTAAGTTTTACATATTTTATGATAGAAAATATAGGACATGTAAATAAAAGATTTATAGCCTTCCATTTTATCAACTTATCCTAAGCTCAAAACCCGACTTAGGAAAGTGTTTTTCTAAACCCACCGTTTTAAAATTTCACACTGGTTAGAAAATCCAAAACGATGGTATGGAAAACTCTTTCTTTTTCATATTTCAAGTTAGGGGTTTTTCATGTTTGATTTTTTTTTAAAAAAAATTATTTTTAGAACTAAAATGATCACTTTATTTTTCCATTTCCTTATGCGAAAGTAAATATTTACAGAAATGTAACAATAGTACATAAAATTAGATAAATAAAAGTACGAAAAGACGCAGAATTGAAAAATAATACAGAAAAATAGAAGCGCAGAAAGGCACAAAACAGAAAATAAATATAACAAAATAAAACCGCGAAAAAGCGCCGAACAGAAAATAAATAAAAGCACGGAAATGCGCAAAACACAAAATAAATAAAGGAAATAAAACTACAAAAAGAAGCAGAACAGGAAAATAAATACAGAAAAATAAATTAATTTTGTCCCAGTGAGACGTCCTCTTAGGTTTTATCCAATTTTAGGTCATTCCTTTCAAGTGGTTTGAAAAATAAAGGTGTAGTTGGAGAGTATGAAAAACTTACCTGAGCTGGAGATAGTTTTTTTTTTCAGTTTTTTTTTTTTTTTTTTTTTTTTTTTTTTTTTGTGTGTGTATGTGTGTTTTTACCAAAACCCTAATCCCACCCCCCCTTTTTTATTTTTGGCTGAAACCCACAAACCCTACCCCCAAAATATTTCTCTCATCATCTCTCCCTAATCTCTCTCACCCCTTTTAACATTTTTTCAAAAAACAAATCCCCCCAAAAAATTAGGATAGTGGTTGCCTTTTATAGGCAACTATTACCTTCACTCTTTTTAATTTTTTCAAACTATTTTTATTATTTTTATTTTATTTATTTATTATTTTTTTAGGAGAGGCAGTTTCTTTGTTTTTGGGCAGAAGAGGGGTAGAGGGGCGTTGCCCCTTCTGCCCGAAATAAGGCCGCATTGTGGCCTCGGGTTGTATGCAACCCTTATATATATATATATATATATATATATATATATATATTCTTTTTTAAAAAATTATTATAAAAATAAAATTATATTATTTGTTTCGCCAATTTCGTGAATTTTCGAAAATACCCAAATTTTAGGGTCAAAATGAAAAATTGAAAGAAAATTTGAGTGCACTTGATTTAAAATTTGAAGACTAAAATTGACCAAATAGAACATAATAATTTTTCAAAATTCATTTCTATTTGATCAATGTCGTTCAAGAAATAACTTTTATAAATTTTTAATTTGACCCCAAAACTTTCTCTTTAACTCTTTGAATCTCAATTGGAGTTCAGACCCGAATTTTCAAGAGTTAATCATTTTCAAAGATTTAGAAAAAAATTGATCCCTGTAGACGTCGATTTTAAATTTTCTCAAAATTTCAATTAAGCCCCCCCTAAATTTTTTAATTCGACAAATTGTCTCAATTGGCTTATCCGGGGGATCAATTGGAATTATGAAACTTTGTTTTAACTTGTTTTGAGGATAATTGAACATTATAAAGATTAATTTCAAAATATGAGTCTAAATATCAATCTTTCAAATTTTCAATTTAGTCCCAAAGCTTTTTCGAAAGGAACAATTTTGATTTAAAACCCTCAATTGGATAACCTTTTGTCTTAATTGGATTTTTGAGATATTAATTTAAATCTTAGCGACTTAATTTATTATTTCAAACCTCCAATTAAACCAATAAGATTTCCAATTACAAAATTCAAATTTGAATTAAGTCTTGAAACCTTCGAATCGACCTCCGTCTTCATTTGGACATTTTTCGAAATTCATGAATAATTGACGTGACAAAATTTTTATTATTTTATTATTTTTTTTATTCTTTTAAAATGCCATGTATCGGCGGGACAAAATGCGGTGTTTACAGTTATCCCTCTTTGTCATACGAGTCTACTTGTGAGGATAAAGATAGGAGACACACACCATTTTGTTTCACCAATTGAGTGAGTGCAATGCAAGGGGATAATAAACGAAATTTGTAAAATGTGCCCCAGCCTAAGGCTGGGGCAATGCATGGTTGAAAGGAAGACTTACCTAGGAATCAAACCATCTGATTATAGAAACCTTAGAAAATATATGACCGAACCCATGTGGGTTGCCTACGTACTTTGGGGAAGTCGAAGATCAGGTCAAACATAGTTCAATGATTTTCATTTACGGGGTAAGAAACAAATGATCACGATGAAGAACTATCTGGGTGGTAACAAAAGTATAAATGATACTCAATAGGAGTTAGTGGTAAAATGTGCCCACTGGGAGGTAACGAAATTTTTACCTATCGGGAGGTAATGGGAAAATGCACTCACTGGGAGGTAACAAGGGTATAAAGGAGGCTCAATAAGAGGTAATAGAAAAATACACTCACAAAGAGATAATGGTAAAATACACTCACTCGGAGGTAAAGTGTATAACGGATGCTCATTGGGACGTAATGGTAAAATGCACTCTGTGGGAGGTAACAAGAGTATAAAGAATACTCATTGGGAGATAATGAGGATTACTCACTAGGAAGTAATGGAGGTTAAGGCAATCATGGAGAGACAACACAAAATGGATACACTTATAGAGAGGCAAAACAAAATAGAGATACTCATGGAGAGACAACACGAAATAGATAACACTCTTGGAGAGGTAATATGAAGTAGAGAACCCTAATGAAGAGGTAACGTGAAATGGAGAGGTAACGTGAAATGGGAAACACCCATGGATAGACAACAAAAAATATGGAACATTCATGGAGAGGTAATGTGAAATGGAGGAACACTCATGGAGAGGTAATATGAAATGGAAAACACTCATATAGAGGTAATATAAAATAGGGATTACTCATAGAGAGGAAATGTGAAATGGAGAACACTTGTGGAGAGGTAAGATAAAATCGAAGAACACTCATTGAGAGGTAACATGAAATGGGGGACCCTCATGGAGAGGTAATGAGAAATAAGAAGCACTCATAGAGAGATAATTGTGAAATAGAGGAGCACTTATGGAGATGTAATATAAAATAGAGAACGCTCATGGAGAGGTAACGTGAAATAGGAATAGGAGTGTATAATGTGCCCTAGCCTGTGGCTGGGGTGAGGACGCCAAGACAAATGGAGAAAGAGTTGAGAGAATTGAGAAAGGTATTGGAAATAGGGGGATCATTCATGAAGAGGCAACGACAAATAATAAACACTAGTGGAGAGGTACTATGAAATAGGGAACACTTATGGAGGGCTAATATAAAATGGAGAACACTTATGGAGAGGCAACATAAAAATAGGGAACACTCATGGAGAGGTAATGTAAAATAGAAAACACTTATGGAGAGGTAAGGTGAAACCGAAGAACACTCATAGCGAGGTAATAGGAAAAATGGGGACTCTCATGGAGAGACAATGAGAAATAAGGAGCACTCGTAGAGAGGCAATTGTGAAATAAGGAACCCTCATTTAGAGGTAATATAAAATGAAGAACACTCATAGAGAGGTAATGTGAAATAGGAACAAGAGTATAAAATGTGCCCCAGCCTGTGGCTAAGGTGGGGATGACAAGACAAAATATAAAATGTGTCCCAACCAATGGTTGGGGCTGGTACTTACTTAGAAGGTACCTTTCAAATGGGATGACCCATTAGGTCGACAAGTATCAAAAAATGAAGGATTACCTTGATTATCCAGCCGTTTAGGCAAACAACAACGGTCTATGCATTCCAACTTATGAATTTCTACAAATGGTTAACGTACTACTTCCAAAATATGAATTTTAAATGGAAAAATTGGTTATAATTTAGTGATCCTGTCCCTTTCCCCTTTTGTCGAAAGCACTTGAGCCGTCCTTGGGATGAAGAGAAACTACTTCACTTGGCCAGTGGAAGATGCTTGCATTTATCTTGGAGGGATATCAATGAGATCAATTTTTAAGCTCTTTTACAAAATCCCAAAGGCAATTAAATTGAGCTCAGAAACCTTGCTTCAAACTTGGAGGCAAGGCCCAACATTGAAACATTTTACCTAAATTTCTCATATCGTTCTGCAAGACCTTTGTTTTTCCCAGCCACCATGCATTTCGATGCTTGGGGTTCTATACTCCTATATGTTTCGTCTTTCCTCAAGTCTTGCAAAACTGATTTAGCGAAAAAGATAGGCAAAAGTTAAAACAAATTACTAAAACAAGTACGTTTAAGGCCAACTTTGATTTTTTTGAGATTCTGAGTTGGATTGCTGAAGAATATGATTTCAATACAATACTGCACCATACCAAATGTTTTTTTTTCCCCATAAATTCTAACTCCATTCAAATCCATCAAGTGGTAACCCAGAGAACCGTTAGTTGTCCACAAAGATTGTGCTAATTTAGTGAATCGATCTGTCTCTTTCTCTTTTTCGTTTTCCTTTTTTCATTTTTTCTATTTTCTTGCCATTTTTTCCCTCAACGCCCTTTCAGGTTTACACCAAGGCCGAATCTCAAATTTTTGCACCTCAATGCCTTTTCAGGTTTTCACTAGGTTGGTTATTTTGTATCTTTCTATGATCCCTTCAATCTTTTCATAGCGGTCTTTCGAGTTTTTACTATGTTTGGGTCGCACTTATCATTTTTTACCTTTTTTTCCCTCGTCACCTTACAGTTAAGAGTCTTGGATTTTTTGTATTTATCATCTTTTTTGAGAAACAGATGATTACGCTTACCATGATTCAAAAGTACATGATCTTAGTAGAAAATTTATTCTTCCTTACGGATCAAGATCTAATTATAACCCGAGGATACGTCAACGATGGAACAAATCTGGTGTGCATATTTTGATGATGCCAACAAATATTTGGCAGTGGGAAATTCTCATTACTCCATTGATATCACGATAAATCCGTGTCGGCTTCTATCTTTACCAAAGAGTTTGGGCACCGGTATTATATTTGAGGGTCCTTCCACTTCAATTGTTGGTTTCGATGGTTATGTTCCCCACTAATTCCTCCTTGAGTCTCGAGTTTGGCAACTAACCTACTGAAGTCATTTTCCTCTATTATTTTCTTCTTTCATCATCTTGCTTTTCTCTTTTCCTTTTCTCTTTTTTTTTTTTTTTTTTTTCTCTTAATTTTTTTTTTTCTATTACTTCTTATTTTCCTATCCTGCTCAGATCAAACAACTTGGTTCTAGGAAAAATTTGCGAGTCACAATGTTTTTGTCCAACTCTGTCAAATCAACAAAAAACCAGTGAAGACAACTTGATAGATTTGCAGCAATGAAAATCTCTTCAGGGTAGTAAATGCCAATCTTGACTTCTTTCGAATCTCCCGAAGTTTTTGAATCGACCATTCCATTTTACCAATGTCAGGGAATGAGTCTGCTCCCAGATTTAGCAAAGGACTTCCATATCTTACCATCGTTTGGCAGAATAAAATCTTCCTTTGCTTCTAGTCCCATCGAATCGTGATTTAAATCTATACTGAAATCATACCCTTCACATTCTGCTCAGTCACATCACAAAGATCATATGTAGACAATTTTGGGTACCTGAAAGAGTAAACATTTAATCATTTAGACCATGATTTGGATAAAACGGAATTGAATTCATTGAGATTAAGAAATCCATTACAGAAGAAATCCTTCTACATCCAGAAGGCTAATTGGATGGAAATGTGAGCACAAAAGATGTCCCAAGTTGACCAAAATTCCTAGTGAACTGGGTTAAACGAGGATCCTAATTTTGTAGCTTTCGAATTCTCTGGCTTATGACTTGTTGCCATCTTCACCGATACTTTGGCAAAGATCAACTTCGCCAATTTTCGAAGGCGCATGTTCAAGTAGTGGATTTTCATAACAGTTCGGTGTTGCAGCTTTATGCCATTTTGGGAAAGTAATCGCCCCAGTTCGTATGAATTCTTTGATGTTTCATCTCACACGATATCGCTGCTCGGTATCATGATCTCTAGCCACCGAGTGATATTCACAAATGGCCTCCAAAGAAACAGTCTCTAATCTTGGTTCTACCTCAAAAAATGGCAACGCTGCAAGCATTCCTTCTTTCAAACATTGTCGATATAGTTTAGTGAGAGAGACTAGAAGATTGAGCAATTCTTCATCTCTAACTCGAATGTTTCCCTTAGTGGTACGGGGTGGATAACTAGTGCGGTACTGGCCATTAGGTCTCGGAATACCATTGAAGTTTTGAGATGGAGGATTTTGGATAGGATAAGATGGGGGTGTTTGGTAGAGAAAAGCCCAATATTGAGGGTAGTTTAACAGATAGTTTTGTGGATGATAGTAAGGTGGATACAAGTTTTGGTAGGCAATCGGAGGAGGGGGATAATATGGATGGTATGGGTGACAATTTAATCAGTTTTGGAGATAGTTTTGGTTTTAGCGGCTACGGTTTTGATTGGGGTAGTTTTTGGCAAGGGAAAATTGAGGGTTGTTTTGGTGAGAGGCTTGCTAGGGGGATAACAACAGTAACTTCACTTTCCTCTATTTTCGGCTGAGCCAATTTCTTCGCATAGTCAGACGAGGGTTCTTTGAACTTTCTATTCTTTATTCGTTCTTTTACTACTTCGGCTTGCTTAATTGCATCGCTGAAGGAAGCTACCTCTATACTCAACAAGCTCTAATAAAATGATGGCATTTGAATGGTTTTGAATATTGCTAACTAAGCTTCTTCGTTTAATCTAACAACTTTGGCGACCTTCTCCCTCCAATGGGCAATATATTTCCAGAAGCTTTCTTATTTTCATTTCAATATTAGGTAGAGGACACTACGATTTGGTGCAATGCCTTTGTTATATACATAATGCTCACAGAAGGCCTCTACGAGGTCTTAATTTGCGTTAAGTCTAACGTCATGTACTAGCTAAGTGTTGGTCCCTTCATTGACCCGTGGAATAATTTTAGGCAAAAATCCTCATTTCGAGTATGATTTCCCAATTATTCCTTATAGATTTTGACGTGCCATTCTTGAGGGCCAGTGCCGTCGTACTTTGTGAATTCTGGAACTGTGAAATTGTACAGATACGCCACTTGGGGTAGTGCTGATAGTTCTCTGTATGCTACTTTTCTTGAAGCTTTTTCACTTTTTATCTCTTCCACTGTCTTTTTTAGTTCATTTACCCGATGGACCAAAGTCAGTGATTGTCTATTCTTTTCTCCTTATTTTTAGGTTTAGTCCTCGGGGTTTGTTGGTGGATATTTTGATTGCTCATAGGATTGACAACCCTTTTAGGGTGGGTGACAATTTGCGGTGACTGACCAAATATGTCTCTTGGCGAGGCGTGGAGCGAGGGTCTCTGAGAAAGAAATGGCAGCACACCATAAAAGTAGAGAAGGGGACTGGCTGAGTAGGAATTGACATCTGAGGCCTGTAGTATCTGGGCATGGGATTGGTTGAAGCAACAGGATTCTACTTGGCGGATGTTCTATTCCCGAGTTGGAAAATGGATTTTCATTTAGATTTTCAATGCTAGGTGGAACTGTAGCAGTCTTGACAGGCAGTTGATCGATGGATTGTTGCATGGTTTCCATTTCGTTGGCCCGGGAAGGTTCGGCGTTATCTTCGGAAGCCATCCTTGGAGTGATTCAAGCTCGATTGTTAGTGAAGATTGGACTTTCGAGTTGGAGAACGGGGATCACTTTTTTAGAATCAATTTTTCTAGAAATCAGTTGATCAGGTCAAAACCATTAGTTCAGATGAATTAAAGAAGGCCCTAGATTCACTCAAGTTTAAAACTTCCAATCCGTGTGATGATTTTCCAAACAAGACAAACTAGGTGAGTGAATTTTCATTAATCTCAAAGTTATTAATTACAAACCATACCCAAGAAAAATTATGACATATTACAACCATATCGAATGACTTAAAATTTACAACTCGAAACATTACAATACAAGTTGAGATGGTAAAGTACAAATTCATAAAATAGAATTACAAACTCAATGACAACTACTTTGAGATTTATGTAAATTATTTTTCCATTTCACTGGCATTGGAAACTTTGCTTGCTTGAATCTTGGACTTCCGAAAGAAATCATCCATCCAAGTACAGTATACAAAGTCATCTTCCATTTTCTAGAATTAAGTGTCCTATAAAGGTTTAGATGGAACCTAGACCTAGGATTACTATATGAGGCTCATGGCTTCTAACTGATACATCCTATTAAAGGCTCGATTTCTAGATCTTCAAACCTCCGGCGTCTTAAAAGAACATCCATTGTTGGTTGGTGATCCAAGCGAGGTGTATTTTGAAATCGGTCCCGATGGATAAACACACACGGTCTAGTTCCTACTATCAACCTATTTCTAGTCCTACAAGGTTTCAGAACCGGACCTAGCGGATGGACCACATGGCCTAACTCCTACTATCGGCTCTTATAAAATGTTACGATAGGTATAAATGTGGATGCAATATAATTGTGCTCGTGCCTTGGAAGTGTGTACAATATAACAACAATACAAGAAATAAGAAGCATATATATGTACAAAAATAATATGGGGAAAGGGGAACAAATATATACATCATAAAAGACAAGTAAAATCCAGCACACACAAACATACATAATTATTTATAAACAAAAATGAAGAGATAACAGAATAAAACCTAACATTTGCATTTAAATTTCTTTGACTTACTTGGATCTCGCAGGCTCGACCCTCAAAAATAAATCCCCAGTAGAGTCGCCAGCTGACTCACCCTAGATTTTGAAAAATAAAAATAACATATATAAGCATTTTTTTTTTGAATAAAATATTGAAGAGAGGGACTTTTAAAGGCATTGGTTTTCTCATAAATAACTTAAGCCATTTTTTGAAAAATGAGTCTCTACCTAACATTGAGTTTAAATGGTGTGCTAGGTCACCAGATTTTTTTTAAAAAATATTTTAAAAAATGGTTTAAGTAAAATTTTGACTCCAAAAACACGGTCATATCAAAGATTCGTTTTAAGGGATTGGAGGTCAGTTACGCTCGGGGAAGGTGTTAGGCACCCCAAGGCACTCGTTCGAAAATTCCAATTTTTTCCATAAAGAGATTTTTTTTTTTTTTTTAATTTCGTGAAATAAAATGAAAAAATATTTTTTTTTGTCATTTTTGAAGTTTGAAAAATCTTTTCATTTTTTTGTCCTTTTTTCATTTTTCATTTTTTTAATTTTAATTTTTAGCAAAATATTTTTTTTAAAGACCAAATATAGGGAAATTGATTTACTTTAGAAAAATATGGTCAAACATATTTTTAGAAAATTTTGATTTTCTTAAAAACATATTGTTTATATGAAAATCATTTAGAATGACCCCCATTTTTTTTGGTTTTTAAAAAATACTCATTTTATTAAAGATTTAATTTTTTTTACTATTCACAAAAACTCTTTTTTTTTTCACCCTTTAAAGAACCAAAATAGTTTGATTGATGTTTTAAGAATAAGTAATTTTTACGAGAAACTAATTTTTACATATTTTATAATAGAAAATATATGACATGTTAATCAAAGTTTTATACCCTTCCAATTTTTTTAATGGTCTGCAATTGCAGGGTTGTACGCAAGGGTTATGTGCAACCCATATATATATATATATATATATATATATATATATATATATATATATATATATATATATATATATATATTTTAAATTATTATAAAAAATAAAATTAGATTATTTGATTTGCCAATTTCATGATTTTTCGAAAATACCCAAATTTTGGGGTCAGAATGAAAAATTCAAAGAATATTTGAGTTCACTTGATTTAAATTTTGAAGACTAAAACTGACCAAATAGAACATAATAGTTTTTCAAAATTAATTTCTATTTGATCAATTTAGTTCAAGAAATAAATTTTATAAATTTTTACTTTGACCCCAAAACTTTCTCTTTAACTCCCCGAATCTCAATTGGAGTTTTGACTCGCATTTTCAAGAGTTAATAATTTTCAAAGATTTGTAAAAAAATTGACTAAAAATTGATCCCTTGTAGACGTCGATTTTAAGTTTTCTCAAAATTTCAATTAAGCGCTCCCTAAATTTTTCAATTTGACAAATTGTCTCAATTAGCTTATTCGGGGTACCAATCGGAATTATAAGACTTTTATTTAACTTGTTTTGGGGATAATTGAACATTACAAAGATTAATTTTAAAATCCGAATCTGAATATCAATCTTTCAAAATGAACAATTTTGATTCAAAACCCTAAATTGGATAACATTTTGTTTTAATTAGATTTTTGAGATATTAATTTAAAACTTAGAGACTTAATTTAGTATTTCAAACCTCCAATTAAACCAAAAAGCTTTCCAATTGCAAAATTCAAATTTGAATCAATTTTTGAAACCTTCAAATCGACCTCCATCTTCATTTGAACATTTTTCGAAATTCATGAATAATTGACGTGGAAAAATTTTCTTATTTTATTTTTTAAAAATACCATGCATGGGCGGGACAAAATGTGATATCTACAGCAACAGATTCAGTTGGCAATTTGGTGTATCAGCCTCAATCCTTTTGTTAGGGAACGTGATGGCCCCCATTTATATGAACTCTCAGATTTTGTCTTTTAGTTCGAAACATTGCTTAGTCGTATGTCCTCTAGTTCCTGAATGATACTCACAGAAAGCATTTGAAGTAGTCGCTTTACTGCCTGGCTTAGGCTCGTAGGATGGAAGAGGCGTCAACATCTCGTACTTCAAATAATGTTGGTAGAGCTCAATGATGGAGACATGAAGGTCTAGTATTTTATTTTTTGCTATTTTAAAAGTTTTTCCTAGTAGCACGAGATGGATAGCTTGGGTGGTATTGGGTTCTTGACTTTAGGGTGTGGTTAGGAAAGGAGTTTTAGTTTGGCTAATATAAGGGCATATGGTAAGCAGGTGTTTGGTAGGTTTGGGAATAGTAATGGGGAGTGTGGTTTTGGTAAGGGAAAGGTATGTTCAGGTATTGGTAGTAGCCTGGACGGTTTTGGGAATATGGTTGGATCTAGGGGTAATATTGGTTTTGGCGATTTTGAGGGAGATGGTTGCGATATTGGTTATTTTGGTTTGGGTAGTTTTGGGAATAAACGGCTTAGGGTTGTTTTGGTGAAGGCTTTTTTAGGGGAAAACGACAACGACTACCTTATTTTCTTTCTTCTTTGGAAAAGCTAACCTCTTTGTCGAATTGGGCGAGGCCCTTTCGGTCTTTCCACTATTTATCCCTTCTTCTATCACCTCGACTTGCTTTATTGCATTGCCAAAAGAATCCACTGTTATACTCGACCCTGATAGAATGGTAGCATTTAAATCAACTTGAATATCTCCAACTGAACCTCCGCACTCAATCGAGGGATGACTTTGGCAACATCCTCTCTCCAGTGGGCAGTGTACCTCTGAAAGCTCTCATTATTTTTCTTTAGAATCTGGTACAGGGTATTACGGTCTGGTGTAACATCTTTGTTGTACACATATAGCTCACAAAAACCTTCTACTAAGTCCTCGAAGGTTTTAATATGTGATAGTTCCAAAGTCATTTACCAGCTAAGGGTCAGTCCCTTTAATGATAAACGGAAAATCTTTAGGTAAAGATCTTCATTCTAAGCGTAAACTCCCAATTCCTCTTTGTATAAGTTGACGTGCCATTCTTGGGGGCCAGTTCCATCATATTTTGTGAACTCAGGAACTACAAATTTTTTTGGATAGATTACTCGGGCTGGTGCTGACAGTTTCTTGTATGCCATTTTTTTAGAAAGCTTTTCTCTTTTGAACTCTTCCATAGTTTTCTCTAATATCTCCATTTTTAGAACCCAGGTTGGAGGGGGTCCATTCTCTTCTTCTCTATTTTTGGTTTTGATGGTCGGGGCCGATTACTTGCCATTCAGATAGTTCGGTAGAGTAACGACACTCTCCAGGTAAAATGAGATCTATGGTGCGGAGGGGGACCAGACCTTCGGGTGAAATCTGGTAGACATGCCCTTAGCCAAGATATGTTGGTGTTTCATAGACGAAGGGATGGGGCCCATTAGAGGTCCATAGTAGACCGGCACCGAGAATTTCTGGCCAACATGGTTCGGATTCGGCATTGAATTCTCCATCCCATATTTTGGAGGATTCCCATTTGGCAATTTAGTCACGAGAGTTCCATTGGACTGGGGAACAGGCACCCCCTGAGGTCGTCTTAGTTCGTTCACCTCTTTTTCTCTTCTCTCTCTCTCTTCTAACTGCAAGCCCTACTCTTTTTATTCTCTTTCTCTGCCTTCTCTGTCTTTCTCTCTTTTATCTCTCTCTCTCTCTCTCTCTCTTTCTCAATTCAATTTACTCCCCTATTTTTTCTTAATTCGATTTTTCTTTCTTTTTCCTTTTTTTTATTTTTTTTATTTTGTATTTTTCAAAAATAAAACAAAATAAAAGATAAAATAAAAAAATAAAGCATAAAATATTTTTGCGGGACGGTCAAAATGCCGTGTTTACACCGAGATAAAAGCAAATAACAAATGAAGCAGGAGACAAATTTTACGTGAAAAACTCCAAGGCGAGAAAAAAACCATGGGACCAAAGTCCAATCTCAACTTCCACTATCATAAAAATAATAAGATTACAATCTTTCATATCTTCAAGAGAAATAATCTTGGATCGCCACATAAACATCACAGAAAATGTTGGATACACAAGAAACGATAAATACGAATTTAGAGATTAATACCGAATCAGCAATTGGAAGAGGGTTACCAAATATCAAGACTGCTGGAAACAAACCTCTAAAATTTCAGCCCAATCAAAATCTAAATCATCATCCGATCGTCAAGCCGAAGTGTCACTCTCTTTCTTCTCTCTCTACACTACCGCAATATCTACTGCCTTGTGACTTTTTCTTGTTCTCACACCAAGCTACTACCTTGTGTTCGAAACAGCGACATGAATCAAATAAAATGCCCTAATAAAATAGAGCCCATTTTGTACTTTATTTTTTTCTTTTATTAAGAAAATTCAAGTGGGCCCCCACTTTTATTTTCTCGCTTAAGTTAAGCCCAATTGGACTTTGGCAAGGTCCATTCCCCATGAGCTAGACCTACCCAACACATTTTTTCCTCCAGCTCATGTAGGGAATGTAGAAGACCTGCTCTTTCTCTCTGCAACTCTCAAGTCGCTATCCCAAAAGAACTTTTGTCATCACATCTAAACCATTCTCATTTGTGTTTATCTTCTTAAACTGTAGCAACTTCATATCCAAGACATCACGAATCCAGTGGTACCACAAACTTGAGTTATTCTTTAATTTTTAATTTAGAAACTCATTTATTCTTCAAACTTATCTTATTTTTAGGAAGTTGTACTAAGTTATAAGTACAGTTCTCATGCAAAGACTTCATCTCTTCTTAAAAGACTTTACTCCTTACTTTTATTTTTATTGGACATGGCTTCTTCACAACTTTCTGGCTCTCCCTCATCTGTAAGCATCACATACTCATTAGACTTATATTTTGAAAAAGTCATTCAATCCTAGTTTGACATTCTGAACTGAACATCAACTGGAGGTAGTTGCTCATGCACCATTTCATTATAGACATGTGCTTTGTCTATAGTCTCATGGAACTGCTCTTCCAGTGGATTTGTCATGGGTGCTAGAAGTTGATCTATGTTAACTGGATACTCGGCAGAGGATTTCAATTTACACCTTTCTCTACATCCTCGATAGTCTGATCTTCAAGGAATATAATGTCCCTATTATGAATCACTTTCCTATCATTGGATCCCACAATCTGTAGCCAAATTTCTCATGCCCATAGCCCAAGAATATACACTAGTTTGTCTTATCATCAAGCTTGGACCTCTTATCCTTCAGAACATAAACAAATGTTTGGCATCCAAATACCTGCAAATGCTTGTAGGAGATGTCTTTTCGGTCCATACACTTTCTCGAATATCGCCATTCAAAGAAACTTATAGAGACAAAATGATCTAGTCATCTGCGGTCTTCATTGTCTTACCCCAAAATTATTTCGGCAACTTTACATCAGAAAGCATACACTTGATTCATTTACAAGTGGTCTGGTTCATTATCTCGACAACTCCATTATGTTGAGAAATCTTAAGCATACTTTTATCAAGTCTGATGTCGTATTTCCACCAGTATTCTTTAAATGGACCTCTGTATTCACCACCATTGTCTACACACACACACATGAGATGCCTTTCCGTTTCACTTTCAACCTTGGCCTGGAAATGCTTGAACACCTTTATTACCTGGTCTTTAGTTTTTAAAGAATTGACAAACACTTTTCGAGAAAAATCATCAATAAATGTTATAAAATATGAAGCACCACCAAGTGTTAAGTATTTTATGGAACAAATATTAGAATGCCACCAATAAATGTAACCAACAAATATTTGTATGCCCCAAAACTAAACATGATGTCTCCTAGATGGATTAAAGTTCTGAAATGCAACTCTATGTTGTTTACCCACAAACAAATGCATGCATGTTTTAAGAGATGTACCTTTTATATCTGTCAGGAGTTGTTTTCTGGCGAGCATGTGAGGGTCTTTCTCACTTAGGTGACCAAATTGTCGATATCATAACTCTATAGAAGAATCCTCAGCTCTATTGACCCCTCCTGTAATCAATCTTTCTTGTATCACATACAAGCTACTTGGTTTATTGCCTCTGGCTAACACCAAAGAACCTCTAGTAAGTTTCTATATTTCTTCACCGAAATAACTACTGTAACCTTCGTCATCTAGCTTTAGGGCAACGATAAAATTAAGCCGAATATCTGGAACATGTATGAAGTACCAATTTGCAGTCGATACCAGTTTCTAGATAAATATCTCATGTGCCAATAATCGTGGATGCATCATCATTTCCCATTTTTATATAGCCAAAGTCACCGCAAGTGTAAAGACGAGAAGAAATCATCATAAGAAATAACAAGAAATGATGCACCTGAATCAATCACCCAATTGTTATCTTGGCTTGCAAGGTTGACACAACCATCTTCATATATAGTCACAATATCTCATAAAAAACAAGTGCATTAGTCTCTTTATCTTATTTGTCCTTGTCAGTTCGGTCTTTAGGTTATTCCATTTTCAAGAATCTACAATCTGGGATCATGTGTCTTAGCTTGTTGTAGTGGAAGCACTTGAACTCCTTTTTACCTTTCAATCTACCTCTCGATTTGTCAAAGCACTCATTATTACAAGGATTCTTGCTTTGGCTTTTTCCCCGTCATTCTTGATTTTTAGTAACCAAGGCCAGCATCTTTGAGAATGAGCCTTGGTCTTTCCTCCTTGACTCTTCATTAATGAGACTATCTTTGACCATATCCAACATTAATTTTCCATTTGGCGTCGAATTGCTTTGTGATATTCTGAGAGTTTTCTAACTATCAGGTAATGTGCTGAGAAGTAGTAATGCTTGCACTTCATCTTCTAAAATAAGTTTCATAGTAATCAACTAATTAATAAGGCCTTGAAAATTATTCATATGATCAACTATATTTTACCCATCCTTATAGGTAAAGTGAACGATTCTCTTAATCCAATTAACGTTATTCAAATCACTTTGCAACTCGTACAAGGACTTTAATTTGTTTTCACAATTCATTAGCTTTAGTTTAATTAATAACATGTTTGTATATACTCTGATCAATTCATTGATGAATGTAACTAATTGTTCTCCTATGCATTATCTCCCATTGTTCATCACATTTATCACTTGGTTTACCCACATCACCTTTTAAAGGCAAATACAAATCCTTACAATAAATGATATCCATTATTTTAGATTTCCAAATAGCATAATTCGCCGATGTCAATTTTACCACCATTATCTTTCATTTTAAATCACACAAATAAATCTTTCCTCAATAACCTAAAACTCTTGATACCACTTTGTTGGGAAAATTCACCTATTACTTATATTTTATTTTTCCTCTTTATGATTAAAATGGGATTAATACCCATCGTTGTTAACCAAGATAAAAGCAAATAACAAATAAAGTAGGAGACACAAATTTTATGTGGAGAACCCTAAGGTGGAGAAAAAATCATGAGACTGAAGTCCAATCTCAACTTTCACTATCACAACAATAATAGAATTACAATCGTTCACACCTTTAAGAAAAAAACTCTTAGATGACCACATAAACATCACAAAAAATGGTGGATACAATAAGAAACGATAAATACGGGTTTAGAGAAGAATACCAAATCACCAATTGGAAGAGAAATACCAAAGATTAAGATCGATAGAAACGAAGTACTTGATACTGAGAACAAACTCCTAAAACTTCAGCCCAATCGGAATCTGAGTCGTCGTCCAATTGTCAAGCCAAAGTGTTGTTCTCTCTCTTATCTTCCTTCTCTTTCTACACTGTCGCAATATCTAGTACCTTGTTACTTTTTCTTGTTCTCACACTAAGCTACTGCCTTGTGTTCAAAACAGTCGCATGAATAAAATATAATTCCCTAGTGGGCTTTGTTGGCCCAGTGAGCTACCCAAGAGAGGGGTGAATTGGGTAGTTATAAAAAAATAAAAAAATCAAATTTTAATCTTTTCAACACTTAAATAATCAAATAATCGATTTATCCTAAATCAATTATTATCTTTGTAATGCAACGGATAAGTGTATTTAATCTAGGTGCACACCCAAATAAAAAAATATTAATAAAGTAAATAAAGTAGCACACAAGGACATATCCTGGTTTACCAAGCTACTCTTGGCTAATCCAGTCCTCTGAGCCCCACGGAGATTCGCACCCACTAAACCATTTGATCCCTTTAATAAGTAGAAACCAAACATTTACACAGTGATTATTTTCACAGACTCAAAATCAACTTTTAGAAAAAAAAATTCACAGGTTAAGGAAGAACCTCTATTTTTTTACCAGGCTAAAGACTAACTAATTCTATTACAGGAAAAATCACAACCTAATCCTTTGATACCTTAGGGTAAGAATAAAACCTGACCAAAAAAATACTCCAAGTATCATTTTCATTGGCAAGAATGGAATCATTACAATTCACACACAATTAATTCTAATCAGGAAGAATTAAGCCTAACTTTTTTCAAGAGAAAAGAGTAACCTAATCTTTTTATGCAATAGGTAAAGATTAAACCTCAATCCCTTTTCTAAAAAATATCGATACCAAAGCCACCCCTGACTCTATACGCCCTATCTAATCTATACAAACTCATTAATTACAAAAATTAATGAATTTATTGCCACTCAGAACTTCTACCACCTCAAATCAATTTAAGTAAATTAATGTCCCGAATTTACTAGTGATAGAATTTACTTGAAGAATTTAATATCTGATTATAAAAAGTGTGCGTAGCACAAAAATAATCACGTAATCAAATTATCACAAAAATTATTTTAAAATAAATTTTATGCTCTTTAAAGCTCAAAAAACGATTTCACAAATATCTTATATCCAAACAAGAAATAATAATATAAAATCACAATTAAGAACAAAAGCTTGGAACGATCTCACCAGGATAACACCGAAAGTTTGAATATGAATCACAAGACAGCTTAGATCGGTGACGCCAAAACACTTAGCGTTTTAACTCAAGAACTTTTCTCACAAAATGATCTCACAATCATGTCTCAAGAAAATATCAGAATAATGACTCTTAGAAAGCTTAGGAACAATTAGTTCTTGATGGAAGTGATGGATTGATCTCAAAAAATGTAGGTCTATTTAAGTTGATTTGAAATAGGCCCTCTAACGGCAAGTTCCCTCAAGATATAACAATTAAATGCACAGATGGACCCCATATACCAATACCATTTAATCTTGATCCAATTCACTTAAATATGGCTTTTAAAATATTCAATTAAGTCCCCAAATTAATTCTCAATCTCAAATCAGATAGAAAGTATTAAATGTACTTATTTGAGAAACATCAATATTTCATGTACCATATCTATAGGGATATCCAAATATGAGTAAGATATCATCAATATATACAAATCCCTAAGATATTTCATTTATGTAAGCAAATAATGGCTAGTTTTGATCAAGTCCCAAAAATTCTCAAAATTTGAAACAGCCCAGTCGGTTGACCGACCTCTGTCTAAATGTTAACCGATGGATACAGGATGTATCCCAACCTTTTCTCAAACACAAGTTGGTTGATTGATCCCCCATGGGTTGGTTAACCGATCGATACGGGATGCATTCTCAGGCATAATTTCGGCCCTGGTCAGTTGATCGATCATCAATGGTCGGTTAACCGATTGATACAGAGAATTTAGCTTTCGGCCATCGGTTAACCGATCTTCCCTGGTCCAATTGACCGATCAATTCAGAGACATTAGTTTTCCAGCCATTGCCCATTGGTTGACCAAACCTCCTTGGTTAGTTGACCGATTGTTGCTGGAACACTTTCTCCTGAATTTATTTCAACTCCAATCTTCGACATTTTCTACCCTTTAATCGATTTCTTTTCTCAGTTAATTAAATTGACACTGTTAATCAATTTTGAACACTAATTTTGCTTAGGGCAATTTTCCTTTTTCAATTTCACATTGGAGAAAATATTTGAACTATAATTAGGACCTGAATTTAAACACATAAATATAAATTATTTAATTTGTGTCATGTGTGATCCTAATCGGGATACATTAAGAGTAAAATCTCGGGATCAACAGGCTTTATTTTAATAAACCCTATTTTGGGCTTTATTTTTTTGTTTCTTTTATAAGGAAAATTTAGATGGGCCCCCATTTTTATTTTCTCACTTAAGTTAAGCCCAATTAGACTTTGGGCTAGGTCCATCCCCACATGGGCTGGACTAATCGAATATGGAGGAATTAGGGAGGATAGAGCATTGAGAAATAGGATTGTGAGGAAAGGAAGTGAAGAGGATAGGGTAATGACGACGATAGCGAAGACAACAATGGTGATGATGAGGGAGATAAGATATGGCTTGGTGTTAATAGCGACGAAGATGGAAAAATGTGACTACGATGGCGAGAGAGATGATAAATATTGGTGTTAATTCAATGGTGGGGAAAAAGACTACGACGGTTTGTAATTCTTGGAATGACAAAGCTTCCGTGTTGGCTTAACGGGAAGGAATAGGGGAGTGGTGGAATGTGTGGGTCGCCGTCGATGATGTGATGGTGATGGTTGTCAATGATGTGGTGGCCATCAACTTTGTTTGCTTTTTTGGGGGGTCTGATGCTGTTGGGTTAATGGAGGTGATCACGCCGAAATGACGCATGTGACGCTAAACAAAATTTTTATGTTGTTTTTGTTACAAATTTTATTAGAACGGTTAACAAAATAAGGGCCAAGCAAAATTCGATCACATGAAATCATTTAGTTATTTTTGAGACGCTTTTACCAGCCAAATGCATATGTTTCAGTAAATATCCACTAGTTTGAATGCCAGTCAAATTTAGTTGAATGTCACACTCTACCTCACAAGGTATACTAAAAATTAGGTAAATCTCATGTTTTTTAGTATAATTCCACTGATTCTTTCGGACGAATAAAAATCTTAGGTGTTGTTTGGTAACATTTATTTTAAGTATTTTTTTTGTTTAAAAGCAAAAAACAAAATGTGTTTAGGCATTGTTTGGTAATGACGTTTCAAGTACGTTTTTACTTTGAAGCAAACAAGTATTTAATTTTAAAAGTAACGTTTCTTTCAATTAAATGTGTAATTTTAAAAATATGATTTTAAGTATTTTTATTAAAAGTTAAAAAAATAGTAAATCTTTCTTTTATCAATTTTTCTATTATAAGATATTCACAAATTAGGACTTTTTCACTAACTAATTTTTTGAATCAATCGTCCACCATTTTTTTCTCATTTACAATAACAACAACGATTAAGCATTTATCCCACTTATGTAGGGTCGGTTACATGAATTCATTTACACTATAGTGATCGATCAAAGGTCATCCCCTCAGTTAGTTTAATGTCAGCAAATCAATTCTGACAGTCTTGTTCAACGTCTTTTTAGGTCTACCTCTCCCTCTAGAAGCCCCTTGTACTTGAATTAAATCACATTTTCTCACTGGTACTTCAATAGGTCTTCTATACATATGCCCAAACGATCATAAACGATTTTCTTTAATTTTCTCTTCGATGGGTGCTATTATTAAATTCTTTCTAATAGTTTTATTCTTAATTTTATCTATTCTCATCTTCTCACTTATCCACCAGAATATCCTCATTTTCGTCACCCCAATTTTTTAGACATGTGTCGTGTTTACTGTCCAATATTTTGAACATACAGAAGCGCTAGTCTTATAGAAATTTTGTAGAATTTTCCTTTAAGTTTCAACGAAATCTACCATAACAAATCACCCCAAGTGCACTCCTCCACTTTAACCAACCTGCCTTGACTCTATGCATAATATCATCCTCTATTTCGCCATTACTCTAAATCATTGAACCCAAATACCTAAAATGGTTAACCTTTGGCACCTCCTCATGTCCAATTTTGACCTCACCAATATCTATCTGGGTATTATTAAAACTGCAATGCATGTATTCTGTCTTACTTCGATTAACCTTCAAACCTTTGGACTCTAAAGATTCTCTCAATCTTTCAAACTTAGTATTAAGGCCTATTCTACTTTTGTCAACTAATACTATATCATCCGCAAATAACATACTCTAAGGTACTATTTCTTGAATATGTTTTGTGAGCTCATGTATCACTAGAATGAAGAGGTAAGGACTTAAATATGATCTTTTTATTTATTTATTTATTTATTTATAGGTATAATATTATCTCTACACTATTAAGCATATTTTTTTAATTTTGTCTTATGATTTTAAGTAAAAGTATAATTTGTTTTTTTGTCAAATTAGTATTTTTATTTTAAAAAATAATTTAGAAAGTTATATAAAAAAAAATGCCTTAATTTTAGAAGTATAATTTGTTTCACACTTAAAAAACACTTTAAAAAAAAAAAAAAAAAAAAAACTTAAGTATTTTTTCGAAAAATAAAAATAGTTATTTTTTCTTTCTTTAAATTTTATATTATAAGAGATCGATGAAGATAAGGAAAAATTACCGAGATGGCCCAAATTAGACACTGAATTAACGGCTGATTCCACAATAAACTAAGAACTCCTAGAACACATTTTACATGCACAATGCAGTCTCCAAATTCAAAACCGTATATTTTTCATTGACATATTCGCCCTCACTAGATTTGTAGGGATTTGGAGTTTCTATATTCAACAAAATCAATTTATTTGATTTCCTTTGCAAGATAATAGGGATTGAAAATTTTTATATTCAACAAAATTATTTATTAAAATCAAAATAACTATTATTGTACACAATTTTTTCACAATCTAATTATATATTCAGATTCGTCTAAATAAGTTCTTCAAAACGATATCAAATTCATTACTTTTTTTCATTAATTTCAGTTTTCTCATTCATGTTACATTCAACACGATAGTTCTAGAATTTTTAGTTTTCTATTACGTTGGATATTATATTCAACAATCACAAGGAGCACATAATGTAGTAATGTAATATATAACATTAACATCACAATTAATGTTTGTTGGCCCAAAGAGCTATCCAAGAGAGGGTGAATTTGGTAGTTCCAAAAATTAAATAATTAAACACAAATAATTAATTTTCCTAAATCAATTATTATCCTTATACGTAATGGATATGTGTTTAATACTAAGTACACACCAAAACACAATATGAATAATAAATCATTGTAGCATAAAAGAATTTATCCTGGTTCGGTCAAGCTAATCTTACCTACATCTAGTCCCCTGAGTTCCATGGAGATTCGCAATCTACTAACCCTTTGATTCTTTGACTAGGTAAGAACCAAACCCTAAAAACTCACGACTCTTTTACAGGCACAAAATAAACCTTTACAACTTACCCTTGTCACAGACCAAGGATAAACCCTATCTTTCTACCAGACTAAAGATAAACCTGATACTCTCTCACTTATCATTTTTTCAAGAAATGATGAATCATTACAAATCAATCAAAATAATTGAATTGTAGGATGAATTAAAACCTAATTCTTTTTAAGGAAAAGAATAATCTAACCTTTTTTTTATCAGCAAAAAGATCTAACCTTAATCTTTTGATGTGAACCTCACCAAGGATTAGTGAGACCTAAAATCAAATTAGGGTTTCTTTGCTGAGGATCGAACTAAATTTAGATATATAAATAAATAAAAATTCAAAAGTTTGGATAGATTACCTTAACCCAACGTTTATGAACAAAAAACGAACCAAATGTATAAGAAACGATCTTGACCCAATGATTATAAAGAATCATGAACCAAAGATATAGAGGTTGAGCCCCACAAGAAATCTTGATAACTTCAAAAAAGTTTTCTGAAGAACTTAATAGAAAAACCCTCTCAATTATATTAATCAATATCAAAGTTGTTTTTCTCAAGGGTACAATACCTCCTATATAGGTAGCCAAGAAAACTCCAAATAACTCTATCAAAATATGTTGCCACATATCTAGGAGAATCCCTAACAATGTGGACGACAAAGTCAAAGAAATAAAGAAACTTCCTAACTACTCCTAGTTTAAAAAGGAAAAGACTGTATGGCATTAATGACTTACAAATCAACCAATAAATGACCTAAAATAAAATTAAAATATTAATTAATAAAATATATAAGCCAAATTTGTAGGTTTCATCTTAGGCCCATTCAGGTTCACATTTTAAGCCCATTCACTTGGCTTGATTAGGTGGACTAGGCCGTGATCATCATTTGGGTCTAATTTAGGCTTCACCATTTTAGACTCAGCCTAAATATCTTAGATTAATCCATTAAGTGCTTTTTTAATTTTTTTGGATCTTGGCCTAGTGATAGGCCCAACTAGCACATATAATTAATCTTTTGGTGCAACTGATATATTCTTATCATTCCTTTCATTTTGAAAAGGATTTTCCCTCAAATCTTTACCTACACCAAACGAATATAAGTCAGTTATATTAAAGTAGCACTTACATTAAACTCACTTGGAAGGTCTAATTTGTAGGTATTGTCATTGATATGTTCTATCACTTGAAAAAGGGTCATCTCCTCTTGGAAGTAGATTAGAATGCCTTTGTTGGGGAAACTGTTCTTTACTTATATGAAACTAAACCTAATCACAAGGTTCAAATACGACCTTTTTGTGCCCCTTATTAGTTTCGTTGGTATATTGCTTAGTTCTCCTCTTAATGTTTTGTCGAGTCATTTCATGGATCTACTTAACAAAATTAGCCTTATTCTTCCCATCTAAGTTGACATGCTCATGCATAGGTAAAGGAGTTAAATCCAAAGGATTTAATGGATTAAAACATACACAATTTCTAATGGTGAAAACTTAGTTGCAGAATGCACACTCCTATTATATGCAAACTCTAAATGCGGCAAACAATCTTCTCATGCTTTCAAATTCTTTTGTATTATAGCAAGCAATAAAGTAGATAAAGTCATATTAACTACTTCGGTTTGACCATTAGTTTGTGGGTGACAAGTAGTAGAAAATAAAAGTTTAGTTCGAGCTTACCCCACAAAGTCTTCCAAAAATAGCTTAAGAACTTAGCATCTCTATCCGAAATAATAGTCTTAGGCATGCCATGTAACCTAACTATTTCCTTGAAAAACAAATCAACAATATGTAATGCATCATCAATTTTATGACATGGAATAAAATGAGCCATCTTAGAAAACCTATCTACAACCGCATATATAGAATCTCAACATCTTTTTTACCGTTGTAAACCTAACACAAAATTCATAGAAATATCTATCTAGGGTTCACTAGGTAGGCAAATGAGTATACAAACCATGAGACTTAACCTTAGACTTAGCTTGCTTACAAACAATACACTTCTCACAAATTCTCTCTACTCCATGTTTTATATGAGGCCAAAAGAAATGTTCATGCAAAACATCAAAAGTCTTAAATATGCCAAAATACCCCCATTAAACAACCCCCATGAGCTTTTCTAACAAGCAAGTCATGCAATGAACAATTAGGCACACAATTTATTTTCTATAAACAAAAACTCATTAAACCTAAAGAACTTGCTAAATGCTACTTTCTCTCATGCATCAAATACATTCATCAACATACTAATGTATTCAAAACCACGCAATTTTGCATCTAAAGTAGAAAATCAGGCGTACATTCGAGATAATGCATCCGCTACAATGTTTTCCTTACCTTGCTTGTACTTGATCGCATAAGGAAACGTTTCAATAAATCCATTTACTTGGCATGTCGCTTGTTTAGCTTATGTTGACCCTTCAAATGTTTCAAAGATTCATGATCCATGTGAGTCACAAATTCTGTTGGCCAAAGATAGTGTTGCCAAGTCTCTAACGCCCTAATCAATGCACACATCTCGTTGTCGTGTGTAGAGTAATTCAAGGCTTCCCTACTTTGTTTTTCACTAAAGTGGGCAAGAGGACACCCTTCCTGCATTAGAACATCTCTACTTCCTATTCTTGAAGCATCACATTCAATCTCAAAAGTTTTTGTGAAGTTAGGTAAAGCAAGCGAAGGTGCATTAATCAATCTTTAGTTAATCAAATTACATATATTTTCTTGCTCATCACCCCACTTAAAACCCACATTCTTTTTGATAACTTCAGTTAAATGTGAGGCAAATATACTAAAATCTTTCAGAAACCTTCTATAAAAGCTAGCCAACCCATGAAAACTTTTCACCTGTCCCACACTTGTAGTTTTCAGCCACTCCTTGATTGTTTAATCTTTTCTTCATCTACCTCAATTCCTTTAATACTAACATCAAAAACTAAGAAATACAAGTTTATCCATGCAAACGGTACATTTTTTGAGGTTAGAAAACAACGTTTCTTTGCTCAAAACATCTAAAACAAGGTTTAAATATTCAATATGCTCATCTAAGTTTTTGCTATAAATCAGAATGTCATCAAAGTATACAACCAAAAATTTTCCAATAAAAACACACAAAACATGGTTCATTAATCTCATGAACGTACTAGGTGCATTGGTTAACCCAAAAGGCATAACCAACCACTCATAAAAATATTTTGTTTTGAATGTGGTTTTCCACTTATCACATTCTCTCATCCTAATATGATGATAACCACTTTCAAGATCAATTTTAGTAAACACAAAAGAACCATGTAATTCATCAAGCATATCTTCTAACCTAGGAATGAGATATCGATACGTTACCATGATATTGTTGATGGGAATTACAATCCACAAACATTCTCCACGTACCATTTTTCTTAGGTACAAGTAATACGGGAATAGCACAAGGACTCATTCTTTCACGTATATACCCTTTCTCCATAAGCACAATAACTTACCTTCGAAGTTCCTTTGTTTCCTCGGGATTGCTCCTACATGTGGGTCTGTTTGGAATAGATGCTCCGGGTACGAAATGAATGTGATGCTCAATTCCCCTTATTAGTGGCAAACCATTAGGAACTTCTTCGAAAAACACATCATCAAAATATTGTAAAAGACAAGTAACAACACTACGCAAAGAGGGGTTAAGATCGTTAGTGTTAAAACAAATGTTTTTGTACAAAAGCACAATCAAAGGTTCATTTCAAAACAACGTTTTTTTAATCCCACTCTCTCTTGCGTATAAAAACTCATTTGTTTACTCTATTTTTTTCCCTCACTTTCTGAATTTTTCTCTCTCTCACTTTTTTTTTTCTCTCACTCATTTTTCTTGTCACTCTCTCTTTTTACCCTCACTTTAGTATCATCCACTTGCATTGACGTTAATGGTGCAAGAGTAATTGGTTTCTTATTAAGTACAAAGGAGCATCTATTGGTATAATCATCATGAGTTACTCGTAGATCAAATTGTCGTGGTCTTCCCAAAAGAATATTTCCCTCATACATTGGCACCACATCACACATGATGTCGTCTTTATAACTTCCAATTGAGAATGATACAAGCACTTGCTTATTCACTTTAATTTCTTCGCAATTATTCAACCGTTGTAACTTATATGGCCTAAGATGTTTTAAAATTGGTAAATTCAACTTCTCTACCAAACTAGTTCTTGCCACATTTGTACAATTTCTCTTATCAATAATTATGCTACATACCTTATCATTGACATGGCAACTTGTATGAAAGATGTTCACTCATTGTATCGTCTCATCTTCTTTGACTTGTGCACTAAGAACTCTTCCAGCAACCAGAAGCTCTCCATGAACTGGGTATTCAACATCACGTACATCCTCCAAAGGTGGCATCGAATCATCATCTGTCTCATCTTTGGTCTCAAAACTTCCATCATCCTTTATAATCATTACTCTCTTATTTGGACAATGGGATGCAATATGACATGTTCCCAAACATTTAAAGCATTTAATTTCTCTATTTCTAGAAAGTTGGGAATCGATCTTACCTTGGTTTGGTGTACCTCCAGTTTTGTGAATTTTGGAAGATTCGTCCTTGGGCTGAAAATTAGGCTCTCATTCTTCTTGCTACAATTCAGTTTCCGAGAAGAAGAATAACCTAATTGCTGCCCAATTCATGTGGAACCCTTATGCTTCAATTTTTGCTGCACTTTAATGACCATGTATACCATGTCATTCAACTCAATATAATGTTGCAACTCCACCACATTTGCAATGTCACAATTCAGCTCGATTAGAAACCTAACCATAGTTGCTTCTCGATCCTCTTCCACTTTGGCTCGAATCATGGCTATCTTCATTGCTTTGTAGTAATCTTCTATACTCTTAGAACATTCTGTAAGACTTTGCAATTTCTAGAACAAATCTCTATAGTAGTGACTTCGAATGAATCGTTTTCTCATAGTAGCTTTCATCCCTTCCCATGTTGCGATAGGTCTTTCACCATTCCTCTTCCGACTCAAGGTAAGTTAATCCCACCATATAATAGAATAATTGGTGAATTCTGTGGCATCCAACTTTACATTCTTTAACTTAGAGTAGTTGTGACAATCAAACACCAACTCTATTATCTTCTCCCACTTCAAATAAGCTTCAGGATCGTTTTTGCCTTCGAAAGATAAAATGTTCACCTTGATGCTTCCCAAGTTATTATCAATCCTCTCCCATGATGATCTTTTTTATTCCCATATCCACACCCAAATCTACCCAAGTTGGTATCAGAGACGCTATCCTCTTTATCTAGGTCATCCCTATAATCATCTTCACATTTATACCGAGGTAGATTCCTCTCTCTTTGTTGGACATTAGGATGCCCCTTTTGTGAACTAGACTCAACTTTGTCTAGTCGCTCATGCATTTCATCAAACCGTGAGTTCAACCTTTCAAACTTTTGCTTCAAGGACTTGAGAAAGAGTTTGAAGTCTATCACCTTCGATGCTTCATCGGATGAACCTTTCTTTGATTCTTGAGACATGTCTAATAACCTACAAAACAAAGTTAGTAAACCTCACAAACACTCCTTTACATGTTTTCCTAAATATTAATGGCACTTATACTCATGTTTCACTCAAATTCGGCTTTTACCCTCTTATGAGCTCATACTCTCTTTACCTTTTTACACTTTTTAATTCAATCTTTTAGCTCTTTATTGAACTTAACCAACTTCAATCAGAAATATCTCATGACAATTCAAACTCAACAAATTGACTCATTTAGAATGAGATTTAGGACAAAAGCAAAGGGAACAAAAAGAACACAAAAGATAAGCTTATAGAAAAGAATAAGAATAATTTAAATTTCAATATAGTTGTTGGAATTTTTTTTCCTGATTCTGATTCCGTTTTTTTCCTATTTTTTTCGTTTCTTTCTTTTTTGGGAAACTTAGCAGCTTAAAAAAAAATTAGATTTGACCAGTGGTGAAGATGCACCATATTATTTCTAACCAGATTTAATTAGAACGAAAACACACAGTACTTTAAACAAAATCGGACCAGATTTGATGATATAATTTGGTCAAGAACATAAAAATTAGGAATGAATAGATATCAACGAACGAAAAGGAAAATGATAAATGAAATCTGATTTAGAATCTTGCTCTGATTACCAAATAATGTAAACTTCAACAAGGATTAGTGAGACTCGAAACCAAAGTAGGGTTTCTTCACTAAGGATAAAACTAAATTAAGATTTATAATAAAATAAAAATACAAAAGTTTGAATAGATTACCTTAACCCAATATTTATGAATAAAACACGAACCAAAGGTATAAGAAACTGTTGATCTTAAGATTTTGATAGACAATTAAATGTTGATATTTTCGGTGAAACTAACGGATTCATTGAGTGTTTCAATTTATAAGTTCCATTGAAGATATTATCATGAAGAAGTTGAGATGAATGCTAAATGGATGCTAAAGAGACTAACAAAGATGACGGACATTAAGAGACCGAAGACTTTGAAGAACCTAGGAAAAAACAACTCAAGTTAAATTTTTACTCTTAATGTATCCCAATTAGTGTTTTTATAATTATGTGTATTTTTAATAGGATCCTAATTAGTAAACATACTTTCTCCTATGTGAAATTGAAGAAGAAAAATTTATTTAAGAAAGATTTGATTAAATTTGAATTTAAGTGTTAGTGGAGTTAACCGAGAAAACAAATTGGTTACAGGAGCAAAAACTTTGAAGAAATTGAATTAAAAATGAAATAAGAAAATAGTACAGCAGGATCAGTCTACCTGTCTAGAAGGTTCAGTCAACTGATGAGAAGGTGCTAAAATTATGCAGTTCTTGAATCGACATGTCGACTTATGGTGTTTGATCGGTCGACCTATGGGAATTAGCAGAACTCTCTGAATCATTTAGTCAATAGCTAGGTCGACTTATGGCCAAAAGAAGAACTCTCTGAATTGTTAGGTCGACAAACAAAGTTGAGAGGTCGACCTGAGAAACTCTTTGTATCATCCGGTCAACAGAAGAAGGAGTAGAGGTAGACCTATGGGCGAGAGAATTTTGACTTGGGCTGCATCCTGAATCAGGCGGTCGGCCTATGCCTTCTGGTCGGTCAATCGACAAACAGTTTCAGGATTCAAGGATTTTATGGTTTTGATCCAAAAGTAGCCATTACTAGTCGTTTTGTTGTTAGTATATAAGAGATATCTTATGGATCTTATGGAATTTAAGATATATAGTTGATATTTTGTTATCCCTATAGATATGGTTCAAGTATTTTGATTATTTCTCAATTTGATTCATGTAATTCTTTTTATCCTATCTAATTGAGTTTGAGAAAATGTTTGAAGGACTTAATTAAATATTTTAAGAGTTATAATTGAGTACATTATACCAGGATTAAGTTATAATGATATAAGGGGTCTATTAAAGTAATTATTTGTCAATATATATGGGAACTAGCTGTTGAAGGATTTGTTCTAATTCTATATAAATAGACATGCATTTTTTAGGTTTTAATAATCCCAATCATTCATATCTTAAGAGTTATTCAGTTCTTTTGTTTTCTAAGAGTGATCATTCTGATATATACTAAGAGTATCATCAGAAGTATTCTTGAGAAGTGTTCTTAAGAAAAATTGTTGTGGATTATTGTTGCTGCCGACTTGAAGTTTCATTGCTAATCATTCTTTATTCAATGGATTCCTGGTGAGATCATTCCAAGTTTTTGCTATTAATTGTTGTGTGATATTATTGTTAATACTTGGAATTTTGATCTTTAAAATTATTTTTTGAAAAAATCTGATTACGTGTTAAATTTCTTGCTACCCGTTTTGTTAAAACCAGATTTTGAAATTCTCATTGTATTTCTATCACTAGTATCAGGACATTAATTGAGTTCAAATTATTCAGGTATGGCAGAAGCTCTGAGTGGGAGAAAGACTTATCAATTTTGTCATTGGTGAGTTGTGTATCGGATTAGATACTGTTAGGAGTGTCTAATCAAAGCTTAATTGGTTTTAATCTCTTTCGGTAAAGAGATTGAGGTTTTGATCTTTGCCTAGAATATAAAACGATTAGGTGTTAATTCTTCCTGAATAGAATTAATTTTGAGTGAATTTATAACGGTTTAACCCTTACTGGGTAAAATGATATTTAGAGTGACTTTTGTGTGATGTTTAATTCTTAGCCTAAGTATAAAAGAATTAGGTTAATCTTTAGCTTGAAAAAAATATAGGGTTATTCCTGAGTCTGTGAAAATGAATTATAAAGGTGTATTATGAGCCTGTAAAAAGAATCATTTTGTAAGAATTTGGTTCCTACCTAGTTAAAAGAATTATAGTGATTAGTAGGTGCGAATCTCCATAGAGCTCGGGGGATTAGATTAGCCAAGAATAGCTTGGTGAATTAGTATAAATTTCTAGTGAACTACTTTATTTACTTTATTTATATTTTGTTGTTTAGTGTACACTTAGTTGATAATACTTATCCGCTGTTATAAAAATAATAATTAATTTTGGGTAAAAGTAATTATTTGATTTTTGAAATATTATTATTTGGATTAAATTTTCTATCTACCTATTTCACCCCTCTCTTTGATAGCTCCCTGGGCCAATAGAAACAATCTTGACACAAGGATTATAAAGAATCATGAACCAAAGATATAGAAGTTGAGCGCCACAAGAAATCTTGATAACTTCATAAGAGTTCTCTGAAGAACTTAAGAGAAAAACCCTCTCAATTATATTAATCAATATCAAAATTGTTTTTCTCAAGGCTACAATGCCTCTTAAATAGGCAGCCAAGAGAACCCTAGATAATTTTATCAAAATACGTTGCCACATATCTAGGAGAATCGTTAGCAGTGTAGAGGACAAAGTCAAAAAAATAAAGAAGTTTTCCAACTACTCCTAGTTTAAAAAGGAAAAGACTACTTGGCATTAATGCCTTACAAATAATCCAATAAATGTCCTAAAATAAAATTAAAAAAAAAAATTAAAAAAATAAATAAGTCCAAATTTGTGTGTCTCATCCTAAGCCCATTCACGTTCATATTTTAAACCCATTCGCTTGCCTTGATGAGATGTACTAGGCCCTAATCATCATTTGGTCCTAATTCATGCTTCATTATTTTAGTTTTAGTCCAAATATCTTGAATTAATCCATTAAGTGCTTCTTTGAATCTTTTGGATCTTGCCTTAGTGATAGGTCTAATTGACACATGTAATGGATCTCTAGGTGCAGCTGATATATTCTCATCATCTTTTTCACAGAAAAAAGATTAAAACCCAGCTACCCTGACTAGACATTATCCCAAACGTGTCTAATCCACTCAAATTTACAAATGAAAAAAATATAAATTTCTTCCTATAAGGAGTTTCTACCGCCTCAATAGAGATATAATCAATTAATGTCCCAAATAAATACTCTGTGATAGATAAAATGTGAGAAAATTTTAATCTGATTAATAAATAATATAGGTAGCACAAAATTTAGCACGTAATCAGATAAAGAGACAAAAATCGTTTAAAAAAGATTTTTAGGCTTTCAAGTTCAAAACGTTTTTTTTCCAACAATCCTATACTAAGCAATCAAGATAAATAAAACTTTAAAGAGAATTAATAAAACTTGGATAGATCTCACCGAGAAACACTGACGGTAATAACATTATGGCAAGTAGAAATTAGATCGGTGATGCCAAACAACAAGCGCTTTAGATCAAGAACTTGAATAGCATCTATCGTAAAAATCTCAGTAAAAATCCCACTCTTATAAAAGCTCAAACTGATGTTCTTCACTATTATAGACCAATAACTAACTCTCCAACGGTTAATTTTTCAAAGATATGTCATAAAATGACACTCTAAGACCCCAAATATCATAACCGTTCATTTTATGTATGTTCTACTTAAACAATCTTTCAAATATCTCATTTAAGTCCATAAAACTATTCTCTATTTAAAATCACATAAATATTAAGTATTAAAATATTTAAATTAAGAGAATCTCAAATAAGGATGCCACAAAAAATCGAAACTGATGGGTAACCGAGAGAAACCAAATTGAATGGTTTGGTTTTAAAACCCACCAAATGGTTTGGTTGCAGTTTTTGTTTTGAAATTAGCAGTCGAAGCAATTTTGGTTTTGGAATAGAAACCGCGAAACGGAACCACCAAACCGAACCATGAAACCGTGAAACTGATATTTTAGATATATTTTTATTACATATATACCCTTATTTTCTATGTATTTATAGTTTAACCCTAATATATATGTATGTTTTTTTTTAATTTATTTACACTTTCATCCCTCTTATATATATGTCTGTAAAAGGACTCAGGGTTTCATTTCTAATTAGTGATTTAACAGTCGTTCCCCCATTCCTTTAATTATGGTTACTGGTTAGAAACATTAATTATAGTTACGGGTTAGAAACTTTAATTATGGTTATTTTGTGGTTTGATTTTATTTTTTAAAATTTATATTTTATATTTTGATTATATTTTTGTTTATAAATAAAAATATAATAGTCCGTGATTTTGGTTTTGTTTTTAGTTTTTATAAAATTGAAAAATCTTAAATGGTTTCGTGATTTTGGTTTTGGTTTTGTATAAATTTAAATTGTTTGGTTTGAAAATTATTTAAAAAAATCGGCAGTTTTGGTTTGATATATTTCTAATGGTTTTGGTTTTGGGTTTATATGAAATCGAAATCGAAACCGAACCAGTGATATCCCTATTATTAAAATATATAGACCACATCAATAGGGATTACTAGATAGGTTGTTCCAACTTGAAATACATTCAAATCCCCTAAATCCCTCTCTTGGAGTCATAAAAATGGATAGTTTTTTATCAAGAGACCAAATTAGTCGAATTTGTAACTGAAGCAATCGATTGACCAACTAGCCCCATTTAGTTAACCTACTGTGCCAGGCTTTCAATTTGGTCGTGGCCACAACACCAATCAGTTGACCGACCCAACCACGTTTGTTGACCGATTGGATTAGTGTACTTACTTCCTTATCTATTTCAACTACTGTTTCAAACGGTTAACCGATTGCTTTTCTCGATTAACCGAATTGACCCAAAAATAAATTTTTTTATACTTTAAAACACATTATTCAATTAGGTTAATTATCAAGATCATTTTACATAAGAAGCATGTTGGCACAAAGGGCTTCCCAAGAGGAAGGTGAATTGAGTAGTTCCAAAAATTTAATAATTAAACAGTTAAACACAAATAATTAATTTTCCTAAATCAATTATTATTTTTAAACACAACGGATATGTGCTTGATAGTAAGTGCACACTCAAGCACAATATGAATAATAAATCAATGCAGTACAGAAAAATTTATCCTGATTCAGTTAAACTAATTTTTCCTACGTCTAGTCCCCTAAGGTCCATGGAGATTCGCAATCCACTAACCCCTTGATTCCTTTATTAAGAAGGAACCAAACCCTTACGACTCACGATTCTTGTATAGACACAGAATCAACATTTACAATTTATCCTTTTCATAGGCCAAGAATGAACCCTACCTTTTTACCAGACTAAAAACAAACCTAACACTCTCTCACTTATTCGTTTCACAGGGAATGAAGAACCTTTACAAATTACTCCAAAAACAATTCAATTGCAGGATGAATCAAAACTTAATTCTTTTCAAAGGAAAAGAATAACCTAACATTTTTAACAGGACAAAGATCAAACCCTAATATTTTTCACTGGAAAAAGATCAAAACTTACCTACCCCAAATAGACACAGTCCCAGACACCGTCCCAAACATGTCTAATGCACTCAAACTCACAAAAACAAAAAAATATGAGTTTTTTTCCCACAAGAAACTTCTACCACCTCAATACAGATATACTCGATTAATGTCCCGAATAATTATTACGTGATAGATACAATGTGAGAGAATTTAAATCTGATTAATAAAAAAAAAAATGGGTAGCACAAATTTAGCACGTAATCAGATAAACAGGTAAAAATCGTTTAAAAAGATTTTTAGGCTTTTAAGATCAAAACGATTTTTCTAACAATTATATACAAAGCAATCAAGATATATAAAATTGTAAAGTGAATTAATAAAACTTAGATAAATCTCACTAGGAAAACACCGAAGGCAATGGCAATATAGCAAGTAAAACTTAAATCGATGATGCCAAACAACAAGCGTTTTAGATCAAGAATTTTGAATAGAATCTCTCGTAAAAATCTCAGCAAAAATATTACTCTTATAAAATCTCAAACTAATGTTCTTGATGTATCGAATTCAATTCCCGCAGGTCTCTATTAATAGACCAATCACTAGCCCTCCAACGACTAGTTTTTAAATGATATGCCATAAAATGACACTCTAAGACCCTATATATCATAACATTTCATTATAGGTATGTTCTACTTAAGAATACTCTTTAAAACTCTCATTTAAGTCCATAAAACTATTCCCAATTTAAAACAACAGAAATAGGAAGTACTAAAATATTTAAATTAAGATAATCTCAAAATATATATGGACCATATCAATAGGGATTAGTAAATAGGTTGTTTAAACTTGAAATACATTCAAATTCTCTAAATCTTTCTCTTGGAATCATAAAAAATGGATAGTTTTTTACCAAGAGACTAAATCATCCGAATCTGTAACTGAAGCAATCAGTTGATCACCTTGCCCCATTCGGTTGACCAACTCTGTCAGGTTTCCAATTTAGCCATTGGCATAACACAGGTCGGTTGACTGACCCTACCGATTTGGTTGACCCATTAGATCAGCGTGTTTTTAATTTCTACAATTTCATCTTATGTCTCATTCGGTTGACCGACCCTCATCATTCGGTTGATCATTTGGATTCGTGTGCTCACTTCCTTACCTATTTCAGCTACTGTTTCAAACAGTTAACCAATTACTTTTCTTGGTCGATCGACTGGATCAGGAGAACTCTATTTTAACTCCAAAACTCACGATTTTAATCAATCGAATGATTACTTTTCTTGGTTGACAGAATTGACCCAAAATTGGGAAAAAAAATTATACTTTAGAACACATTTTTTAATTAGGTCAATTATCAAAATCATTTCATATAAGGAGCACAGACAATATCTCATTTTAGGATCTCAAACTTATCACTTCTTATCTTCACACATATAAAATTAACTCATTTTAAGTGTCGTGTGTGATCCTAATTTGGATTGCATTAAGAGTATATAAGTAAAGAGTCGTTTTATCCTATTTTCCTTCAACGTCTTCAAAAATCTTTACATCTTCGTCATGTCCATCTTGTACCATTTATGTTTTCTTCATCAAATCTTCTTTTTAATCAAATGCATGGACCTCTAAATCTAAAACACTCGATAAAAACATCAGTTCCATAAAAAACATCAATACTTAATTATTTTAAAAACCTTGGATTCAACAATCTCCCCTCATTTTTGGTGATGACAATTAACTTTGATATTTTCTTCAAAATGTAATGTAGCCATGCTCCCCCTAAATCTGAGGACAGGTATTTAAACCCATTTAAGCACATTTATGAAAACATAATTAAATCATAATAAAGATATTCAATATAAGGCCAATTAAACCACAATAAAGATATTCGACATAAGCCCTTAATAATTTTTCCTTTCAATCAATGCAATGCTTAAGCGAACAAATCCTTAAACATCAACTACTCATTAAACATCAACTTTTTCCCCCTTTGTCATCTAAAAAAGTTGGGATGGAGAACTAAAAATATTACTCTAGGCATACATCGTTATGCCTAACCATGCCTAAATTTCGAATAATTTTCACGAACAGTTCTTCATCTAGAGGTTTGGAAAAAATATCAGCAAGCTAATCGAAGGTATCAACATATTTAATAGTTACATCCCTTTTCAAAATGCGATCACGAATAAAATAATGTTTAATCTCTATGTGCTTAGTTCGTGAGGGTTGTGTAGAATTTTTACTTAAGCAAATAACACTTTAATTATCACAATAAATAGGGACCTTCTCCATACATATTCCAAAATTATTATCACAAACCACCCCATTGGAAATCAAAAACCCATCTCGTGGTCACCATACGATTCGGAAACAGGTAAAATTTCAACTGATTATTAATTTTCGTTAAATTAAATTTTATTTAGAGTTACAAATCCTAAAATCGTAATAATTTCGTAACGATTAATTAATTTTAATTATGTGGTACATAAAATAGTAACGATTCGGAATATAGGGCCTGCATTGCATGATTCAGATGTTTTAGATAAGATATTAATTTAGGCTTTGTCATTATTAGGTTCGCAGGCACCGGTATCCCGATAGAGTATGGTCAGTGAAGGTTTTGGAGAGTGGTTAACGAGGTGAGTGTATTGTCTTCTTGCCAAACTATTTTTATATATATATGCATGATAAAATATTGGTTTACTTAAACTGTACAATTTTATAAATTATATGGATCAAGCAGGTATTTGGGTAAGTTGGTAAAATGAATTTTCGGGATATTGTGTTAGTTTCTAAAAGAGAGTGGAAAGTAACTGATTTTCTAAGAATGTTTGGTTTTATAAAACGAACTAAGGTGGGAGAAATGGTTTTTATTAAAATCGGTGGTACAAAAGTGAAAAAATGGGTTTTACTGGAATTGGTGGTATTTTTAAAAATGAGAGTAGAAAAACGTGATTTTGAAAATTCTCTCCGAAAGGGGTGTGACTTATATTCTCCCCATAAGGGGTGTGAATTTTTGATGTTATGGAGTGAAAATATATTTTTTCCTATAAAGGATGTGAATTTTTAACTATACTGATGATTTTGACGATGCCATTGTTGTTCTCCCCATAAGGGGTGTGGTTTCTCCCCGAAAAGGGTGTGGATTTTATTTCTCCCCGTAAAGAGTGTGAATTTTTCCCATGGGATATGGATAGTTATCCTTATAAGGGGTGTGGATTATATTTCTCCCCAAAAAGGGGTGTGGATATTTCGTAGGAAGACATTCCTATGGATGTTACGGTACCATTGCAACTCCCGATCGTGAGGTTAAAATAATCACTATAGCTAGCCAGTGTGTGTTGTGGTGGAGTGGTGTTTAAGATGTGATGTTTTACTTATATTGGGTGATTTATTATTTATTATGGTGATTGGTATTATTTTACTAGATGGGTTGGAATGGAACTTATATTTATTGCTTTATTTTCACTGTTTATATTGTGGAGAATTTTACTAGTTACGTGTTGTTTCTATGCTCACGCTTGATCCATTTAGATGTTGTAGAATGAATTATTATTCTAAGAAATATTTTTACTAAGAAGGCAGTACAGTCGTAGGTAAAATAGTTAGGAGTCGGTCAATGCCCTACTGGCGCTAAATAGAGTTATGCGAGTCACGCAAAGGAGTCATTTGAGGAAAATTTTGGAGATGAGATATCGGAAATGAAATCTAAGTGAGGTTCAGGGGATTTGTTTGATTGTATTTATATTCGGGACGATGTATCCCTATCAGATGGGACTATTATATGTGTTGTATAGATTTACAATCTTGTTATCGACATATTGCGGTTAGCCAGTCAGTTGGGCGGTGTCATGTCTACGTCACGCCGGCCCCACATGACGGGTGTCCAGGGTGGAGTGTGACACATATACTCTGCCTCAGTCATAAAAGCACATGAGATAGTTTTTGAAATCTGTTTACATTTGTTTAATGTGATCAATGTACTTTGTAGAGCATTGATTTGAAAACAATAATTCTTATAATAATTCAATAGCTCTTGATAAATATAAAATAACTCATCAAAATCCAAACGACAAGAACTAGAACATTCAGTTACCTCAACCTTATTGGTAATTAGGGCGAACGTCGGAGTTTCCTCATAATTGCTTCAGAACTACTGGAATCCGCATCGACCTACGTTTCTTTC
Source organism: Eucommia ulmoides (assembly GCA_016647705.1). NCBI lineage: Eukaryota > Viridiplantae > Streptophyta > Magnoliopsida > Garryales > Eucommiaceae > Eucommia > Eucommia ulmoides. The sequence goes on along the minus strand of CM028332.1, from coordinate 68,768,691 downwards.
ATAGATCTCTCTTTTCTTTCTAACTTTATTTCTGATCCATTCTCATATTGTCGTATAACCGTCTCACGGGTTATTAAATTACCGATGAGTTCATCGATAGTGTATTTTGTAAGATCTTTGGCTTCCTTGATTGCAGTCAGTTTTGATTCTCAGATTTTGGTCAACGATATCAAAATCTTTTGTACTTTTTGCTCCATGGAATACGACTTTCCAAACTAATCAAGATTATTACATATGTTGGTGAATCTCACATACATTTTCGAGATTGTTTCCGTATCACCTATTCGGAACACTTCGAATTGATGAGTGTAGGTGTTGATTTTGGATTGTTTCACTTGATCAATTCTATCATATGTGGTTTTCAATAACCCACATTTATTTTGCATATCCATAATCTAAAACTCTATTATACTCATTTGCATCTAAGGAACAAAGCAGAATATTAATAGTTTGAGAATTAATAGACAGTTTCTATTTATCAAAGGAACTCAGTTGTTCATTATTCGTAATTACTCCATTCTCTTTCGGAATGTATGAACCGTCTTCAATAACCAACCACGCCGCATAGTTAGTGGCTTGAAAAAATACAATCATCATATTCTTCTAAAATACATAATTATTACCTATAAACAGAGGTGGACGATGCATAGATTGCCCCTCACCTATAGTGCCCAAGTAGTATGCCATATGATCTTTCTTAGCTAGGATATTAAGCAAAACGAGCTGAATCAACTCTGGTACCAATTGATGGTCCAAAAAGCTACTTAAGAGGGGGGTGAATAGGGTAGTTTCAAAATTTTAACAATTAAACACTTAAACACAAATAATTAATTTTCCTAAATAAATTATTATCTTTATATGCAAAATATATATGTTTAATACTAAGTGCACACCCAAATACAATATGAATAATAAATCAATGCAGTACATAAGAATTTATCCTAATTCGGTCAAGCTAATCTTGCTTACGTCCAGTCCTCTCGAGCTCCACGGAGATTCACAATCCACTGATCCCTGGATTCTTTTACTAGGTTGGAACCAAACCCTTACAACTCATGATTCTTTTACAAGCAAAGAATCAACCTTTACAATCAACCCTATTTTTTTACCAGGCTAAAGATAAACCTAACACTCTCTCACTTATTCTTTTCACACGGAATGATGAGCCTTTGCAAATCACTCAAAAAATAATTCAATTGCTGGATGAATTAAAACCTAATTCTTTTCAAGGAAAAAGAATGACTTATCCTTTTTACTAGGATAAAGATCAAACCTTGATATTTTTCACAGAAAAAAGATCGAAACCTAAATACCCAGACTAGACACCGTCCAAAACGTGTCCAACCCACTGAAACTCACAAATAAAAAAAATAAGTTTCTTCCCACAAGGAGTTTCTACCACTTCAATACAAATATATTCGATTAATATCCCGAATAATTACTACATGATAGATACAATGTGAGGTAATTCAAATCTAATTAATAAGTAAAGTGGACAGCACAAATTTTGCACGTAATTAGATAAACAAATAAAAATCGTTTAAAAAATATTTTCAAGCTTTTAAGTTCAAAACATTTTTTTCTAAAAATCGTAATACCAAGCAATCAACATTAATAAAACTTTAAAGCGAATTAAAAAAACTTGGATAAATCTCACCAAGAAAACACTAAAAACAATAACAATATAACAAGTAGAACTAAAATCGGTGACTCCAAACAACAAGCGCTTTAGACAAGAACTTTGAATAGAATCTCTCGTAAAAATCTCAGCGAAAATTTGACTCTTATAAAAGCTCAAACTGATGTTCTTGATGTATCCAATTCAATTCCTACTGGTCTCTATTAATAGACTAATAACTAGCCCTCCAATGGCTAGTTTTTCAAAGATTTGATATAAAATAATACTCTAAGACTCCATATATCAAAACCTTTTATTTTAGGTATGTTCCACTTAAAAATATATTTCAAATCTTACATTTAAGTCTATAAAACTATTTTTTATTTAAAATCACAGAAATATGAAGTATTAAAATATGTAAATGAAGATAATCTCAAACTATATGGACCATATTGTTGATCTTAAGATTTTAATGGACAATTAAATGTTAATATTTTTTTTGTGAAACTAACAATTTTACTGAGTATTTCGGTTTATTAGTTCCAGTGAAGAGATTATCATGAATATATTGAGAAAAATGTCCAATGAATGCTAAAGACATTGACGCAGATGATGCATGTTAAGAGATCAAAGAATTTGAAGAACTTAGAAAAAATAACTAAGGTTAAATTTTTACTCTTAATGTATCCCGATTAGGATCGCACACGACACAAAAATATTGTTACAATTATGTGTGTTTTTTATAGGATTCTAATTAGCTAACATAATTGCTCTTATATGTAATTGAAGAAGAAATAATTGATTCAAGAAAGATAATTAATTAAAATTAAATTTAAGCATTTAGTGGAGTTAACCGAGAAACGAAATTGGTTAAAGGGGCAAAAAACATCGAAGAAATTTAGTAGAAAATCAATTAAGGTGAGGTGTTCCAGCTCAATCGGTCGACCTACACAAACTGATCGGTCAACCAATGGAATGGAATAGGGAAGAAGATTCAGTCCCAGAATTGGTCAGTCAACAGCTAGGTCGACTTATGGAAGTGAGACAAACTCTTTGAATCTTCTGGTCGACAGGTAAGTCGACTTATGGTTAAAATGTGAACTCTCTGAATCGTTAGGTCGACGGGTAAGTCGACTTATTAAACTCTTTGAATCATTCAGTCGACATATACAAAATGGGTGGTCGACTTATGGCAGAGAGATTTTGGCTTGGGCTATGTCCTGAATTGGGCGGTCGACCAATGAGTGTTGGTCGATCAATCGATGGCCAGTTTCAAGAATTGAGGATTTCATGGTTTTGTTCCAAAAAGTAGCCGTTACTAGTCATCTTATAGTTGAGATATGCAAGATATCTTAGGGAACTGATAGATTTTGAGTTATTTAGTTAATATATTAATATCCCTATAGATATAGTTCAAGTATTTTGGATATATCTCAATTTGGTTTATAAAATTCTTTCTATCTTATCTAATTGAGATTGAGTATAAGTTTGAGGGACTAAATTGAATGTTTTAAAAGATATAATTTAGTGAATTATACCAGGAATGAGTTTTAATAATATAAGGGGGCTATGGGAGTAATTATGCTGTATTCTTTTATTTATTTATTTTGTGTTATTTGGTGTACACCTAGTTGATACTTAATTTCCGATACTATATAGATAATAATTAATTTAGGGTAAAAAATAATTATTTGATTTTTGAAGAATTTTATTTGAATTAATTTTTATCTACCCAATTCACCCCCCTCTTGGATAGCTCACTGGGCCAACACATATCAATAAGGATTACTAAATAGCTTGTTTAAACTTGAATTACATTCAAATCCCCCAAATCCTACTCTTGGAATAATGAAAAATGGATAGTTTTTTACCAAGAGACCAAATCAGTTGAATCGATAATTGAAGCAGTCGGTTGACCAATTGGATCAATATGTTTCCAATTTCCAACATTTTATCTTCTGTCTTATTCAGTTTACCGACCCTCTTTATTCAGTTGACTGATTGGATCAGTGTGCTCACTTTCTTTTCCATTTCAGCTATTGTTTCAAACAGTTGACCAATTGCTTTTCTCGGTTAATCGCCTAGATCAGTTGGACTTTATTTTAACTCTAAAACTCATTGTTTTAATCAGTCGATCGATTGCTTTTTTTGGTTGACCAAATTGACCCGAAAACACAACGTTTGATACTTTGAAACATATGTTTCAATTAGGTCAATTATCAAATTTATTTCACATAGGGTGCATGTACAATATCTCATTTTAGGATCTTAAACTTATTAGTTCTTATCATGGAACGTGTAGAATTAACTTATTTTAAGTATCGTGTGTGATCCTAATTTGGGTTGCATTAAGAGTATATAAGTAAAGACTTGTTTTCATCTATTTTTCTTCAACGTCTTCAAAACTTTTGACATCTTCGTCATGTCTATCTCTTGTACCCTTTATATTTTCTTCATCACATCTTCTTCTTAATCAAATGTATGGAACAATAAATTTGAAACACTTGATAAAGCGATTAGTTCCAACAAAAACATCACTACTTAATTGTTCATCAAAATCTTGGATTCAACAATCTCCTCCTTTTTTATGAAGACAATTAACTTTGATATTTTCTTCAAAATATAACGTAATCACACTTCCCCTAAATCCGAGAACGGGTACTTAAACTTATTTAAGCATAATCTTGAAAATATGATTAAACAATAATCAATATAAGCCCAACATAAGTTCAAAAACTTAATAACTTCTCAATTTAATCAATGCAATGCTTAAGCGAACAAAACCTAAACAACAATTACTCTTTAAACATCAACTTCTCCCCCTTTGTCATCTCAAAACATGGAGGTAGAGAACCAAAAATATCACTCTAGGCATATATCGTTATGCCTAGCCATACCTAAAACTCAAATAATTTTCACGAATTGATCTTCGGCTAAAGGTTTGGTAAAAATATCGATAAGTTGATCGAAGGTATCTACATATTCAATAGTTACATCCATTTTCTGAATGTGATCACGAGTAACATGATGTCTAATCTCTATGTGCTTAGCTTGTAAGTGCTATGTAGGATTCTTACTTAAGCATATAACACTTTTATTATCATAGAAAATAAGGACCTCCTCCATAAATATTCCAAAATCGTATAATTGTTGCTTAATATATAGAATTTGAGCGCAACAATTATCAGTTGCCATATACTCTATCTCATTCGTAGATAAGGTAATTGAATTATGTTTCTTGCTAGACCAATAAACCAAAGCATGCCCTAAAAAGTGACATAACCCACTTGTGTTTTTACGCTCCACTTTGCATCCGAAAAAATCAGTGTCAGAGTAAATAATTAGCTTAAAGTGATTTTCCCTAGGATACCATAATCTTATATCACTTATCCCTTTCAAGTATGCAAAGATTCGCTTAACCACTATCAGATGCGATTCTTTAGGACAAGACTGAAATCTAACACACAGGCATACACTAAACATTATGTCAAGTCTACTAGCAGTAAGATATAACAAGCTATCAATCATATCTCGATACATTTTCTTATTGATGTTTTTGCCCATATTGTCCTTGTCTATTTTTGTAGTTGTTGCTATGGGAGTTTTGTATTATTTAGCGCCATCTAAGCCATATTTTTTACTAACTTTTTTGTGTATTTGGTTTGATTAATGAAAATATCATCTTTGGTTATCTTTATTTGTAACTCAAGAAAGAAGATTAACTATCCCATCATATTCATTTCAAACTCAACTTGTATAATTTTGGTAAATTCTTGACAAAAATCCTCAGTAGCAAATTTGAATATAATATCATCAACATATATTTGTACTAATAGGATATCGGACTCATTTTGCATGATAAATAGTGTAATGTCACTAAGACCACATCGAAAATTGTTTTCGATCAATTATCGGCTAAGTCTCTCATACCAAGCTCACAGAACTTATTTGAGTTCATACAAAGCATTCTGAAGTTTAAACACATGATCGAGAAGTTTATCACTCTCAAACCCCAGTGGTTGTTCGATATAAACTTCTTCTAATAGAAAGATATTTGAGAATGCACTATTTACATCCATTTGATATAATTTAAAATTACGTGAACATGCAAATGCGAGTAACATTCTAATAGCTTCTAATCTAACCACAAGTGCATACGTTTTATCATAATCAATTCACTCGTTTCATTCTTTTTATAACGATAAATCCATTTTGTACCAATTACAGGATGAAAATCAGGTTTAGGAACTAGAGACCATACCTTATTACACTCAAATTGAACTAACTCTTCTTGCATCATGGAGATCCAATACTCATCAGTTAATTCCTCAATAATCTTCTTAGTCTCAATTTGAGATAGAAAAACAAGATTAATTATATCCCTAAGAGATGATCTTGTACTTACACTTTTTCCAAAATTACCAATAATTTCTTTTACTGAATATCTCGGCATTGTCTTTATACCATGCGGTAAAGTCGTCTCTTCGCCCTTTGACTCCTTATTCTTTGAATTTTGTGGTTCATTTGTCATCTCAACTCCTTGATTTTGCATATTTTGTGTACCTGCATCATCATCATCTACTACTAAGGTACGTTTAGTATACATTTTATAAGCTTTACTATTAGAAGCATACCCAAGAAAAATACCATAATCAGATTTAGTATCAAATTTACCTAAATTATTCTTATGATTTAAGATAAAACATTTGCAACTAAAAACTTTAAAGTATGATATATTTGGAGTCTTACCATTATAAATGTTATAAGGGGTTTTATTAAAATCTTTTTGAATAGAAACCCTATTTACTACATGGCAAGCAATACTTACGGCTTCAGCTCAAAAGTATTTAAGAAAACGATTCTCATTTAGCATTGTTCTGTCCATTTCCTGAAGCGTTCTGTTTTTCCTCTCACAATAGCTTATTATCTCATCATTCTTGGTGCAGAAACGTTATGAGCATACCCATGCTCATCACAATAGTTTATTATCTCATCATTCTAAAACTTTCTACCTCTATCACTACAGATGTTTATAATGCAACATTAATTCTTATTTTGAACACATTTACAAAACTTAGAGAATATAGAAGCAACTTCACTCTTCTTAGTTAGGAAAAATCTCATGTAAATCTAGAATAATCATCCACAATCACGAATGTATAAAATTTACCTCCTAAACTAGAAAATGGCATTTGGACCAAATAAATCAAGATGCAACAATTCAAGACATTTAAATGTGGATGTATGCAACTTTTTCTTAAACAATTATTTAGATTGTTTACCTAGTTAACATGCATCACATAATTTAATATAGATAAGCCACGTACAAAACTCTTCTTAGACATATTTGAAATTAACTTCATACTAGCATGTCCAAGTCGTCTATGCCATAACCAACTATTCTTAGATAATGCATTTAAATATAATAAATTTTGAGAAGGGAAGTTAACAAATAAACATGCATAAACATTTTCAAAACGTGATGCAACAAATAATATGCTACTATCATGCCCATTCTTAATAATGCATCTATCATGATCAAAAATCATATTATAACTTTTATCATATAATTGACTAATGCTAAGTAGGTTATGTTTAAGATCATTTACTAAAAGAACATCTTTAATAATAGTAAACCCATTACTGATATTACCTATACCGATAATTTTACCCTTTGTTTTGTCTCCAAACGTCACATGACCTTCGTCTTTTGGTGTCAAAGAGGTGAATTTAGATTTGTCACCCATCATGTGCCGAGAACAACCACTATATAAGAACCATTTTTCTTTGACTATTGATACTTTCAGAATAACCTCATCTCCAGTAGCCATTAAGGCCAGCATAAATGTATCATCACTACCCAATTTTTTCGAACTACTCGACTTTGAGTCATCTTAGGTGGGTTTCTTTGATTTCTTTTTTTTTTTTTTTTTTTTTCCGTTCTCTTTCCACAGAATGTTCGTTGATTTATTTTTCTGAAATTTTTCATGAGAAGCACCGCCTCATTTTCTTGCTCATAGTCAAGACTAATGTCATCAGTATCATCTTCTTCCTCATTTTTCTGAACTTTTAATGTCAATGACTTTTTTTATATATTTCCTATTTCATTCTTATATCCTCGTATAACTGTCCCATGGGTCATTAGGTTGCCAATGAGCTCATCAATGGTGTAAACTGTGAGATCTTTAGCTTCCTCTATTGTAGTTACTTTTGGCTCCCAGACTTTAGTCAATGATCTCATAAAGTTTTGTATTTTTTCCTCCATAGAATTAGGCTTTCCGAGTTGACCAAAGTTATTGTAGATACTATTGAATCTCGTGTACATTTTCAGAATCAATTATGCTTCACCCATTCTGAATAGCTTGAATTGATGAACTAAAGCATTGATCTTGGACTGTTTCACCTGAATTGTCCCTTCGTGTATGATTTGCAATGTGTTCCAAATTTCTTTTATCTGATTCACAACTTGAGACCCTAGTATATTTGTTAGCATCTAAAGAGCAAAATAGAATATTAACAGCTTGAGAATTCATAGACATATTTTGTTTATTATATGAGCTCAATTGTTCCTTCTTCTTAATCACTTCATTCTCCTTGGAATGAATAGACCATCCTTAATGGCTAGCCATATACCATAATTAGTGGCTTGAAGAAAAACGAGCATTCTATCATTTCAGAATGAATAGCTATCACTTATAAACAAAGGTAGACGCTACATAGATTGTCCCTCTCCAATAGTGCCTATGGGGTGCGCCATATGATCTTTCTTAGCTAGGATATTAAGTCAAACGAGCTAAACCATCTCTGGTACCAATTGTTGGCCCAAAATGCTACCCAAGAGGGGGTGAATTGGGTAGTTCTAAAAATGTAACAATTAAATAATTAAACACAAATAATTAATTTCTCTAAATCAATTATTATCTTTATACGCAGTGGATATGTGTTTAGTACTAAGTGTACACCCAAATGTAATATGAATAATAAATCAATGCAATGCACAAAAATTTATTCTGATTCAGTTAAGCTAATCTTTCCTACGTCCAGTCCCTCGAGCTCCATAGAGATTCACAATCCACTAACCCCTTGATTCCTTTACCAAGTAAGAACTAAACCCTTATAACTCACTGTTGATCCCAAAATTTTGATGGACAATTAAGGGTTAATATTTTTTGTGGAACTAATGTATTAATTGGGTGTTTTAGTATAAGAGTTCCAATTAAAGATTGAATCATAAAGAAATTATCAACAATGCAAAGATGGACGTTGAAGAAATTAAGAGTATTGAAGATTCTGAAGAAATTAGGTGAAAACAACTAAATACTCTTATACTCTTAATGTATCTCGAATTAGGATCACACAAGATACAAATTAATGAATTATATTTTTGTGTGTTTAATTTGATAAAGTTTAGAATTCTAATTAGTGTTCAAATATTTGCTCCAATGTGAAATTGAAAAAATGAAAATTGACCTAAGTGATATTAGTGTTTAAAATTGAATATTACCATCAATTGTGTTAACCAAGAAAAGCAATCGGTTAATGGGATTAAACGATAAAGTTTGGAGTTGGAATAAGTTTAAAAAGAGAGCTTCCAGCATTATTCAGTAAACTGACTAGTAGAGGTTCGGTCAACCAAGTGGCTTTGGGCTGGAAAATGGTAACTCTCTGCATCGATCGGTCAACTGACCAAGAGAGATCGGTCAACCCAGTGGCCAAGTGAAACTCTATATATCGATCGGTCAACCAACCAAGGCATGATTTTGGCTTAGAAATGTAACCTGAATTAATCGATCAACCCACCGAGGGGTATTTGGTCAACCAACTTTCTTTTGAGGTTTGGCTTGTGTCACACGCTGTATTGTTCGATTAACCAACTGTGCATGGATCGGTCAACCGATTGTGTTGGTTGAGATTTCAAGGATTTTAAGGTTTCAATAAAAAACTAGCCATTACTAGTGGTTTTTAGCAAATCTAATGAAGACATTTGGGGGATTTGAATATATTAAAGATATGACACATCTATTTTAATATTCCTATTGATATGGTACATATATTTATAGATTCTCTCAATTTTAGCAACTAAATGTTTCCTATCTTTGTGATTGAAGTTTAAGAAATAATTTGTGGACTTAATTGAGAGATTTAAAAGATGTTTTTAAAAGAATTATACCAGGATTGAATGGTTATAATATATGTGGTTTATAGGTGCAGTTTAAAGTCTTATCTTATGAAAACTAGCCGTTGGAGGGCTTATTTCAAATCAGTTTAAATAAACGTGCGAATTTGAGATCTAATAAAAACAATCACACCAAGAACTTTCAAGTTCCTATGCTTTTTTAAGAGATATTATTCTGAGATTTATTTGAGAGAACATTCGTGAGATTATTTGTGTGAGAAATTCTTGAGCTAAAGCGCTGTTGAGTTAGCGTCACCGATCTGTGTTGTGTTACGATTTTGATTCTATTATTTCGTCGTTTTCCTAGTGAGATTTTTCCAAGCTATTGTGTTGAAATTTGAGTTATTATTATTTTTTATTACTTAGATTTTAGATCGTTGAAAAATCAATTTTAAATTTAAGAGCATAAAAATTCTTTTTAAAACGATTTTATGATATTATCTGATTACGTGCTTAATTATGTGTTACCCATACTTGTTATTATCATATACTAACTTCCTCACTTAAATTCTATCACGTAGTAAATTTTGGGACATTAATCGAATATAATAGTTTTGAGGTGGTAGAAACTTCGAGTGGGAAGAAACTCATTATTTTTGTATTTGTGAGTTTGTACGGATTAGATACAGTTGGGGCTGTATCTAGTCAGGGTAGCTTGAGTTTCAATCTTTTTCGAAAAAAAAGGTTGAGGTTTGCTTTGCTTTGCCTGAGATAAAAAAAAAGTTATGTTATTCTTTTCCCTTGGAAAGAATTAGGTTATGATTCTTCCTGAATATAATTAATTTTGAGTGATTTGTAAAAGTTCAATCTTTACCTGGAAAAATGATACTTATGAGTGTGATGAGATTTGATTTGAAGTGTGTTAAAAAAATTAAGCTGTAATTTTTCCTGTAATAGAATTAAGTTAGTTTTTAGCCTGCAAAAAGATAAGGTTCTTCCTTAACTTGTGAAAAGAGAATTGTAAAGGTTGATTCTAAGTCTGAAAAAAGAATTGTTATAAGGGTTTGGTTCCTACCATCAAAGTAATCACGATTTTAGAGAGGGCGAATCTCTATGGAGCTCAGGGGACTGGATTACGCAATGCTAACTTGCTGAACCAGGATATATTTTGGTATGTTACATTGTTTACTTTCTTTACATTTTGTTTGAGTGTGCACCTAAATTTAAACACTTATCTACAGCGTAACAAAAATAATAATTAATTTAGGATAAATTAATTATTTGTTAAATTAAGTGTTAAAATATTTAAATTGCTTAAATTTTTATTATTACTCAATCTACCTTTCCTCTTGGGTAGCTCACTGGACCAACAATTAGCATTAGAGCTGGTTTTAGCTTGATAGGGTTAACACCCTAGCTAAATCGATCACATGGCACACACCACGGAATGTTTTTTGTGTATCATCTTTTAATGGTGATAGATTCGTATATGAAAATGTTGTTTATGATTGTTGTGGTATTGATAGTAGTGATGAAGATGATCATAATGAAAATGTCCATATTGTCATGAAAAAATTACTTTCCTTTACACTTCTTTTTGCTAAAGAAAACTTGAGTTTAAAAAGAAAAATTGATTCTTTTGAAAATGGAAAAAAAAGTATTCAGAAATCTAAAGTACATCTAGATGACTGTTGTGGAACAAAAGAGTTTTCAGATTTCATTTTTAAAATTAATACTTTACTCTCAAAATTGGATTCTCTTGAAAATAGAAACAGAGTTTTAAAAAATGATTTTGAAGTGATTTCCAGGTAAAGGTCAAATCTTGAATTAGATATCGATTTACTTAAGAAAAAATTTGAAAATCAAAATCCGACCTCAAGTCTATTTCAAGAGCTTTTAAAAATATTTTTTCATCTTTTAAAATAATCTATGGAAATGAATATGTTTTATTGTCTCATCCTTCATCACAAGCCAATGATTGTAATGTTGCTATTGTTACAAATGATTTGTGTTTTACGTCTCGTGTTATCTGTGATAATCAATCGAAATTGAGATGTTATTATTGCAATATGATTAGACATTTTAAAATATCTTGTCCGTTCAGGAACCCTAAGCTTATATCTAACAATAATGGTTCCAAAATGAAATGGATACCAAAAAGAAATGTACAAATGTCTTATGTAGAGTTACATAATGTCAAGAGTAGACCGGACAGAACAAACAAAGAGGTTATATCCAAGCTATGACAGGAGATCTCTAAGAATCCATAAGCGACGCGTACAAAGCAAAAGGATGTACCAAAACTAAAATATGAAGTTACAAAGAAGCCACAAGAGACACGTGCAAATAGAAAAGATTTACCAAAGCCAAGATTGGATATCACCAAGAAGCCATAAGTGACATGTGCAAATAGAAGTATCAATGAATCAAATAGAAATAATCAAAGGCTGAGAAGATACGAACAGGCCTAGAGAAATTGTGCATCCAAATCAATCATTGGTGCAAATGAAGTAAAAAAGTAAAGTCGTCCCGAAAGATATAAGAGGTACTCCTAACCCTTCGCAGCTTAAATTCATTAAATTTGTTAAGGAGGGAGGTGTCCGACTTACCAAATAGGTAAGTTGGTAATGGTTTCTAAGATTTATACTAAATAATGTGCTTATTTTTGTCTTAGAAATAATGTATGGTGATTATAAGAATCACATTTAATTAAAGTATATTAACATGTTTTTATGATGTGCGTATATTGAGGGGTGTTCATGTTTTTTTATTTTGGAACATGTTAAGTAATTTAAAATGAATCAAGTGTTATTTCTCTCACTAGCATTTGTTGCATATGCATATTAGTAAGATTGTTTGTATAATGTACTATCATTCATGTCATATATTTTTTATACAAATAAATTAAAGGGAAACTTTTTGAGAGATCCCAAGATTTCAAAAATAATTTTCTAAGGACCATCTTATGTGTAAAAAAATAACTATTGCAGGACTCCATAAAGTGGTATTTTTATGGGATGGGACTTTTAGGCAAATTTTCCTAAATTAAATTAAGCTGATTTTTTATGCATCTTGAAATGATATCTTGATTTGGTCAACCGATTTTTTTATGCATCTTGAAATGACTCTCTGCATTGATCAGTCAACCGACTAAGAGAGTTCGGTCAATCTATTGGCCAAGTGAAACTCTCTGAATTGATCGGTCAACCGACCGTGGTAGGATCGGTCAACCGACCGTGGCTTGATTTTGCTTAGAAATGTAACCTGAATCAATCGGTCAACCCACCGAAGGATATTTTATCAACCGACTTCTTTTTGTGATTTGGCCTGTGTCACACGCTGTATCGTTCGGTCAACCGACTGGGCAAAGATCAATCAACCGACTGTATTGGTTGAGATTTTGAGGATTTTAAGGTTTCAGTCAAAAACTAGCCATTACTAACTGTTTTTTGCAAATTTAATAGAGTTATTTGGAGGATTTAAATATATTAAAGATAGGAAATATCTATTTTAATATCCCTATTGGTATGGTACATATAATTATAGATTTTCTTAATTTTAGCAACTAAATACTTCCTATACTTGTGATTGAAGTTTAAATCATTTGTGGACTTAATGGAGAGATTTAAAAGATGTTTTTAAGATAATTATACTAGGATTAAATGGTTATGATATATGGGGTCTATAGGTACACTTTAAAGTCTTATCTTAGGAAAACTAGCCGTTGGAGAGCTTGTTTCAAATCAGTTTAAATAGACCTGTAAATTTTTTATCTAATAAAAACCATTACATCAAGAACTTTCAAATTCCTAAGCTTTTCTAGGAGATATTATTCTGAGATTTATTCGAGAGATCATTTTTTGAGATTATTTGTGTGAGAAGTTCTTGAGCTAAAACGTTGTTGAATTGGCGTCACCGATCTATACTGTCTTGTGATTCTGATTATATTCTTTCAGTATTTTCCTGGTGAGTTCTTTCCAAGCTATTGTGTTAAAAATTGAGTTATTATTATTGTTTATTACTTGGATTTTAGATCGTTAAAAAATCATTTTTAAACTTAAGATCATAAAAAATCTTTTTAAAACGATTTTGTAATATTATATGATTACGTGTTTAAATCTGTGCTACCCATACTTGTTATAATCAGATATTAATTTCCTCAATTAAATTCTATCATGTAATAAATTTCGGGACATTAATTAAGTATAATTGTTTTGAGGTGGTAGAAGTTCCGAGTGAGAATAAACTCATTATTTTTATATTTGTGAGTTTGTGCGGATTAGATATGGTTGGGGCTATATCTAGTCAGGGTAGCTTGGGTTTCAATGTTTTTCGGGAAAAAAAATTGAGATTTGATCTTTATCTCTAAAGTATAAAAAGGTGAGGTCATTCTTTTCCCTTGAAAATAATTAGGTTTTGATTCTTCTCAAATATAATTATTTTGAGTAATTTATAAAAGTTCAGTCCTTACCTGGGAAAATGATACTTGTGAGTGTGATGAGGTTTAATCTTAAGCTCGTTAAAAAGATTAGGTTGTGATTCTTCCTGTAATAGAATTAGGTTAGTCTTTAACATGCAAAAAGATAAGATTCTTCCTTAACTTGTGAAAAGAGAATTGTAAATGTTGATTCAGAGCCTGAGAAAAGAATCATTGTAAGGGTTTAGTTCTTACCGTTAAAGGAATCAGGGTTTCAGAGGGTGCGAATCTCCGTGGAGCACGAGGGACTAGATTAGGCAAGGCTAGGGATAGGTGTAATTTATCTATTTATTCCCAAGCCGGTTTTGTTAGTTTTCGAGTATTTTATAGCATTTTAATTATGTTTTAATATATTTTTATTTATTGTCTCAATTAGGTATTTGGGGTGAAAGTGATGAAAATGGTACTTAAACGATCATATCGGAGCGAGTCTGCTTGAAAAACGAGGAACAATACAAGATTTCAAAGCAGCAAACCCACCATTGTAGCGGTCAATCCATTACCGTAGCGGTGAAAATGTTGAGAGTACAAAAATCTCATCGCCGCAGTGGTCAAAATCCAAAGAGTTTGGGAAATCTTCACCGCCGCAGCGATTATTCCACCACCGTAGTAGTGAAGCTGTCGACATGCCTATCGCCGCGGCGGTTAGCCACCTGACGGTTTTAGATCTTTTAGGATATTTTGCTTGATATTTTGTATGCTATTTATATCTCCCTTCACCCCCAACACTCCAAAAAAAGATGTTTCGAGAGTGGTTCGAGATCTCCAAACCCTATAAACCAAGAGAAGATCGCCACGCCAAAAAGGAGGAATCATTCTCAGAGCGGTTTTAGCGACGAATCTTTAGATAAATGGATAGTCTCCTAGTTTCTCTCTTCTATTCTTATTTGGTTGGTAGTTTGTATATGTTCAGTTTATGTTTCATTGTATATTGGGCCATGGCCAAGTGTAACTAAACATATATTGTCTAGGGAGCAATTGACTCCTTGAGAACATTGTTTGAATAAATTGATATTTTGTTAATAATTGTTCATGTTTATCCGATTGTGTTTGTCGTTATTCCACGTTTATATGCTTGTTTAGATATATTAAGAATACGGGGTTTGACACTCGAGAGAGGTAACCCTGGATTCAGAATAGGGTTTAAACACAACACAACGATTTAATAACTCAGGAGGGAGTTAGAAAGTGTGCAATCCTTAACGTTGGGGCGAGACTCATGCGGCCAAGTGTCGTATAGACGCTCGAGGAGGACTTCTCCATTGACACAAAATCACGCATTCACTCACTTTACACTCGAGAGAGGTAGTGAGTGAGATTTTGATACCAAGATTGTCAGATAGGACGAACGGCGTTAATGTAAACTAGATTGAAACGAACACATTTAAGTGGATGAAATTAATCCCTAGAGAATTTACTCCCATAAAAGTCTATATTAGTTTAATTAGGTTAATTTAGATTAGTATATTATTATTATAAAAACTACATTTTTATCACCTAAATAAAGTTAGGTTATGATAATCGCGGTACTCAACGACCGTCTAATCCAATTTCTGTGAATACGACAACCATTACTCTTCTAAACTATACTAAAACTTGACTCGTACACTTGCAGTAAAAGTAGCAACGTATAAACGCGCTACCAACAAACTTGTTGAACCCATATATCTTGGTATGCTACATTATTTACTTTCTTTACATTTTGTTTGGGTGTACACCTTGATTTAAACACTTATCCGTTGCATAATGAAGATAATAATTAATTTAGGATAAATTAATTATTTGTTAAATTAAGTGTTAAAAGATTTAAATTGCTAAATTTTTATAATTAATTAATTCACTCCCCCTTTTGGGTAGCTCACTAGGCCAACACTCATGACTTTTTTACAGGTATAGAATCAACATTTATCATTTACGTTTTTCACAGGTCAAGGATGAACTCTATCTTTTTACCAGGCTAAAGATAAACCTAACACTCTCTTACTTATCATTTTAACAGGGAATGATGAACCTTTACAAATCATTCAAAGTAATTCAGTAGCAAGATGAATCAAAACTTAATTCTTTTCAAGGAAAAATAATAATTTAACCTTTTTACCAAGATAAAGATCAAACCTTAATTTTTTTCATAGGAAAATTATCGAAACCTAGCTACCCTGAGTAGACACCGTTCTAAACGTGTTTAATCCACTCAAACTCACAAATACAAAAAAAATATGAGTTTTTTCCCACAAGGAGCTTCTACCACCTCAATATCGATATACTCGATTAATGTCCTGAATAAATACTGTGTGATAGATACAATGTGAGACAATTCAAATCTGATTAATAAATAATGTGGGTAACACAAATTTAGCACGTAATAAGATAAATAGGCACAAATCATTTTAAAAAGATTTTCAGGCTTTTAAGTTCAAAACGATTTTTCTAAAAATTCTATACCAAGAAATCAAGATAAATAAAACTTTAAAGCGAATTAATAAAATTTGGATAAATCTCATCAGGAAAACACCGAAGGTAGTGTCAATATAGCAAGTAGAACTCAAATCGGTGACGCCAAACAACAAACACTTTAGATGAAAACCTTGAATAGAATCTCTCGTAAAAATCATAGCAAAAATATCATTCTTATAAAAGTTTAAATTGATGTTCTTGATATGTCTAATTCAATTCATGCAGGTTTCTATTAATAGACTATTAACTAACCTTCCAACGGCTAGTTTTTCAAATATATGTCATTAAATGACACTCTAAGACTCCATATATCACAATCTTTCATTTTAGGTATGTTTCACTTAAAAATATCTTTCAAATCTCTCGTTTAAGTCCATAAAATTATTCTCTATTTAAAATCACAGAAATAAGAAGTATTAAAACATTTAAATTAAGAGAATCTCAAAATATATATTAATAAGGATTACTAAATAAGTTGTTCAAACTTGAAATATATTCAAATTCCCCAAATTCTTCTTTTGGAATCATAAGAAACGGATAATTTTTTACCAAGAGACCAAATCAGCCGAAATTGTAACTGAAGCAGTCGGTTGACCAACCTGCCCCATTTGATTGACCGACTGTGCCTGGATCCCAATTTAGCCGTTAGCACAACACCAGTCGGTTGCCTAACCCTTCCAAGTCGATTGATCGATTGGATCAATATGTTTCTAATTTTCACCATTTCATCTACTAACTCAAATGGTTAACCAAACCTCTTCATTCGATTGACCGATTGGATTAGTGTGCTCACTTCCTTACCCATTTCAGCTGTTGTTTCAAACGGTTAACTGATTACTTTTCTCGGTTGACCTAATTTTCCGGAAAACATAAACTTTTATACTTTGAAACACATTATTCAATTAAGTCAATTATCAAAATCATTGCACATAAGGAGCATGAACAATATCTCATTTTAAGATCTTAAACTTATCAGTTCTTATCATGACACACATGGAATTAACAAATTTTAAGTGTCTTGTGTGATCATAATTTGGGTTGCATTAAGAATATATAAGTAAAGAATTGTTTTCACCTATTTTTCTAAAACGTCTTCAAAACTCTTCACATCTTTGTCGCGTTTATCTTGCACTCTTTATGTTTTCTTTATCACATCTTCTTCTTAATCATATGCAAGGAACTATAAATTTGAAATATTTGGTAAAACCATTAGTTCTACCAAAAATATCAATACTTAATTGTTCATAAAAACCTTGAATTCACCAATGTTGTATATAACATCCACATCCATTCCAATTTAGAACTCTAAAAAAACAATTAATATCAATTACCGAATGTTACATTCAAAATTGGTGTCAGACGAACTATAAGACGTTAAATGTAACATTTACATGAAATATGATTCACTTCTAGTATGTGAATGCATTTGACATACAGACGATTGTTGTTTTTCATACATTCGGCAAGATGCAATTTTCCATTGCATTGATGATTGTGCTGAGGATGAAAAATGACAGCAATATTAGTTAGAAATCTAAGAAACTAGTGGGTTATTATGATATTACATTTAACAATATGTTAAGATGTTACATTCAACACACTAACATTTTAAAGAGAAACAATCGTAAGTAGATGTTACATGTAACATGGTCTAAATAATAAATGTTACATGTAACATTTATACTCATTACGATAAACAACTCTAAAAAATATGATTGATATCTTATTTCAAAGAGAATTGTTTGCACATAATTGATATGTAAAAAATTTGTTATTTCACGTTCAGATTGAGATTAAAAGAAACATTTTTGTTCAACCTGTTATAGTCCCATGTTACCTCATTAAGTTCTACATTAGGAGAAGTTGATTACAAGCTGTTATGAATCGGCGCATTGAATAGGGGTATTTTAGTCACGAAAATGCCATAAGGATTGCTCGGTTCACACAAAAAGTTGCGGGTTTAATTGATAGATTAGATACCTAATTGGAATTGGTTGGTAAGCACCCCTAATATTAAATAGAAATGCAGTCATTTTGATCAATTATGAATTTTTTTTATTTTTTATTTTTTATTTTTTATTTTTTATCAAGTGGATATACTATCTATACACTATCAACTGCATTGCTTAATATATTTTTTATTTTTTTATTTTAAAGTATTTTTTGTCAATTTGTTTTTTAAATAATACTTAAAAAACATTATCAAACAGTGTCTTACATGTGTTTTCTTTTTTATTGTATAAATAGTAAATTTTCACTAGTTAAATGTTACTTCTTTTAATTGAAACTCACATTTTGTTTGTTTTAGTGAACACGTTGCAATGAGCTAGAGCTCAAATACTACAGAGTTGAGATTTGTTTGGTTTTGTTTTCAAAAAATAATTTTTGAAAATCTTGAAAATAATTTTTAAAATTTTTGAGAAACTGATTGAAGAAGTGTCCTGAAAAAATAAATAAATAGATGAGTGATGTAATTGATTGGAAATAATGTTGAAAAAAAATTGAATAATATATGTTGAGTGAACATATGGTAGAGAATTTGTAATGAAAAATAAGCATGTAGGTAGTGTTTGGTCTGTGGGATTTGAGACAGAATTAGAATGGCCATGGGAATGGTCATTTCATTCTTATATTTGGTACATAGAAATAAATCTCATTCCTATCACCAAGGATTCTCTAATCCCACAAAACATGGGATTAACCAATACCAAGATAAAGTTGGTATTGATTAATTCCAATTACATAGGATTAGATTTTAATAATTTATCGACCAAAAAAGATATCAAATATTAACCAAATATTTAAATTGGAATAAAATTTAATTAAATTAACTATTATACCGTTTGAAAATTTAATGAATTTACGCTACGTTTGGTATGCTGGAATAGAATAAAATGAAATGGAATGACAATAGGATTGAAATTAGTATAGTAATGGAATGGAATGGTCATTATCATTCATATGTTTGGTAATGAAAGGAATTACATATGGTATTGGAATGACATCAAAGGGTTAAATAGTAATTTAATCGAATTTTCAAACGGTATAATAGTTAATTTAATTAAATTTCATTCCAATTTAAATATTTATTTAGTATTTGATTTCATTTTTTGGTTGATTATTGATTAAAATCTAATCTCATGTAGTTGGGATTAACCAATACCAAGTTTATCTTGGTATTGGTTAATCCTATACTTTGTGGGATTAGATAATTCTTGGTAATGGGAATGTGATTAAATCTCATGTACCAAACATAGGAATAGAATGACTATTCTCATGGTCATTCCAATCCCATCTCGAATCTCGCATACCAAACGCCACCTTATTGTATTCAACATAACACGATTTTGAATGCAACAATGTACGTGATTGTTTGATTGAATTATGAAGAAAAAAAAAATAGATATGGATTTTTTTTTTAATAAAATACAATTATGAACTATGAGTCTTTCCATAAATTGAAAATAAATGATTGATTTGAACACAAATGGAAAGATAAATTGGAATATTTGTCAACTAATAACTTTCATATTTTTAGAGATTTTAAATGTAAATTTTTAATGTGAGAAAATTAACAATAAATTGTGATACTATAATCATTTTGATAATCAGAACACAGATTTATATTCGCCATAAATGTAGCTTCAAAACGACATCCATTTATATATGTTTTGTTGAATAATTTAGTATTTGTTGAATTCCACACCATGTTTTTTCTTTCATGTTAATTTCAACATGGACTTTTTAACTAATGAAAAGTTTTTCTTCATTTTAAAAACATAAAAAATGTTTACTTTTATTTCGATAATTATCCTACTTTTATGATATAATTATTTTTAATAAATCAATCTCCCATTATTTAAGGAATGAGATGTGAGTAAATAAAGGTCAATCTGACCGACTAATAAAAAATGAGTGGAATAAAACCTGCAAAATAATTGGATTAATTCAGTAATTTTTATCACCTAATAAGAGCACCTAGAAACTGCCATACAAATATAGGGATATAATTGAACTCTTCCCAAATTCGTCAAATATGTCGACTGATTTTCGTTCAAATGCATCAATAAGTTTCTTCTAAAACAAAAGTGCTTCCGAGTGTTTAGGTATGAAAATGCGCTTTTTCAATTTATTGTTCAACCAAGTTAGCTTTGGACCTTCAAAATACTTTGGTTCAAAAGAGAGGACAAATGCACGCTATTAGCAGAATCGAGTCAAACTATTCACAAAATAAAAATATAGAAATGAGTTGAGAAAAAATAGGGATAAAGATATTTTTGGTCCATGACAAATGGCTCAAATGGCTCGGGTATCTAATTGGCCTTTAACTTTTGCTACTCGACACATTTGCTCTTGACATTTCAAAATCGTTCCAAATTGACCCTTGGGTCGGGTTCCGTTAATAAAATTTGAGAAAATTGGATGGAAAAAGTCACGTGACAAGCACAT
Organism: Eucommia ulmoides; assembly: GCA_016647705.1. NCBI lineage: Eukaryota > Viridiplantae > Streptophyta > Magnoliopsida > Garryales > Eucommiaceae > Eucommia > Eucommia ulmoides. The sequence goes on along the minus strand of CM028332.1, from coordinate 68,747,577 downwards.
GACGTTTGTCCAAGGGTACATGCATAATTTCAGTCTTACTAATTGAATGTGACCTATTTACATATTTTGTTAAACTTAAGGGGCAAAATATGTTTTTTTCTTTAATTTTTTTTTAGGTCTTCTTCTTCCTCTGCACTACCGCCCCCAAACTCCACCACTCCACCACCGCCTTCTGCTGGGCAACCACCGTAACCATTTCCGCCATTGCCACCTCCTCTCACAAGTCTCCGCCGCGGCTCTCCCTCACCGCCACCAACGCCTCCTCTTCTTCCCTCGCCAACGGCACATCCGATCCCTCCGCCACGTCGGCGACGTGTGCTCCCATCCTTCATTCACCTGCGTCGTCTTTGTCTTCTTCGTGATCGCCTGCGCCGTCTTCGTCGTCGTCTTCTCCATCACGTTTGTCGTCTTCGTCTTCTTCTCTATTTCGATTCGATTTCGAAATCGATTTTGAAACTGGGTTTCAATTTCGGTTTCGAATTCGAAATCGAAAACCAAATTGAAACCCTAGTTCATTCACCTGCATTGTTTTCGTCTTCTTCTCTATTTCGATTTCGATTTCAAATTCGACGTTTCGATTTCGAAATCGATTTCAATAGTGTCCTTCGTCTTGTTGCCGTTGTCATCGATTTTGTCTACTTATAGGTTTCGATTTCGAAATCGAAATAGGGTTTCGATTTCAATTGGGGTTTAGAGTTCAATTTCAATTTTAATTTCGATTAGAGTTTAAGATTTCGATTTCGATTTCGATTGTGGTTTAGGGTTTGATTAGTTTGATGATTTTTTATTGTGGTTTCGATTTGTTGTTTGAGATTAATGTATTTTTTTCGTTCATATAATAGAACACAGATTGGGTTTCTATTTATTTTTTTAGATCTGTATGTATGTTTTATTTTTTACAACCTACTGATTTTTTGAAATTATATTGGTTAGATACGTAAAGTATGTATTGTGTTATTGATTTGTCTAAACCGCTGTGTATAAAAGAGTGTCATTTATAGGCACCATTCGGTACCAAAAGCTTCTGTAAGTACTTTTTTTATTTTAATTAAAATGGTTAATTGAGTAAAGAATACTTCTACTTAAAAACAAAAGTGAAAATAAAAAATGTGTTTGATAAGGTAGTGATGAAATCTTTGTCATCTATATAAGCAATTTCTTAACTGAAAATAATTTCTTAGAGGGTTAAGAAAATTTGGGTATAGAGGTCGTAGTTCATCAATCTATTAAACTATGAGAATTGAATAAATGAGCAATTAATTTTTTGCCTTAAGTAATTTTATTTTCTTGATTTTTAAGAGTGCTTTTTTTAAAGAGCAAAACAAAGGATGCTTATATTTTTAATTATTTTTTCATGTAAAAGCAAAAAATTAATTAAGAAAAGTGTTATCAAATGGTGGCTTACACAAAATTAGTTTGGAATAAACATAATATTGCAAAAAAATAAATTAGAAATTGTATTGCGAAAAAATGAATTAGAAATGGTGTAATTTTTCTAATAAGAAGAAGAGACAAAATTAAAAGAAAAAAATATTTTGAACCCCTTAAATTTAGATGACTTTTCAAAATTAACCCCATTGAATCAAAAGACTAAAATACCCTTAATTAAACATTGGTTGTTAGTTGACTTAACGGAATCTGCTTTAGAGGTAAATTTGGAACGATTTTGAAATATCAAGGGCAAATGTGTCGAATTGTAAAAGTTAAGGGTCAATTGGACACTCGATCCATTTGTCAAGGACCAAAAAAGTCTTTATCCCGAAAAAATATAACTTTGAAGATGTACATAAGCTTAACATTGAAATGAGTTCAGAAGAATATAACAAAAAAATATTTTGTCTTATTACATTGAGGCTATACTCCCAGGATTATATAGATAATAAGCTAAATAAGGAAGAAAATCACTCCAAATAAATAGACTAATAAACATAATAAAACAAATTACCATATTGGTCAACATGACCTAAAAGTAATAAAAGATAAATAATTAATTGAAATAAATATGTCAACACTCCTTCTCAAACTGAGTCGAAAATGTTGATGAGCCCCAACTTGACAAGAGCGGATTGAAGAAGAGATGGACCAACAAATTTTGTAAACATGTCGACAACCTGCTTGGATGGTAAAACAAAGCGGGGTGTGATAATTTGTAAGTGAACTTTCTTTCAAGTAAAATAAATATCAACTTGTTTGTGCTTAGTTCTCTTGTAAATGACTAAATTAAAAGACGACATGATGGAAAACTTACTATCATAAAACAACATAGATGGCACAGGGAATGATCGTTCTTAATATTGTACCAAAGTTTGACCCTAAATCTATAATTTTGTTTATATTTTTATCAATTTTTAATTAGTAATAACACAATTTATTACTTTTATAGATACAAATTTGGAAATAAAAAAAATAAAAAAAGAGCAAAGAAAATGTAGAAAAAAACGGAGATAAAAATAGAACAAAATTCGTGATCCCCTAACCGACCCGGCCACAATAGTGGATCACACCCATGACCTGGTCTGTAACTCAGTAACGATTTTCTTAATTGGGGAACTGTTTTCAAATTAATGGGATCTTTTCAACCAAATTATTAATGGAATTTTGGGATTTTGGGGAATTTATTCATTAATTCTTCATATTATATACATTCTTTATTCTACATTTTCATTTTCTTCTTCTTCTTTACCTATTCTAGAAAAGAAAAAACTCCATTGGAAAGGATGGAAGTTTGGGAACTTAGGGCAAGAACAAAGAGAAAATTCATAGTGTCAACAACTCCATGAGCATCTAAGGCTACCAAATCAAATTAGAGTTGTATTTGTTCTAGACTAATCATGTAAATTTCATTTCTATTTTATTTCTTTTTTTATTACTTCAGTCTAAGGTTACATAACAAGAATTTTGTTTCAAAATATTTTTCTTAATAAATTCATGTTCTAAATATTCTTGTAAAAGTTTGGATCTTACAGTTTTACAACCCGTTTTCATTGGAATCGACACAACTTAATTAGATGGATTATGTCAAATGATTAATTCACTTAGATTAGTTAACATAGGAACTGCATCGTGAAGATAACCCATGCCCATTAAGTGATGGATTCATCTTTCGCAGTAAATTTGGATTGTAACTAGAATTACTTAATTACACAAAGAACTAAATTAGAATAATGAAATTTATGAGAGTGATCAAAAAACAAATACATGTCCTTAACCCGAATCTTTTACATATCTTATTGTAATTTATTTGTCTACATTTTTATAATTAAAAACTCCAAAAATAAATTATGTTTATTCTACTCGAAAAATAAGATGAAACTGATAATTATAATACAATTCAAGTGGTTCGACACCCCCACTTGAGTGCAATGTACTACGATATTTTGCCCTTAAATGCAGGTTTAAATTTGAGCGATCAAATTTTGGCTCCGTTGTCGAGATTGACAACACTAATTATTAAATTTGTTTACATATTTTTCATCCATCTGTATATTTCCATGTTTCATTCTTTTTCTTTGTTTTCTTGTGAATATTTTTTTTTTATTGCAGATCAAAATGAATTAACCAATGCTCCTAGATTCGCCTACACTAATAATCAAGGTTAAACGTTTTGATTTGATATTTTTTTTTTAAAAAAAAATTGAAGTATTAGATGATTCATGACATATCCATTTTATCAAAATCCATCTTATTGAACCATTCAATTCCCACTCAACTGCCAATATCCTACATTTGATCATGAGCATGTTTATCCTATTCCATTTTACCTGCCAATTGAGTCTAATCAACATTCGGATACATACCTCTGGGAGGACTCTTTATGCTATAATGAGACCCCAAGACCAAATATTTATCAATATTATTATGAGTCTCAAACACCATATCCTCCTCAACCGTCAAGTTATTCACCCGATTTTGAGGAAAGGGTGTTAGTGAAAATAGAATCTATAAAGGCACAAACACTCTTTTTTCTCTTCTCCTTTCAAGCTTCACGATATACACTTGGTTTTGAGAAAAATGTGTTGGATATTCTAGAAACCTTACAATCTAACTCTCAATATCACCAATCCCAAGCCCAATATCTAGAGTCCCAACTGGGACTCACTGATACATTCACTGAGTTGGACTTAGCAACATTACCGAGTGTGTCCATGACCAATCTTGTTGGAAAAACTTCATATAGAATAATGGTGAGTTTGGCCTAACCTTTAGGGGTGGATATGAGGTAAGAAATTAGGTAGGCTATGAGAGTAATGATGAATGGATAAACTTAAGTGTAATAATGTGAATCATGTTTTGATTGAAAACTATAAGGAAGATAAGAGTGAATCACACAATACAAAAATCCTTGCTTTATCGAAAACACCCATGACACCTCAGATACCGCATTCCAAAATTAAGAAAGATTTACTTGGTAAGGTAGACCAATCGCCAACCCAAATTGTCATTTAGGGTGAGTTAACGTGACTCAACTACTATTGTACGTCCTATTAAAGGGATAACCAAAGAAGCCCCAAAGAAAAGAGATAGGAGTAATTCCCAAAAACATATTTATGGACTTTAGTGCTAAATGCGAATCATTTGCAGTGGATTGGAGGATGACCGAGAAGAAGATAAGGAGTAGGTTAATCCATTACGAATAGGTACAACCCTTTCACGTCCGACTCAAGACGTAAAACTTAATGCTAAATGAGAGGCAACCCACTAAAAATATTATTACAATAAATAAATATAAAAAAGAATTAAGAATAAAAGAAAAAAAAAATAATGTGGAACTAAAAGACATTCAAATTATGTTTAATATTGTGCCTTTTGTTTATGTGTGCATATTTCACAGGTTTAGTGACATCTTAAGGAAATTCTACAGTAAGTCCAAACCATTCCGACATCAGGTTGTTCTGTTCCCTTACTAATATTCTATCTATTCTTTTCATTGAGGACAACGTTAGAACTAGGTGGGGGGAGGGGGGTTATCTAATGTTGTTAGTTAATGAGAAATATATAGCTTGCATTTAGGAAAATTTTATTAGTGGAAACATGCTATTCTTTAGGGCTAAAATTGTTATGTTATGAAAGTAACACCTAAGCTAGATCCAAGTTGCACTATTGTTCCTGCATCCCAATTTTAAGTGTAGTAATCCTAGCTCATGTTAGCAAATTGTTGAATACCAACTAAAAAATGAACTTGTGTTCTTCTCTCTAATTAGAAATATATATCTATATATATATGAACAAAAAAATTGTCTAAAATAATTAAATAAAATCTGTTTTAACTCAAACATCTGGTTCCCACTAAGCAATTGGGTCTTTTGTCTTATTAAGCAGTGAGTGTTCGCATCAAAATGTGGGAATCAAGTGTTGAGAAACTAATGATTTGTTAATCCCGAAACCTAGGATGTTCGAATAATTTAGAATTCTAGGAGGTCTATCCACTTAATGCCCCGAGCTAGCGGGATTAAGATAATTGACCCACTACTCGCTACATGGACATTCTAGAAAGTCCAGTGGGACTAACATTGCACATGTTAATCATTAAGTTAATTATCGAAAAAATAAATAGATAGAAAAATCAGGGTTTTTTTTTTTAACTTAAAATTCATTAAGTTGCTAATCTTGAATGTTGAGATCACTTAGACTTGAGATTGAGCTTCACAAACAAAGAAATACTTGGAATAAAATTAGGTGTTCTCTGACATAAATAATAGTTATTTTCTTCTGTTGGCCCAAAGATCTATCCAAGAGGGGATGAATTGACTAGTTAAAAAATTAACAAGCAAATTCAATTTTCCTAACTAATTTTTATCTTGTAAACATGTGAAAACGTGATTTTCTAAATCCACATACAAACAATTTAGGGATAGAAAAATTGACATAAAAATTTATAGTAGTTTGACAACTCTTACCTATGTCCATTTTCTTGAGCTCTCGTAGGGAACTCACAATTCACTAACCACAACTAATTCTTTTCTCAGATAAAAATCAAACTCTTACAATAATTCTTTTACCCGATAAGAATTAAACTGTCACACCCTTATTAGGCAAGGTCGTTTATGCCCAATTAACACTCTCATTTAAACCAATTACCTTTAAGTCTAAGTTACAACTCACAGAATATAAAAGATAATCGTTTGTTCTCATGAGAGCTTCTACTAACTTAATTTATAATAAACTCGATTAATATCATGATGCTAGTGATAGAAGTGTATGCAATAATGTGAGAAACTAAATCTAGTATTTATCAAGTTAAGCACAAAACTATTTTGAAATCAAATTTCTGAAAAAATTGTTTTAAACAGATTTTTTAGTAATTTCAGCAATAACGATTTTTATCACAAAATCGTCTAGCTCAAAAATAGAAATAATATACCAATTTAAGTGCAACAACTTTGAGCACAAAAATACAATCAGAGAGATCTCACCGATATTTCCTCAAGAATGATTTGACAAAATGCTCTTCGTAGTAAACTCAGTTTTTGCAAAGAACGTATTTTTTTTTTTTGATCAAGAACATACTCAAAATAAAGTTTTTTAACTTTTCAAGAAAAATCCATTTTCTCTCTCTAGAAATCTAATAATTCTTGATGATTAATCACAAAAAAATTTAGGTCTGTTTAAGGTGATTAAATATTGCCTACAACGACTATTTTTCAAAAGATATCCTCAAAACTTACACATATAGACCCCATATGTAAGTCTGATTTATAATAGTTATATTTAACCAAAAATACCACTTTTAAAATGTTCAATTTAGTTCAAAAAATAATTTGATTTAAACCCAAAAAATATAGAAATGAATTTTTTCAATATAAATACAGAATTAGAAAATATACAGACTAAATAATAAGATCCTCAAAATATATATGATATCTTTGAAAAATTGTGCTCGATCATTTAAATATGATTTTTCAACGTTCAAATGCTTAAAATATGACTTATTTTCCTTTAAAATTCACCCAAACTATATCTCAAAAAGCGATATGTCCAAAGCCCCATCTTTTTCAAATTAACAATATTTAAAAAAAATCCAAAAGAGTTTTAAACAACTCGCCCATTCACACACACACACACACATACATATATATATATATATATATATATATATATAGATATATATATATCTACCAAATGGAGTGCGCCATAAACCAAGCCCATGGGGACTACTTAAGTCCACAGAGAATTTTCAAAGATGACAAATTTTCCCCGAATACTCCCCCTGAGCCCATAAACTTGGTGGAAGACCCATTTAAATGGTTTCTAATATATCACCATTAGAAAACGCATTCTTGACATCCAATTGGTGAAGATGCCAAGAATTGGAAGTACCCAAGGATACGAAGAGGTGAACTATAGTCAACTTTTGCAACAGGGGTAAAAGCCGCACCGAAGTCCATGCCCGGTATCTAAGTAAACCCTTTGGCAACAAGTTTGGCCTTTTATCGATCAGTGGCATCATCTGCAAAATATTTCATGTTGAACACCTACTTTCGGTCAACTGTCCTCTCACCAATAGATAGATCAACTAGTTCCCAACTCTAATTTCGCTGAAGAACATCAATTTTTTGCTTTCATAGTAGCCACTCACTTAGGATTCTGAAAATCCTCATGAACACGTAGATGCTGATAGGAGATCTAGAACACATGGACGACAAAAGTATACCTGTAATGAGGCAGAAGAAAAGACAAGAGGTAGCGATCCACTAGAGAAGGGTGTAGTAGTGGGCAGAGATATGACAAGTTACTCAAGTATAAGGACTAAGTATGGAAGAAAATGAGGATCCTTCATGGATAACTACTCAGCAAGTCTAGCCAAGGAAGAATAAGTGCCAAAAAATAAAGGGATAATTTCTACAAATATGTCATCCACATAATGGTGAAGTGACGAGCTACAGGATCATAATACTTATATTTTTTGGACATAGAAGAATACCCTAAATAGACATACCGGACAACCTTATCATCTAGTTTGGTACAAGTAGGGTTACAATTTTGGACAAAACAAGTACACCTAGAGACTCGTGGTAAGATATGAAAGAGAGTGGTATCTAGTTGGAGAATGTGTGGGGATGCTTTGCTTAGTGGAACATGGTTGGGGGTGCGATTTTTGAGGTATCTAGTAGTAAAGATAACTATGTGCTAAATATTTAGAAACACTTATACCACGTTAGATACATTAAACCAAAGACATGATGTGATAATTCTTTTGTTCTGCCACACCATTTTATTCAGGTGTATAACAACAAGTGTTTGAAGGATGCCTATTTTGTTAAGTTCATACCAAAATTCATTGGTTAATATTATTCTCGCTCATTATTATACTTAACATTGCGAATAATAGTGTATTATTGAGATTTATCATCTGAAGAAAGTGAGTAACATGTATGAAGACTTCAGACATTTTTCTTCATTAAATATGCGCAAGTGCAACGATTATAATCATATATAAATGTAACATATCAAGGGTGTTGGGAAATGGTCATAATAGGATAAGGTCCCATACATCAGAGTGAATAAGGTCATAGACACTAGGGGTACGATGCATACGAGGAATATTTATAAAGTACGAGTATGTTTTGACAATTCACATACCACACAATTAAATTTGAAATTCTTTCAAGATTTATTTGATAACAAACATTAATATTGAAAATTTGCATATTCTCAACAGGCATGCCACAAGTCTAAAGTTTGAAGAAGAAAAAAAACAGCGGTATCAAAGGCTAATAGAATCAAAGCTTGCATAATAGACAAAGGCACTATTGAAAAAGGTGGATCTCTGAAGTAGTAGAGTCTATTGCACTCATACCTCTGCCAAAAATCTTTCTCAAAATTAGGAACTACAAGAAACAGTTGGGTAAGAAAACAATATCACAATTAAGATTCTTAGGAAGACTAGTAATAGACAATAGATAATAAGCCAAATTAGGTAGACATTAAATAGAACAAAGAGTGATTTTTGAGGATAGACATCTCCCAGAAAATGGATAGGAATAAAGGTCTCATCGATGATACAAACAGATTAGTCAATAGAAGTGACAGGAGATGTAAGGGTGGATAGCTCACTAATTATGTAATTATTAACCCCAGAATCCATAATCTAAGTTGGTTGGCCTAACTTATCATGGAGAACAATAAGAGTACTTGTAACAAGAACAGTCGTAAGACCAAAAGACGATGTCAAACCTAAGTGCAGCCATAGTTGAGCAATTTGAACCAGAAGTTGACTATAGTCTAGTGGGGCTAGAATTAGTTCTGGTAGAACATAGATAGGTGTCATTTTAGCCATAGCACCAATATGAGAAGCATTTTCTGCTCACCTGCCTCCATGGTTCCAAGAGTATTGTTGCTTCAATTTGGGGTGGAGATCAAAGCAACAGTCAATGAGACGACCAATCATCCTACAATCTTGTTAGTAAGGATAGGTAACCGTTGGGCGAGAACCAAATAAAGTAGCAAAGGCCATCTTCTATGGGACTAGAAGAGAGGGATTAAATTCTAGTAGAAGACATTGTCGTTCATCACCATCGACATTTGCAAATGCCTCATATATAGAGAATATTGGAAATGTATTTAAAATTGAAGTTCGAAGATTCTCAAATTCAGGTTTTAAACCCATTAGGAATTGATAAGTTTGATAGTTGCGTCTTATTTCTCAAAATCCACCTGGTCATGCGCTTTCCATCAAGATAGAGACTAAACAAGCGGAACCAAGCATGTAATTTCTTTTTATTTAATAACACAATCGTGACATGTTGTGCCGATGCATTTGGTTCACAATAGAGATCCATGCGAGAAACATTAGTCCACTAAATATCTACTTCCTTTCCAATACCCATGCCCAAAAAGTACAAATATGACAAGTAGGAAACAAAAATGAGGGAGATTTTAGGGTTACCAACCGCTACCAAAAGAACGATAGAGACATGATGAAGGCTATGGGACTCTTGGTTACCTGGACAAAGAAGGAAAAAAATATTGTTTTCTAGTGCATTAGGAATGACTAAGCCAGTATAAGCAGCTAGGTAGCGCCTCTAGTTCGTAGTTATGGCAAGGCCTTGAGATGATAACTGCTTGGACAGAAGCCGCGGGGCAGCGGTGGTTTAGACAGAAGCCGTGAAACAACTGTGTTTGGATGAAGGCCACAATACAACGGCAGTTTGGACCAGGGCAAGGTCTAGGCATTCGGACGACGCCGGCTGTCGAGCTTGGAGGTTCACATAGCAATGGCCTGGACTGGAGCCGCAAGCAGCTGGGGTTCGATCTAGGCATTCAAACAACGCCAGTAGCGAGGGCAGGAGGTTCACAAAGTGGCGGCAGCTAGGGCAACGACGGTAGTTCGGTGCTTAAAGTTTGAAGGCTGTGAGTATGAGGTTTTTTTTTTTTCTTTTGGCTCTAGATACAAAAAAGAATATAGAAAAAAAAGTACATTTTAAACCCTCTTACTATTGACACATTTTTAAGTAGCCCTTCTAAATTTGCACATTTCATTTTAAACTCTCTATGTATCAACACGTTTTTAAATGGTCCTTCTATCAAAAATTTCATCCAAAGTAACAGAATGAAATAGCAAAATAGTAATTTTATATATATTTTTTTATTTTTTAATCATTTTTCTTTTTCTTTTTCTTTTTCTTTTTTACTTCTCTCTCTATCACTTTCTTTCTCCCTCTCTCCTCCGCTCAACTCTCTCTCATAACAGTTGATTATAGGTGAGGGTGCCTGGTTTTACTTTGAATTCTTGCTCCATTGTGTCAAGTAGAGCTATGGCGTCTTCGTAGAGGTTGAATTTGACATAATTCTCGATCAAAAGGAAGAACATGGACCTCGGTGGCTAACACCGGTGAAGCTTCATGTCATCCATGATTTGTCTCGTGGAGTTGAAATCTTTGGCAGAAGCGAGCTTCCGGAGGATTTCTTTGTAAATTGGCGCAGTGGGTTTAAAATTGGGTTGTTTTGGGGCCCAATGGTAGAGGCAGAAGGCAGAGGTTTCGGCATTCTAGCAGCGGAGGTGGTAGAGGAAGTCTTTAGGAGTGAAATTCGACGGAGGCCATGGGTGGTGGTGAAGGATGATAGAGAAACGAATGAGAGAGAAGATGAATTGGCGATTTGTTTATGGTGGTGGGTTGAAGCGAGATAGATGAATTTGGTGGTTGGTTTGAGAGGGAGAATAAGAGAGAGCAAATTAATGGTTTGGACTCCATGGAAGTAAGAATTTCTAGCAAGAAGAAGAAGAATCCATTGAGGCAATTCAACAAACATCTGACATGCTTGAAATTGAAAAAAATAGGAAAACACAAATCGAAATCTAGGGTTTATAGAACTAGAACTAGAACTAGATGGGATTCAAATTTCATTACAAAATCAATTTTACTTCGTATGAACAAATTCAGTCGATAATGGCACAAAATCACACACACACAAAAAAAAATTGACTGTAAGAGGTGGAGAAGAAGCTCTATATAACGGGGAACTTACAGTTCACCGGAAGGTGAGATTTTCAGATGAACCGGCGAGCATGGATGACGAACTCAGTTGCCGTCGTCGGAAAAGGAGATTGATTTTGTTGGTTTAATCGAGAGAAAAATCAAAACCAATGGATAATAGCTTGTTCTTCGTTTTTTTCTTCACTCTCGTTGTGGTCCACCCGATGTGTAGAGAGAGAGAGAGAGAGGGATGGAGGAAGAGAGCGAGAGATTTGAGCGGGAGAGAGAGAGAAGTGAAAAAAAAATAATTAAAAAATATATATATATATAATTAATATTTTGTCCATTCATTCTATTATTTTGAATTTTTATACATAATGACCATTTAAAAACGTGTTGATACGTAGAGAATTTAAAATGAAATGTGCAAGTTTAGAATAATTACTTAAAAATATGTCAATAATTAAAGGGTTTAAAATGTACTTTTTCGAAAAAATAAATCTTATTACATTGAGGCTATACTCCTTGAATCATATAGCACTAATGATAGGGTAAATAAGGAAGAAAATCACCTTTAATGAATAGACTATTAAATCGAATAGAAAAACTACCATATTGTTGAACATGGCCGAAAAATAATAAAAGATAAATAATAAACTGAAAAAAATATTTCTACCATGTTGCTCACAAGAATGTTTTTTCGCCAGGAAAAATGTGCGTGTGGTGGCGGTTTTTGTTTTGGCCCCCCCGGGGGGTTGGGGGGGGGGGGGGGGGGGGGGTGTATTGACAAAATACTAGTTTTCTAAAAATGGGGTAAAAAGTAAACTTATTCATTGGTAGCAACATTTGTTTGCCTGCATTTCTGTTCTTTATTTTTCTTTTCTCTGTTTTTTTTTTTTTTGCCCTTTAACTGTTCTAAGAAAAATTTTAACAAAACAAAAACAGCAAAAAATGAAGTTATATCTAATAAGAAAATTGTTATGGGAACAAAACAAAACAATTTTCTTTTTCATTTTTTTTTTTTTTTTAAATTTTTTGGGCAAATAGTAGATATTTTTGAACTTTGCACACTGATGCTTCGAAGAAATTTCACTTTAGCCCCTATACTTTCAATTTGAATACATTAAACACTAAAGTATCCAAATTGGGTCAAGTCAGTCCAAATTGATAACTCCGTCATTTTTTATAATAAAAATGAGTCACGTGCCAAACACGGAAAGACCCACATGGGTGAATTCCTTCGGAAAAAATGACAAAATGACTAATTTGACGCGATCTATGTATTTTAAAGTTTAATGTCTTCAAATTGAAAAGACATGACCTAAAGTAGGATTTCTCTAGAACTTAAGCATTAAAAGTGCAAAAAACTCAAAAATAAATAAATAAATAAATAAATATATATATATATATATATATATATATATATATATATATATATATATATATATATATATATATATATATATATATATATATATTAACCAAATGCATATGTCAAGAAGTCAAAATGTAACTTTTTGGAAAGGCACTACCACTATGGCGGCTGAAGGTTTGTCTGAAGTAGAGGGGGAAGTAAAAGCAAAATGATTGGACCATGGCTACAAAGTCCTTGTTCTTTGAGACCAATGTTTTTATTACAAGCATCAAAATCGAACCACATAATTGAACTACAGCAGTTGGTTTCTAAACAAATTTCTAAACAAATTAGTGCCTAATTTCTATTACAATATAAATTTTTTTTTAACTGATTTTAAAATTGCTTTATAAATTTTCTTGTAGAAAACTATATTCAAAATCTTTAATTTTATGTTTAAAAAAAAAAATCCTAATTGCATGAAAATGACACTCTAATTTCTAGAAACTTTATCAAAAAAAATAAATTATTTTTCCATTTTTATGCATGAAAGACGTGTGAATGAAGCAAATGAAGTAAGAAACGCGGAGTAATTTCTATTGACTAATAAGAAAAACGATGTCAGAGTTGTTAACTGGGGTGGGGCATAAGAATCCTATAGATAACCACTTCTAGATAAGTCAATATGAGTAAGTTAAAAGACTTGAGGAAAAAAATAAAAATAAATTAGTAGATATCAAGCGAGACCATTTATTTCTTCTTCGTTTACCATTTATGTATTTTTTATATTGTAATGGTAGGATTTTATTAGCCATTTATTTCGATGATATATGTTAAAAAAATAATTTAAAATTTATAATATTTTATTTAATAAAATTATTAATAATATATTTATAATCGGTATAATTATGTATTCTAATTACATGTTTGTGAGACAATAATATTGTGATTAAATTATAAAATTTATTAAAATGATTTTATCAATTTCATTATAAATATATATGTTACAATAATATTTAGTGTTAATTAGTGATTTTATTAATTATAATAGTATGAGTATTTAATATTATAATAATAGTTACATAATTTATGCACTATATATATGTGTAAGGATGAAAGAAAAGATAAAATTGATGAAGAGAAAATAGTGTGATACTATATAATGATAGTATATGGAATAATATGTTTTTACTGAGATATAAAAATATAGAGAAATTATATTTTGTGATATTTCACGTATATTAGCTACTTGATAATTTATGGGCAATAGGGTTTGGTTCAATATAAGAATGTCATGTTTTCACCTTGACTCTTTAGATCGTTGTATCTTGAGAATGAATCACTATTTAACCATGTTCATAGAGGGGGCGTATCTCTTCTTAGTATAGTGTTCACACACCTCGATCCACCAGATATGTATTTTCTTTCTATCTTATGCCTTATTTTATTTATTTATTTATTTATTGATGTTCTTCATTATTTAAAAAGATTGAATTGCATGTGATATTTATTTATTTAATTTGAATTTATATAATTATATGAAATTTCCCCAACAATCTAAGAAGAGAGATAATTTTTGTGAAAGCTCAATTATGCTTTTATTTATTTCTAATATAATTTAATGTATTTGATTATCAATAAATTTTTGTTTTGATCTTAAATTTATGAAAGTCGCAATAGAAATGAAAATTGTGTTTTTGTTATGATAATATTCTATCTTATATTTTGTATTTAATCTTATTTTATTTTTCCTTTTGAAATTATCTTAGAAAATATTTTAAAAAATATTTTTTTTTATATGAATTTGCATACATTGATCAATATTTTATTGTGCTATTTTATATGCAAATTTATTTTATTGATTTGCATTCAAAGTGTATTTGTTGCTAATAGCATTAATATTAGGAAAAATTACCGGTCAATTCCAATTTTAGCGTGAAACTACCAATTAAACACGGAAGTTTGAAAATAAACCAAATGATCCCAATTTAAAGATTTTTTGAATCATCTAGTCCCAAATTTTAAAAAACGCAAAAGTTATATGACAAAATTACTCCTGCATGATTTTCGTGTATATAACTTCCTTATTTGGAGGTCTCACACAAAATTATTTTATTCAAATCAAAATAACTTTATTGTACATATTTTTTTGCGGTATAATTATATATTTAGATTCGTCTCAATAAGACCTTCAAAATGATATCACATTCAATATTTTTTTATTACTTTCGGATTCGTGTTATATTCAACATGGATGTTATATGTAATATTATTATTACAGGGATGTTACATATCATATTACTATTACATCATGTTACATGTAACATTCACACTCGTTACGATATCCGATTCAACACAAACAATATTACATTCCATATGCAATATGCTCTTTGTGTGTGAAATGTAACATTGTCTGTATTGTATGTAACATTTCGTATTTACTATCAACACAGATATTTTCTTTTGCGTGGGAATGTAACATTATCTGTGTTGAATTGTATTTCATGTAGATATACATGTAACATCTTATAATTCGTAGAAAACAGAAAAATCTGGAAGTACCCATGTGAAATGTAACATGAATGTGAAAACTGAAAAACTAATGAACAAAATTGTGAATTTGATATCGTTTTGTGTGTGGAATGTAACATTGCCTATATTGCTTGTAACATTTCTTATTTATTGTCAACACAGATATTCTCTTTTGCATGGGGATGTAACATTGTCTGTGTTGAATCGTATTTCATGTAGATGTTACATGTAACTTTTTATAATTCGTAGAAAATTAAAAAATCTGGAAGTACCCATGTGGAATGTAACACGAATGTGAAAACTGAAAATTAATGAAAAAAATAGTGAATTTGATATCATTTTAAAGACCTTGTTTAGACAAATCTGAATATATAATTATATTATAAAAACAAAATGTGTACAACAATAATTATTTTCATTTTAATAAATGGTTATCTATTACCTAAATTAGCTCCGCAAGATAGAGATGTATTATATAGGCGCAATAATTAGGGGCATTTTCGTCACAAAAATGGCAAAAGGATCGCTCGGTTCATGAAAAAAATAGCGGGTGTAATCAGTAGTTTTCAATCGTTTTTGGGATCTTTCGGTAAACTCCCCTAAATATTATTATTTATCTTCAAATGAGGATACTTAGAAAATGTGGGGGTTATGAATGGATATTTATTCGAAGGGAGAGAATCATTTTCATCTCACAAATTAATTTATTATTATAGTTTGTTTATATAGTGAAAATCAAATGTTTTTATTTTTTAATTGTGATATCATTTGTTAGAAAAATAAAATGTTAGAGATTCTTAAATATTATTTTAGTATTTTACAATCATCAAACTATAATAAATTAAGAATTGAAAATATTTATAGACTTGGGTATTTATATATATTGAATTTATAGATGTCCAAATTTTATTCCAGGATATAGATGCTTCGAAAATTAACCAAAATTATGTGAAATTAAATTCCATTTTCATGGAGTTATTTTAATAGTTGCCTATTGTGTTAGAAGGAAATATTTGTTGCTTTGACTTATATTCCTAGAAAGTTTTTATGATGGAAAACTCGAAAATCTGATTTATTGATAAATATGTTCCCTCGATATAAAGTGTCTGATTGATTTCTTTGAGAATTCTTAAATATATTTATTATTGCTTTGATTGCTTGGGGAATATAAACATTGTCTCAGAAATTATTGCTTTGGTACACTGTCACATATTAGTTTACATGATGAAATATGAGATTGTACATAATCTTGGTTCAATATAAAGTTGTGCTTCATATGTTCTGAATATATTTATTTGATAGTATTATTGGAACTAAAAATTCCAAGTGTTGCTAAAAAAATGATGTTCCAAGTGCCAAAATACCAAAATGAGAATTGATGGGATAATTTTATTTTATTTTTAAATGAAGCTTAATATTCATATGTTATACTCCCACGAGGTGGGACAATTTGCCTCAAAGACTAATAATGGCTAGGTTTTAAAATTGTCGAGAGAGAAAAAGATTAGCCTATAAGTCACCTAGAGAAGTAACTCAACCTCTGTGATTGGGAACCCCATCAAGAAGGTCCAATGGGAAGCAACAATCCATACTGCGTGACTTATAGAACAATACTATATAATTTAGAGAAATCATTTAAAAGATTCTCTTGCTCATCCCTAAGGCGTTAGTATTATATTATATTGTGATGTTGAGGATGGGTTTAACCATTAATGAGACTGAGGCAAGAAAATTCTTGTAGGGTATAAGTCACATATACTCTTAGAGGACCCAATCAAGTGAGAGTTGTCGTGAGGCCGCGACTATAGAATTAGGCTTTCCCTAGTAACTTTTATGAGAATCAAGAAACATATGCATGACCATAAAAGCGCAAAACCGCTAACAGGATCTAATACCCATACTGTGTGTATGCTTACTGAAGTTTGGCTAAAAAGATTTAGTTCAAAACATAGTTCACTATGATTCCTTCGGATGAATGTTTGTTATACTAAGTGAGTTTAAGTCTTAAAAACACCTACACCTAATTACTCATTATTTTTATTTTGTTATTTTATTTTAATTTTAAATTATGTGGGAGATTGTTAGGAAAATAATTTAAAGTTAAGTATTTTATTATATATAAATTATAATATTTTATTTAATGAAATTATTATTAATAATATATTTATAATTGCTATAATTATGTGTTCTAATTACATGCTTATGAGACATTATTATTGTGATTAAATTATAAAATTTATTAAAATGACTTTATGAATTCCATTATAAATATATATGTTACAATAATATTTAGTGTATAATTAGTGATTTTATTAATTATAATATTATGAGTATTTAATATTATAATAAGAGTTACATAATCTATACACTATATATATGTGTGTATGGATAAAAGAAAATATAAATTGATGTAGAAAAATTAGGGAAAATAGTATGATAATATATAGAATAATATGTTTTATTGAGACATAAAAATAGAGAAAAATTATATTTTGTGATAGTTCACGTATATTAGTTATTTGATGATTTACGGGAAATAGGGTTCACATTTAGTTCAATATAGGGATGTCATGTTTGCACTTTGATTCCTTGGATCGTTGTATCTTGAGAATGGCTCATCATTCAACCATGTACACAGAGGGGGCACATATCTTCTTAGGATAGTGTTTACACGCCTCAATCCACCAGATATGTATTTTCTTTCTATCTTATGCTTTATTTTATTTATTTAATTATTGATGTTGTTAATTAGTTAAAGAGATTGAATTGGATGTGATATTTATTTATTTTGAATTTATATAATTATGTGAAATTTTTCCAACAATATATTTCTTAATTTAGTCAGCTACTATAGCTATTAGGAGAACAGAGTCTATTCTAAATAAAAGGCAGCCTGTTGCTACAAAGCTACCACTATACACGAGATCCGGGGAAGGGTCGGATCACTTAGGTCAATTGTATACAACCTTACCTTACTTTTTTTGCGAGAGGCTGCTTCCACGATTCGAACCCATGACCTCCAAGTATATTCTGAATATATAAAAATATTTATTTCATTATATTCTTTTTGGTATCTAGAGTTAGATTTTTTTGTGAACCTTAACTATTTATCTCACCAATCGTCGTGCTCGCACAACCGCACAACCGTTGTGAACCCTAACCCTAGCAACCTTGTGCGTACCATCGTGCACCAATCAATAACCCTTACCCTAGTGAACCAGTAGCCCTCATGCACCACCTTCACGCATCAGCAGCCTCACACACACCATCGTGCACCAGTCGCGAACCCTAACCCTAGCAAATTAGCAACCCCCTTTGCGAATTAGAAGCCCTCATGCACATAAACCAATAGCCCTCACTCACCACCTTTGCTCACCAGTCACCAGCAGCCTCGCACACCTACTTCTCATCGCGCATTTGCAACTTTGCGTACATCAATCATCAGTCTTGCGTCTTCGTAGGTCGTTATCCATTGCCACCCGTTGCGATTTGTTTGTCATTGATAACCCGCGGCTTTTCATTTGACACCATCGCAAGCAGTCATCCAGCTCTTGTCCTATGCTGCTATTAACCACATGATGTGGTCTGTCTACTGCTGCATATTATGATTTGTTAGCCACCAGTAAATCCATGACTCTCGTCGCCATTATTCTACATCTGTTGGTCTTATGGATCTCCTAAACACGCAATAGTTCCTTCCATATATTGTATGGTTGGGTAACTGTGTCTCTGATTAACCCCGTCACATTGTACTTTTTTTCTGGAGCCCGATTAATCCCTTTTAGCACATGTCAGCTTGTTTTATTGATACAATCTCGTATCATTTGTACTTATGGCCCCCGAAAAAGAAGATGATGTCCAATCTCAGACCATTCCTGCTCCAAAGTTTTCCACCCACTCAAACCCTACTCGTGCAAATAATGTGACGGTCTAACGTGTCACACCCGTATTACTCAATAGAGAGAATTTCCATGCATGGTCTTTCTTCCTCTATTTCTACCTTGGTGAAAAACATAAGACCAGATGACTTGTAGGCACTGAGCTAAGGCCAAATATCAACGATTCTAAGTTTGCTCTGTGGGATGCAATTAACTGTACCATCCTAGGGTGAATTTTCAATTCTATGAAAGAACATATCTATAATATGTTTATGTTCCACGAGACAATAAAAATATTATGGTTTTCTCTTAAGAAGATGTATGCCCACTTTTGCAATGAATTATGGATCTTCAAGCTCTATCGTGAAATCTTTCATGCCTCCTAAGTATCCCTGAGATTATCAGCTACAGATTACTTCGGGTACCTTCAGACTCGGTCAAAGGAACTTGTACAGTATGAACCTCTAAATGAATTCTCCGATAATGCGGTTGAGATGGAGTCCAAACGCCAGGATTGTCACAACACATAACTTTTATTGACAGGTTTAAATCCTAAACACAAGAATCTTCGCACTCAGATTTAAACAAAGCCTCGATGCCTGATCTATATGGAGGATTGTCCATTTTCGATCATGATTCAAAACGCCGACTCCTTCTCTCGCCTGAAGTCACTCTTTCTGTCCTTGAGTAGATGGCCTTTACGCCCCTTCCCCCCCCCCTCCCCCGGTCCTTGCCCATCAAGATCGTGTCCTTTCTGTCAGTACTATCGAAGGCTTGGTAACCATATTAACCGTACTGGTGGTGTTGTTGATATCGTTCCTGATCCGCAAGATCCATCACCAACTCACCCAAATATTTCCCAAATTAAGACCTAAATTGCCCAACTTTAGGCTCAAATAACCAATTTGGTATTGTCTTTCGGCCCTACAACAGTTCTTGCCTCGGGTAATCCTGCTGTGCTTCAAGGTAAACCTAGTCGTCCTACTTGGACTCTAGATTTCGAGGCTAACAATCATATGACTGGTGAAGACTCTACTTTTACCAACCATTTATCATTTATCGATCAATCTGTGTCCATTGCATATAGGACCTCTATTCTTATTCGTTGCTAAGGAGATTCCTATCACCCTTCATTTTGCTTACTTTGTCCCTAAATTTGTCTATAATCTACTATCTATGCGTTGCCTTTCTAAGAATTCTAATTGTGTCGTCGTTTTCTTACCTCACCATTGCTTCATGCAGGACCTGACTTCGAGGAAGTTTTTTGGTAGAGAATATGAACACGATGGTCTCTACTACTTCGGGAATTGTTCACCTCTAGACGTACCACCTTCTAGTATGCAAGTCGTTGTAGTACCTATTTTTGATCCTTTGATCTACTCGTTAAAATTTTAGACCTATAGCATGCCTATCTGGGATATGCGAATTTTCAGTATTTATGTTGGTAGTTTCCTTTTATTAATAAAGCTTGCAAGGATTTTAAATTTCAATGTGTGGTTTGTGAATTGTCAAAATGCATACGCACTTCTTACATTCCTCGCATGTATCGTGTATCCAAGACCTTTGATGTAGACCCGCTTCTACAACCATGGATCCAAACCTTAAGTTAACTACAGGCTCAGGAGAATTATTACCAGAACCATTGATACATCAGTGGCTTATGGGTCATCTCATCTATATTACTAATACAAAGATAGATCTTATAAATGTTGTTAGTGTTGTGAGTCAGTTTATGCACTCACCACGTGCACCACACCTAGATGTAGTCTACCATATCCTTCGATACCTCAAAACCTACCCCGGTATTGGTATTTTTTATATAACAGGAGAACATAAGGGGCTCTCTTGCTTTGCAAATACCGACTATGCAGGGCTGAAGGACAATAAACGTTTGACCTTTGGTCGATGCACCTTTCATTGAAGACACCTAATCTCGTGGAAGAGTAAGAAACAATATGTTATCTCTTGATCTTTTGCCGAAGCTAAGTATCGTGCCATGGCTCAGGGAACGTTTGAACTCCTTTGGGTGCGTTATCTTTTGACTAAGCTGGGACTTTCCATGACAAACTCATATAAGTTGTTTTGTGATAACAAGTTTGCCATAATGTTATCCTCTGACTCAATACTTCATGAAAAAATTAAACACATCGAGATAGACATCCACTTTATCCATGAAAAAGTCCAATTAAGAATCATCACACCTACCTTCATCCCATCTTCAGAACATCCTATTGATATGTTCACCAAGTCCATAGGATCGTCTCTCCTTCAGTCAGCTATTAGCAAGGTAGGGCTCGTCAACATTTTTTCCCCAGCTTGAGGGAGAGGGTTGGAATACGACATTTATTGCTTTTATTTTAGTTTCCATTGTATTTTTTACATTGTTATGTTAGGACTTTATTAGTCCATTTATTCTAATGATATCCTTCCTAATTTAGTCAGCTACTGCGGCTATATAATTAGGAGAATAGAGACTATTCTAAATATACGAAAATATTTATCTATTTCCCTACATCTTTTTCATTTTTGGTGATATTTGTGTCAGATTGTCTAGTAATTATGTTTCCAAATTTCTATTTCTCTTCCCATAACACAGAGGAGAGAAGAACAAAAAATTATTTTTGTTCTACTCCTGGATTATTTTAACAAAATTTTAGGAACAACGTAGAATTGTTCCCCAATTTTTATTTTTGTTCCATAATTTCTAGAAACAAAAACCAAGAATTAGGGAAAAAAACACACAAAGCAAACACTATGTTAGAAAATACCATCATATTATGTAAACCATAGTTCTATATAACACGACTAGAACCCAACATGAACCAAAACTGAGACGAGTCAAATATAATATTATAGTATTCATATTGATTATTTCATGACAAACCCGAAACAACATTGACACGCTAATTAAAAAAAAGGTTAATTACACTTCGTCCCATTTGATTAGACCTAGTTGTACTTTGCCCTTCCGTCAACACTTTGCCCACCTGTATTTCTGGCTAAAGTGCGACACTAACTATATTGGACGGAAAATGTCAAATGTCAATTTTACCCTTCTTCATATATTAATACTTAAGACTTTTCATGCTCACTCTGACTCTCACTCTCACTTTGTTCTCATACCTAAACTTGCTCATTAAGTACCCTAAACTCGCCCATTACTCTCATCATGTCCACACAACGCTCTCATCAATCTTAGCCTTATCACACTCATCTCACTCTCACTTCGATCTTTTCCTGGAGTTCTCAGTTTCTCACTCTCATTTCGATCATCTCAACACTAACGTCGATCACGCTCACTTTAATCATCTCAGCATTAACTTTGATCTCTTCCTAGGGTTCAAGATTTGAGAATGATAACACTAAATTGTTCACAGATTATTCGTTTTTCGTGCATTTCATCCATATTTTCCTTTCATTACGCCATTTCTTAAAGTTATTCCAAACATTGATTGAAGTTAGTGTTGCGAAATCAAACAACTTCTTATGCCATTTGAGAATAGATCCTTGCAAAATCAAACAATTTTCGCAAGGATCCTAGTAGATAACTTCTATTTGTGCAAGCATTGTGCAAAATCTGAGAAAGATAAAAAGGCAAACAAGGGACAATCGTGTAAGGTCTATTTGATTGTGGAAGACATTTGGAAGAATCAAACGATTTGTAGCTAGCGTTTCACTGTAGAATGTAAAAACTTTGTATCTCCTTTGTTTTAATTTATTTTCAGAGTTTTTATGTTTCGAAATTAGAATTTTTCATGTTTCGAAATTGATCTTCTAAAGTAGTATGTGTATTGTGCGTTTGGGGAATTGGAATTTATGGTTTTTGATTCCTAATTATTGGCCACTAATTTTGATAGTAAAATTTAGGGTTTTCATGTTTAGAAATCGATCTTCTGAAGTTGCATGTGTATTGGGGGTTTGGGGTTTTGAATAGCATGCAAATGTTTAGTGTTTTTTATTCCTAATTATTGGCTACTGGTTTTGATATGAAATGGTTCCCCTTTCTCTTGTCTTTATGTTACAATTTATCATTTCTTTATAGTTTAGTAGGTTCCCCTTTCTCTTGTCTTTATGTTAAAATTTATCATTTCTTTATAGTTTAGTAGGTCCCCATGTTCCCCTAACAAATTGTATTAGTTTAATGTTAATATTCTTATTGTCCCCCAAAATAAGTTGTTGAAATGTGGTCCTCTTGTTCCTTGTTTGCCTTTTGTCCTTTTTTTTGTTCATTTCTTAACATAATTTTTGTCCCCTTGTCCCCTATATCTGGTTTACATTCATGAAAAATGTATGTATGTTTGTTTATATACTTTGAAAAATGTCTTTGTTCATCCTTGAATTACACCATGGGGGTGTTCAAATTTAGCCAAGTTTACATTATGCTGGGGGGATGTAGAATACCATTTTAGTTGTAATGTTGATTGTTGGTCTTTTTTTGAAAGGAAGACTTTGTTCAGTGAATTAGGATATGATGGTTTAACCTGTTTGTACTTCAAAATACCTGAAATTGAGATGTTAAGGAGAATTGAAACTGATAATGATGTGCTTGAGCTAGTTAGAATGCATAATGAATGTGAGCATGTTAAAGTAACCCTATATGGAGAAGCTAAAGCTAATGCTGTTAATGAATAAAACCCTGAAGAAGAACTTGAATTGAGTAATAGTGATCCTAGTTTTAATGTTCATGATGTTGATGAGAGTGATGAACCTGGTGAAAAAAAAAAAAAAAAAGGTTCTTTGATCAATTAAGTGAGACAAAATAGGTTAAGAAGGATGTGGAGGGTTTCGGAGAGGATGGCATATTCGATATTGCTCACAAACAATCCACAAATAAAGTACTAACTAAGCATGTTGGCCATAATAAAAATAAACATTGTTAGTGGGAAAATGAGAGTAAGGGTGAAAAGCTACAAAGTTGGATGGGTTTAATGCTGAAACTAATGGTGAAAAATTTCCTCTATATAATGAAGAAAAATTCAAGAAACACCCTGAATTGATTGTTGACAGGATGTTCCCTACCTTCAAACAATTTAGGGCTACCTTGAAGGAATGCAATGTGAGGAAAACATATGATATTAAATTCATAAAAAATAAAATAAAAAAAAAAAAGGTAGTCAAATAGAGTTACTGCTAAGTGTAAATTTGGTTGTGGTTGGAGGATACATGCTTCAAACATGCAGGATGAGAAGACTTTTCATATTAAGTCACTAGTTGGTCCACATAGTTGTGGCAGGAGGAGAAGACTTTTCATATTAAGTCACTAGTTGGTCCACATAGTTGTGGCAGGAGGTACAGAAACGTCAAGTGAACTTAAGATGCATTTCCCAAAAGTATCTTGGAACACGTACTCATGATCCAACTTGGAGGTTGAATAAAATGAAAAATACAGCCCATAGAGACCTTAATGTGAAAGTTAGTAAATATCAATTGTATAGAGCTAAACAGAAGGCATGAGATACCATTGAAGCTGATCAGTTGGTACAATATGGAAAGTTGAGATATTATACTGAAACTATCTGACAGTGCAACCCAAATAGTGTTTTAGTTATTGAAATTGAAGATAGACCTGTAGTTGAGGCTAGCCCTGGGATTGAGTTGCCCCCACCAGTGTTTTAAAGAATTTAGGTGAAGTTTGGAGGCCAGAATGATGAATTTTTTAGAGGTTGCAGACCAATCATTGGGTTAGATAGATATTTCTTGAAGTATATTTATGGGGGGACAACTTCTTTCGGTAGTGGACAGAGATGGAAATAATAATTTCTATCATATTGTAATGTTTGTGGTTGAGATTGAAAATTCTAATTCATGAACTTGGTTTTTAAGACAGCTAACCAATGACATTGGGACTACTAAAAAAAGGGTTGGGTGTTCATTTCAGATAGGTGGAAAGGATTAGAACATGCATTTGAGGAGGTTAAGCCTAGGACTGAATATAGGAATTAGTTGAAGCACATTTAGGAGAATTTCAAGAAAAAATTCAAGGGACAAGAATTTAAAGAACTGTTGTGAAACGTTGCTTCTACTACTAATTTAAGGGAACATGAATTCTGGATGAAAAAAATTAAAATTGTTGACATTAATGCACATAATTGGCTGGTTGCAATTAATCCTCATTTATGGACCAAATCTCATTTTAGCCCTAGGCCAAAATGTGATTTTTGGTTAATAACATTTGTGAGTCTTTTAATGCATATATACTTGAGGCAAAATAGAAACCAATCATATCAATGATTGAGTCAATCATGAGATCCTTAATAGAATTCAAGTGAAGATAAGTAGGATGGAAAAGTATAATGGATTCGGCTATCCAAATTTTAGAGAAGTTAGAAAGAATGAAAGATGGTGCTATAAATTGCTTTGTCAATTGGCCTAGGGAAATTAAAGTTTGAGGTTAACAATTTTGACAACAGTTATGTGGTTTATGGTTGCAAAATGTGGGAAGTGTCTGGGATACCTTGCAAACATGTTGTTGCAATCAATTACAATAGGGAACAACTAGAAGATTATGTGGATGAATGTTATAGGAAAGACTTATATTTGACTACTTACAGCTACATGATCAATCTGATTCCTAGAATGCATGATTGGGTTGAAACTGGAATGTCTTTGTTGCCCCCTATCAAAATGAACAAAACTGATAAACCTAAGAAACTGAGAAGGAGGGGCCCTGGTAAACTAAGAGTTACACCACAGACAACCAGAAGGGGAAAATATGTTCAATGCAAAAAACGTTTGCAAAAGGGACACAATCAAAGAAGTTGCAAAAATAGCAAACATTTTAAGTCCAAATTAGTTGAAAAGGTAATGTGTTACATATTAACATTTAACTTTTAAAAATTATGTAATTTTTTCAAATATTATTTGTTGATTGTTTTGGGTATTTGAAAGAGGATTCTCAGGCATCTGCTAGTTCATCGTCTAAGACAGTTGTTGCTTCATCCTCTCAGGCAGTGATTGGTTCATCCTCTTAGGCAATGGTTGGTTCATTATCTCAATCAATTATTTCATCTAGGGCAGTTGCACCATCTCAACCAACTACTTCATCTCAGCCGGTGACAAGGGCAAATCTGAGAGCCTTGATTGTAAATAGAACAATTTTTACAGCAAGATTGGGGATAAGAAGCGGAGGAGAAGATGAAGCACAAAGGAAGAAGAAAAATAGAAAGGTAACAAATTAATCTGGTAATTTTTTAAGGTTTAATTACAATTTTTTACAGTTTAATTTTACAGTTTTAAAGGTTTAATTACAATTGGACACAGTTCAATGCACAATTGCAGAGTTTTTTTGCACAATTGGACAAAGTTTAATGCACAATTGAACTTTTTTTTTTTTTTTTTTTGCATAATTGGACACAATTTTATTGCACAAGTTTATTGGACTCTTCATCCGTTTGATTGTTGATTTTGGAGGTGTTAAAAACAACTAAATCTTAATTGTGTAGTTTTTGCGCCCATTATTGTTGTTTGAAATTCACGTTGTTATGTTGTTCATCAGTATCTCTCATATTCCTAGAAATTTCTCTCTAGATCGAATAAGTTTCACTTTTCAGCTTTACATTTCATCATATTGAGTAGGTAGCGAATGCAAAATTTATGTGATATAGATCTGAATATTGTTTCTAATCGTAGTTGATTCATCTCTCCCGTAAACTGCACAATTTTTTTCCCTCAAAATTTTCTCAACTTTATTTGCATTCAAATACAACTGATCAATGGCCTTTTTGTGTGTGTGTGTATGTTATTTTTCAAGAGTTCTTTAGTGAATTCAATGGATTTTTAATTTTTTTTTCGTAAGATTTGGCATTTTTTTATCAGTTTTTTATCAGGGTTTTTTAATAGTTTTTGGGCGATTTTTTTGTGCAGGGTTTTTGGGATTTTTTTATTAGTTGATGTATTATTGTGAATTGTTGTTATTGATGGTGTATTATGGTGAATTGTTAATTGTAGTTATTGATGTATGTTTATGGGGAATTATGTATTACCATGGTACATTATGGTAAAATGTAGTTGATGTAGTTGATGTATTTTGATATATTAACGTGGTGTATTATTGTGAAATTGTGCATTTTAAGATGTATCAAATTATTATATATTTTGAACTTCCTGAATAATAGGTCAATAGATAAAAAGATGGATAATTCCATTTTCATTACTTCAAATATTACACATTTATTTCATTTTCATAAACATAGCTAAAATTGCAACAACAAACACACAAAACGTAATTTTTTTAAAAATGACATGATTTGCTTCAATGATTTGAATCTTCATTTCTAATTTCTCCAATTGTTTTTAGAGAAGAAAATAATCTCCATCATTAACTTCTTTATTTTCCTCTTTTCCTTTGAATAGAGCTTTATCTTCATACCAACCCAAAATTAAGTTGCATCCTTTGTTGCTACATTCATAATACAACTTTCTCTTTGCAGGTCTCTTTAAACAACTTTCAAGTCGGCAATTCGGCCACATTTGCAAAAAAAAAAAAAAAATCTTAAATGCATTCCAATATCACCACCATAAACACTTAAAGAACACGTAAAAAATAAAATAAGTGAGAGAGATGAGAAAAATAAATAAAAGGGATTGGTGAAGGTGAAAAATTGTGTGAGATGTGAATATTATATAGGGGAGAAGTAGGGGTACAATGGGAACAATAAATCTGTGTTTTGGAGGAAAATCACACTAAACGGAGCCCCAAGCTCAGAAGCCCCGCATGAGCCACAAAAAATGTTAACTTGGATGGAAACCGTTAGTATTGCACTTTAGTTAGAAGCAGAGGGGCAAAGTGCTTACGAAAATAAAACAAGGTGCAAAGTGCAACTAGGCTTAATTACAGGGTCAAAGAGTAATTAATCCCAAAAAATTTCATAAAGTTAGGCAACAGTTTTTGAAATTTGTGAAAACTTATTTGGTTTGGTTAGGTCAAAGAACTTTGTTTTCCTCCTCAAAACATAATCTTTATCAATAAAGTGTTAAAAATAAAAAGAGAAGTGAAGTGATAGATGAAAAAAAAAATTACGAAAGATATGGTGATATTAAGAATAACTACTATTGTTATCATCCTCTCGAGCTAATTATTGCTAGGGTGATCAGTAGTTTGTTTATAGCATAAC
Source organism: Eucommia ulmoides (assembly GCA_016647705.1). Classification (NCBI taxonomy): domain Eukaryota; kingdom Viridiplantae; phylum Streptophyta; class Magnoliopsida; order Garryales; family Eucommiaceae; genus Eucommia; species Eucommia ulmoides. The sequence continues at coordinate 68,719,286 of CM028332.1, read as the reverse complement.
TATCAATCCCTGCAACTTTGGAATTCTTTGTATCATTGTCTATATATTGCATGGTAGTCTAATCTAAGTTATGATCCCAAAGCAATTCTTAATATGGTATCAAGGCAAAAGTTCATGGAGATCTAAGACATTTCCTATACCACCACACTACTATTGCTTCCACAAATTTTTGTCCATTTTGACAAACAAAAATACTCCCTTTTATTGGAAAAACAGACTATGAGAATAATTAAAAGATTTAACTACTATGTTAGCCTCGCCCATAATTATTTATTAATTTATAATAAATATTAAGAAACAATACAAGAAATTCAAAACAATACAGAAATCCTAAAACAATATAGAAAATCCTAAATAATACAGAAAAAACATAAATATCCTTCATTCTCTCTCAAGCTAGATAATATATATTATATGCTCTTAACTTATTACAAATGTACTTTATCTTCGAGACCCTAATAGTAAATAAATCAGTTAACTAATCATTTGATGTTTAGTCTCAATCATCTTCTGTAAGAATTTTTCTCGAATGAAATGACGGTCAACTTCAATGTGTTTTATTTTCTCACGGAAGATTAAGTTAGATGCAATATAAAGTGTTGTTAGATTATCACATATCAAGTCCATCGGTGAACAGTGTTTCATTCTAAGTTCAATGTGTTTTATTTTCTCATGAAAAACTAAGTTAGATGCAATATAAAATGTTGTTTGATTATCACATACCAGGTCCTCGAGCCTCTAATAGTAAATAAATCAGTTAACTTATCATTTGATGTTTAGTCTCAATCATCTTCTGTAACATTTTTTCTCGAATGAAATGATAATCAATTTCAATGTGTTTTATTTTCTCATAGAAGATTGAGTTAGACACAATATAAAGTGTTGTTTGATTATCACATACCAGATTCATCGGTGAAGAGTGTTTCATTCCAAGTTCTTCCGCCAAATGTTTCAATCAAGTTAACTCACAAGTATTATGAGTCATTGCGTTGTATTTTGATTTTACACTTGATCGGGCCACTACCATCCGTTTTTTACTCTTCCAAGAGACTAGATTACCTCTAATGAACACAACACCCTGTATTAGATTTCCAATTCAAAGGTGATCCATCTCAATCTACATCTGTATAGCCGTTTATTTGAGTATGATCAAGTTCTGATATAGCAAACCACAACTAGAAACACTTTTCAAATATCAGAGAATACCAATTACTACATCCAACTGACAAGTCACGAGATGATCTAACAACGGACTGATAACACTAACACCAAATGAGATATCTAGTATAGTAATTGTCAGGTAGTTCAACTTCCCAACTAACTGTCTATATTCCGCGGAATTTGTCAGTGGTACACCTTGATCTGCCAACAGTTTGGTATTTAGATCCATAAGCGAGTTAATTGATTTAGCTCCTAGCATTCCTATTTCACTCAACAGATCAAAGATATATTTCCTTTGGGACATGTTAATGCCTTGACTCGATCAAGTAAACTTCAATCCACAAGAAATATTTCAATTGATCCAAATTTTTAGTTTGAAACTTACTATGCAAAAACTTTTTGAATTCTTAAATACCACGGTAATAATCCCCGGTAATCACGATGTCATCCACATACACAATCAATAATATTTTCTCAACTTTATTGTGCCTATAGAACACAAAATGATCGACTCCACAACGCTGAAGGGCAAATTCAGTGACCATTTCACTGAATCTCCCAAACCATATTCGAGGACTCTACTTAAGGCCATAAATGGATTTCTTCAAGCGACATACTAAATCAAACTCCTGCTAAGCAACAAACCCAAGAGGTTTATTCATGTATACTTCCTCGGTCAGATCACCATTTAATAAAGTATTCTTGATATCTAGCTAATGTAACGACCAACGAAATGTGGTAACTAGAGAGATAAACAAGCGAACAGAAGCTAGCTTGGCGATGGGAGAAAAAATCTCAACCTAATCAAGATCGTGTAGCTGAGCTATCGTTTAGCAACTAAGCGAACCTTGAGTCGATCAATTGTATCATGCAAATAAACTTTGATTGTGTACAATCATTTACATCCAACTATTATTTTGTTAGACGAAAGCAAGACAAGATCCCAGGTACATTTCTAATATAAGGCTAGAATTTCCTCTTTCATTGCGGTTGTCCAACCAGGGTGAGCGAGAGCTTCTGAGACAGACTTAGGAATAGAAACAAAGGACATAGATGAAACAAAATAGGCGTATGAAGGAGACAAGTCTACATACGAGGCAAAGTTAGAAATAGGATGGTCAGTACATGTACGTTTACCCTTCCGGACAACAATGGGTATGTACAAGTTAGGCATGGATGGATGAACTAGAGAAGAACATGAGGACACAAAGACAATAGGTGGGACGGAGGAAGCTATCTTTTGGCGATAAGAGTATACCTGCAAATGAGGTGAAGAACGACTAGATGGGACATGTTTTGGAGTGAAAGGGGATGGTGTAGGGTTTGGGATGCTTGGCAAAGAGAGTGTAATATCTAGATTATCCTAAGATGATGGGGCAAAAAAATAAGGGATAGACTCAAAGAATGTAACATATGCACATACAAATGAGCAACGCAATGATAGACCATAACAATAATAGCCCTTTTGTATGTGAGAATAGCCGAGGAAAATACATTTTAAAACACGTGGATCTAATTTATCCCTACCGAAATTCAACTTATGAAAAAAACAAATGGGCCAAACATACGAGGAGGTAAACCAAACAAGGAAGAACGAAGAAAAAGAATGGAATGGGACACCTTGTCATTTAGGGTAGATGATGGAATCATGTTGATTAAGAAGCAAGTTGTAAGAACCGCATCACCGTAGAAGTGTTTTGGAACATTCATCTCAAAAACAATAGTATGACTTCTAAGAGATGTCGATTCTTACGCTGAGCGATTCCATTATGTTGCGATATATGAGGACAAGACTGATGAAAAAAATACCAGAGTGTAAGTAAATGGGTACGAAGAATATTCTCAAGCATTGTCACTTCGAAGTATATGCAATGGTACATTAAATTAGGTTTTAATTTCAGCACAAAATGTATGAAAAATAAAGAATAATTCAGAACGGTATTTCATTAAATAAAGTCGTGCAACTCTAGAAAAATCAGCCACAAATGCGACAAAATAATGAAAACCTAATATAAAAAGCAACAAAAGGACCCCAAACATGAGTTGGGAAAGTAAATTAAATACGATGATACTTACCCAACTGACAAGACTCACACTCTAAGGAAGACAAATGACTAAAATCAGGAACAAGTAACTTGAGGTTGCCGAGGCAGAAATGACCAAAGCGACAATGGGTCAATGCAACAGCAATGAAGACAGTTGGTAGGATAACAAGACTCTCGTCATGATCAAAGTTGTAAAATCCATTTTCTTTATACACTGTGTCAATCGTCTTCCACGTCCTTAAATCTTGTAGAATGACAGAATCATGAAAAAATAAAACAGAACAATTAATATGTTTACTAAGCTTACAGACTAACATCAAATTAACTGAAAATGAAAGAACATATATGGAAGAGGATAAACATAAAGAGGGTAAAGGTTCCACAGCGTCGATGTCACGGATAGGGACAGTGGAACCATCAGTAACAGTAACAAAAGACAATAAAGAAAATCACTGAATATGTGTAAATAGGAGAGACATACCTAACATGTGATTAGTGGCAGCAAAATCTATAACCCATGGTGTGGAAGGGGAAAGACGAATCAAAAGGCAAGCAGTACATGTACCTCGTCGAGCTAAAGAGGCAACGGGAAGAAATGCTTGCTTGGATGCCTTATACTAAAGGAATTGGATATATTTCTCATCAGAGATGTCTTTAGCTGCCTCAGATTCTAAAATTATAACTAGATCATTTGGATTAGATCTCACCGTGTTGAAAAATTTGGGTAGATGGCCAATGAAGTACTAATAAGTTTCTCTAGTATGATTCTCCTTTCCAAAGAAGACGCACTGACAATGTCCGCCATGACCACGACCACTACATCCACCCCAAGGGCCACTGCCACGGCTACCAAGATAGAAACCACTAAGACCACCATTGGGTTGATCATCGTGGTCTCATGAAGGGATTTGTGTAACAAGGGCGGAATGCTCAAATAGCGTAGATGAACTAGATCTAGAAGCTTTGTTCTTGTTCGCGCTATGCAAAACTCGTGAATAAGTTTCAATGACAAAGCGAAGAGTAGCACTAGCAAAGATCTGGGATCAAACTGGTACAAATTATAGGTGTAATACAACTAAGAATTTCATGACAATCATCTGCTCACGTAACTTTTGCATTTCTTTCATATTGCAAGTCATAGATAGAATAGTATTTAACTTTTCATGAAGCCTATTGAACGTGGAAAAATAATCTATAACTGATTGTGTGGCTTGTTGAAAATGGAAGTACTCAACCGATAAGTCATACATCTAGGTAAGATTATTGGAAGACAACACACTAAGATATTCCTAAATTACTTTGCACGTATACAAATGAGTAAACATTCAACAACTTGAGGTTCTATCGAATTCCACAATATTGATACCATATGCGCATTAACTTGAATTCATTCCTCATATTTCTTATCATTTTTTGTTGGGGCAGATTGTATAAGTTGACAGTGTTTCCCTTATCTGTTAAGAGTTATTTTCACAGTTTTGGGCCAATTTAAATAATTAATCTTATTTAACTTGCAGGTTGTCAACGATTGGAGTGAAACTATTGACATTAGTGCCCGCCAATATGACAATTAAAATAAATGGACAAGGGAAAACAAACAAACAGGAAAAAAAATATAGAGATTTAAAAGAGATTTTTTTTCTTTTTTCAGCTTTAAAAGAGACCTTTTTTTTTGTTCTCTATTTTTTTCTTTTCTGTTTTTTTTTTTTTTTTTCCTTTTTTAAAAATAAAAATAAATAGAGAACATTAAATGGAGAACAAAACAAAGAAGACCCACGAAAGTCTGGCTAGAAACGGCAATGGCGCAGCGGCGTTAGACCTGGACAAAGACGGTTGCAACGTCATATGCAGACTGCAGCGAAATGGACGAAATCGAATGTGGAAGGTGATGGTGGTAGGGCTGCGGATCTGGGCAATGAGTTCGGATCTAGGCAACGATGGTAGTGGAGGCTCGGTTTTGGACGACGACGGTGGAAGGGCTACGGATCGAGGCAACAATAGCAGCGGCGACGGTGGAGGCTACGGGTATGGGTAGCAACAGCGTCAGTGGACAGTGGCGGCCTAGACAGTGACAGCGTCGAGGCGGCGAAGGGATAGATATAGGGTTTCGAGAACTTTTTTTTTTTTTTTTCCATACAGAATAAGAGAAAAGAAAAGGAGTGAGAAAAATAAATATAAAAATTAAAATTAAAATTAATGATTGAATAGGACTATGAGATTAATTTCTCATAACCTCCTTGCGATACCATCTTACAATAAAAATAGACTAAGAGTAAAATGAGAAAGCTTGATTATTATGTTAGTCTCTCTATTTATCATAGATATTAAAAAACAATACAAGAAACTCAAAACAATACAAAAAATCCTAAATAATACAGGAAAAATATAAATACCCCTTAAAAATCCCATTTTCACCCATCGCAAGAAAATCATGGAGATCCTAGTAACCCCAATGTATCTCCACCACTTTAATGTAGTGATGTTGGTAACTCAGCCATTAACCAACAATAAGATAACTACAATACATGGAGTCGTGCCATGGTTATGGCATTCAGCGCAAAGAAAGAATTCGGTTCATTGATGGATCGTTGTCAAAGCCAAGCAAATCCTCGAGTTAAGAGCTGCAGCAACGATATGGTCAAGTCAAGGTTGTTGAACCCGCTATCAAAGGAGATATCTCCAGTACGATTTATTGTGAGCTTGCCAGTGATATTAGAATTGATCACCCATATCAACTAACGTTTGATTTAAAATGTCTCTTATAATTGTATGAGAAATAAGAGGAGGAGAGATAAATGTGTGGTGGAGAAAAATGTTGAAAAAGGGATGAACAAAAAAAAAAAAAAGAGGAAAAATAACCAAAATATATTACTAAATCGTACATGTGTGTCCCTCTATCCCTCCATGCAGGTGTGGGTAAGAATCCCGCCATTTACGAATACCGAGCCTACCGTTAGGAGAACTAATTCGAAGGCGTCCGCTGTTAGGTGCACTGAATCTTGTTTGGGGTGGGGGGTTGGAATATGAAGCCATGCAACTGCCACATTCACAGAGAGAGACAGCAGTTACAAACTATTTATATTTAGTTCCTTGGAGGAGAACATTTGTGTGAATAACAAAAAGTAGGGGGTGTTCATTGGATTGGATCGATCTATTTGGGACGTAAAAATCCGAGGACCGACCACAATCAGAGTATAATCACACAACCCGTACTCGAATTTCGAGCCGGGTATCCAAAAACCCGATTACTTGGTTTTGATTCGGTTGGGTAGGTCAGGTTTGGCGGATTTTTGAACACCCCCAACAAGAAGGAAAAAAAGATGAGATAATGTTAGAAGATACAAAACAAAGGGAAGAAATGGCAAAAATGATCAATATGAGAGCAGATGATTATATTTTGATCTATGAGCAGCCAAAGCTTATTATTGATTCAGAATTCATACTAGTGAATATAAAAGTGTAGATTTCACAGAAAAACCAACAAATCATTTTCTTTTTATTCCTTTCATATTCTATATATACACATAAATCAGTACATCAAACGATAATATCGAACTTAATTGGATATGAATATTACTAATTTATTTCAATTATAAAGACTATTACATATTTCCTACTTATAGACTATACGCGATCAAAACAAGGAAAAGAAATCTACAAACTAATTTTGATAACGATTTAAAAACTTTTTAAGTACTGAAAATTTAAGTGCTGAAAATTAAGTGCTGAAATTTTAAGTGCTGAAAATTTAAGAAGGTTGTTTGATAAAATTGTGCTGAAAATTTAAGTGCTGAATTTTTTTTTATTTGTTTGATAAGTACAAAATTTGTATGCTGAAAATTGTTTAATTTACATAATTACTTTTGAATCAAAGATAATATGAAGAAAAAAATTGAGAACAAAACAATAAAATCAGGGTGCCATTTTAAAAAAAAAAAAAAAAAAATTATATTAAAATTAAAAGTAGAAATTAACCCAAAAATATATAAATATTATGTTTTTTTTTTATGTAATTTGATTGCTTAAATTAAATTATAACAATAATTTAAATATAAAATAAAATTAAAACCATAAAATAATCCAAAATTAATTCAATTCTCATTAATCCTAATTCTAATTAAACTCTCAGAGAATTAAGGGTAAAACATTCAAAATATAAAAAAAATTTAACTGAAAAATAATGGAGTGCATTAAGTAAAATAAAATAAGTGAAATAAAATAAGTGAAGGGACTTTGACTTAATTTTTTACTCACATTTTGACTTAATTTTTAAGTTAACTTAATTAATTAAGTGATACCAATTACATTTATCAAACAAACTTAATTAATTAAGTACTTAATATAATCAGTTTTAAGCACTTAATTTTTTTATCAAATATGCCCTTAATTATGTACAACCAGGCAATCCTCACGATTTTTGCCACAACTAAGCCAGTGCATTGTCAACTTTCCAACACTACCCCGCAAGTTGGCTTAAAAATATCTTTCATTGCTAGCTTGCTGATTAAATTCTCAAACTGTCTTTTATGCAACCATTCACTTAAAATGCCTGCAACTTAGGGCTTGTTTGATAACGACTTAATTTTTAAGTGCTGAAAATTTAAGTGCTGAAAATTAAGTGCTTAAATTTTAAGTGCTGAAAATTTAAGAATGTTGTTTGATAAATTGTGCTGAAAATTTAAGTGCTGATTTTTTTTTTTTGTTTGACAAGTGCAAAATTTGAATTGCTGAAAATTGTTTACTTTACATAATTACCCTTGAATTAAGATAATAATAAAAAAAAAAATTACTTTTATAAAATTAAACAACCATAAAATTCTATAAATTTTGTAAGCATTCATAAATTAAACATGTTTAATTTCTATAAAATTCTTAAAACAATTTCTCAAAATCAAAATCAAATGGAAATATCATTCGACAATGCAAAGAAATTGTTGTTAGAAACAAAAAAATCCTAAGATCGAGAAACATATGAATCACTATTTGGAAAACATACAGCTCCTTAGATTCATAACAAAAATTAAATGTTAAACCTAGACTCAGAACAAAATTGAATTAACCTTTTAAAAACTGACAGATCTCATGATTCAGAACAAAACTGAATATTAGAAATGGAGAAACATAGAATAGGAATTCATGTTTGAAAACAAACAAATCCTAAAAAATTGTTATGAAGTTATACATAACACAAATCAATCGGGAGAAGATGAAGAAGAATCGGTGAATGGGGAAAGAATCGGCGATAGGACCTCCAATATTTCGGATTGTTCGGAGGCGATGAGTTGCAGAGAAAAACCAAATAGTTCAAGAAAAACTGGAAATCTCAGTGAGGAAATACATCAAACACCTTCAGAGCACAACACAAATTTAATTAGAAACATCGATCTCTTTATCTTTCTCCCATCCCGAAGTGATTTTGCTGCCCAGAGAAACAATAACAGAACTTAAGATGAATTCTAAGGATTATAAGCAGTAGGTGATGAATCCTAAGGATGAATCCGGTACTTCGGATTGTTCGGAGGTGGTGAGTTGCAGAGAAAAACCGAATAAATCAAGAAAAACTAAAATCTCAGTGAGGAAATACATCAAACACCTTAAGAGCACAACACAAATTTAATCAGATATCGATCTCTTCAGCTTTCTCCCATCCGAAGTGATTTTGTTGCCTAGAGAAACAATTATTGAATTGTATCAACAACAATAACAGAACTTAAGATGAATCCTAAGGATTATAAGCAGTAGGTGATGGAGTCGCCATGGCATCAGTTGTCTGAGCTGGTGTTGTACAGAGAACTCGAGAGTTTAAAGATGGAGATCATTACCGTATGGAGCAAAACATTTGTCCAATTGCAAGCCCAGATGACGATCCATATCCACCGTGGTTCCCGTTCATCTGCAACTGGTATCCATGGTGGCTTCTTCTCAAGACAAATGAACACGAACAGAAGAAACCCTATCGCATGGGCCTCCCACCGGTGACGACCGGAAGAAGAACAGCGAGGAGACAAAACGAACACCACCGTCAACGAATTGAACAAATTGAACGACAAATATGGGAAACGAACGAGAAATTTGTACAAATCGAAGAATCTGAGAACGATCAAGTGTTATCGTTCTCAGATCTAGAACGATTGTGAATGACGATAAACCACTTGACAGTGAACGATCAAGAGCTTTGAGAGTGAGATCGAGAGGTCTGAGAGTGAGATCGAGAGAGGTGTGATCGAGAGATTGAGAATTTGAGATCGAGAGGTTGAGGTCTGAACAAACTCAGAGGCTTTCGAATGAACACTGAACAGAAACACCCTTCCATCCCTAAGGGCAAAACGGTCATTTCATTTTTTTTTTAATTTCAAAAGGTGCTGAGCGCCTTCTGCAAAAAAAAATAAGTAAGAGGGGCTTTACTGATTTTTTTACTTAATATTTCACTTAATTTTTAAGTTAGCTTAATTAATTAAGTAATTTTCATTACATTTGTCAAACACATTTAATTAATTAAGTACTTAATTTAATCAGTATTAAGTGCTTAATTTTTTTATCAAACATGCCCTTACTCAGTGGTCAAAATATAAGGCATATAAGTCAATCCACTATTCAGTTTTTTCTTTAATGAGATGTTTATCAATGTCAACATGTTTAATTCTGTCATGAAGAACTGGAATATGATCAATGAAAATTGTTGCTTTGTTGTCACAGTACAGCTTCATAGTAATGGACTAGAGATCTTTAAATCTTCCATGAGCAACTGACTTAAACTCAACCTCTGCACTAGTCCTTGCTACAACTCTGTTTTTTGTCACTCCAAGTGACCAAATTACCTCTACAAAGGTACAATAACCAGAATTTAATCTTCTATCAGTTACACTTACTACCTAATCTGTGTCCGTATACCCCTCAATCTATAAGCGGTTGTGGTTCTCAAACAAAAGACATTTTCCTCGTGTTCTTTTCAAATATCTCAAAATTACATGTTCTGCGTTCAAGTGAACTTGTCCTCGTGAATGCATGAATTGATTTACCATGCTAACGGCGAAAGCTATACCTAGACATGTATATGATAAATTAATTAATCTCCCAGCAAGTCTTTGAAACTGATCTATGTTCATCACTTCCTCAAGCATAGCCAATTCTAGTTTGATATTGAGTTCAATAGGCGTCTCAGCAACTTTGTACCCTAAAAGACCCATCTCACCAAGCAAGTCTAGAACATACTTTCTTTGAGAGACTAAAATACCTTTCTTCGATCTTGTGAACACCATTTCAAGGAAATACGTCAAGGCGCCTAGATCTTTAATTTCAAAGTCGTTGGCTAATACCTTTTTTAGTCCCTCAAGCTCAAGACTATCATCACCTGCTAAGATTATGTCATCCACATAAACAATTAAAACAATGACTCCTTCCATTTGAGTGCTTATAGAAATGTATGATCAACTTGGCTTTGATAGTACCCATGGTTGTTCACAACTTTCCCAAAAATTATCAGTTTGGCCGACGATTTTTCTCAATCTACATTCTACACATATTTTTGTCAATGTTACCTTCAAAACCATGTAGTAATTTCATAAACACTTCTTCCTCCAAATCTTCATTCACGAATGCATTTTTTTTCATTTTAGTGCTTATAGAATATGGTATGATCAGTTTGGCTTCGAAAATATCCATGGCTCTTTACGGCTTTCCCAAAAACATTCAAATCAAGCTCTAGGACATTGTTAAAGGCATACAATGATTTTCCCATTCCACACATATTTTTGTTAATGTTACCTTAAAAACCAAGTACCAATTTCATACACACTTCTCTCTCCATATCTCCATTCAAAAATGTATTCTTTAATCTAAATAAGGTTAACTAACGGCCAATTTGAGTTCACAGCTAGGGATAGTAATACACAGATGGAGTTCACCTTAGCTACTAGAGCAAATGTTTCTCGGTAATCAACTCCATAGGTCTGTGTAAATCCTTCTGCAACAAGTCTTGCCTTCTACCTTTCTATCCTCGCGTCAGCTTTGCATTTAACAGTAAATACTCATTTACAACCCATTGTCTTCTTTTCTCTTGGTAAATCAACTATCTCCCAAGTGTGTCATTTTTTTTTAGGTGCATTCATCTCCTCCAAAACTGCTAACTTCCAATATCGATGATCAAGAGCTTCCTGAATAATTCTTGAAACAAACAGATGAGAGATTTTAGAAGAAAATGCGCTATGAGTATTACAGAGTCTATGATATGACAAATATGGGCAATATGATGTTTAGTACATGTTTGGACTCCTTCCCCAAGTGTTATAGGAACACCAAGATCAAATGGATTAAGATTAGGAACCGATATGGGAGAAGAGACCAAGTGAGACAAAAGAGGATTCAGGGCTTGGAGTTAGTGACAGATTTGTATTGGAATCATAGATTGACCTTTAGCATGATGATGAGATTTCCTCCTAGTATACACCTTGAATTCAGACGCGGGATGATTTTGATCCTACCGTAGTATTTCCCGCCTTTGTGGTACACTTGTACTGGACAATGATAGATTGGTATTGTCATTATTTATGACAACTATGCCATGAGTACTCAAATTGAGGAAAACAGAATTGGCAAAGGTATTGAAATTTTCCAATATTGGTCATTTAAAAATGTTTCATTTGTCATGTAATCCCCCAAAAGAAGATTTTAGCCAAAATAGGGCAGATTTTCAAAAAAGGGAGCATCCATATTAATGTCTACTTTGTGATTCTTGGGTTATAACATTCATAGCCCCTTTGATTTGGGGAATACCCTATGAACGCACATTTTTCAGCTAGAGGATCAAGATTAGATCGAAGGCGACTAGGTATGTGAACAAACACAATACAACCAAACACTTTTAATGGTAAATCTGAGAAAATCCTTCCTTCTTAAGGAAACTTTTTAGACGGTTTAAAGTTGTATACAACTCAGTACACGAGTAGGCATTCTATTAGCCAAATAAAATGATGTTCAAATGGCTCCTCCTATAAATATTTCAAAATATGCATAGAAAACATAATAGCCAGCCCAACCTACTTCAAGGAAATCACGATTTTTTCTTTCAGAAATACTGTTTTGTTGAAGCATATCATGATACGTGAATTGATGAATTGATGTCGAATACCTTTTTCTCTCAAAAAAAATAAAAATTCAAACACTAGTTTAAGTATTTAGTGTCAGTATCAAACCGAAAGACATCAATTTTTGCTTTGAATTGGTCTTCAACCATATTGTAAAAAAAAAAAAAAAAAAAAACCAAAACATATATATATATTTTTTCCACTTCATATTTTTCACTCATTAAAAATTGAACAACTCAAATTTTTAAATAACTCAGGAAATAAATGTCTTAGATAAGGAAAACTAGGATGTCCTAACCTATGATGTTAAAGCATTATTTGTTAAGGAATTGAACTAATACTACTACTCAAGCCATGAACTTTTTTATTATTGAAGGAGTTGCCATCAAAATAGTAAAGATTATCAGTCATTCTAACACTGCCAATCATCATCCCTAGGCTAGAGACTAGAGATTGGGCTTCAACCTATAGCCCAAGCCCGGCCCTTAGAAAGGCTCTCGCAAGACCGGGCACAACATAGACTGATTTAAAAATATATATATATATATGCTACAATATTATGTACGCATAGATACTAATAATATAGTCTATATAATTGATGGGTATTCCTGAGCTCAGGCCGACCACCTTCCTCCATCTGAGCGGGGCAACGCCCCAACCTTTCAACCGATCTGCTCGTCGTTACTCCTTCATTAGCGAAGATTGTCCGTCTCCTCGTCTACCCTTCTCCTCGGCAGGTCAGTCCTTAAATAGTTTAGTGGGTCATTTGGGCACTGTTGGGCCTCTACTCTTGGGCCACATGGGTTGGACCCGTTGGGCCCTGTGGGCCCCACCACCTTTTTCCACCAATCAAGTTCTAAACAAGTCAAATTAAACACCATTCAAGTCAAATTAGGGCTAATCCTCTTGCTTCACCACCCTTGGGATTTGTCCTAAACCAAAGTTTTTACCGATACACATGGCCACCCCCTTGAGGTTTTAGTTACCACATTTATTGCCTTTTATATCGTATTACCTGTTCAGCTAGAAAACTTACTCTCACGTCCGAGAGACTTTGCTGGACAACACCCCAGTTGGTCCTTCTACAAGTTCACGACGAACATGTCGAACTCTTGGATGCCTTTTCATCTTTCTGACACCCTGATCGGAAAAATACAGCCTAGTCCAAATCCCTTTATCTATTGTCAAGTTTTGAACATGAACAATAATAAATTAAGATGGGTTTTTTAAAATGTCATTTTGTTAATGGTTACAATTGATTTAAGGGAATGGACAGATGAGATTGGATTATGGACAATTTTTATTTTTATTTTGGGGGGGGGGGGGGGAGGGGAAGTTGACGAAATTACACAATACTGCTTCCTGGATAGTCATGCTTCAAGCCCAAGCCAAGACCCCAAAATTAGATCCGGCCTTGATACCCACCATATGGGCTTAAACCATCCACCCGATCCTAATAATATAACCTATATAACTGATCCGGAGGAACAAGAGGGAAATGAATTTTGGAGTTCCAAATCCTACATCAGCCCACATGAAAGAGAGTAGAAGATTCTTGAGATTTTGGTGCATCCTATTCATACTGCTGTTGAACGAAAAGGAGGATATTAAACTAATAAAAGGAGAATAGATCGAGAAACCACCACCACGTCCATATATATTTGAATCAATATATAAATTCAAAGAGACATTAAAGCTAACGTACCATGCGATAAGATAAGCCAGTCAGTGAAAACTTCGAGGAATACGTGGGCATTTCATAGATTCGAACAGCATTGAAAGCAATCAATATGAGGACCTGCATTAGGAAAATAATTAGTATAAAAAAATCATTTTTACAGTTGCTGACAATTTCAATATTTCTATGACTCAGCTATTAAAAAAATGCCACCAGAGATGAAAATTTGGGGAAAAAAAAATTACTGGCCATAACACACTTTGACCCACTCCACAATCTTGAATATATACTTTGTCGCCAGGGAGACAATTCAAGACAATTCAATCTGAACCGACGAATAACCGTACCAAACCGAACTGTTGGTTGGGTTTTGAAACCGATAAACGGTTTTAGTTTCGGAATTGAAAACCAAAACGGTTTTGGTTTTGGTGCATAACTGGTATTTGATATATATTTTTATTATATATATTGTCCTATTTTTTTGTTTATTTACATTTTGACCCCTAGTATGTATATGTTATAGGGTTAATTGGGTTAATTTGTTTATATATAAAAAACAACGATTGCCGGTTCTATTTTATTTTTATTTTTTTTGGGTTTTAATAGTTTTATATAAAATTAAAAAATTTAAACGGTTTCATGGTTTTGGTTTTGTTTTATATAAAATTAAATGGTTCGATTTTAAAACTGTTTTCTAAAAAATCGGCGGTTTTGATTTTGGGATATGTCTAACGGTTTTCGTTTCTAGTGAAATCGGCCCAAAACCAAACCGTTGCCATCCCTATTCCTGGCAGTCTACACCCAAAACTTCTAATTGCATCGCATTACACATTAAAGTTTATAAATTGCATCGAAGAGTGCAATTAGACAATCCCTCAGCCAAAAACCTCATTTCTGATGAGGTTTTCGTGAGAGTTATTTTAATGAGATTCTGGTCGAAATTGGCCAATTCGGCCTCTTAAGCGCAATTTACAAACTTTGGGGTGCAATATGCTTCAATTGAAAACTTTGTGTGCAATGTGCAATCAAAAAAGCTTTGGGAATCTAAAATGAAATGTAGAGAAAGGTAGAATCAGAAGGGTAACATTTTTCACCCTGGATAGTTACAGAGTTGTTTTTGTTTGTTTGTATAAAATAACGAAAAAAAATACTTCCAAATATATATGGATAGATATAAAGGATATAACTTTGGCCTAATTGCCTTCAACTCCGTTGTAGTTTGTCCTTGTTTTATTTTAACTCCTCTACTTTATAAACCTACACATCGCCACAAGGGATAAACTCACATTTTACTCAAAAAACACAGATTATATTAATTTATTCGCCACCTTCTTTCTCCAACTCTCTTTATTTCTACTTTTCTTTTTTTCTTTTTCAATAAAGAAAAACTAAAATTAACTTTAAAATAGAGGATAGTTATGTTGATTTCATGTAAATTTTAGATGGAAATTTTAATTTAACCCATTTTTAATTTGAATGTCCCTCGTATGTGGTAAATCATTAGGCAATTAATTCATTAGGCAGTTCTTCGGGTGTTACATTGCCAAACTTCCTTTACCAATTTGTGAGCTCTTCAAGCAGATCGACACATGTCTCAATGGGAAATCGAATTTCTCCTTTTCCAACTAACTCCAGTAGGACACCCAAGCCTTTACTTTCCTGCTTGCATCTCTGGTGAGATAAAATATGAAGTTCGTTCTTTATGTGATTTGAGAAGACGATTCATTTTTCGTTTGACCTTTTTTTGGATTGGGTTTAGCTAGTTTGAAAATGATGTTTCCGGCAGCATGTTGAAAGACACAAGGATTGTCCTACCAATTTCTTCACATTCACATCATAGAGCCATGGACGACTTAAGAGACATGAGCCACATTCATGTGTAAGACATCACATAAAATCTGTGTGGAATAGTCACCCATCTTGATTGATACTAGACAAGTTTCAGAAACAAGTAATGATGTCTTATCTACCTAGGCAACTATGTAGGGGCAAGGATGTGAGTTGATTTTCAATTTTAACCTACCAATAGCGGACTTGGATACCACATTCATCAAACCTCCTCCATCAAGATAACCAACTTATAAACTCTATCTCCACACTTGAAACTGTGAAAAATATTGGTACGTTTCCAAGCGTCAGTCTACTGGGGTGGTAATGGTACATCTCATAACGTTAAGAAAAGCATTTCTAAACTCATCCCAATTTGTTCTCCCTCTTTCGATGGTTCTAGCAGTTCCACCATTTGGTTAGTTTCTTTATCATCTAGTGGTTCTACCTCTTCAACACCCAGAGCCAAGGTTTGATGTCAAAGTGACCTACACCATGATAATTGTCACATTCAATGGACAAGAGATCCCTGGCATTAGTCTCACTAGCTTTCTGGTAGAAATTGTGGCTAAAAGATTAGAGCTTATCCTAGAGGTTGCTGGTGGACCTGACTTGAGTTGTAACTGCCCTCAGGTGCTAAAGAGATGCCATTGATTGATCTCCCACGACTTTTCAAAAGATAATGATCTAGATTGATATGATCGACCTGTCAGAGAAATTAGTCTCTTTTAATCAAGTAACCTAGAGAACCTTTCTATTTCTCTAGTCTTGAGATCTGCCTCTTCCAATGGCTTTGGTGAATGGAGTGAGACTTGCCTCTGAATATCGGCTAGAGGACAATTGTTTAAGTTTGAGCCATTAGTTGTTGTATATAGCAAATAGAAATTTACTTTTCTTTCGATCAATGTTTCATATCTTCCTGACGAGTAATATGTGACTCTCATATTCGCTCCACATTTCTTTGGACATCTTGCTAATACCTCTTAGCAGAGACCCAATAAGTTTCATCTTATAACCCTATGATTGTCTGACATTTCATACCAATCAAATTAATATTAAAAAGAGTGTTGATGTTAACCCAAAATGTTCTTAACATAAATAAAGTACTATTACTATATGATCACAAAGGGGAAAAGGTAATAAGAGCAATTAACGAATCGTCCAATAATAAATGCAACAAAAGATGAAATGAACAGTATATGTATTTTTTCCCAATTAAATCCAATAATTTAAATGAAAACTACTATACGTTGATAGAGTAAAATGATCCAATAAGACCTGTTAATAAATTTTAAATGTGACTTGAAAGAAACAAATATATATATATATATATATATATTGGGTTTTTTTTTTTAAAAAAAAAAATTATATGTTAAAGAGTTAAGACATACAAACAGTGCTTAAAGCACTTGAAGAACCATAACAGCGACACCATTGCAGGAAGCGTGAGCACTGAGCAGCCACGCCACTACAACAGAGGACACATGAAGTCGGGTGAACTCTGATGAGGTCCGACAAAGTCCGGAGATGTCTGGCAAAGTCTAGCGATATCTGGTGAGGTTGAAGAAGTGGGGAAGGCTGAAAATGTGGTGAAGGCTCGCTCTAGGGCAGTGGGACTGGATATGGATCATTAAGAGGGATGGTCATGGTGAATCTTGGGTTTGGTGGTGGTGAGTAGCGGAATGAATAGTAAATATTGGCCTAGTGAGCTACCCAAAAGGAGGATGAATTGGATAGTATTAAAAAATTTATTAGAAAATAACACTTAAAAAATCAAACAAATAATTTTATCCTAAACTTAATTATTATCTTTATAATGCAGCGGATAAGTGTTTAAATCTAAGTGCACACCCAAACAACTGAAAATAAATAAAGTAAAATCACAGCACACCAGAATTTATACTGATTCAACAAACAACTCTTGGCTAATCCAGTCCTCCGAACCCCAAGGAGAGTTGCACCCACTAAAACTCAAAATTCCTTTAAAAGTAGAAACAAAACTCTCACAATGATTCTTTTTACAGGCTCAGAATCAACTTTTACAAATTCATTTTCTCAGACTCAGCAATAACCTCTTCTTTTTACAGATTTAAGAATAACTTAATTCTTTTTATACGTTAAGCTAAAGAATCAAAACCTCACAGACACTCCAAATATCCTTTTACCTGGTAAAGATTGAACCGTTACAAGATTGCTCACAAATTAATTTTATCCTAGAAGAATTACTATCTCGATCTCTTTACCGAAAGAGAATGAAATCAGCTACCTCTGATTAAATACTCCCAAAGTATCTAATCCAATACACAACTCACCAATTACAATAAATTGATAAGTTTTTCTCACTCGAAACTTCTACTACCTCAAATCAATTTAAACTTGATTATTATCCCGATATTTACTAGTGATAGAATTTTGTGAGGAAACAAAAAATCTAATTATAAAAATAATACAGGTAGCACAAACTTGTGCACGTAATCAGATTATCACATAAATCGTTTTTAAAAAAAAAATTATACTTTTAAAGTTCAAAAACGATTTCACAAGATCAATTATCTAAGCAATTAGCAATAAAAATAATAAACTCAATTAAGAATTCGCTTGGAATACTTTCACCATGAAAATATAAAAATCTGATTATGATAGATATATTTAGCACATAAATAAGTATGTAATCAGATTTTTCAAAAAATTGTTTCAAAAATATTTTTCAATAAAAAATTAAAAAACAATTTCAAATATCAAATTCTAAATATAATCAAGCAATCAATAGAAAGTAATTTGAAAAGATCTCACCCGGAATTCAACGAAAATATAATGATTAGAGATAGCAATGAAACTTCATATTGGTAGCAGCAATAATCCACAGCAAATAATTTTCAAAAATAACTCTCAGAAAAGATCTCACAACTCAATTAATATGATTACTCTTAAAAAGCTCAGTATAATTCTCTGGATGTATTGATATCTAATGTTACTTAGAAGTAAAAAATGCAGGTCTATTTATAAGAGAATAGATCAAGCACTCTAACGGCTAATTCCCATAAATCATGACATTTAATTGTTCTTATAGACTCCTTATATCATTAAGACTTCATTCTGGTTTAAATCACTTAATTATGTCTTTTAAACTTTCCCAAATATTTCTCAATCACAATTAAATAGGATAGAAAGAATTATATATACCAAATTGATAAATATTTAAACTTAATGAACCATATCTATAGGAATATCATAATATATGTTGCATATCTCAAATATCATTAAATTCCTAATATATCTCGTGAATCTTAACCGTAAAACGGCTAGTAACGGCTACTTTTAGAATAAAATCTGAATTCCACAAAATCCTGAAACTGTGTCATAAGTCGATCGACCAAGGGTCACCGGTCGACCGATCAATTCAGGATGTAGCCAAGCCAAAAACTCTTTGCCCATCTGTCAACAGCTCATACCTTATCTGTCGATCGGACGATACAGAGAGTTTCATGAGTCAACCTGTCTGTCGAGCTAAAGATTTAGAGAGTTCATCCTCCAAGCACAAGTCGTCCTCTCTATCGACTTATCAATTCAGGGAGTTCACTTTTAGACACAGGTCGACCTCCCTATCGACTGATCAATTCAGCAACTTCACCTTCTATGCTCCGGTCGACTGACCATTGCTGGAACACTTCTCCCAATTCGTTTTTAATACATTTTCATAAATGTTTTCGCTTCTTTAACCGATTTCTTTTTTCAGTTATCTCCACTAAAATATTAGATTTCATTTTAATCAATTATCTTTGTTTCTTTTTCAATTACACATAGGAGCATATAATTTTATTAATTAGGACCCTAAACAAACACACATAAATTTTTAAAAACTTTTTGTGTCGTGTGTGATCCTAATTGGGATATTAAGAGTTCAAATTTAACCTGAGTTGTTTTTCCTAAATTCTTCAACCTTTTAATTCTTCATCATTTTTGTCGTCATCTTTTAACATCCATTCATTACTTGTCATCATAGTTTCATCATTGGAACTCATAAACTGAAATACTCAATTAAACTGTTAATTTCACAAAAAATATCAACATTTAAACAAACACACATAAATTTTTAAAAAAAATTTGTGTCGTGTGTAATCCTAATTAGAATATTAAGAGTTGAAATTTAACCTGAGTTGTTTTTCCTAAATTCTCCAATCTCTTAATTCTTCATCATCTTTGTCATCATCTTCTAGCATCCATTCATTACTTGTCATCATATTTTCATCATTGGAACTCATAAACTGAAATACTCAATTAAACCGTTAGTTTCACAAAAAATATCAATATTTAATTGTTCATCAAAATTTTAAGATCAACAGTAAATCTAAAAAGTACAGTGGGTTTGACGGATTGCATTTTATATCTAAGATTTTTTGTAACTTCACTATCAACTTGAAGCTCTGAATATCAACTGATGATGAAAACCAATTGAAAAGAAAAAATTAAATAAAATAAAGATGATTCAATAGTCAATAATCAATAATGCAAGTTGTCTCTTCCAATACAATAAAGCCTCTAGGCTTAAGCTAAAATGAAAAGAATAAGCATAATAGTTACTTAACAGCTATAATCATAAAAATGAAAATAATAAGCAAAACAGCTACTATAATTCTAAAAATAGAAATAAAAAAGCATGACGGCTTAAATCTAATTTGAAAAGAAAAAAACACTAATGATTTTTTTTGTCCCCGTTGTATGTAAGTTTGAAGGGGTACTGGGTAGTCTTATTTGATCCCCCCCTCTCTCTTCTTCCTTTAAATTTATCAGAACGTGTGCCTTCAAGCACAAGGTATACACCACTATGCACTATTTTCCATGGAGGGCAGGTCTCCCATCTATGGCCCGACCTACCCTCTGGGCATAAACCATCCACCCGAACCCTACATTTGGGGGTGGCCTAACAAGCCAAGCCCATTAACTGGGGGGACAGAAAGGGAAATGAATTTTGCCGTTCCAAATCACAAATTAGTCCCCATGAAAAATTCAGTAAAAGATTCCTAAAATTTTGGTGCATCCTTATCCATATTGTGGTTGAACAATAAGAGGATATTAAACTAATAAAAGGAGAAATAGACAAACAAGACCCCAGCATGTGCTTATATATTTGAACCCAAATATAAATTCAAAGAGATTAAAGCTGACGTACCTTGCGATAAGCCAGTCTGAAAAAAAAAAAAAAAAAAAACTTGAGAAATAGGTGGGCATTTCTTATCTTTGAACAGCATCGAAAGCAACCAATATCTGGACCTGTATGTGGGAAATAATTAGTATAGAAATGCAATTTTTTCCAGTTGCTGACAACTTCAATATTTCTATGACTCAGTTAAAACAAATGCCACCAGAGATGACAAATGGGGTAAAAAATGAAGGGCTATATCACAATTTGACCACCCTCAACCCCCCATCAAAAAAAAAAAATGAAATTCTATACTGGGTTGCATCCTGCACCCAAAACTTTTAAAATTAGTGTGCAATGTGGAGCAATTAACGGCTCGTTTGGTTGGACGTAACGGAATGGAAGAAATAATGGAATGAAAGAAGGAATAAAATTGGTATGGATTGAGTGAAGAAATGGAATAACGAAATAAAATAAAATTCTCATTATGTCCTTATGAAATTATTATTCTATTCTCTTGTTTTGTTGGTATGAAATTAGTGAAGAAATAGAATGAAATATAATAAAATTTTAATTATGCCCTTATAATAAAATTTTATTATATTTCACTATTCCATTCATTCCCTCATTTTATTATATTTTTATTCCATTCAATTTTAAGTTTCTATTCTCTAATTTTTGTTTCTATTCTCAATTTTTAGTTTCTATTTTCTAATTTATATTTCTTTTCTCAATTTTCAGTTTCCCTTCTCAATTTTTTTGTCCCCGTTGTACGTAAGTTTGAAGGGGTAGTCTTATTTGATCCCCCCTCTCTCTTCTTCCTTTAAATTTATTAGAACATGTGCCTTCAGGCACAAGGTATACACCACCATACACTATTTTCCATGGAGGGCAAGTCTCGCATCTATGGCCCAACCTACCCTCTGGGCATAAACCATCCACCCGAACCCTCCATTAGGGGGTGGCCTAACAAGCCAATCCCATTAACTGGGGGGACAGAAAGGGAAATGAATTTTGCCGTTACAAATCACAAATTAGTCCTCATGAAAGATTCAGTAAAAGATTCCCAAGATTTTGGTGCATCCTTATCTATATTGTGGTTGAACAATAAGAGGATATTAAACTAATAAAAGGAGAAATAGACAAATAAGACCCCAGCATGTCCATATATATTTTGAACCCAAATATAAATTCAAAGAGATTAAAGCTGACGCACCTTGCGATAGACCAGTCTGAAAAAAATAAATAAATAAAATAAAACTTGAGAAATAGGTGGCCATTTCTTATCTTTGAACAGCATCGAAAGCAACCAATATCTGGACCTGCATGTGGGAAATAATTAGTATAGAAATGCAATTATTTCCAGTTGCTGACAACTTCAATATTTCTATGACTCAGTTAAAACAAATGCCACCAGAGATGACAAATGGGGTAAAAAATGATGGGCTATATCACAATTTGACCACCCCCAACCCCCCATCAAAAAAAAAAATGAAAGTCAATACTGGGTTGCATCTTGCACCCAAAACTTTTAAAATTAGTGTGTAATGGAGAGCAATTTAACGGCTCATTTGATTGGATGGAATGGAATGAGGGTAGAATGGAATGCAAGACGTAATAAAATAAAATAAAGAATAGAATGGAATTATCAATAAAATCACTATTTCATTCTCTTGTTTAATTAGTATGGAATGAGAAAAAGAATGAAATAGTGAAATATAGTAAAATTTTCATTATGCCCTTATGAAACTATTATTCTATTCTCTTGCTTGGTTAATATGAAATGAGTGAAGGAATGGAATGAAATATAATAAAATTTTCATTATACTCTTATAATATAATAAAAAATTTATTATATTTCACTATTTCATTCCTTCCTTCATTTTATTATATTTCACTATTTTATTCAATTTTAAGTTTTTGTTCTCTAATTTCTATTTTTGTTCTCAATTTTCGGTTTCTATTATTTAATTTCTGTTTCTGTTCTCAATTTTCAATTTCTATTCTCTAATTTCTGCTTTTGTTCTCAATTTTCAATTTATGTTCTCAATTTTTTGTTTCTGTTCTCTAAGTTCTATTTTTGTTCTCAAATTTCAGTTTCTATTCTCTAATTTCTGTTTGTCTTCAATTTTCAATTTTCGTTCTTAATTTTCTGTTCTCTAATTTTCTTTTTTTGTTCTCAATTTTCAGTTTATGTTCTCAATTTTTTGTTTCTTTTCTTAATTTTCTATTTCTGTTCACTAATTTCTGTTTCTGTTCTTAATTTTCAGTTTCTATTCTCTAATTTCTGTTTCTGTTCTCAATTTTCAGTTTCCGTTCTCAATTTTCTGTTATCTAATTTTCAGTTTATGTTCTCAATTTTATTTTATTTTTGTTCTCAATTTTCTATTTTTGTTCTCAATTTTCAGCTTTTGTTCTCGATTTTCAATTTCCGTTCTCAATTTTATGTTCTCTAATTTTATTTTCTATTCTCAATTTTTTGTTATCTAATTTCTATTTATATCCTCTAATTTCTATTTATGTTCTCAATTTTCAATTTTTGTTCTCAATTTTCAAGGGTTTAATTACAAGGACTATTATATAATTTAGGATGTTGATTCCACTGGGTTGGAATCTCATTTCACCACATCGCAAATGGAATCTCATTTTACATCATTTCATTTCAATGGAATTTCTATTGGAGAACCAAACGACGGAATAGGAATCGAGGGCGTAATGTGATTCCATTTCACCCTGATTCCGTCCAACTAAACATGCCATAAAGTTTATAAATCGTGTATAAAAGGTGCAATGAACAACTCTTCAGCAAAAAACCTCATTTTCCGGTAACAATTTGGTGAGATTGGACTCTTTCAATGAAATTCAGGTCGGCGTTGTCCAATTTGGCCTCTTGGCCACAACTCACAAAATTTAGGGCGTCATGTGCTTCAATTGAAAATTCTGGGTGCAATATGCAGTTAAAGAACTTTGGGAGTGCAAAAGCAAATCAAGAGAGAAAAAATTACAAGAATTTCGGAGAGGTGGAGAATATTTTCTTAATATGTAATATATTTTATGTAGTCATAACGTTTGGCTAAATTACGAAGAATATCACCCTAACCAAACAACAAAAGAAAAACAGAAACAACCAAATTAGTTAACATGACCTAAATACAAAATAAGACTTAAATGCTAAATAAGAAATAATACATTAATGGAAATAATAAATATTTCAACACTCTCCCTCAAATTGGGGCAAAGATGTTTTGGAGTCCTAACTTGACAAGAGCAAAAACGGAAGAATGATTGTTGTTGGAAACAACGGCAGAGATAGGACGAAAATAAATGTCCGGCGATCAACAACGATAACTGGAACGTCGGGCGACCAACAACGACAACTGGAGCGTCAGTCAAATAACGGAGACAACTGGAATGCCAGGCAACCAACGGTGATAACTGGAATACTAGTCGACACACAATGACAACTAAAACGTCGGGCGACCAACGACGACAATTGGAACTTAGGCGATCAACGGTGATAACTAGAACACTGAGCAAACAACGACGACAACTGAAACGTCGGGTGACATACGGCAACAACTAAAAACATCGCCCGACATTCAGCAACAACTAGAACACCGGGTGACATACGCCAACAACTAAAATGTCGAGTAATCAACAGCAACAACAAGAATGTCAAGCAACATACGACGACAACTGGTACGTAAGGTGACCAACGACGACAACTGCAATGTCAAGTGACATACGACAATTGAAACATTAGGCGACCAACACGACAACTGAAACATTGGGTAAGATACAGCGACAATTAGAATGTTGGGCAACCAATGGTTGACAGCTGCAACACTGGAGCCATATGGAGATAACTAGAACTCCAGGCGACCACCAACACGACAACTGGAAACTGGGCGACAATCGTGAGAGAGATTGTCAGAGATAGGGGCCAAAATGAGATGAAAGAGAAGGCAAACTTCCACAAGACAGAGGATGCAACAATGGCAATGGTTCAGCGCGGGTTGGAAGGTGGTGAGGACTGGGGGCCAGCATTTCCCTCCATCGCGCCTCCCATTGAGGAGGAATATGCAAAGATTAAAAGACAGAGGATCAAACTGCAACTGCACCCAAACCTTAAAGGCACTATACTTCAATTTCATTTCATTAACAGAAGGCTATAGAGCATCTCCCAGAGAAATAGCAAAATTTAGCATTAACATCATAGTTCACTACCTTATGTGCAACTTTAACAAAGAAGTTTTTTACAGTGCTTTAGTAGAGACTTCAAAATATAGAGCACTAATTATATTTTTTATAAGAGTAAATTTTATTAAACTTCGTCTGAGGGACTTTTATACTATATTCTTTACACGGTCGGTCTCAAGCAAGAGGTAAAGTAGGAGGGTTACGTTAGGCAGCTGACAGCCAACATAAAATTTTGTCAGTACTCTTATGACATGAATCTGAATACATTAAACGTTGGGGTGTCCCTTACTAGTGGCAAACTATATTACCACAGCCCGAATGTAGTGAGAAATGAGCAAAGGTGGGCTAGGGAATTGCCCAATAGCGACGCGCCATGTTTTTGCCCAAATAAGGTGTCAAATAAGCAAGAGTTGGCACATTATAGTGAACGGGTGCAAATAAAGAAGTTAGTCCATGTGAATAGGCTTAGGTTAGCAACTGGGAATGTAGATACTTTGACGGGTAAGACTAGAGAATTGGTGGATGTGATGAGCAGCAGGATGATTAATTTTCTTTGCTTGCAGGAAACTACGTGGGTTGGAGAGACGTTTAGAGAAATTGAGAGTACGATGTACAAGTTATGGTATACAGGGAAGGACAAACATAGGAATGAGGTGGGTATTATGGTAGATAGAGAATTAAAGGATAGCGTAGTCGATATTAAGAGAATTAGAGATAGGATGATGGTTATGAAGGTAGTGGTTCGAGGAAAGGTCATTAACATTATTAGTGTGTACGCTCCCTAAGTGGGATTGCAAGAGGATGTTAGACGAGAATTCCGGGTGAATATGGATGAAGTTCATCAAAGTATACCTTACCAAGAAAAGAAAAAATATTTATTGGGAGAGATTTGAATGAACATGTAGGGAAGGAAAGGGAAACTTTCGAGAAAGTACATGGTGGTTACGGATTTCGGGAGAAGAATGCAATGGGAGAGATGATTTTAGATTTTGCTATGACATAAGATTTAGTTCTTCTGAATACATATTTGAGATGAAGACCTTATCACATTTAAGAGTAGACAGAGAAATCGCCAGATAGACTTTGTACTTACAAGAACAAGGGATCGCTTAATATGTAAAGATTGTAAGATCATACGCAGAAAAAGTATTGCTACCTAACATAGACTGATGGTAACCGATTTGAAGTTTCACAGGTGGAAGTGGGATTAAGATAAGTAGGCACGCAAAGATACGTTGGAGAGATTTAAGAGGTGAGAAGATGGAGTTATGTAAGGATAAAATTAGCAATGATAAGTTATGGAAGAGACATAAGGAAGTAAACAAAATGTGGAGTGATATGGCAAGTCGTATTAAAAAGATAGGAAAATAAGTTTTAGGAGTTTTCAAAGGAAGGGGACCACAATATAAAGAAAGTTGGTGGTAGAATGAGGAGGTCCAAAAAACCGTTCGTGACAAGAAAATAACTTATAAAGAATAGCAAAAATGTCGAAGCAAGGAATGGGAAAAAAAAAAAAAACAAGAAAAGTAATTAAAGATCAAATTTTCAAGCGTATGATAATTTGTATCAAAAGTTGGAGAAAGGGAGATATTTAAATTTACTAAGCGATATGAACAAAAGACTAGAGAAATAGGAAGTAACAGGTGCATTAAAGACGATGATGAGAAGGTCCTGTTGAAGGACGAAGAGATTATGGAACGATGGAGAAGTTATTTTTATAGTTTATTTAATGAGAACAATGTTAGGGAATCTAATTTAGAGTTGCCTAATTTACCTTCAAATAAGATTTATAGGTTTCATAAAAGAATCAAAGCTTCAAAGGTTAGAATAACACTAAAGAAGATGAAGATTGAAAGAGCAGTAGGGCCAGATAAGATATCAATGGAAGTGTAGAAAGGTCTGGGAGATCTTGAGATGAGTGATTAACTAAACTTTTTAATAACATTTTGAGGATTAAAAGAATGTTTGATGACTGGAGTAGGAATATATTAGTGTTCATCTATAAAAACAAAAAGGATGTTCAGAGTTAAGCGAACTACAAGGGCATAGAACTTATGAGCCTTAGTATGAAACTTTGGAAGAGAGTGATAGAATATAGAATAAGTTATGAAACGAGTATAGAAGATAACCAAATTGTATTTATACCCAACCGATCAACCACTGAAGCTATCTATTTAGTCAGGAGATTAATGAAAAAATATAGAGAGAAGAATAAAGATTTACATATGGTATTTGTGGACTTAGAGAAGGCTTATGATCAGGTACCCTGAAAAATTTTGTGGTGGGTGCTAAAAAAGAAACATATATCCAACGAATATATTGAGATAATTAAGAATATGTATGAAGGTATAGTTACTAGTGTTCAAACAAGAAGAGGCAATACTTGTGCATTTCCTATTAATCTAGGGTTACATCAAAGATCATCTTTAAGTCCTTACCTCTTCGTTCTAGTGATGAATAAGCTAACAAAATATATTCAAGATGCAGTACCTTAGAGTATGTTATTTGCAGAAGACATAATACTAATTGATGAAAATAGAATAGGTTTTAATACTAAGTTAGAAAGATGGAGAGAGGTCTTAAAGTCTAAAGGCTTGAAGGTTAGTAGAAACAAGATGAAATACATGCTTTACAATTTTAATAATGCCCGAAGAGATGATGGTGCGGTCAAAATTGGAGATGAGGAGGTTCTAAAGATGGTTCATTTTAGATATTTAGGTTCAATGATTCAGAGTAATTGCGAAATCGATGATGATATTACTCATAGAGTCAAGGCCGGATGGTTGAAATGGAGAAGTGCAGTTGGAATAATATACGATCGTAGGATACTATTGAAACTCAAAAGAAAATTCTACAAAACTGCAATAAGACCAGCACTTCTATATGGTTCAGAATATTGGGTAGTAAAAACAAAGTATGTCTAGAAAATTAATGTAACATAAACGAGGATATTACGGTGGATGAGTGGGAAGACAAGAATAAATAAAATTAAGAATGAAGCTATTAGAGGGAATTTAGGAATAGCACCCATCAAGGAGAAGATGAGAAAATATCATTTACAGTGGTTTGGACATGTGCATAGAAGACTCATAAAAGCATCAGTGAGAAAATGCGATTTAATTCAAGTGTGGGACTACTAGAGGAAGATGTAGGCCTAAGAAGACTTGGGACGAGACTATTAGAACTGATTTAATGACATTGAACCTGACTGAGGAGATAATCTCTTATCGTTCATTATGGCGTAAATGAATTCATGTACTCAACCCTATTTAAGTGGGACAAAGGCTTAGTTGTTGTTGTTATTGTTGTATAAGAGTAAATTTTATTATTAGTTTTTTATATGCACAAAGTCCAATAAAACAGTGTTAATTTAATACTTGATGAGTTGTTCAACTCTTTATAAATAAGGCACAAAAGAAACTCCGAACTAAATTTACTTTTTTGACTATACAAATAAGTAATTTTTAACTTTTGCTACCTCTACTGGAGATGCTCTTACTCACAGTATTGCAGGTGGTCGAAGATTGCTAGTCATCTTCCTAGAAGGACTGACAATGAAATCAAGAACTTCTGGAACACCAATCTCAGGAAGAAGCTCCTTCGTATGGGAATTGATCCGAGTACCCACAAATCAATAGCCGATCTCAGTTGCCTAGTCAATCTCTCTCGCTTGATGTTTGCTTCTAGCTCGGGGAGTGCCTGGGAAAATGCTCTTCGATTACAGGCAAAGGCAACCCAAGTGACCAAAATCCAACTCCTGCACAACATATTTCAAGCCATGAACATGAATTTGATCCCAAGTATCGAAGAAACCAATTTGGTTGCATCACAAATTCTCATGCCACCTAATAATGGGATCATGGATTTAGTCCAAGCACAATCTATGTTTCCAAATGCAGGTCTCACTCCAGAGCCAGAGGTACTCTCTGGTAATTACCATGCTTCTATGGGTTCACCAAAAGGCTTTGACGGTGGGATATTTAGCCCTGATAATCAATATATGGACAGTTTAATCATCAATAGCAATAGTACCAATACAGAGAGCTTGTTTCTTCAACAAGCTCCGGTCATGGCACATGGATATACTATGAACCAAATGGAAATCGAAAACCAAACTTACTGTTCCACCAATTCTTTGCTCAACTCCAACGTTGAGGAATGGAAAAAACTTTTGGAGGATGAATCATGCAGCACCTTCTGGAAAGATATCATAGGGTGAGAGAGAGAGACTTGTCTATTTACCTATTTTTTCTTTTGTGAGCAGCAATTTCTTCATTGCAGCAGAACAGAGAAACCTCGCTGCTCAAGCTCCAAGTTATACTGTACCTACAATAAGATTGGGAAAAAAAGATTAAACTCTTTTCATTGTAATCAACTTCTATTAGCTCCCTTAATATAATCATAATTCCCAAACAAAAAAACAAAAATATGTGATTTCACCTGTTATGGTTTCTTCATAACATACTTTCATAGCCCGTACCATACTTTTTTTTGTTCTGATTTTGTTTCACACGCCCAAAGAGTTATTTTTATTTATTTTTCTTTTTCATTTAATGTATTTGTCATACAATTTGCTACCCTTTATTTGAGTTGCTGAAGTCTAATCAAAAGCAAGAAACTTCAATGTTGAGTTCCCAGCCTCAACAGGAAGTGCCTTCATTTTTAAGAAGATGAAGCAAGAACCTGATGCTTCTATCTTCAAGTTCTTGTACATTCCGCAACGAAAAGACTTCTTGAGAATGACAATCATGACATTTGTCCCACTTCACATGAACTTGTCCGGTTCTTTTACACAGTCATTTCTCATTAGTACTCCAATAGCAGAAACCTCATAACTCGAAAGCGCTTTTTGTTATATGTCAGGCAAACACCACAAATCCTTCAAATACAAGCCCAAACCAGATCATCCAGAAATAAATCAATCATTGGAGATGAGAATTAAGTTCACGCATCATTAGAATTGGGTGAGGGAATTCAAACCTTGGCTTTTGAATAGATAGCGATACCACAATGTCTTTATTACCTTGATAGCAAATGTCCCTCAAAAATTATACTAACTGATCGTTCCCAATTTCTAGCTATTTTATCCCCTAAATATATATTTTTTAATCATCTTGAGTGCATATACACTTCTAATAAGTTCATTTTTTATTCACACATAGTTGGATGGATTATGCTAAACGATTAATTGACTTTATTAGTTAACGTAAGGATCAAATGGTGAAAATAATCCATACCATTTAAGTTGCCAATTCATCTTTCGTAGTAAATTCTACTTGTAACTAAAATTACTTAATTATACACAGAATTAGATTAGAGAGGAGTAGATTTATTGGAATGATCAAAGAACATCTACATGTCCTTAACTCAACCCTTTCAAATATTGGATTTCAGTTAAATAGCTTTAACTTTCTGCAATTTAGTTGCTAGAAATAAAAATGTATATTTCAATCAAAAAAATAAGAAAAAATTAATATTTGCAACCAATCCATGTGGTTCAACACTCGTACTCTAGCACCATACTACCAAGTTTGTGCTAGATCGAGAATTGTATTTTGGGTGATCAAATTTTGGCACCGTTGCCGTGGATTGGCAAGGCTAATTATCAATTTTCGCTTATTTTTCAGTTGGCTTTTTTCCCTATTCTTTTGATTTGTTTGCAGGTTCAATAAGTTAACCTAGTTGTGGCTTTCAAGTGCAAACTTTAGAGCAAGAATTTCAGGTTATCCGTTCAAATTTGATATTTATTTTTATTTTATGATTTTTTAACAGATTATTTTATGATTTTTTTTTTAAAAATTGAAAATAAAGGATAAATAAGTCATTTTATGATTTTTTTTAACAAATTGTTAGTTCCCACTTAAATATAAATACAAGAGGGTAAAGTGTAGGTTTTTAGAGTAGAAGTGGGTCAAGTGATACTAAGGTAAAGTGGAAGGGGGTAAAAGACGATTTAATCTATAATATATATATATAAATTGTCCTAGCACAGAACTTCTACCAAGTAACCCGGCCTTTTGCCTCATCAAGCAGTAAGTGTTTGAGTCAAAAGGAGTGAGTAATTTGTTAGGACAGTAAGTGACTAGTTGACCACGAAGCCTAAAACGTTCGAGTTAGTAAGCCTTTAGGGTTCTTTCACACCTAATGCCCCGAGTCAACAGAATTGGGATCATTGGCCCAACACACGCTACATGGACGTTTCAGAAAACCCAATAGGATTAGCATTTGCACAAGTCACTTCAAATAATAATAATTATAATAACAAAAGTTGTTAGATGTTCATGTCACTCTAGAAAATAAGTTCTTTTAGGGCTGTTAAGTCACGCTAGAGCTTTGATGACCATTTATTCTCCTACTGAATTCATTCTGACTTAAGGTTGATTAAGGTTGATTTGCATACTGGGAATCAGATTCTGAACATTGTTGGGAGTTGGTCTGTTAGGAGAACTATGATTGTTTCGCTCGACTCCTATGTTGTTTCAAACTATATGTTATCATCAAACATGACTGATAGGTTTTGGATAACATTTTGTTATTGGGAATGTTGAGATGTTTGTGGGTATTATCACTGTAAACCCACACGAGACTAAACCCGACCACTAGAGCTTTAAAGGCTTGTTGCATATGCTAAATGCAATCGTGTTCCCTACGAAAGTGGCTTCATTTGATAGCAGATTTCTGTTTTGCTCAAGCACTAGCAAAACTAACATCCCGTAAAAAGATCCTCCAAAGTTATCAAATTTAGGGCACTAAAGAGTTGAATCATAAACATGTCAAATCCAAACTCCTCAAAACCTGGAAAAGAATAACAATCTCAAGGGACAAATGAATCCTTGAAACTTAAAAGGAGAAATATAATCCTTTGCCTTACAGAACTGCCTGCACGCAAGTATCATGACATAGATCATCAACCCACCGCAGCATGTCCAAAATGGAGAAGGTGAATCTGAAGTTGTGAACCGTATTTGTGCTTCCAATCAGGAAAAAGAACCTTCCTGATTTGTATGATTTTCATGTAAAGCATGTGCAATCTGGAAACAAAGTCATGCAGAGGATGTCAAGGATCCTTTGCCTTACAGAACTGCCTGCATGCAAGTATCATGACATAGATCATCAACCCACCACAGCATGTCCAAAATGGAGAAGGTGAATCTGAAGTTGTGAACCGTATTTGTGCTTCCAATCAGAAAAAAGAACCTGATTTGTATGATTTTCATGTAAAGCATGTGCAATCTAGAAACAAAGTCATGCAAAGGATGTCAGTCAGAAATAAGGATTGGATTGAGAGCATCTCAAGTACAAGCCTGTAAAGCCATTATGATTCAACAAAGTAGTATATCTGGAATGACCTTAAAGCTATTCACTATCAGAAATCGTATGAAAGATCTACAAGAACTTCTTCAGGCGGCTATTGACTACATTCACTAGTTACATCAGGCTCAATGGTCAATGCTATAAACCCCCCAGTTTGACAAAAACCTCCAGAAAACATATTTAAGGTTATCTTTGAAAGGAGTTCTTACGTTGAGGAAGCTTGTTGTGGTTTTACAAAGAAAGTCTAAACAGGACTCCAGCATGCACCACGAAGGATTGGTTATGGCAAGGATCATAGTCAAAAGAGCTTTGGTAACCGGGCAGAACATGAGAAGATGACAAAGATTCTGACTTGAGTCAGCACATATTACTGCTGCTAAGTAAGTGAAAACCCCACCACCACCAAAAAATGTCAAGAGTGAGGATGACGGTCTGAGCCACTAACAACCCAGAGAATACCACTCCAGGAGGGGCTCTAGAACATGAGTAAAAGTATTTAACAGAGAACAGGCCCTTCCAGTTGCCCATCCAAACCAAAATCTAGAATCTCAAAAACCAACAAGTCTCTGCTAAAGAACAGGCACCAAATCGAAGAGTTCCCAAAAATCATGCACTGAAGTTGTATTGTCAATGGTAATCTGAAAGAGGGTACAAAAACTTGCTGCAACTTGCAAGGGGCTGACAGCCACACTAAATGTCAACCAAAAAATGAACTCTCGTACCTTCCCCACTGCCATAGCAAGTTAACTTCTAGAGAATAAGCCTGCAGGAGAGCCATTGACCATAACAGAAAAATTGACACTAGAAATGCAGCACTTGATCCGAATCCCATTTTGCAAATCGTGGTCAAAGGCTAAAGAAAGGCAAAATTTTTGTTCAGTGCCTCCGGACTGATATATTTGTTCTAATGGATTCCTATCACTTATAGTTCATAGAGCAAGATAAACAGTTCCGTAACTATATGGTTATAAAAAATAATTGTAGAAACCCAATGGGCAAAAGACACCCTAGGCTTTATATATAGCTCAGGGTCAGGTAACACAAGCGATATGGGATACAACACCACCCCTCACACACAGGGTGAACTTTGTCAAACTACTACGAATGGATATAGGGGGCCCAACATCAATGTGGGATTCAACATCAATGTGGGATTCAACACAACCCTTCAGACGCAGGGTGAACTTTGACAAATCACAACGAACGGATATCAGGGAGCCCAACATTGATGTGAGATTTAACACGTCCAACATCAGACAATAGACCTAACTCTGATACTATGTAGAAACCCAATGGGCCTAACTCACTCTCAAAAGACGTCTTGTAAGAAGAGGATTGCCCTAGATTAATATAGCTTAGGATCAGGTAACACGACCGATATGGGATTCTAACACATCCCCTTATGCGTAGGTGAACTTTGTCAAACTATTGCAAACGGATATGGGGGGCCCAACATAAATGTGGGATTCAACAAGAACAGACAAATCAATTGAACATTTATAGGCAATGGTTGATGAAAAATGGAAATCTTATTAACAAAATGGAAATTTCATGGATTGAAGTTCCCCAAAGCACACAACACGAGGAAATACATATGCCTCAGAGGACCACTTTCATAGAACTCATAAACAAATTAATTAATTACCCATACAAGCAAGTAAATTTTCAGAAAATTAAGCAAGTACCATCACCAAATCAACACTAGAATGCAACGATCAATTCATATCCAGAACAAACGCAGCTCAATTCATACCAGAAAGAGCACCATAATCTGGAAGAAATGCCATTGAAGAAACTCCAAGCCTAACCAACCAAGAACACAGAATATGTTCATGGGTGTTTTAATGGAGATGTTCTTCTCATCCTTTTTATTTCCTTTAGCCATCCTCGCCACACCAGTATTACCTACCTTTCGACTACTTTCTCACCATCAACAGCCTTTTCTTTCTTGTTCAATACTTCCCATAAGAAGTTCGTCAGCACAGTCTCATAATCGGGCATCTTGGCATAACCAGGGAAATAGTTAATGTCAATAACAAGGTATCTATTTCCAATCCTAGTATCCCTAATCACGTCAAAGTTAAAGAGATGCAGTTGCAGAGCTCGGCCCAACCCCAGAGCGATGTCGAGGATTAATCTCTGTGGAGGATACTCTGCATCCTCTGTCTCGTAATGCTGACCATCGCCCTTTTCATGGGAAGCCAAATTCGAAACCTGTGAGAACGGCAATGAGCTCCCCAAACTACGCCGCTTTTCTTCTGTCACGTCCGGCAGCGATTTCCTTCTCACGCATTTGACGCGCTCTCCAACCACGTACACCTTGAAGACCACGCCTCCATGGTTGACGAACTCCTGCAACACAATCGGCGGTTTGAGCTCTTTCAAGCCATCGTCGTTGAACACCAGCATCATTTCGTGAGAGTCGGCGCTCCCATTCGCTACCAAGGGCTTTGCGATCACCGGAAACCGCAACCCCTCCCTTTCAATCCCCAATTCCTTCAAATTCTCCGATTCCTGAATCACTATCTGCTTCGGAACACCAAACGAAGCAGTCTCATTCTCGATCTTCAGCTGCTCCACCACCTGAAGCATCGAAATCCGATTGTGCAGCCTCTCGATCGCCTGAGGCGGGTCGATAATTAGCACATCAGGGTGCAGCGATGAGTACTCCTCCAGCTGCCTCTTCCAATCCTCGCCATACAACTTGTGCAGAACACAGTCGAAATGTCCTTGCTCCGCCAATGGCTTGTCCGTATCGATCCTCACAAGATCGATTCCTCGCTCTTTCGCGAGATTCACAAGCGAAACCTGGATAAAACTATCGACCTTCTTCGGCGCCAAAGCGTATCCCACTCTCAATATCCTCAACGCTTCGGCCATTGTTTTCCTTCCCGGGCAACACCCACAACCGCTCAGAACAACACCAACAAAACCGCCCTAAATTCAATGGCACAAATTGGGAAAGCAAGGATTTTGCGAGTTAATGCAGAGTTGCGATGAGATTTTCTGACCAGAGAGATGCATGAGGCAGTTTATAGTCGGAGAGGAACGCGTACAAATGAAGCTTATGAATTTGAGCGGGCGGGGGCGGTTAACGGACGGCTGGGATTGAAAGATGAGTTGGATTTGGATTTCTGTTTTTTAAAAAAAAAATCGGTTTTCACCGTTCGCAATTATCTTTAAACTCCCACTAACGCAGAGTAATTCAAGTAATAAGGTCGGTTTAAATTAAAACAATTGAGAGGTCTCTTCAAAATTAAACATTTGATTACGCAAAAATATATTTGTTAAAATAGACAACCATATACTCTAAACGAGATTAATCTCACACCCTCTATGAGTGTAGAGATACTCATCGATATACCTAAAAACAAAAAACTCGCATCTCACCTAATATTTTTACTCTTGGGAAGTGTTCCTTCTTTAAATGAACACTTTGAAAATTAAATTTTAAATTTAATATTAAATCTATCATGTAAGAAAATGCAATCTTAAGACCGCAGTGAAATGATTAATCGAAGTGTACATAAATTAAGTCCAAAAAAAAAAAATCACATTCCCAATTTAGTGCATTCAAAATTAAATTAAAAATTAATAGTTGAATTTTTTTTAAAAAAGTTAAATAGCAATTAACAAGCGAACGGAACATTTTCCCTTATCGCCTAGTAAAGTTGATGATACCCACTTGTCTTTTGAAGATGTTGTTTTCGAGTTGATCAGATGACAATGCGCATAAACTTTAATTTTTCAAAACATGATTTGGATGATGAGTTTTGCCATGCCTACATGCTTAAAAGAGACTCAAATGATCAATTTGCATATTATCTATTTTTTAATAAAATATCTAATTTATTATCTAATTTTTTATTTATATTTGAATTTATATTTTTAACATTAACATTGAAAATAAAGATAAACAGTAAATCATATTCATTTATTAATTTTTTTATACTGTTTGATCTGTAACACAACATAAAATTAAATTGGAGTAGTTTTATAATGTTATCATTTACAGTTTTTTTGTTTATCGTATTTGTGTTGATGTTAATTGGTATGTTAATTATGATAAATTGTATTTCATAATTTTATGGGCAAAAGTATTCTTTGCCGATAACAAATAATTTGAAAAAATCAAAATCAATATCGCTCACGAGTAGGGATGGTCATGGGCTTGGAGGCCCGCCCAGCCCGCCAAGCCCGCCCACTATTTTTTAGGGCTTGAGTATGTGTTTTGAGCCCGTGGGCCAGGCTTGGACTATAAAAGTTAAGCCCAAGTAAAATTAGGGCCGGGCTTGGGCAAGGCCAATATTTTATAGGGCCGGCCCGGGCCGGCCGGAGGATTTATATTAATATATATATATATATATATATATATATATATATATAGATGTGGCATTTTTTTATTGTAGAAATGCATGGTAATGAATATGTTTGTGTAGATGAATCTTGTAACAATGTACCAACTGCAGTTTTTTTTTTTGGGTTTGAATGTGATTGTGTTTGATTTGGGTTGATTTGGTTTAAAAATAAAATAAAAATTATAGGGCCGGGCCGGCCCGAGGGTTGGGCTAGGGCCCTAATTATTTTGATAGGGCCGGGCTTGAGAATAAAAACAAGGCCCGAACTTAGGGCCGGGCACTTTTTTGTAATATCCTACCTAAAGCCCGGCCCGAACCCGGCCCGGCCCATGACCAACCCTACTCACAAGTATTACTATATTATTTATCAACAATAACAATTAAACATTTATCCCACTTAAATAGGGTCGGTTACATAAATCCGTTTATGCCATAATAATCGATCAAGGATCATTTTCTCAATCAAATTTAATATCATCAAATTAATTCTAATAGTCTCGTCTCAGATCTTCTTAGGCATACCTCTCTCTTTAGTAGTCCCCCGCATTTGAAGTAAATCATATTTTCTCACTAGTGCTTTTGTGGGTCTTCTATGCACATATCGAAACCACCATAAAGGATTTCCTCTCATCTTCTCTTCATGGGTGCTATTTCTAAATGATCTCTAATAGTTTCTCGTCCACTCGTCTTCCCGTTCCTTCCTCGTTTCTATCACACCAATTTTCCAGACATACGTTGTTTTTACTGTCTAATATTCCAAATCATACAAAAGCACCGGTCTTATTACAGTTTTGTTGAATTTTTCTTTGAGGTTTAATGGTATCCTACAATTACATATATATCACCGCAACTGTATTTCTCCATTTTAGCCAGCATATCTTAGTTATATGAGTAATATTCTCATCGATTTCGCCATTACCCTAAATTGTTGAATCTAAATATCTAAAATTATCAACCTTTGGAACATCATCATCTTCAATTTTGACTGCACAATTGTCTCTCCGACCATTACTAAAATTGCAATGCATGTATTCCATCTTACTTCGACTAACCTTCAATCCTTTACGGCATGTTTGGTTGGACAAAATTGGGGGCAGAATGGAATTGCATTTCACCCTCGATTCCTATTCCGCGTTTTATTCTCTAATAGAATCACTTTTATAATTCCATTACAATGAAATAGGGTGAAATGGAATTCTGTAGACACGGCATTTTGACCGTGTCGCAAAAAATTATACTTTATTTTATAGTTACCTTTATTTTATTTTTTTATTTATTTTGTTTTGATTGTACCGTATTTATGCGGTTTAATACTACTAAATTAAGTTTTATTAATCTCTTAAGTAAATTAAATATTAGTAATTGATTTTTTTTTTTTTTTTATTTTTGTAGATTTTTCGAAGTGGAATAAAAACGCGTTAATTCGGAACAAAATGGACAAGAAACAGACGAGAACGAGAGAGGTCTGGACCGAACGGGGGTGGGGGGTGCACAAAAGTCGCACGTGCGACCAGCTGGCCGCACATGCGGCCAGCAAGGGGGGGGGGCAGAGAGCTTTAGCTCTCTGCCCAAACCCCCCCTTTTAGGTGCACCAAATTTTGGTGCACCCAAAAGGGGGTGGGTGCACCAAATTTCGGTGCACCCACCCCATTTTCCTTACCTTTTCACTGCGTTTTGTCGGAGGTTTGCGATCGAAAATTTTCTATAAATAGAAGAAGCCTCACAACACAATAGGAGGAGGAATTTTTTCGCCAGAAGAAATTTTTTTTGAGAGGAATTTTTTGGGAAATGAGAGGTGAAATCTGTAGATAAATTTTGAAGAAAATAATATTATTTTCGTTTTATTGTAATTTTGAAGAAGAAAAATCTCCAAGAAGGTGGCAAATTTTCATCTGTTGTAAATCTTACTCTTATTTTTTTAAATAAATTGTTATTATACTAATTTTTTTTTTTTGTAAATTATATTTTTTTTTCTTTTATTATTTATTTATT
The DNA here is from genome assembly GCA_016647705.1 of Eucommia ulmoides. Taxonomy (NCBI): domain Eukaryota; kingdom Viridiplantae; phylum Streptophyta; class Magnoliopsida; order Garryales; family Eucommiaceae; genus Eucommia; species Eucommia ulmoides. Next base: position 68,680,488 of record CM028332.1, on the reverse strand, counting down.
TATTTCGCTTTTTAAATTTTTATTTTATTTATTTATTTATTTATTTATTTTTTTTTTTTATTTTTTTTATTTTTTTTTTTTTTTTTTTGAATAATACGAGGTGGAAAACTTCTAACCTTCCATTGGAACGGTTTAAGTTTAAAATGAAATTACTCCCCTTGAGAAGTGTGTGTGTGTGTGTGTGCGCGGGTGTTTTATTTAATTTGTATTAAATATAATGTGCTAACAAGATAAGGTGGAAAATTTCCAACCTTCCATTTGAACGGTTTAAATTTAGAAGGGAATTACTCCCCTCGATGCGTGTGTACGTGTGTTTTATTTAATTTGTATTAAATATAATGTGCTAACAAGATAAGGTGGAAAATTCCCAACCTTCAATTTGAACGGTTTAAATTTAGAAGGGAATTACTCCCCTCGATGCGGGTGTGCGTGTGTTTTATTTAATTTGTATTAAATATAATGTGCTAACAAGATAAGGTGAAAAATTCCCAACCTTCAATTTGAACAGTTTAAATTTAGAAGGGAATTACTCCCCTCGATGCGTGTGTGCGGGTGTTTTATTTAATTTGTATTAAATATAATGTGTTAACAGGATAAGGTGAAAAATTCTCAACCTTCAATTTGAACGGTTTAAATTTAGAAGGGAATTACTCCCCTCGATGTGGGTGTGCGTGTGTTTTATTTAATTTATATTAAATATAATGTGCTAACAAGATAAAATGGAAAATTCCCAACCTTCTATTTGAACGGTTTAAATTTAGAAGAGAATTACTCCCCTCGATGCGTGTGTGCGGGTGTGCATGTATTTTATTTAATTTGTATTAAATATAATGTGCTAACAGGATAAGGTGGAAAATTTTCAACCTTCCATTTGAACGGTTTAAATTTAGAAGGGAATTACTCCCCTCGATGTGTGCGTGCGTGTGTGGACGTGTGTTTTCTTTAACTCGTATTAAATATAATGTGCTGACAAGCTAAGGTGGAAAATTCCCAACCTTCAATTTGAATGGTTTAAATTTAGAAGGGAATTACTCCCCTCGATATGTGCGTGCGTGTATGAGCGTGTGTTTCTTTAACTCGTATTAAATATAATGTACTGACAAGATGAGGTGGAAAAATTCCCAACCTTCCATCAGAACGGTCTAGGTTTAAAAGGGAAATCACTTCCCTCAAATGTGTGTATGTGTATGTGTGTATATGAGGAGGATTTCAAAATAAAATAAAAACATTCGGATTTAAATTTTAATTGGACTTAATCGGATAAGGTACCGTCTTTGGACGGGCGTCTTGGGGTGCTTGACACCTTCCCCGAGTGTAACTGACCCCCGAACTCTTTAAACGAATCTCTGATCAGACCATGTTATTTTAGGAGTCAAATTTTTACCTAAGCCATTTTTTAAATTGTTTTCAAAAAAGAAAAATATGGTGACCTAGCACATCATTTAAAGCCAATGCTAGGTGGCGACTCCTTTTTTCTAAAACAGGCTTAAGTATATTTTAATGAGAACATCGACGTTTTTAAAAACCCTTCTCATTTTACCAGCGCCAAGCATATATCTATATTTTTTGATTTTCTCTGGAAAATCGGGGCGTGTTCAGCTGGCGACTCCGCTGGGGATCGGCTGAGGGTCGAGCCCAATATGTCTGAACAAGTCCAACTAATCTAAAGTCCGAATGTTAAATTTTATTTTATTTTTTCCCTCAATTCAGTAAATAAGTTGTGATTTTTTTTATTTTTTTTTATTTTTTTTTATATCATTTATTTTTTATTTTTTATATATATATTTTTTTTTTCTTTTTCTTATTTCCTCTCAAGCCCTTATATCGTTGTAAATCCTCTGACAAAAACAAAATTGTCTTGTAGCCATATTATCCCCTCAAGATTCTATGATACAAGACGAGAAATGGGTTTTTTGTACTTGATGGATTTATGACGTCTTGGGAAGTCCTAAAAAAAAAAAAAAGAGCACACCAAACAAGTTCAAAGTTTTCAATATCGGTAGGGAACGACAAAAAAATAAAAATAAATAAATAAATAAATAAAATAAAAAAAATTTCATGTACCATCATTTGTTTTAATTAGTCGTTATCGAAATTGAAATCTTCGAACTAGAATGGGCTTTAGGCCACCTAAGACCCACGTGAACTAAAAAAATAATTTTTTTTTGTAGGTGAAAAAGAAAAGGACAAGACAAAGAAAATTGGTCCTAGAAAAGCAAATCCAGTTCCCCCCCCTTTCGAAGTCCGATCTTTACACGCAGTCGAGCACAGACTCATTCTAGGATGACATCAGAAAGCAATCCCGAATCTCCTCGAACGACCCAGATAGCTCAGATGCAGGAAACTATTGACAGGTTGATGGAAATGATCAACGAACTTAGCCGACCTCAGGAGGTGCCTATTCCTCCGTCCAACGGGACTCCTGTGACTGAATCCCCAAATGGAAACCCTGCAAGTATTGGGATGGAGAACTCAGGGCCGAATCCGAACCACGTTGGCCCGAACTTTGCAGTACCGGTCTACTATGGACCTCAGATGGGCCCTCATCCTTTCGCCTATGGAGCTCCGACATATCCCATCCAGGGGCATGTCTATCAGGCCTCGCCAGAGGGCTCGGCCCCCGCCGCCCCGCAGATCCTCATTCACCCGGAGATGGTCGTTGCTCCACCAAACAATTCAAATGATAGCCAACCGGCCCCGGCCATTGAAACTGAAAACAAAGAAGAGAATGGCCCTCCATCGACTTGGTTTCTGAAAATGGAGAAATTGGAGAAAACTATGGAAGAATGGCAAAAGGAGAAGCCGTCCAGGAAAGCGACGTACAAGGAGTTGTCAACACTACCCGGGATTGTGTACCCGAAAAATTTCGTGGTTCCAGAGTTCACAAAATATGATGGCACTGGCCCTCCAGAATGGCATGTCAGTATTTACAAAGAGGAGTTAGGAATTCATGCTCGGAACGAAGACCTTTGCCTAAAGATGTTTCGGAGATCGTTGAAAGGACCGGCTCTCAACTGGTACATGACCCTGGAGCTATCACAGATTAAAACATTTGAAGATCTGGTAGAGGCCTTCTGTGAGCAATATGTGTACAATAGGGATGCCGCGCCAGACCGCAATACCCTCTACCAGATACTGAAAAATAAAGACAAAAGTTTCCGGATGTATACTGCTCGTTGGAGGGAAGAGGCTGCCAAAGTTGTCCCTAAGCTGAGCGAGGAGGCTCAGTTAGAGATATTCAAGTCAATTCAGTCACCGCTGTTCTATCGAGATCTCTCAAGCATAGCAATGGTTTCTTTCGGCGATGCGATCAAACAGGCCGAGGTGACGGAAAAAGGAATAAGGAGCGGAAAAATTGAAGGGGCCCAATCCAATCTGACGAAAAGGTCAGCCCCGCTAAAGATGAAAGAAAATGAAGTAGCTGTTGTCGTTTCCCCTCGGCAAACCCATTACCAGAACTACCCCCAAGCTTCCTGTCCCTAGAACTACCCGAACCAGAACAACCAATATCACAACTACCCTCCTCAAAATCGCCAAAACCAAAATTATCCTCAAAACCAACCCTATTCCCAAAGCCGCCCCCGCTATTACCAAAATGTACCTCCCCCTTATCAAAACCACATTCCCCAATATTACCCTCAAGTCTACCCAACACCCTCTTACCATACCTATCAACCACGCCCGAACATCCCACCTCAAATTCCTAACCGCACTCCAAGGTCAGGAACCCAATACCACCAAGACCTTCTATCTCATGCTACTGGGGAAAATTTTCAGAACGACAACAGAGAACTACAAGACCTTCCGGTCTCGATCACCGAGTTGTACCGGAATTGTTTGAAGCAGGGGATGCTGACGCCCCTTCCATTCTACGAAGTTAAACCAGAGAGTAAAGCAGCTTCTTCAAATGCTTTCTGTGAATACCACTCGGGAACTAGAGGACATGTGACTGAGCAATGCTTTCAGCTAAAAGACAAAATCCGGGAGTTTATACGGACCGGAGCCATCACGTTTCTTAAAAAACCTGAGGCCGGTACGCCAAATTGTCAGCAAAATCCGTTGCCTGAACACACCTCCTCAGGAAGTGGCGTCAATCTAATTTTCACAGCGGAGGTCGAAGAAGAAGTTGATGTGATCGATATCGGTGGTGTTTATTTACACCCGGAGGTTCTCTACAGAGGGTTCGAATTACATCTAGAAAAGGTAGCCCAAAAACTGGAGAAATCTCTAGTTTTGTCTTTCCCAATCCAAAAGATGGTGGAAAATCTCAATAAGGTTCCATGGAATTATGAGATCGTCGCTAAAACAGGAGAATGAGAAGAATTGCCAATCTCAGTAGGAGAAACCAGTGGAATCACTCGGTCTGGAAGGGTGTATACGCCACAAGATTTGATCAGGATTCCTGTGAGGGAACCAAGAGGGGCTCTGAAAAAGCCAGTGTCAGAACCGGAGGCTCATGACTTCCTAAAGGCAATGAAGAATTCAGAATACAAGATAGTGGAGCAACTCAGCAAAGCACCGGCGCAAATCTCGATGCTCTCACTACTCCTATCCTCAGAAGTACATAGACAGGCATTGCTGAAAGTCCTAAATGAAGCCCACTTGCCTAGCACGATCTCACATGAGAAGTTTGTCACTCTGGTCGAGCAGGTCCTAGGATCTAACACCATCACTTTCACAGATGACGAGATAGACGATGATGGAACAGGTCACAACAAGCCTTTGAATATCACGGTCGAAAGCCATGGAATGTTCATAGCTCGGGTGCTGATTGACAATGGATCGACACTAAATATCTGTCCTTTGTCGACCCTGCAAGAAATGGGGATAGATCTATCACAGGTTCGATCGTTTAAGACGGTTATCCGAGCATTCGATGGGGCTAGGAGAGATAGCGTTGAAGAGATTGACCTGCCAATTGAAATTGGTCCAATACAGTTCAATGCGAAGTTCCAAGTGCTCGACATACCTGCTTCGTACAACCTGTTGTTGGGGAGGCCGTGGATCCATAACGCTGGGGCAGTGACTTCATCTCTACATCAGAAGATCAAGTTTATCATTAATGACACACTGTACGTGATCAGAGCTGATTCAGATATCATACCTTTCCATCAAGCGATAAGTCGGCATGTCCCGTTAACAGATGACGGAAAGGAGAAGGAGAAGATTGAAGCCTCCTATCACGTGTTCGACGTTGCGAATGCTACCTTTGTGAAGGAAGGAGGACACGAGATGACACCATCACTGTCTAACACTGTGGCCTTCGTTGCTAAAGAAATGAAGTCTCAGGGTTGCATTCCCGGGAAAGGTTTGGGCAAGAATTTAGACGGAATTACAGAACCGATAGAAGTCAAGGAGAAGAGGGGGAGATTCGGATTGGGATACGAGCCGACAAAAGCAGACAGGGCGAAGTTCTTCCGGAAGAAGAGGGATGGATCCCCAGACAACCAGCCAATGAAAATTCTGCATATCCGGGTCACTTTCCCCTATCCAGCAGAAACCATCAACAAAGGGAAGGAGACCGCAGGATTCAAGTTGCACCCTGAGAGAGTAATGATCAAGGAAGCTGTGAATGTAATCATGAGAGACGAGGCAGGGCCAAGTCATGGGTCTGGTATTCGAACCAAGGGAAAAGAAAAGCTGCAGAATTGGGATTCTTGTTCTCTCCCAATTCGCCAGGCGTTTCGGTAAACTTAGGGAGATTTTCTGTTGGTCATCCCTCCATCCACCTTGCCTTCTAGATGGAAATGGATTTTGCTTTGTAATGGTTTTTTATATTTAATGAATGCAATTCTGTTTTATCCGACATATGGTTTAAATATTTAAATTTTATACTTTCAGGATGTCTAAAACACCAGTGTATGATGCATGCGATATAACTGAGCCAGAGTGCGATAAGTATGATTTCAATGCAGAACCAGACCATAACCTGATGGGAGTGGAAGGAGAAGATGACTCTTGCCAGCCAGACGATGGTGAGATCCGAAAAGCTTTCACGGAGTTCGAGAACAAGCCGATTCCCAGTAACGATGAGACCGAGTTGATAAACTTGGGGACCTCGGAAGAGTTGAAGGAAGTAAAGATTGGATCAGCCCTCATGACTCTGGAAAAGAAAGAGTTGACAACGCTCTTAATTTCCTACCAAGATATCTTTGCCTGGTCCTACGATGACATGGTAGGACTGGACAAGAGTATCGTGGCCCATAAGCTGCCGCTAAAGCCGGGGAGTGTACCAGTCAAACAAAAGTTGAGGAAACTGAGGCCCGCTGTCAGCCTCGAGGTCAAGGAGGAGATCGTGAAGCAATTTAATGCCCGAATTATTGAAGTCTGTAACTACAGTGAATGGCTCTCAAATGTCGTTCCCGCGCCAAAGTCCTCAGGAAAAATCAGAGTCTGCGTGGACTATCGTGATCTCAACCGGGCGAGTCCAAAAGATGATTTTCCACTGCCAAACATTCACATCATCATCGACAATACTGCGGGGCGAAAGCTCTATTCTTTCGCCGATGGGTTCTCTGGCTATAATCAGATTCTGATGGATGAGAAAGATCGAGAAAAGACAGCCTTCACTACACTATGGGGAGTCTTTTGCTATAGGGCGATGCCTTTCGGTCTCAAAAACGCCGGGGCAACATACCAAAGAGCAATGACGACCCTCTTTCATGATATGATGCACAAGGAGATGGAGGTATATGTAGATGACATGATCGTTAAATCACAGGAGAACGAGGATCATCTCTGCCATTTGAAAAAGGTGTTCGACAGACTTCGAAAGTACCAGCTCAAGCTCAATCCAGCAAAATGCGCGTTTGGGGTGGCTTCCAGAAAACTTCTTGGTTTCATGGTAAATCACCATGGAATCGAGATTGATCCTGCAAAGACGAAGGCCATTCGTGAGATGCCGCCACCGAGAAATGAGAAAGAAATCCGAGGTTTTCTGGGGCGATTAAATTTCATAGCCCGATTCATCTTCCAACTCACTGCCACTTGTGAGCCAATCTTCAAGCTACTTCGAAAAGAAAGTGACGGGCGATGGAATGCAGATTGCCAGAATGCCTTGGAGAAAATTAAAGTCTATCTAACGAACCCTCCCGTTCTAGTGCCGCCTCGGGAGAAGGTTCCGTTATTACTATATTTGTCGGTTCTCGACTCCTCCATGGGAGCTATTCTTGGGCAACTCGATAAATCTGGAAAGAAGGAGCAAGCCATCTACTACCTCAGCAAGCACTTCATGAAGTATGAGAAAAATTATACCTTGCTGAAGAGGACCTGTTGTGCATTAGCTTGGTCTGCTCAAAGACTGCGCCATTATATACTCCCACTAACTACCTACTTGATAGCCAGGATGGATCCCTTAAAATACATCTTCGAGAAGCCGATTCTGTCAGGAAAAGTTGCAAAATGGCAGATGCTGCTGACGGAGTTCGATATCATCTACAAGACCTAAAAGTCAGTAAAGGGTCAGGCGATAGCGGATCAGTTGGCTAGTTGTCCAGCTCAAACGGATAACCAGCCTCTTAAGATGCTATTCCCTGACGAGTCGATTCATGCGGTGGATGAAGAAAATGAGGAAACAGTTTGGAAAATGTATTTTGATGGAGCAGTGAACTCTCGAGGGGTTGGAATCGGAGCCGTTCTGGTTTCTCCAGGCAAACAGCATTATCCAGTGGCTTCCAAGTTGAAGTTCCAGAGCACAAATAATCGAGCTGAGTACGAAGCCTGTATTTTGGGACTCCAGCTGGCTGTCGATATGAAAATAAAAGAATTGCTAGTGTTCGGAGATTCTGAGCTGATAATCAATCAGGTGACGGATAAATATGCCACGAGAGATCCGACCTTGATAGCCTATAACAATCACCTCCTGGACTTGTGCGAGCAATTTACAATGATAGAATTTGAGAGCATACCGAGGCTAAAAAATGACTTCGCCGATGCCTTAGCTACCTTGGCATCTATGATATCTATCACTCGAGAGGATGCTGATATCATTTCGGTGGTAATCCGAGTTCAACGCCGACTGGCCTACTGTTGCCAGCTTGAATCTGAGCCAGCCAAAGACCCGTGGTACCATGACATAAAGAACTTTCTAAAAAATCAGGAGTATCCGGAAGGGGCATCAAGTGTTGATCGGAAAACTCTCCGAAGGTTAGCAGGCCAATTCTTCCTAAGCGGGGAGACACTGTACAAACGCTCCCCTGACATGGGCCTGTTGAGATGTGTTGGAGTCGAAGAGGCCATCCAGTTGATGAAAGAGGTCCATGGTGGCATATGTGGACCTCACATGAGCGGCTTCATGCTTGCCAAGAAGATCCTGAGGACCGGTCATTTTTGGCTAATGATGGAAAGCGACTGCGTGCAGTTTGTTCGAAGATGCCATAAGTGTCAGATTCATGGTGATCAAATCCATGTCCCACCTTCGCACCTTCATTGCTTGGCGGCCCCATGGCCCTTCTCAATGTGGGGTATGGACGTTATTGGAGAAGTTACCCCTAAGGCGCCGAGTGGTCATCGCTTTATCCTGGTGGCAATTGATTATTTTTCCAAGTGGGTAGAAGCTGTTTCCTTAACCCGAGTGACTCAAAAAATAGTAGCTCGATTCATCAAAGAAAATATTGTGTCAAGATACGGTTTGCCGCAAACATTGATAACCGACAATGCTAAAAACCTGAAGGGTTTGGAAATACAGAAAATATGTCAGCAGTTCAAGATCGAGCACAAAAACTCAGCGCCTTACCGTCCAAAAATGAATGGAGCAGTGGAAGCCGCCAACAAAAATATAAAGAAAATTCTCCGGAAGATGATTGACAATTATAAAGAGTGGGATGATATGCTGCCATATGCTTTGATGGCTTACCGAACCTGGGTTCGGACCTCGACAGGGGCAACCTCCTATTCTCTGGTCTATGGCACAGAAGCGGTGATACCAGCCGAGGTGGAAATTCCATCTCTACGAGTGCTCATAGAGGCTGAGCTTGATGAAACTGAATGGGTACAACAACGGTTGGTCCAACTTTGTTTAATCGATGAAAAGCGGCTAACAGCGATATGCCACGGACAGTGTTACAGACAGAGGATTACTAGAGCTCATGATAAACGGGTATACCCTAGAGTCTTCAAGGTCGGTGAGTTAGTATTGAAGAAAATCTTTTCTTTCCAAGATGAAGCTAAGGGTAAGTTCGCACCAAATTGGGAAGGTCCTTTTGTTGTTCATAAGACTTTGAGCGGTGGAGCGTTGATTCTCCAGGAAATGGATGGTGATGTATTTCCCGAGCCCCTAAACTCGGATTCTGTAAAGAAATACTTTGCCTAATAAATGTCCTTATTTTCTAAGTAAGTTTATTTCAATTTATGATTATCTGTTGCTTCAAAAAAAAAAAAAAAAAAAAAAAAAAAAAAAAAACATGGTGAAAACTCGAAAGAGCGCTATGAGAAAAATGTAGAAATCGTGTCGCAAAAAAAAAAAAAAAAAAAAAAAAAAAAAAGAAGAACAGTTAGATCACTCCTAAGGGCATTTTTGGAATTCCCACTACGGCTGACTTCTATTGACCGTAAGACTTTTCTGTGTTCGAAACTTGATGGATTTGAGCAAGAGTTGGAATCTGTGAAAAGGAACATCGAATATGGCTCAAATTTGCATTGAAATCATACTTGTCAGACAATCCGGCTTGAAATCTCGCAGTCAACATATATGGTGATAAAGATACCTGTTTGGGGTAAGGTTTTACACGTTTTTCCCATATTTGGTTAAATCAGTTTTGCAGGATTTGAAAAATACAAAGCAAGCAAGAGTATGTGATTCTCCTAAGCACTGAGGATGCCTAGTAGAAAAGAGAAAATGAGAATCGGCGGGTGTAGAGAAATAAAGGCTGATAGGGATGTTGTCCAAAAAAAACAGACCCCGCCAACAACCCGGAGAAAACCTCCAGAAAGTACATCTCTAAGATTGACGGAAGGACGAGACGGAAAAATCTCCCGATACTGTCCCGTGACCCGAGAAAGTCAAGCGACATCAAATGAGGGATTGCGACGGAAAAGGGGGGACGGAATTGCGAGTCGTAAAGAGTGACAAGTTTTTCAAACTAAATTTTCGTGTTACATGTGTTTTTTGTTCAATTACAGGGTTTTCAAAGGACATGGAAGCATGGATTTATCTCTCACAAAGACTTCTTACCTTCCGGTTCAAATTAGATTCTTTTATTGCTGAAAGTTCGAAAGCTCTAAATGAGCGTCCAGGTATGCGTTTTGCCCTGAAAAGGGCGAAAAGTGAACTACGCTAAACTTGATCCTCGGCATAATACTAAGGTACGCAGGCAATCTATAAATGTTCGGTCATCTGAGAGTTTGGTTGGGGCACATTTATATCTTTGCTCTCTCATTCTGGCTCAGTCACAAGTTGAGGTATATTTTATACTCTTGAACTTTCTTTAGGCCCCTGGTCAAGAGGGCTGGGGCACGAATAATTTTTATTATTCTAAACAATCCCCTAAACGGACACGTGTTCGTCATGAGTATCGTCAGGAGTCATTTTTTTACTCTAAACAATCCTCTAAACAGACACGTGTTTGTCATGAGTATCGTCAGGAGTCATTTTTTTTTATTACTCTAAACAATTCTCTAAACAGACACGTGTTCGTCATGAGTATCGTCAGGAGTCATTTTTTTATTACTCTAAACGATCCTCTAAACGGACATTTGTTTATCATGAACATCGTCATAAGTCATTCTTTTATTTTTCTAAATGGACACTTGTTCGTCATGAGTCTTCTTTTATTACTCTAAACGTACGCTTGTTCGTCATGAGTCATTTTATTTTATTTGTTCTATTATTAGAAAATAAACTAAAAAAATAAATAAAATAAAAAATGGGACGATCAAAATGACGTGGTCTTTTATCTTTGTCAAGCAAGTGGAACTTGCATGACAAAGAGGGGCAGCTGTAGACACGGCATTTTGACCGCCTCGCAAAAAATTATACTTTATTTTATAATTACCTTTATTTTATTTTTTTATTTATTTTGTTTTGATTGTACCGTATTTATGCGGTTTAATACTGCTAAATTAAGTTTTATTAATCTCTTAAGTAAATTAAATATTAGTAATTATTTTTTTTTTTTTTTTTGATTTTGTAGATTTTTCGAAGTGGAATAAAAACGCGTTAAATCGGAACAAAATGGACAAGAAACAGACGAGAACGAGAGAGGCCTGAACCGAACGGGGGTGGGGGGTGCACAAAGGTCGCACGTGCGACCAAAGCCGCACATGCGGCCAGCAAGGGGGGGCAGAGAGCTTTAGCTCTCTGCCCAAACCCCCCCTTTTGGGTGCACCAAATTTTGGTGCACCCAAAAGGGGGTGGGTGCACCAAATTTCGGTGCACCCACCCCCTTTTCCTTACATTTTCCCTGCGTTTTGTCGGAGGTTTGCGATCGAAAATTTCCTATAAATAGAAGAAGCCTCACAACACAATAGGAGGAAGAATTTTTTCGCCAGAAGAAATTTTTTTTGAAAGGAATTTTTTGGGAAGGGAGAGGTGAAATCTGTAGAGAAATTTTGAAGAAAATAATATTATTTTCGTTTTATTGTAATTTTGAAGAAGAAAAATCTTCAAGAAGGTGGTAAATTTTCATCTATTGTAAATCTTACTCTTATTTTTTAAAATAAATTGTTATTATACTATTTTTTTTTTGTAAATTAGATTTTTTTTTTCTTTTAATATTTATTTATTTATTTCGTTTTTTAAATTTTTTTATTTATTTATTTATTTATTTATTATTATTTTTTTTAATTTTTAATTTTTTAATTTTTTTATTTTTTTTTGAATAATACGAGGTGGAAAACTTCTAATCTTCCATTGGAACGGTTTAAGTTTAGAATGAAATTACTCTCCTTGAGAAGTGTGTGTGTGTGTGTGCGGGTGTTTTATTTAATGTGTATTAAATATAATGTGCTAACAAGATAAGGTGGAAAATTTCCAACCTTCAATTTGAACGGTTTAAATTTAGAAGGGAATTACTCCCCTCGATGCGTGTGTGCGTGTGTTTTATTTAATTTGTATTAAATATAATGTGCTAACAAGATAAGGTGGAAAATTCCTAACCTTCAATTTGAACGGTTTAAATTTAGAAGGGAATTACTCCCCTCGATGCGTGTGTGCGGGTGTGCGTGTGTTTTATTTAATTTGTATTAAATATAATGTGTTAACAGGATAAGGTAGAAAATTCTCAACCTTCAATTTGAACGGTTTAAATTTAGAAGGGAATTACTCCCCTCGATGCGGGTGTGCGCGTGTTTTATTTAGTTTGTATTAAATATAATGTGCTAACAAGATAAGGTGGAAAATTCCCAACCTTCTATTTGAACGGTTTAAATTTAGAAGGGAATTACTCCCCTCGATGCGTGTGTGCGGGTGTGCGTGTATTTTATTTAATTTGTATTAAATATAATGTGCTAACAGGATAAGGTGAAAAATTCTCAACCTTCCATTTGAACGGTTTAAATTTAGAAGGGAATTACTCCCCTCGATGTGTGCGTGCGTGTGTGGACGTGTGTTTTCTTTAACTCGTATTAAATATAATGTGCTGACAAGCTAAGGTGGAAAATTCCCAACCTTCAATTTGAATGGTTTAAATTTAGAAGGGAATTACTCCCCTCGATGTGTGTGTACGTGTGTGAGCGTGTGTTTCTTTAACTCGTATTAAATATAATGTGCTGACAAGATGAGGTGGAAAAATTCCCAACCTTCCATCAGAACGGTCTAGGTTTAAAAGGGAAATCACTTCCCTCAAATGTGTGTATGTGTATGTGTGTATATGAGGAGGATTTCAAAATAAAATAAAAATATTCGGATTTAAATTTTAATTGGACTTAATCGGATAAGGTACCGTCTTTGGACGGGCGTCTTGGGGTGCTTGACACCTTCCCCGAGTGTAACTGACCCCCCGAACTCTTTAAACGAATATCTGATCAGACCATGTTATTTTAGGAGTCAAATTTTTACTTAAACCATTTTTTAAATTGTTTTCAAAAAAGAAAAATATGGTAACCTAGCACATCATTTAAAGCCAATGCTAGGTGGCGATTCCTTTTTTCTAAAACAGGCTTAAGTATATTTTAATGAGAAAATCGACGTTTTTAAAAACCCTTCTCATTTTACCAACGCCAAGCATATATCTATATTTTTTTATTTTCTCTGGAAAATCGGGGCGCGTTCAAATTCCATTTGAGATTGGGTAAAATGGAATTCCAACTCAATGGAATCAACATCCTAAATTACATAATAGCCCTTGTATTTAAGCCCTTGAAAATCGAGAACAAAAATTAACAATTAAGAACAGAAACAAAAATTAGAGAACATAAATAGAAATTAGATAACAGAAAATTGGGAATAGAAACAGAAAATTGAGAATAGAAACAGAAAATTGAGAACAAAAACATAAAATTAGAGAACATAAAATTGAGAACGAAAACTAAAAATTGAGAACAAAAAATAAAAATTAAGAACAAAAACAGAAAATTGAGAACATAAACTAAAAATTGAGAAAAAAAAAAAGAAAATTGAGAACGAAAACTGAAAATTGAAAATTAAGAACAGAAATAAAAATTTGAGAACAGAAACAAAAAATTGAGAATAAAAACAGAAAATTAGATAACGGAAATTGAAAATTACGAACAGAAGCAAAAATTAGATAATAAAAACTGAAAATTGAGAACAGAAATAGAAATTAGAGAACAAAAACTTAAAATTGAATGGAATAGTGAAATATAATAAAATGAAGGAAGGAATAGAATAGTGAAATATAATAAAATTTTGTAATAAGGGCATAATGAAAATTTTATTATATTTCATTCTATTCCTTCACTCATTTCATACCAACCAAATAAGATAATTGAATAATAATTTCATAAGGGCATAATGAAAATTTTACAGTATTTTATTATTTCATTACTTCCCTCATTCCATACCAACCAAATAAGATAATGGAATAATGATTGTATTGATAATTTTATTTCATTTCTTCTTTCATTCCATTACTTCTTTCATTCCATTCCACCCTTATTCCATTCCGTCCAACCAAATGAGTCGTTGGACTCTAAGGCTTCTCTTCATTTTTCTAACTTAGTATTAGGACTCATTTTATTTCATCAACTAGTACTATACCATCCGCAAGCAATATATTCTATGGTACCCCCATTTTGAATATATTTTATGAACTCATCCATTACTAGAACAAAGAAATAAGGACTTAAAGATGATCCTCAATGTAAACCTATATTAATAAGAAATGCACAGGGATCGCCTTTACATGTTCGAACACTAGTTATAATACCTTCATAAATATTCTTATTACATCAATATACATATTAGATACACGTTTCTTTCCTAGTACTGACCATAAAACTTTTCTGGGTATCAGATCAAAAGTTTTTTTCAACTCCACAAATATCATAAAAAATGTCATCGAGAATATTTCTTAATATTTTTTTTGTTCATTAAATATTGAATAGAAAAGTTGACAGATTATTTTATTGAAAAATATTATTTCAAAAAATTTATCCCAAACTTTACTATTGGATAATTTTGATAAACTATTAAAATAAAAATTAAGATACAAATTTAACACTGTGCATTTGTAAGGTGTAAAGTGTAGTTAAATTTTGTGAAATTAGCATTCAAAACCAAAAACAATAAACACACTTTTCAAAATAAAATAATTACTTAAAAATTGTTCAAAATTTAAAGTGATGTGTGACTTGCTTTATTTTTTTCAACATTTTTCACTTAAACCAATCAAATGTCTATCTTCTACAACCATCATTCAACATCAATATCCAAGAGGTATTAATCTTATTGACAATGAGAGGTGTCTTATTTCCTTATTAACCAATGTTCAACTCTCCTACGGAGCACTCTAGGTAATAAATCTTGAATTTAATTATGAATGCACCGGGCCGATGTAGGAAGTGCATGCACTCTTAAGATCGTACGAGAAGTTGATTAGTAAAGGTGTTCGTAAGCTGGTCCGAACACACTTTACCGTAAAACTCATAAGAAAAAAAAAATCAACATCAATACTATAAAATTTTACCAAAAAAAATTGTACATAAACAATTATAGATAGAGAAAATACTAAATTGAAAAAAAAAAATAGAGATAAAATTGTAGACAAAAAACATTTTAGAAAAAGAGAGTAGTAAAAATTACTTTAGAGACAATAATTTGTAAAGATAAATTTTTAATATTTTAACACTTAAAATTTAGCACTTTAAAATTTTCAGCACTTAATTTTCAGTGTTATAAAGCAAACCCTTATTTAACCTTAATTACAACACCAACAACTATGGTATGTTACCGGACCACGACTGCTAGGCATTGGACCTTTGGCCTTTGCCGTCGAACTTGAATTTCAGTCGTGAAATTTCGACCATCGGTCATGTGAATGATACATTGTCTTGTCGTCAGTTCCTCACTGATTGTGTGGGTCTCACTAGATCTCTACCGAACCTTTGTTGTTGGTCGCATGGACTTCCACCTCCCACCTTACCAGTCACCACATGAAATACACTCTCCGTATTTAGTTACCATTGACTCAAAAAATTCAATATGGTTAACATTAACTAAAAAAAAAAAAAAAGTCATTTAGATGACTAAAGAACAAAAAAAACAAAAAATGAAATTGAAACAGTTTTCTCGTTAAACATCTACTGAAATTATTAGCACAACAATTTTTCACGTGATTTGATATGTTTATGTTCATGTTTACTACATTGATATTTAAGTTTGTCGTTAATGTATACTAAAATTTAAAATTCAAAGATGACAATAATTCATATTCAAGATTATTGGATTATAGAGCAGGTCCGGTGAACACGTGGAGCGTCCACGTGGGCCCCATGTTTCATGGAGAGTCACCATGTGAATGGGTGCACCTCTTGATCTTAAAGATCACGTCTTTTCAATAAGCACCTATTGGAACGGACATACCTTTTCGGTGTGTACCCATTGGAATTGACACATCATTTGGGATTTTCTCTATAAATATGTGTTGATACCTCTAAGATCTCTATCCCATCAGATTACAGATAATTTGAGTGGTCTTGGTTAGTAAGTGTATGGATATTATCGAAAAATAATCTAATAGTATTTTTCTTGCCGACAAGAGAAGAAACGAGGAACGAGTTGTAAACGAATCTTCTGAATCCAAAAGGTTCCATTATATATATATATATATATATATATATATATATATATATATATATATATATATATATTCGCATTATTCTACATTGGTATCAGAGCCTTATAGATTCGTTTTGCCAAATCATGTAGTCCATGGAAGAAAAATCGTTTCTTTCTCGTTCATGGCTGGAAAATATTTTTTTCTTGAAAACTTCGATATTTCTGGAAAAAAAATTATACATAAAAATTCTACGTTTCATTACGAGTTCAAATATAAATTTCATAAAATTTGGACGTACAGTAGATTTTATATGTTTATTTCAAAATTGAAAACGTAGAATTCGTCGTTCTATTCATGCTCACTGTTCTGGTTCTGGAATAATGAGGAAGATGACGTAAAACGACGTCGTTTTGTTTATAAATGGCGCGTTGGTTCTTAATGTTTATTCGCACCTTACTGCTAAAATCGTGTGTTGGACAATTGGCTAGTCTTTGAGTCTAGTGGCTCATGGGCGCAGTTGGTCTGCGATTTGACTCTAGACAACACAACTGCAGTTTCTTTTTATTTTTATTACGTTAAACAAATTAGTAATAAAAAGTTTTTTAAAGGACGATCCCAATGGGAGTTAATCCCTGGTCGTTCGGTAATAATGCAACGCCTAATCACCACTAGCCCAAGCAGCCATATGAAGTTATAGTTCACTTTCTTGCTTAATTGTATATCATGTTATGAAATTTGATTTGGTTACTTGTGAGCATGAATTATATGTGAACATGTTATTTATTTTGATATACATATCATGTACGTTTAGAAAAACATGAAATTAAAATTTATGGGCAATAATGAGTTGAGATATGTTTTCCTCATTTTTTGTTTTGCGCATAATGTATCTAGAAATGATATTTAAATCTATAAATATAAGAGACGATTACGAGCATAACGAAATTTTCGATCTTGTACTATAGAGATATGTATTATTTTTAGATTCGATTATTGTGGCAAAATAATTAGTGTGTGCGCTAATATTCTAAATGTGCATAAAATGTAACGAAATTATTTTAAAGAATATAGTAACGAATCTTGTTAAAGTTGAGAAATTAGATGAGAATAACTATGATATTTGTCATCGTAAGATCCAATATCTCCTAAATGAGCAAGATGTTCTGAAAACACTGACACATAGCATGGAATCACCTCCCGAAGGTAATTCTGCCCAACACCGGTGTGAGATGGAAACCTATCAAAATTGGGTCAA